>CM019180.2:55130290-55730290 GCA_009739505.2 Apolygus lucorum | reverse complement strand
GAAGCAAATTTCTAAGTTTAGATAATTGCCTGTAATTTTATGTCTTATGTAGGTACCTTTATGTGCCGTTGATGATTCTCCAGCCCTATTGAAAATTTTTAAAATTTTCTTAACAGCCTAGCTCGATAACTTTTGGTATAAAGGTATTGTTTTTTTCATCAAATTAAAATAGTATTGCATTTTTAGAATCGAATGAGACCACCCAGAGATAGGAGGACCAACCATTCGTGAATCCAAGGGAGGCCTAATCTCCGTTCAAATTTTAGCTGACCAAAATGCGATCGCTGTTCGTTTCTCCGAGTTAGTAACCGAAGCAAATTTCTAAGTTAGATAATTGCCTGTAATTTTATGTCTTATGTACCTTCATGTATACCGTTATGACAATATCTCCAGCCTTATCGAAAAGTTTTTTAAACGCCTTATCTATGAAGATATTGTTCTCTACATAACTTTGAAGTATTATTTCATTTTAAGAATCGAATAAGGCAACCTCTAGAGACCTACCGTTTGCTGTTTGGACTTCTGTACAAAAAAAAAAAAAAAAAATCAAAAACACGAGTGAGAATTTACTGATTTTTTCTATTTAATTTAAATTAGTGCTAAATTTTTGGCGACAAGTGAGACTATCCAGAGCCCTGTAGAACCAACCGTTCGTTCATGAAGAATTCAGGGGGTTGATAGTGAAATTAACCAGAAATAAAATTTGATCGACGCGAGTCAAGCAATCATCATTAGAAGTTTAAAGTTCACAGTTCGACCGCTAGACTGCACGATTTTACTCATGTAATCTCCATTCAACAATCACCTGACCAAATGGTGGAAAAAAAATCCTTTTTGAATTTCGATTTGACATTCATTTGAGCTTCCGAAGCAACGAAGAACCAAATTTCGTTTTGACGTCACGAACACGACATTTTTCAGACAGCGTACTATTGCTGTAGGTATTATTAATTAAAAAGCTATGTTCTTTGCTTAGAATAAATAAATAGATAGGTAAATAAGTAATAATAGAAATAAAAATAAAAAACCGTTGTGTAATAATTTGCTGATTTTTTTTTTCGCGTTCTCGAAGAATCAGGGGAAAGAGCTACTTAAGGTAACAGGCAGTTAGCCATAAACGGACGAGGTCACCAAAATAATACTAATTTGCTTTTTCCTCATCTGTTGCCCTGGAGATGGTAAGTACGAGTGAACACGACAGATGAATTTTTAATTTCATCCTTGACTGACCCCCGAGATGTCTTTACATTTAGAATTTTGAACAAGCTACAATGCCCAGAAGGTCTAGCTAAGTATCTACTCACTAAAAGTTCCTCGATCGGTACCTCTTTTGAACATATCGATACCTTAAAGCGTAATAGCGCTATGTCCACAAACAGAGTTTTGAGAAAAATGCAAAAGAAGTTGTCACCAGTGCGCCATCATGGTTTATTACTCTAAACTCTGTAATTTTTTCAACAAATTTTCAACCTATAATCTTCAAGAAGGTCAATACTGGTTTTGAAGAGTTCGAGTTTTTCGAGTGTAGAATTCGAAAAGTGGAAGATGGATGCACTATAGGGTGTAAACCTTAATAATAATAAATTCATTATCATAGTATAATTATAATTTTTTCTGTTCATAATGAATTTTTAACATCAAATTTGAGTTTAGCGACCTATACTTATACCAATGAAAAAAAAATAAATAAATAAATTGAATAATGAAAATTTGCTTTTTTGTTGAATTTGATGAAAATTCTAACTGAAATACCTACGTAAAAATAAAATGTTTATAATTTTACAAAGAGTTTTGAAACATTGTAATTTTTTGACAAGATTTTGACGATTTTGAGATTCCAAACTGTCAAAAGTTGTTGGTGTCGACTGGTTTTGACTTCATATTCGAGTTCAGCGACCCCAAAAACGTGAATACCTATAAGAAGTTTCACAATTTTACTAAGAGTTTGTAAAAGTTATATTCTAAAGTCTGATATTGGCCAAAAAAGCGTATTTCAAAAACCAAAATCGAGCTACAGGCGTAGGTTTTTGTTATGCAAATATTCTGAAAAAAATTCAGGGGTCATTATTTTGACATTTTAAATCAAATTTCGGGTGGAGGAAATCAAAATTCCACCTTTCTCAATATAGCGGGCACCCTAGTGGATGGAATA
The DNA here is from genome assembly GCA_009739505.2 of Apolygus lucorum. Taxonomy (NCBI): domain Eukaryota; kingdom Metazoa; phylum Arthropoda; class Insecta; order Hemiptera; family Miridae; genus Apolygus; species Apolygus lucorum. The sequence goes on along the minus strand of CM019180.2, from coordinate 55,728,138 downwards.
GCGCCCTTGTGCCTATGTGGTGTCGATATGTGAGGATAAGCATTTTTTCGACTTGGATTTTCACCGAACAGGTACAAAAATGATTGGAAAAGGTTTAACTTGAAGAAGGTATAATCGATTCCACGTTATTTCCAATAAGGAAATATTTCAACAGATCTGAGTCAATACGATGTAACAATAATTATGTAAATACCTACTTCGTAAAAATTTTGAAAAAAAAAGAAAAAAAGGATTAATTCTTTATCAATTTTGGAAATTAATGGCTGCATACCAATGTTACCCACCAGTATTTTATTCTAGGTATTTTAACATATAAGAGCTCTTGAGTTATTATATTGAGAGGTTTCTTTTCAATTGGGAAAAAAATCAAATTAGATGAAGGGGCAGGTCGTACGGTAGCAGTGTGACCGTAGTCTTTCTCCACGTCACAATTAAAAAAAAAAGTTTTCATTTCCGATTAAAACAAGTGGTGATAATTGATTAAAACACAGTCAAAGAGGTGGGGAGGGTAAATCTTTACCTGCAGATAGCTGATTGGCTGTAGGCGGGACCCTCGGTGATGCTCAGCGCCTGACCCACTTGAGTCTGAGTGAGGCCGAGGGAGAGACGTCGAAGTTTGAAGGCTTTGGCGAACTCTTTGATCTCGTCGAGGTTGATGCCGTCGACCGTGTGACCGCGGCTCTCCGAAATCATGGGTTGATCTGGAAGAGTTGATTTTGATAAGTGGACATGAAAAGTCGCTTTCCAGCTGGTTTTAGGGTAGATTGATATCTGCAATTAGAGTGGGAATCGAGGGTAAATCGAGACAACTTGTGATATGAAGATTCCACTGGTTTCAGAAGAACGAAAAAACTCTTCTATTTTGCTAGCTTTGGATCTATATACGAGGTAGCAAAACGTGTTGATAACACTTCTTGTTGTTCACTGTTCTTCATAAACAGTGTTGCTCAACATAAAATTAAAAATGTGCACTGTTTCCAACAAAAAAGAGGACCAGAGCACTAGATTTCCACATTTTTCATCACATGTTGTCTCTTAGCCCTCGAAATTGGACTTAAAATGGTTGTGATCATTCACACTGTGATTTCAAGAAAAATTTCCTCATCTGCGACTCGGAATCATCTACATAAACGAACCCGATCGTGAAATTATCTTAAAATATATCCCAACGGGGTTACGACAACACTCGAATTTGCCTCAGAGAACGTCTTTTCCTATGAGTACAAAAACTGAGCTCCAGTGCTGAACCTAAAATCACAGTAAGTCCTTTACTTTGCTCGGTTAAAGAAAAATATCATCTTTAAAACGAAGAATCCACACATTTTGACCAGCTGCATTCAATTGAAAGCTAATGATAAGATATTTACTTTGATTTCAAACTCACGTCACATTTACACGATTTTTCTATCAGAGAAAGCTGAACTGCTTAGCCAACTTAGCAGATAATATTTCTAATGAAATTTGTGGTGGGTTCGAGGCCTCTGAAGGTGAAAATCACACTAGAAAGCAAACAAGATGTTCAACATCTATTCTTCTTATTTTAATTTCACTGGATGCAACTCGGTGAAAATTCCCCTTTCAGTTTCCTCCTGCATAACAGGGTGTCAAGAAAATTTGAAAACTTTACTTTCTTTTTACCTTAAAGTGCAATGGGACTTATTATAAAACCCTCATCCATCTCCCCTCATTGAGATATAGATTTAAGAATTTTCATCAAGCTTCACTGAAGAAAATTTATTAAATTTAGAATGAAAAAATTTAAAATTATGTCATTCAATTTAAATTTAATAAAACTTTTAAGTTAGAGAGTTGCTTGTCAAGTGGTTTTTTTTATTCAGGTGAAATTCACCAAGTCAGGTCTATTTGCTCAACAAGTACCCCTCAAAGGTACTTCATGTCACACAATACCACTTCGCATGTAAATTAGTACACATCGGGACGATGCTGGAGACTAAATGTCCTTTGATCCAATTTGTTCCCAGCCATATATTCGTCTCACGAAAAACAAAATATTTCAAATTTTATTTTTTCAAAACTATGAATTGGCTGGGGGGGGGGGAGGTAAGAACAAAAAATGGAATTTTACAGGAGAGCATTTTGAAGTTTCAATTTTTATTTTTAATTCAGGAATCCACAATAATTGATACTTAACCCTGCCGTTTTTTCGATAGCTCGAACGTGAATGGTAAATTCAATGGTTTAAAAAAAATTGTCTATTTACCTGGTTACGTGCAGTCTAATTTCCATACTTAATTAGTTACGAGCAACCAAATTTTCAGACTTAGTGCTCACCCACCATAAGAAAACCTACTTGCCTGGTTTAAGTACACTGGGAAAATGTAGGTAAACTCATGTCTGTTCTCGAAACAGAAATTTCGGGAATGAGAGTTAACCGAATAATCACTAACGCCCCAGCCAATAGGAAGTATGGTAATCTTACGCCGATACTCGCAATTGTAAGCTGACAGAAAATAACGCCTACAGTGAAGATATCTCTATTTTCAACAAAAAACGACCCCCCATCCCCCTCCCCCAGGCCACTTATGACTTGATGAATTTCACTTGTAAGCCGAAGGTATATTATTACCTACGCAAAAATTTTTGTACAAAATGTGTTGTAAATTTTGTAGTTTTTTGTTTGTTTTTTGTAAATTTTGTATATTGTCTCTAATAATATAGAAAAAATATTAATTTTTCGATAATGTCGATATCGATATTCCATCCCCACAGTGGGAGTTGAATAAAGGCACACACTTTCTTGACATATAACAACAATTAATAAAATAAAATACATTTATAGTGTTTATCAACTATTTTACGAAACACGACTGATGTTCACAATCATGCCAAAATCAAAAACTAAGGTGGAGATGAAAGTCGCTCTTTCACTCATGTGTAGTTCTTTTCAGAACTAAGAGCGATCTGTCAAAAGGGTAAGTAAAGTAGTACTCACTGGGATCATCCATGAGGTCAACGAGAGGTCCGTCATGCCGCCGCTTGGCAGCCCGCGACGTCGTGATCGTCAGGTCGTTGTTGGAGGCGGCGAGGCGGCTAATGGGCGACGAAGGAGAGGCGGAGGGGGCGGGAGGTGGGCAGCCCCCGTTGACCGCCCCCAGAGGAGCTGGACCCGGGCCGCCGCCCCCGTTCATGTTGATGGGTGGGGACTTGGAGCTGTTTTGGAGGCCGCTCTGAAAAGCGAGGGAACCAATGAAAACACAGCTCTGGGCGACAGAGGGGTGACGGGGGGGGGGGGAATCACATAATTGGCTCGTCCGCAGCGAGATATTGTTATTTTGATGACCTGCAATGCATCATCAGTCACGTACGCCTATACAGAACTCCCCAAACATAATTTCCTCGCTAAACAAGAATAACCACGAATTTTGTTTTAAAAAACCTTCCAAGTTGGTGTGGCACATAGCTTCTTTGTCACAATACTACTACAATGTTACTACTGAACATATAGATAGAAAAAAGTGTGAATCCTTCTAAGTCCAAAAATATAAATTTTTCGGGGGACAAAAAACTGGTTTCAGGGGCTAGTCTTGATGATTTATATTAAAAAGGAAGCTGGAGGAACCGGAGATAGGCATAATCAAAATCGTAATTACAATTACGATTATAGTCAAACGAAAAGTGCATGATTACGCTATAATCATCAGAAAATCGTATGATATTCGCAGTACGTCAAAACTGTCCTTCGTCCATTACCCACCGTAATGGATTGACGTCCTGCGTGCCTTTAACCCTTAATTTCCCACTAGTTCAAAAAGTTTGTTTTTCGGATTTTTGAATTTGGATGTAGTTTACCAATCTATAGAATATTTTAGCAGGTATCTCAAAGGCCTTATTGCAGTCTGTCAGCTCAAGAATTATCTTTTCGAGGGCCACACTAGCGCTAACAGGGTCAGCAGAATCTGTCTATAAACTCAATTTTGTTAGAGTAGTAGTTAACCCTTTATTTACAACTTGTGCAAAAAGTTTGTTTTTTCGGATTTTCAAATTTGGATGTATTTCACCAATCTATAGAATATTTTAGCAGGTATCTCAAAGACCTTATTGCAGTCTGTCAGCTCAAGAATTATCTTTTCGAGGGCCACACTAGCGCTAACAGGGTCAGCAGAATCTGTCTATAAACTCAATTTTGTTAGAGTAGTAGTTAACCCTTTATTTACAACTTGTGCAAAAAGTTTGTTTTTTCGGATTTTCAAATTTGGATGTATTTCACCAATCTATAGAATATTTTAGCAGGTATCTCAAAGGCCTTATTGCAGTCTGACAGCTCAAGAATGATCTTTTCGAGGGCCACACTAGCGCTAACAGGGTCAGCAGAATCTGTCTATAAACTCAATTTTGTTAGAGTAGAAGAACGATACTTGGAAAAATCCTTGGTGGGATGTTGAGGTCAGTTATTTCTCATTAAGTACAGAACCAAGGAATAGGGCGGAAAAGGGTCACTTCTTAAAGGGATCTGTGGTGTCTTAGACAGTGGCTCCAACTCAGACGAAAAAATTCAACTAATTTCAGCCTCCCAGGCGAGAAATGGGGGTAGAAGGTCCCTCAAGGTCAGTCAATTCGAGAATTTTTCTTTTTCTTTGAGTTATTATGTATTTATTATTACGTTCTCTTGCACAATCGATAGGTAGTTGTATTATCAAGATAGTCAACGTCCATCAGTCTTGGTTTAAAAGTGCATAAACTGTTGCAGGTTAAAATCGGACTTCCAAAAAGATACCTCAGGTTATTAAGGGTTAATGACCCTGAAAATAGACTATAATCATACGATTTTCGTACGATTACAGCGTAATCATGCACTTTTCGTACGATTACACAGTATTGGAATCACTTTATACAATATTATGTGATGTCTCAAACAAAGCTGGTGCCAATAGTCTTGAGAGAGACCACATAGGTAAATTCAATCAGAGCTGAGCATTCTCTACGATCCTTCCAGTTGCGTGGGTTTCTCGAACTATCAATCACTCACGACGGTGTGCATCTTGTCCAACATACCGATCAAGGCTTACTTAGGCTTTCGAGGGGATGCAGACGAAGCCTCTATCACTCCTAGATTCGCTGGCTTCTCAATTTGATTGTTCCGTTTAGGAGGCCTACACTGTTACATCACCCACCGACCAAACTGATTTATCGGGATTCGCGTCTGACACCTAGACGTCATTGCAGGGGTGAAATCACAATGTAGAGGGATCGTGAAATCATAATTTCATCATTATACGACACTAAAACACACATACACAACAAAATATCCCTGAAAATGTACGGTAAGTGCAGAGTTTTCGATAATTTAGTGCAGTTTTGACTTCTTGAAGTTTTGAGTTAATAACATTTAGAATGTAATAATTTTTGATTTTTGGAAAGATTCCCTATTATTTTCAAATCTGACAATTTTATGAAATAATAATAGACCCCCAATAGATTTCGTAGTTTAATGATATTCATATATTTTTTTTTTTAATGCATTTATTTGTAATGAGGCAAATGTAAATAATGGTATAACATTTCAATAGTAAACGCTACTCCCCACTGTAAGTCTAGGACTTGTGCTGTGGGGACCATATGGGACCATCTTCACTCAAACTCGCCTAATTCATGAAAATTTCATCGAAATCAGATGGGAAATGTAGAAGTTATGGCAAGGATTTCATTACAGACACCCAGACAGACAGACACGGAACCAAAATTGTTCAAGATCGTCTGGAACGTAAAACGAGTGAAAATTTTGATTTTGAAGAACTTTTTTTTTTAAACTTTGAAAATTGAAAACAAATTTTCCGCTACCTTGATAGACTCGGAAGCAAAAATGCTGAACGTTGAACTCTCCAAGCCGCATTCCTTAGTAAGTAATGATCTGTCTCGCCCAAACTTGGGAGTTAGGGTCTGACGATTTTGATCATCCACTATGACTTAGCTCGTAGCCAATTTTGCTGACAATTTCTGGGATTAGGTACGTAGGTGGGACCGTTCATGGTCATCAGATGATCACCGTTGCAGCAAAACCTAATTAATTCTCAATATTGTAATAATAACCTATAATGATTAGCCCGAAATCGTAAACTGGGGAGAGCCTGTCAATATTTATCACTTTTTTGCTGTAGTTTTGCATTTGCGTCGAGGGGTGGAACTAGAACCTTTCATGGACACACTCTGAACTCTTAAAGAGTCGGGACGGCAAAAAGGTTCATTATTGAAATCAATAAACCAAAAGGGAGCCTCTTAGCTTGGAACATTGTGCTTTTCCCTTGATTCTCCACCCGTCCACCCTGACCTCTACTCCGCCAAAAAGCGCGGCTAAAGCATGTTCCATGTTTCTTGAATTTTAGCCAAATGCTCTCCGAGTTTCTCCTTTATTTTTGAATTTGCTGAGCATGTTTCTTGACCCTATAGTAGGTACACCAGAAAACTATTCGATTCCAAAAATTGAAAAAATATTTGAAATTGAAGACAAAATCATATTGTTACTTACATTGAACGTTTATGAGCTATGGCATTTTCAATTAATCATACCATATTTTTCAGCCAACAAAATTGCCCGCAAGTTTCAAAATTCAAAATTCTAAAATTTCAAAATAATATTTTTTTTTTTTAGTTTTGCTCTATTTTAAAGTTTTTAGTAAATAATAACTTCAAATTAAATTAATCTGCATGTGCAAAGGTTAAAAATGACTAAAAACCTCGATTTTTCACAATAATTCAATTTTTCAAATTTTAAGGTTAAAGTTGGGGGTTCACGTGTTCATGGATACCAGAGGTGAGGTCATCTATCGTCAGGCCATATTGGAACACGGATGATATGGGCTACACCCAATTAAACAGACGGACGAAAAAATTTGAATTCGAATTTCGGATTCCACTTATCTTGAGACGTAAAACATCAAATTTCGAGGGAGGATACAATTTTTTCCTTTGATTTCAAAGGTTCATAAAAATAATGAACCAAAAAATGAGATAGAACAGGAACTTACCCACCTATTGTGGGGGATTTCCAATGAAAGCAATTTTCATTCGTAGATCCGGCTGATCTCAGATCTCAACTCATCAGGCAATCAGGAAATTACCCAGCCAATCACTCAGGTTACCGTGAGATAATGACGCCAACAAAAATTACGACTTGAGCCGTTCAACGCCTAATGAGCTGGCAATTAGGGTTACTCATTCGGTCGACTTCGCAAGTCTCACCGAAGGTCCAAAGCGGTCAGCGGTGAGAAGATAAGTCCGGGGGATTATATACTGTAATGCCGCTCAGCGCCACGAGAGAAGGGGCCTAATAACGGCTAATCCTTAGAGTAAATCCGAACCCAATAATATTCATGTTGGGTTAGCATAATTGAGCATGGTATTCGTATGATATACAGCCCTGGATAGCTGAGACAGGTGGTTTGCTGGAATTTCAATATATCCATTCAAGCTTGTCTTGAAGGTTTTGCATAATAATCAAGACTTTGTATAAGTAGTGATGCTTGACACGATTTAATAAAAAAATAATTTCTTATTTCTTCAAGATGGCTAAATAATCTGGATTTTGAATCGTCATGCATAGTTCAATTGGTATCTCGTATCTAAAAATTACTATTATGCAATAAGATCCCATCAGATGAGAGTCAGCATTACGATTCTATCATCTTGACAAAAAATTATATCTATTAATTAAATCAGTGGATTCAAATTTTCAAAAACTTAATTTTGCCAACAAATTACGTTGGGAGAGCTAAATTAGCTAAGATAAGACCACATTTGTGTATTACCTAGTTCACTAAGGCTATCGACGAAGGTGAAAAAAGTACTGAGATGTCTGGAACCTTTCTCCAGGAATGTTGGATACGTGATGTTCCCCATTAAGAGACGATTTGACTAACAACTTCATCTAATCCGTATAATGAAGAAACAAATCCTAATACATAAAACCTCAACCGAATGTACGTATGTCGTCCGAACGAGTGAGACCAGGATTCGATTCCAGGCCTTGACACAAAAATTTTTTCTTTTAATAAATTACGTGTTTATCTACGATTTGTTTTTGCCTGCTTTTAGCAGGCAAGTCTAGCCCCCAGAAAGTGTTGTCGGGTTTCAGCGGTGACTACCGCCACTTCAACGAACTACCATTTCTGATATCTTATCAGGTGATCACGCTCGCGACTGCATTGTCGTCGCTCCTCCAACTTGCAGTTTTCCTAAGATTACAATGTAGATTAAATTCTGCTTGATTCGTCACCCCGAAACACAATAATGCAATAACAAGTTCCTTTTCCTCGCAATTTAATAAGGCAGGGATGCCGCTTGACCACGCTCACATCGAGCTGAAAATGATGGGAGTTCGCTGAAGTGGCGGTAGGTAGCGCTGAAACCCGACAATACTTTCCGGGGGCTAGACTCTCCTGGCTTTTCAGCTGGTCTAAAAAGAAAACCCCAACCGTACGTATATACGTCGCCCGAACGTGGGGGTCCCTGGTTCGATTCCAGGCCGCGACATCAAAAATTGTTTCACATACTTATCTACGATTTGTTTTTGCCTGTTTTTAGCAGGCTTTTCAGCTAGTCTAAACAGAAAACCCCAACCGTACGTATGTACGTCGCCCGAACGTGGGAGTCCCTGGTTCGATTCCAGGCCGCGACATCAAAAATTGTTTCACATACATACCTACGATTTGTTTTTGCCTGTTTTTAGCAGGCTTTTCAGCTAGTCTAAATAGAAAACCCCAACCGTACGTATGTACGTCGCCTGAACGTGGGGGTCCCTGGTTCGATTCCAGGCCGCGACATCAAAAATTGTTTCACATACTTATCTACGATTTGTTTTTGCCAGTTTTTAGCAGGCTTTTCAGCTAGTTATTCTCATAAACCACTGCTAGGATGAAAATAAGTACCTATGTAATTAAGAACTGCAACTCAATAATGCACAAAGACAATTTAACCACAAGGCTGAATGTTCTCTCTAGGGATTAGCAATACAACCAAAATAATGTTCCAATCTCACATCTACCCTTGTTAAACTGTTGTCCAAATTGGAGTAGATATCAGATCGAGCTAAAATGGTAGCCTTGAGTTTCGTTGATTACCAAAAACTTGCATTGAAGTGAGTCGAGGAATTTTACGATGACGATTGAGGAAAAAACTTACGTTGTATGGCGAATGAACCATTGGAGAGATCTGCGAGGGTTGTCCCATTTGTTGCTGCTGTTGCTGAACCTGCTGCTGCACTTGCTGTTGTTGAGCTTGTTCTTGCTGCTGGGCTTGTTGCTGCTGTTGCGCTTGGTGTTGTTGCTGCTGCTGCTGAACGGCGGCCAATTGTTGTTGCGCAACTTGCTGTGCTTGCTGCTGCTGCACCGCCTGTTGAGCCTGCTGCTGAGCGTGTTGGGCTTGTTGCTGATAGGCGTTCAGCAGGTGTTGCTGATGGTGGGAATGTCCGTTCAGGAGATGTGGCATCGGTGAGGGTATGGTAGGCCCGATGCTGCCAGGCGTTGGACTCGCGCCTGAAACATACAGAACGTGTTAAGGCACCACTTCATTCTTGGACAATGATTGTCATCCCTCCTTCCAAATGGAAGTCGGTTGTGGAGTCCTGAGGCACTGCAAGCAGTGATGGATCTACTCCTCCAGAGAGGACAGCAATTAGTTTGCTAGTTAACAACTGGATAGATGAAAATTCAATTTCTTGCAAGGTGATGGACTCTTCAAATCAAGCAATGACCTTCTTCGGCTTGACTTCTTTTGCTGGAATCAATATTGATGCAGCTTCTTGCAGTATGGAGAGGAATTTGAACAGAGGCTATCAATATCAGACCTATTTCGCCTGTTTGTTTCAATTGCCAGCATATAGTACGGGATTTGAACAGATACTTCGTCAGAGCTATTTAATTTACTAGTTTATCCCGCCAATCACCTATATGTGGTAGTTAGTATCTTGCTTGAGCATTACTTAAGTGCATCACTACCAGTATGTTACATCAGTCTTGATGCTATACACCAGTATATGGATTGCTCATCAACTGTACTATGCTGTATTGTCACAAATTTCGACCATAGATACGACAGATTGGAGGAGTACATAAAGGTCGTATTGAGAAGAAGAAGTATTGACGAAGTGTACATACTGTCATCTCGTCGGGTCCATTGGTGAAGTCAGATTTCACCAGAGTATCGAATTTGCATGGGGAGGTGGTGAGTAGGGGGATAATATTCACAAAATAAACGATATAATCTTTCGTCTCCTTTATAGCTTACTAATTGTACACAAGCTTTGAAATTGAGGGAATATTATCAATATACCTCTGGATTTTCATGAATTATTCTTTGTGCCACAATGGAACACAATAGTGGTGGCACCATGGTGACAGGTCACCAGAAACCTCGTATTTCGTGGGTTTCTGTGTTTCACCATGAATACGGATGTGAACTTTGACGGACTGCCTACCAAAACTTACAAATCAAATTTCCTAAATTGACCTAAGGCTTATCCAATAAGAAGTCTTCAAGGATGCATCCATTACTAAACAATATGTTTAGGAACTTTCTTCTTTATCTTGTCTGTCAATGCGTCGATCCAAATCCAAGAAATTTTCGTTCCTTACTCTATTACTTAAAGCTGTTGGTGACTCATTCTGCTTTCTTTGCATACATTTTTACCTTATAATAATGTTGTTAGGACGAATCTGTCAGCGATCCAAGTTCTATTCAAAGGGGATATTGCTGATGGTTATTCTTTTAATAATAATATATTTATGGTAGGCATGCTTAAAACTGGCGTTTTGTTGGTGACCAAATTTCGATTGGAATCAAGTTCTGACCTTTTTCATTTTTATCTGTTTTTGATTTTATTTGGTCCTCTGGTTTAAAAATATTTTTACTGAACCATACTATTTCTGCTAAACAAAAAATATGACACATCGGAAAAATGTTGAATTTAAAAAAATTGTAAACTAGGTACTTATTTAGGTACTTACCCAATGAACAAAAAATATTGTAAATGGAAAAGTAACCCTGAAAACGTTCACTACTGCAATGATAATTTGATATACCTAAATATCCTCATTGGCAACATGCGATAACTCTTGCTCGACGGGGACTGTAACTAGCTATAACTCAGAGTAAAATGAGGTAAAATGCTATAACCCACTTAACTTTTAATTAATAGAAAATGTATGGTAAAGTCCGTCAGAATTGATGAAATGAGTCTAATTGTTGATGAAATTGTCAAAAGTTTTTGTTTCGAGGAAGTAGTGTTGAATTTAGACTGTTTTTTGTGTCTCCTGAAAACTTGGGAAAAATTGAGATATAGCATGTTGCCGCTTCACCGACGATCTGTTGTACATTAAACAATGCTAATCCTCGTATGATACCTCCTTAGTGAGAATTATCCACTAGAAACTCTCCACTACCTAAATCCCGATGAGAATTGAGTGTTTCATGCAAGAAGATACCGGATAAAATCGGCTACAGCTGAGAGATCAGCCACCCCGGATTCTTCTAATTTCTGACTGTTAACAGTTGATCTGATCTAATGAAAGAATAAACCATGTAGTTGCAATCCCACTCGAAGTTATTCCGACCCTAAAATCACTCATACTGGTCCAGATCTCGATATTAATTCTGACAAAATCGGTCGTTTGATCAATTAATATCCAGGTTTTTGGTTTTATTGTAAGTAAGTACCTAACCCCATTCAATACCATTGCTGAATCCATCTCCCATGTTTCAGACGTCAAAGTACATCTGATATGACATCCCTATTCAGTTCATTCTCCAAAATGACTTTTCTTTCTCTTTCAAACTCGTAAAATTGTTGTTGAATCGATCTGAACAGTGTTCTGTTGGTCACTATACATGATTGGAACACAAAATAGTGACTGACATCAACCAAAAGCTTCGGGGCACAACTAGACACCAAATGGAGCCCATGTATCAAATTTCATAAAAATCGGTAAATGGTAACAAAGGAAAGTGCCGCGTACGGCGTACGGACTGAAATTTTTTAATTCGATTTTCGGATTCTACGTACCTTGAAACGTAAACCAAAAAATTTTGAGGGGTTAAAAAAATATTCTTGGTCACTTCCAAAGGTTAATTATTGAAAATGATAAACCAAAATGAAGGAATACCAACCTATTAATAACTTCTAAATTCCCACAAAATTATACATATACACTACATAAACCGAGCATGAACAAAGCCACTAAAATACATTTCCCCTGTTCTTATGAAATATGTTGTTTATGGTAAATAGAGCGATAATTCATCAAACAAGGTTTGGCAACCGTTTCTGCGCTGTCAGGGCATTAGCTTGGTACATATTTTACGAGCCCATTTCTTAGGCCGCCGAACGTGGAAGGATGAGGTTGATAATCACGTCCTAATAAGATCGACCTTGGAGTTGTGAACTAAGCTTCTCCAAGACTTACAGTGGTTAGAGCGGTTTGAGCGTTGTAAAAGAGGATTAATTTCGACGTCAGGATGATTTAAAATTTTTTGTTCATAAAACCTCCTGCCCACGTACTTTTTTCCTCAAGAATAATTCGTCGTTAGTAGGTACCATTATAGATCCTTTTGGCTTAAAGTCCGAGTCGGTAAAAATTTAAATTACACCAGCGAGTCGCAGCGGGGTCTGAATAAATCAATTCAATCCCACCAAGACTCATAATCACGTATTTAATAATGATAAATAATTAGCACTGATCATGATTTCACATGTTTATAGTACAAAGAGCTTAAATATCGTCAAAAATTTCAAAACAAGAAAACAATTAAAAGAACGGATAGCCTTCAAAGACCATCAGAAAACATCCATAGTAATGAACAACTCCGGAATCATGAAGTTGAGGAGGATTTAATTATTTTTCCAATTTGCCTTCTTGTTCGCTGATTACTTTACTTAAATAGTACCTAGTTTATACGATGATAATTTACTAACCAATTTACGTGGGTTCATGGGCCCTCTTGTGCTTGTGTACATATTGACCAAAATATTAGTGATCTTACATTTTGTTTTTAAACGATTACCTATTTAGCTGATCTTATTTCTCGCTCATGGTTGTACAGGCGATAAGGTATAGGAAATGTAGAGCTCTCCAGCTAATTCGACTCTCGACGGTTACTTTCGGAGGTTCCCAAGAGGATGTGAGTCAAACAAAATCAACAGATTAGGACTCCTTTCATGTGACTCACGGACAAAATTTTGTTTTAGACAATGATGAATAATTACGTATTAATTTATCAAAAAATATACTTCGCTACATACATTTTGTATACATTTGGAAACTGATTTAACAACTCCTTGCTGGTCTAATTGGTGTTGATACTACTGATAGGGGCTGGCACGTGATAAAAATTATTATCGGTACACAATTAAAGAGTAGGAAATTCGTTTCAAAGACAAAAAAAAAAAAAAAGGCTTACCGCTGGCATACTGGTGTGCGAGATTGGCCAGGGTCGTGGTCATTACTTGACCGTTGGTCATGGGCATGTTCACCATCTGGTTGTTGGTTACGGAGTTGATCGGAATCGTCAGTATCGTCTGAGTGGCGATACCTGAAAAAAAAAAATAATAAAGAAAACCCGTCTCTATTGGCGTCGTTATCTCGTCACGAACAGTAATTTTACAAGGTAATTAAAAAATAATAATAACATGTAATTCGACCAATTGGAAATGAACTGTGGGAGTAACGGAAATCCACTCATTCCCGCCCGCTCTAATATATAGGCAGGATGGCATTATTGCAGAATAACATTAATCGTTATTCCTCTTCAAAATGGTGTTGAACACATGACATGTGTCCTTCTACATTGTAGTAGCTGCCTAGATACAATATTCTTACATATATAATGAGGTCTATACCCATTAGAGGAAGTCATTTTTTCAAAAACTGGCGAGTTGAATGATGTTCATCACAAGTACGTGTTGAAATTTATTACAATATGCAATAATTGTATTTTGGTATAAATCGTAAAAACTGAATTTATGGGCATTTTTTTAAACCTAATATTTTTTTTTTGGGCAAAACTCATTGTGCCTTATTTTTCATATATAGTGCACATCTATTTTTTGTCTTTTTCTTGTTGTCAATCCAAATTTAAAGTTATGTCAACCATCGAATTTTTTATTACAATAATTATAGAGCTGAAAGTAATATTCGTGTTTTATTAATTATTCAAGATAACAATAATCCTAGCCAGTGAATGTTTCTCATTTATGTTGCTCATTATGATATTCAAGATGAGTTTTATTACAATTAAAATAAGACACTTAATTCGCAATTTCATTCGCATTTTCATAGACCTCAAACCCCAATTCACGCGAATAGTCAGGTTTTTGTTGAATGAGAAAATTATATGTTTCTAAATCCAAAATCCAAGCCGTCTCAACATGGATCAATTCAAGATATGTGTTCAATCAATATATATATCAATATATTCAATGTTGTATCTAGGTAGCTACTACATATGTTCAACACCATTTTGAAGAGGAATATTGCAGTGAAGGCGAAAACTAGAATATGTACTTGTACATACACTTTTCATGTAGCCTATGTGTATGTATTGTCGTACACACCTTCGTTTGAAATGTGAACTATATTACATAACTTATGATTATATAATTTCGTAATGCTGTATGATACCTCAAAGTTCTTTTATAATCAATTTTAATAAGAGGATAACGTGTTAAAACACCTTTGTAAATCAATTCAGAGTGAATTGATAAAGGAATGAGGAGTGAAGTACTTAGGTACTGGAACGGAATTATTTAAAGGCCAGTCTAAAAATGTAATCATTCGATAATGCCGCTTATAGCTTATTTCACACAAATTAGATTCACTTCAATTTTCTCTGAAGCAAACATTCCTAAATTGGATCTTACGAAGAAAAAACATTGAATGAAATTATGAATTACAACGACCTACCGTTAGAAATTTACATTCTAATCAGTTCTCACTCAATAGGCAAAAACCTCTTTTTCACTTATAGACCCTTGGAATACTGAATGGGAAGGAAAGAACCAATCTATAGGGTAATGGTAATGGTGATTGGGGAGGCTGGAAGACTATGCCTATAACTAACTATACCTTGGGAAGTGGGTATAAGAAGTTGGGCACCCTGTATGCCCTGCAGGATTTGGCCGGACGCCAGGATCAACTGAGGCATGGCAGCTGGCGAAGGGGTCACCACCTGCTGGGCTGAAGACATCAGGTTGCTGGCGTTCAGATTGTCTGCGAAGATAAATGTTGTTCATTATTCATAACGTACAGGAATATAATACTGGATAAAATCATCTGGAAGCGTTTGATTACATGATTTCATAGCTCACGATGAAATCAACATATCCCTTGATGGTGGGTACTCACCCCTACCTATTTTGCAAAATCGAAATCGTGATTCAACATCAAGTGACCTTTAGTGAAGTTGACCTAAATCAGCAACCTTTTATTCCCCAGCTTAGAAATCGACGTCTGATATTTTTAGTTGTAGTTTTCAACGCCAATATCAAGAGTGTATTCGTATTTTCTGTAGTTATGACAAAAGTTTTTATTGATTGGAACGCTTCCCGTTACGAGAAAAGACTTTTCATAACGTTTGGTTTCGTTGTTTTTCAAAAAGAATTCAAAGAATAAATTCAAAAAAAAAAAAAAAATTACAAGTTTAGGGTGTCTCACGGCGCTCTTTCTCTTTTCCTCTGCTAAATATCACTGCAACTGAATCACAGTATTGGTAATTTTCATTCAGCATCAAATTACTCGCGATCTATTGTCCTGATTTCGCTCCAATTCGGAGGGTATTTTGGAGCTGATCTCAAGGTAAATGCTCATTGATCTTGTCCACAGTGTGTGGATAAGCGTAGAATCATCAACCAAATCGGACCAAGTTTTTTTCCCCCATCAATCTACAGTTCAATAAACTTTTCTTGGGCATATAAAATTGAAGATGCTATCTCAAGAAAATCAGTCATAATGAATCCATTTGTAGGTAATAAAGATACAATTGAATCAAGACCGTGATGATTCCAGAACATTTCTCTGGGGTTTTAATCTTCTTCACACTTTACTAAGAGGAAGTATAAGGTATTGCCACCGCATCTACAAACCGAACTAACTATTAATGTCACTAATAACTTCAATTATCTTCTCATCGCCAAGGTAATACACTGAGGCAAACAACGGAAGAGATACCTACGATGTTTGATGCTAAACAGGAGAGTAAGTAATAATAAAGACCCTTAACACATTTTATCCCAAAACTATGATTTTTGTGTTGTCTTATTACAATCGACGGCAAACTTCATTACTATACTGAGAATAAGGTAAAAGTAAAAAACCCTCACAATGGGTGAGGTATAAACCTTTCATCCACAAAAAGTTTCATAAAACAACGGGCATAATTATACCCAATTTCCTCACAAATAAATTAAACAGTAATTCTTCAATTTCACTCTACTAGACGAAAAATTATCTTGAAGCGATATTTATCTTTTTCATGCTCCAAAATAGGTACTTGATGCGAATTGTTGATTTGATGTGTACTCGAACCTTGTATCTTAATAAGGAGATTAAATAGGAAATTATTTTGTAGTAAAAGACGCAACCGAAATGAGGAGATCTCACTTCAAATTTGAGTTTGAAGTCAAGCTAGTCCAGGCAATTTATTAACCGAACGATGCAAACACGCACCCACGATTATTTTGTGCGTTGTTATGACCCCTAAAGGTGGTTTACGTATTCCTGAATTTGCAACCTCTAAAACCGTGAAATGTTCGCACTTTTTTCAGTTTTTTCACCAAAACATGTAAACTAAAATTTCAATATTATATGGCCAATATATTTTCAAAAGTAGGTCGAATTTGCTACAGTTTGAAACCAACTTGAGCTTCAGAGGTTGAATAGTTACACAAATACAGCAACTCAAAACTAGGCAAATGTCTCCAAAAAGTGAAATTTTGTGAAAAAAAACCCCGCTAATTCAGTTAGGTTTTCCCCATTTCTCTCTGGAATTATAGTTCGATTTTGATGATTTTTCAATTCCCTAGACTGGTGCCCTAATAAATTTCAAAAACCCTTAAAAATTTCAAATGTAGGTACAACTTTTAAAGTTTGAGCTCCTGTAATGTACGAAAATACTAACTCGGAATGAGGAACGAACGGTGAACGACTAAGACCCCATACGGTCGTTATTTGAGCCGTTCATTAGCAAAACGATTCATTTTAGAAAATAAAGGAAAGGGAAAGGAAATTGAAGGCAATGAAATCAGCTTGAATTTGAAATGTACTATGAGGGTGAATGAAAAGATCAAATAAGTAATGGGGTGTGCGCCTTGGTAGGAAAAACTGTTTATTGTTATTTTTAATCCAAACTAGACCTCATTCTGAGAATTTTGGCACCAACCGCGACCTTCTAGCGTGAGTAGATCTTTTCCTATGAATTTTTAAAGTTTCGACCGATTATGACGTCACAGTGGGCTGGGGGGTCCCGCCCAGGCGAGAGGGGCGCGTGACGTCATAATCGGTCGAAACTTTGAAAAATCATAGGAAAAGATCTACTCACGCTAGAAGGTCGCGGTTGGTGCCAAAATTCTCAGGATGTAGCCTACTTTCGATTAAAAATCTAAAAAAAATCAAGGCGCACCCCCCATTCTTTTGACGAGAAAAGACAAACCAAATGAGATCTTTCTAAAATTTGAAATTGAGAAACTGGATCTAAATATGAAATTAGATGGCTAGAATTCACGAGATTCGAAGGAGTTTCCATGATCGAATTAGTCAAATGGACCTCATGATGTAAATTACGTGGTCATGCAACGCTTCAAGAGTGAATGCTACACCAAATGAGTTTTTGATGAGGAGCAATAGAGTAATTTCTGGATATCAAACCCCTTCTTGAAGAATAGAATTTGTCAATAAGGTCGTTACAGAGCAACAACGGTGCTCATCAATAACATTCAATGGTTCTCAAAATAACATTCACGAAGGTTTCCACCAAGCATCAGTGGCCTTAATTTCTTGCAAGATTAGTCAAGTAATTTGAGGTCGTAATTTTGTTGAGTCATCACAAGTTCCGTCATATTTAACAATGCACCAACTATATGGAATGGAATGGAAATAATGGGGTATTTTTCTCGCACATTTGTTGGTAGCGTGGTACGATATGAAACAAGAAAGACGGGCCAAAAATTTGAGTGTAAGCCATAAGGATCACCTCGATAAATTAAACAATAGTCAAAATCCGATTTGTATTTATGATGGGGATTATTCGAACGGTGTATCAATGTTTGTATTTACGCATTTCGAAATGATAATTATCTCAATTAACTGTCTGGGAGTGATCAAGGTTGTATTTTTCATTTGAGTGGTTTTGAAGACGTCATAAGATATTATCGAGAAGAATCACCCACAAATACTCACGTACCGACTAGATTAATTAATCCGTCAGTTCACATCATGGACATTCAATTTCAGGGAGAGGATTTAGTAGACAAGAGTTGTCTGTAAACTGAGAGTCGGGCAGGTAAACTCAGTAGTATTATAGTACTAGTATAGTACAGTCAATATTCCAGGTAGTACTGAAGAGGATGCTAATCAGCTGCCCTTCTGACAAAGCAGAAAAGTTCAAGAAGTCAAAAATGCTTCTCAATCGACGTGGTAATATAACTAGGTTTAGCCAGTTCAAGGCATTGCAGATAACCCTTGAAAAAATTGCAGTACAATGAAGTAAAACCCGTATCGTTTTATTTATGTATCAGAGTGTATAGTGATTGAATATGCCAGATCCCTTTATTGAGTACTCAAACTTTATAGATAGGTATATCAAATCTATGTATTTGATTTCACTTTTATGTATTTGCAGTCGATCTGTAGAATTAGGCACAAATAATAATCAATTGTAACTTGTATTGCATTGTTTTCTTTGCTTAGAATTTTACTTACAATCCTATGCGGTGAAAAGTTGTGAATTTTTTTAAGGTTTGAACAATTATTATAATTGTTATTGTGAGATTCCAAGTGGGTGATGATAGATGATCCGATGCATAATAGATATCAACGATATCAAGATATCAACGAATTTGACTACCACATGACCACGACATTTAGGAACCATCCACGACCCTTGAAATTCCAATCGAAACCGAATAGAAAATGTAAATTCATGCTTATTAAGGATTTTAGATAAGCGGATACCCAGTGGCTACCAACGATCAGAATTAAATTTATGAAGACATCTAGTGTCTCAAAAACCCAATCCCTGAAAACTTCATCTAGGTACGAGGAATTCCGAGGGTGTTTCAAGGGTTTTACGTTTGCGCATACGCAGAAGCCATTATCCACCAGGGGGGGGGGGGTTGATTTACATATAGGATCATCTAAATACACGCCACAATCTCATCAAAATCAAACAATAACTTCGAATAAAATTTTGCTTAAATAATTGTTTTCTTGACACACAGACCGATTGACAGATAGACAGACTTCAATCGAAATTGTTCAAGAAGGTTAAAACGTAGACGCGAGTGGTAAATTATAATTTGAGAGGATTTGTGTTTCATTCTCGAAAAGTGAAAACAATGCTTCCACTATCTTAACCTATTAACGCCCAATATAACATAGAAGGCTTTCTGTTTGGAGGCTACTGGGCTCCTTCTTGAGAAGACCTGGATCAGGGGGATGCTTTTCTCTGGGTCTGTCTGCTCATAGCGATATTTGATTTTATCTCCACCCTCGAGGGTGAGGCACATAGCAGAACACTTTATCCACAATTTCAATCGGTAAATGACCTGACATCGGAACTACCGATTATCCTACCAAATACGCTGTAAATCGAAGTAGTCTGCGAAGCGGGTGATGCACATAGCTCATTGGATGCTCACAAAGCACGAGGCGTCATCTTCAACATGATTAGATACTTGGCCTGGCTCCCTAGCTAGAGAGTATAAGGAATAACAAGTACCCTACCAATCCCAAGTTGTCATCATCAGGGCAACGATGCTATATCTGATGCCCCCTTTAGAGGTATTTGTTGACGAATTATGAATAAATGACAATGAGTTGATAAATTATTCACTTAACATTGGGCGTATTCCGCTTCCAATATTCCAAGAGAGTTCCTAGCAGATTTGGGAGATTCCACAATCTACAAAAACCACAGTTAAAAAAAAAAAAAAAAAAAAAATCGTATGGCAACGTAAACCGATGAAATTTTACCAGGAGATTTGGGTTTATTATTTTCAATAAAGAACCTTTGAAATCGACCAAGAAAGAAAAATTTTAACCCCTCTCAAATTTGTTGGTTTACGTTTGGAGGTACGTAGAATCCGAAAATCGAACAAAACATTTTCCGTCCGTCCACCGTACGCGGCTCTTCTCTTAACAACCATGGTCCGATTTGGTTAAAACTTGGTATATGGGCTCCATTTGGGGTCTAGTTGTGCCACGAAGCTTTTGGTTGATGTCAGTCACCTCTATGGGGTGAAAATTAAGGGTTGAATCGCGGAGTATTTATGCCAAAGTAAACCAATGAAATTCGACTAGGAGATTTTTGAAATTATTTTCTTCGTGTTCTAAAGGTTGTGTTTCAATATCAGATTTATTTTCAAAATATATAGGGAAGAAAGTTTCGTGCGTTATTAAGTTGATATACTTGGAAGCAATTAATAAAATATAATATCGGAATTCACTAGCATGAACATTTGTCACTAACAGACAAATCACCAAAATCCGGAACTATCTATTGAAGACAGGTTGAGGGGTGGTTGGTGAGGAGGGGGGGGGGTGTAGAGGTCTGCCTATCTACCTAGTTCACTACTACTTCCATAATATTTTGACAATTATGAAGGTGATTAAGATGAGTGATGAGCCACTGAGAGATAAAATTTTTCGAGTTCGATTTTGTAATTTGAATTTGATAAAACTATGGTAAGCTTGTTCCGAAATCACAGTCACTCTGCTCTAAATAGAGCTTTCCCCACACTTCGACATCGCTCTGGATAAACATCACGATTATTTCATACATTTGATAGCTTCTGTAAAGTGATTCAGTTCATTCATCTTCATGATAAAGCAACTTACTTCGTTAAAGTTAAGTAGGTTCCAACTTCATTAAAAATGCTAATCTGGTGATCCCAGGTACATACATGACCACGTACAGTGTTGCCGCACATCATCTTCAAATCGAATAACGTGCGTCAATTTTTCATTCAGGTCGAGAGTTGGTAATTTCGATTTGATGGACGCTTTTTAATGAGCGATCGAAACGAACTTATAATTTGATGTCATTTATCACACTCGGTTAATGTAAAATTGCGGTTATACAGGCGATATAATAAGTTGTTTCTCTAGTAGCTTATTAAGGGTGATCACATGTGATTAAACCTCGGATGTGTGATTAAAAAGGAGAAACGCCGGTAGGTTCGGGAGCTATAAATTCAAACTTTGTCGATTTATATTTTAATTTGGTGTAGACCTCTTTGGAAGGAGGTCTTGACATGAATTAGAAATAACTTCCACCATGGCGAAGGTTGAAGGAAAAATGTCGACATCGATGTAATGGACGCTCTGATTTATTACAGGGGTGTGATTCGTTAGCGGGGGAAAGATTTTTTCTTTTAATTATATTAATTGGAGACTTTTTCGAAATAAAAAATACGGAAAATAACTTTTTTTAGGGCGTCAGGGCGGCACAGGAGGGTTTAGTGATAATTACTGATAATAAGGTCTGATCGGATTTTTAATCAATGTCCCCGGTCTCATGGTAATAGCCGATGTCATTTTGAAGTATGACAGATTCGAGGTGGTATCACCTCTGATTATCCGGTAATTTCGGTGGTTGAGCCGTTAATAGCGGTCGTTTTCATGTTTATGGTCGGTTGACGTTGAATAAATGAATGCTGAAATCACTTGCAAGTAGCATTGCGTAACCCCCAAAAAAATGTTAAATTACAATTTGTGGTAAGAAGTGGGTAAGTTGTAGTGAACGATCATGAACACTGTGGTAACGTAAAAATGAAGCCTGAAAATCGTGTTTAGTTTGTTGCAATGGTGCTCTTGACACAGATATGTCTCTTGGTGGGGGATCATTTAAAAACAAATTTAAAGTACGATATTAAGCGAGTTTTAAACATTTTTGGGTTTCCACAATTTCCAGTTATTGCTAGTAGGTTCTTATATAGTATTGTACGATGATTCTGCTGTACCATAATATTATCATCTTCATTATATTATAATGAAGAACACATGGAAGAGAGGTAAAATGTAAATTTCGTGATGAAAATGAGTTCAGAGAAGGCAGCAAAGGGTGTTTGTGGAATAGAATTCGTTGCTTTGTAAAAACGGCGGATGGACGGAAAATTTTTTATTCTATTTTCGGATTCTGCGTTCCTTGAAATGTAAAACATAAAATTTAGAGGGAGTGAAAATTTTTTCTTGCTTGATTTCAATGGTTCATTATTGCAAATAATAAACCAAAAGAGGATCACGGCTAAAAATTATCTCAAAGTACAATACAGAAAGGCGGAAGGTTCACGAGTACGTAATCAATCAGAGCCGCAGAAGCGGAATCAATGATCAAAGAGAAAAATCAATTATCCTTGATACACGTGACAATGCTTTTTGGGAGTTGGTCCGGGGTTCCTGGCCGGCCTGGGGGCTGCCCCCTTGGTGCTTCTTGGGTATGGGTGGTCTGCCTCTATGGTAGACCGCGCTGTTCGTCAGGGCTGCCTCTCCAGAAATGGATTGGCAGCCCCGGGAGCCGCCATGGTGGGTGGGTCCGGGCCGGTCGGGACGCCTCGGCCGGCGCGGTGGCGTTCCACACATGCCTTAGTTCCTGGACTGACCGATCACTTAAGTTCCTGCTTCACGTCTTTTTATTTATTTTTATCACAGTGTTAAATGAGTTTTATTTTCTTCAAGATATATACCTTAAATTTTAGATTATAACCTAATAAATGTTGACGATTGTTCTGTACTTCGTATGATAACAATAAAAAAAGATATTGAATTGAATGGCCAGAAATCATGATTCTGGTGACATTTTTAGAGTAATTTTCAGAGAGAACCAATAGAAAACCCCATGTTTACGAAGCTTGCACTATTTCACTTCAAATTTGGAGTTAAGTTTAAGACAATAATAAATTATTATTGGATAAGTACTGATTTCATCACGATCCGTTGAAAGTTACAAGGAGTCGTGTAAATAATTGTATGGGTATTTTTAAATATTTCTCCATTGTTAAAACCTTGGACATCTAGACGTTAGTGATGAAACCAAAAACGTAATAGTGAAAGTTACACAAACCTACCTAGAAACACTTAATCATGTCAAATAAATGATGATTAATTAATAATAGTTCTCTTGATGGCTCACAATAATTTTATAGAAGTATTTCGTGTATGTAAGTACAAAATTGAGAAGAACAGTAAGAGGTGATGCATTTTTAGTATAATTCAAAACACAAATCGATCATTAAATTTGTCTCGTTGAATTGTAGCGTCTGTGGATGATTTCGGATGAATAACGAAAACCACTTGGTTGAATAAAGGTACCATTTGGGTATACAAGGGAGAGGAAAGTAGTCTGAAGCTCAGGGTCAAAATTTCAAGTACCCAAACTCGAAATAGTCAGTTACAGTTACTTTCGCCCCTGCCTGAATCTTGGAAAGGTTTTACATTCAAAGTCAGTGCATTTATTTCAGTCAGGGAAGTGTGTAAAAGTATTTAGTACAGGAAAAAATCAAATTCATCAATTTTTAAAATTTGATGCCATCCGGCAGAGGGAACGAACCCGCAAAACCCGCAAAATGCACATGTTTTTCCCTCTGCTCAGCATCTTTTTATGCATTTCTTCGACTATGATCACTTTCTGTGCACAAAAAAGCACTCAAACGTGTTCTTGTTCCAAAAATTCGCTCTTTGAATCAATCTGCATGATACAGAATCAGTATAAAAAGAAGCTGAATTTCACACAATAAAACCCTGTTAAAAAGACTTTGCAGCGTGAAATATCGAAAATTGTTAATACAATTTCGAAGAAACATCGATAAATGTGGTAATTAACGAAAAACAGTGGCTTCATGAAGATAAAAGAACGCTTTCGGTACTTTGGTACTCTCTTTCTAGGAGAGAATGAGAAAAATGAGGGATCAGTGACTCCCTCCCCAATAACGTCCTTTGCAAACATTGAAAATGGTAAAAACAAATCGGAAGGTCACTTTATGATAGTTAGATAGCTAAGGAAGTCCACTAAACAAGAAAGAACCCTTAAAAACGTTCTGTAACCTCCTACCGACATTTTGAGTTTTCGAGCGCCTCAGGAATGAGACGATGCCATAATATGATGCCATAATATTTCATATTATGAAATCATCCGTCATTTAGGGAAGTGCTGGATGATTCCATAAGGCATCATCCGCGCTGAGTGTTAAGAACGGAACTGCCCACTTTTATCGGAGTCGAATCCACAAATCGAGAGTCAATTTCACGAATTCTAAAGGATCGCTCTGCCCATACAAGAATCCACTTAGCCGTGGGAAGTAAGGGAAAGTCGAGTATGCACCTATAAAAACTTATCCGGTACTGTTTTCTGGGAGGGAGCCTTCAAGCATGTGAGCTCTAATTAGCCCTTTTACGAACAACTACGAAGAGGGTTGGAGAAATTCCTATTCTTCGAATTCCCTCTTCCACTCCCTCCTCAGCATTTTGGGCCGTACGGGGGCAATTTCGATAATTGCCGCCTAATTACGAAACCAGCCACAACAGAAGAGAAGGCTGTACGAAAGGGAAGGCAAAAGAGAGCACTAAACTCATAAAATGGGTTCCGTGTGCCTCTAATAAAAAACCCTTCCCTTGAAAAAGATCTCAACACGAACTAACTTCGGCCGGGTGGGAGCTTTCAAACTATAATAATGAGCATGCAAAGCTGCCAAGTTTTTTTTCTACTCCACCAAATGAGGTCACAAACTTAAATTACCGCTTTTTGAAGCGACAGGGCGAAATATGGGAACGAATATTTAGAAAGAAATGAGCGGAAAATTGACCGTTGCAAATCGTAGTAATGCATCAGTTTTCATATAATTGGTCATTATTATAGGAGCTGTTCTAGTAAGAAATGAGTGAAGAAATAATAATTTTTTCACTATTTGACACGACCTACAACGACTTCACCTAGAGCTTCAGCTACTACATCAGCGCTCCTCTCGAGTACCCGACTGCATTCTGTCATTTATCTGTCGTGTTAGATCGATCTCAATAATTTATCAAGGTTGATAAATTAAAAGTAGTAGTTAATATCAATAATGTCATCATTGTATACGGTAGTAGCTCTCATTTATTACAAGTGATTATCATAAATGCGAGACAATAATAATAAAGATGGGACTAAAGAAGTTTTGTATTCGTGTAGCAGGCCAAATAATTTCGGGTCGTCCGAAATTGAATTTTCCCTTCCCTCTTGAATTTGCTCGTAAGGTAGATTAAGATAGTCAGGCTATGGGGTATTTCAGTTACTTTTTTAAAATTTTTGTTCCAAAAGAGTATGACTCAGGAATTTTTTATATTTTTTATTTATTTATTTAATTTATACGGGCATGGCGCCCAATGATAGAATATTAATAATACAACATCAGCTCTACGAGTATATTAACAAGAAGAAAAACCGTCTGCCAAGTGGGTGTGGCACTTAGCTTCCTCGTATCCATAACCCGATTATACATAAGTATAGATGATCCGATGCATAGTAGTTAATCTCAAAACACCAATCTCTAAGTACCTTTCACTACCCTCATAGGGGACCATCTCACAGGGTACTGGAGACAAGTTATCACTGGACCATCTAAACGCTACTGTGGACAATCCTAGAAAATTTCATCAAATTTGGATGAAAAATGTAAGTGTTATGGCTGTTACAAGGATTTTACGTTTTCGCAGAGGCTACTGTAAATTTTAAGGCCTTGATTTTCATTGGGGACCATCTACAACCTAATCTGCGTAACCCCTGAAAATGTCATCAAAATCGGGTTGAAAATTATGGAAGTTATGGCCGTTATAAAGAATTCACGTTTGCGCATGCGCAGTCGCTTCTATCAGTCCGGGGATGATGATTTTTCATAGGGGACCGTCTACACACCAACCCGCACAATACCTCAAAAATTTCGTAAGATGCCCAATACAAGGATTTCATGACAGACACGGAACCAAAATTGTTCAGAAAGATCTAAAACGCAAAACACGAGTGAAAATTTTGATTTTGGAGAACTTTTTTTTTCATCCTTGAAAAGTGAAAACAAAGCTTCCGCTACCTTGGTAGACTCGGAAGCAAGAAGCTACTTAGTACAAATAATATACATTTTTTTCTCTGAACTTTCCCAACGATAGGGCATAAAAGTCCACATTATCCTCACTGTATGATCTGTTCAAGATTCTCTGTGCTCTGATCAGAGGATTGGTGGCTGTCGCAGGAACATAGAATGGAAGGCTATTTCTTGTACAATGCAGAGGGGCATGAAAACAAATTTTATGAAGAAGCTGAGGGCAGTATACGTAATTGCAATGGTTCTCAGTCAAAGGTAATTGGGTCTGTTCGTCGAGAAAAAGTTTAGAAGAAATTAGGGAAGCTAATAAAAGTTGAAGAATTGACCGATGGCAGTAGGGTGTGACATTGCAAGTTGTGTGACGTATTAAGTTGCTCGCCTTGAAAAAACTATCTTTAAAAAAGTATCCATGCAGAGAAGAGATAAACCCTTTCCTGAGTGTAACCTTTTTTTTTTTTTTTTTTTTTTTTCAAATTATATTTATTGCACCAAGTAATTCAACTTATTAGCAACATTTCTCTGACAATGTATATAAATAACTGAAAGGAGAGTGTGGTACATAGCACACCTCCATACTTCATGTCGGCTATTTTATGTGTCTTTTGACGCACAAGATTCACAGGAGCGCACAGCACAACACTCACTGAACAACTTCATGAAAACACCACTCCCTACTGCCACAGATCGTGAGGTTTTCGTCTTTTCAGCCGCCTGAGTAGATCATCAACATCCAGCAACTTCACAGCCTCCTCGTTGATATGACCTTGTAGCCTCTGGTGATGGGCTATTGCTTGAGTTTTGATGACTTCATTTATTGTGGGAATTTTAAGGTCCTTATGGATGTCGTCATTGGTTGAGTACCAATACGCATCAACGCATGAGCGCAGTACTTTGTTCTGAAAACGCTGTATAATGTCACGATTGCTTTGAGAGGTGCAGCCCCACAGTTGTGCACCATATGTCCAGACTGGCTTAAGGACCTGATTGTATAAGGTTAGTTTGTTCTGTATTGACAATTTTGATCGTCTACCAACCAACCAATACATTTTTCGGAGTTTGATGTCCAATTCTGTTCTTTTATTTTTCACATGCACCCTCCAGCGGAGTTTCGTATCCAGAGTCATACCCAGATATTTTGCCTCATTAGCAAAAGGGATGACTTTGCCATTAAGATATATTGGTATATGTTTGATATGGCGGTTGGTAAAATCAACATGGACTGATTTGGCTTCATTCATCTTGATTCTCCACTTAATTGTCCAGTCATGGAGTTTCTCGATGGATCTTCTAAGTTTTAAAGTTGATTCGCGATTGTCTTCACCAATAGCAAGGACTGCAGTATCATCTGCAAATGATGCCAGGGTGTTACCCTCGTGTTCGGGTAGATCGCTAGTGTATAGGACGTACAAGAGGGGGCCAAGTACGCTTCCTTGCGGGACTCCAGCATGAATCATTTTTGCTTCTGAGTATGCATCATCTTGTTTGATTCGGAAGTACCGATTTGATAGGTATGAGTGGAGCAACTCAGCGTATTTTGCTGGAAGCATTTGTCTGAGCTTATGATTAAGTCCCTCGTGCCAGACTTTATCGAACGCCTGGGTAACGTCGAGGAAGACAGCTGAGCAGACTTTTTTGTCTTCCATGGCTTGTTCAATAATATGAGTGATCCGGTGCACCTGATCTATAGTCGAATGCTTATGGCGGAACCCAAACTGGTGTTTAGGTATGAGGTTTCGTTCTTCCACAATTTTTATTAGTCGTTTGTGGAGCACTTTTTCAAAGAGTTTTGAGAGTACAGGTAATAGTGATATCGGTCTATAAGAAGTTATTTCTTCAGGAGGTTTACCTGGCTTCAGTATCATGATGACTTCAGCGAGTTTCCACAGTTGTGGAACATACCGAAGTTTGATAGAAGCATTTATGATTTGTGTGATCTTTACAAGCGTCTTCCGCGGAAGGTGTTTGAGGACTTGTCCAGTGATCAGGTCATATCCAGGGGCCTTCTTTGGATTTATCTTGGTGTTGATGGTGTTTTGTATTTCTTTGACAGTGACCAATGGGATGTCAATTTGTTGATCTCCCAAGGGAACTTCTTTGAGAGATTCCTCATTAGGACAACCAGAATTGGGCGTGAAAATATCTGCTAGATGACGAGCAAAAGCATCAGCCTTTTCTTGATTGGTTTTTATCCACTTGTTATTAGTTGTATCTTTAATAGGTGGTGCTTGGATGATAGGTCTCTTCAAGTGCTTTGTTGCCTTCCAGAGAGAGTATTCAGTGTCTCGATGACTGGTGAGCGACGTGAGAAGATCTTCTTGGGTTTCTTCTTGTATCTGTTCCATCATTTTCTTCAATTTGTAGTCAAGTTTGTACCATTCAGTTTTGAGAGTGGGGATACGTAAATGTTGCCATTTACGTCTAGCTTTTCGTTTTTCCCTGATCGTATTCACAACTTCGCACGGATAGTTGAGGCCCTTCAGCTTTCTCGTTTCTTCAGGGGTGTTTTGCCATGCCGCAGTTTGGATGGAGTGAACTAGTTGACCTAGCTCTCTATCAATTTCATCCGGTGATGTCAGTGCCACACTGAGATCAATGTGTTGATTTACGTTGATTTTGAACTGATCCCAATCTGTCTTTTTGTTCACTAGGACTGGATTATGTGGTTTAAGAATAATCGTTTCACTTAGTGTGAGAACTATTGGCGAATGGTCCGAGCTGAGGTCAGCGCAGTCCTCAACAAGTGCATAGTTCGCTGAGATATTTTTCATGATGAAGAAATCAATTAAATCAGGGCTCTTCTTAATGTCTGTTGGCCAGTATGTTGGTTTCCCACTTGACAACGGTATACAGTTATTTGATTGCACATACTTGAGAAGTTGCGTACCACGAGGTGTACTAAGTCGCGAACCCCAATACGTGTGTTTAGCGTTGAAGTCCCCGCCGATTATAAAGCGATTTCCTAGTAGGGAAAACGCTTCAGCAAATTCTTCTTCTTTTATGATATGCTTTGGTGGAATGTAGATACTGGCAATATCGGCTTCAAAGGATTTTGTACTGATGGTGATTGCACATATTTGAAGCTTTTCTTCCTCTATTTTGACACATTCATGATGCTTTATATTTTCTTTGATCAGTACCATGCTGCCTCCTCTTGCATTATTGCTGGGATGGAGAGCATTATAGGACTTGAATCCTTTGATTTTAAAATATGACTCCTTGGTAAAGTGAGTCTCAGAAATTAGGCAGATGTCTATTTTGTTTATATTAAGGATCGTCTCCAATTCCAATTTTCGGGACAAGAGTCCATTGGCATTCCAGCACATAATTCGTGAGTTGCGCATCATGGTGATTTCTTTCGTGTTTGATTGCAACCTTTTTCAAGGGCAGTTAATCTTTGATTGACGTTGGACAGAGTGTTTTCTATTCTGCTTTGATTTGCAAGTATGTTTTGCAATAACGACTGTATACTATTATCAGACTGCATGGGTGTAGGCTGGGTGACTCTGTCACCTACCGCTTGAGCGTATGAAGGCTGATGACCGAAATGTTGGTTTTTCTCATGGATTGGAGTTTTCGGTATGAAAACTTTTTTACCCTTGTTATTTGGTATGGTTTGTTTATCGTCATTTTGAGAGGCCTTTGGGCCTTGAGATCTTTTTTTCTGAATCTCGACAGCTTCAATGGCGGCTGGACATTTGCGGTAATTAGCTGTATGAGAATCACCGCAATTTGCACATTTGGCTGGGGTGGTGCGAGGTTTGGTGCACTTTTCTGTGGGATGAAAGCCTGCGCATTTAACGCACCTTTCCATTTTCGTGCAGTAGTTTTTGGTGTGTGCCCATGATTGGCACCTCTTACATTGAGACACAATTTTATTAGGTTTGAGGTTTTCAAATTTTACCTTCGACGAGTAAAACTTAGTAATTCCATGTATAGTGTCAGGGTTGGTTCCTGGGGCAAAATCAACTATATACATATCAATAGGTGCTTTTGTTCCCCATTTCAATTTTTGGGTTACATTTAGGACTTTGAGGTTTGGATATTCGTGAGAAAATGCATCTTTGAGCTCTTCTGAAGCAAGCCCCCTTGGAAGTCCTTTAAGCATGACTGTGTAAGGCCGTTCCTGTTTGTTTTGGTATGTCGTAAATGGACATTGTTTATTAATAAGCTCTGATCGAATTGCACGAAAATCATCAGACGTTTCCGTGTTAATCTTGACTTTTCCGTCACCAAGGAGAGTGAGGGTGACATTTGGTACAATCGTTGTTAACCATGTTCTTATATGTTTAAAGCCATCGGCATCTTTGAGTGCTTCTAGCGTAAATGGAGGAGGTTTTGGTTCTTTTTTTTTTGATTGGGGTTTTTGTGCCTGTTGTTTCCTATTTTTATTTTGAGGTACCTTCACTGGTTTGAATTCAACTCCAGTGGCATTGTACGATCGAACTTCATCGTCTCCGACTTCATTAGCAAGATCACTTGAGTCTGTATGATAGTTCTCCCCATGTTCTACTTCATCAAGTTTAGCTTGAAGGTCGATGACTTTTTTCTTTTCACCAATAACGACTTCGTTACATTGAGTTAAATAATCACAGAGAGATTTAATTAAACTATATAACTCACTGAATGCATTTCTGAGATACGCATCTTGGATTGTGCTGGTTCTCTGTTGATGTTGCGCAAGGCTAGCCTCTGCTTGTGTCACGATTTTCGCTACCGTCAGCTCGCCTTCGCGGTCCAAGTTCATTGCCGACCGGTGGAGGCCTCACGGCACGGGACAAATATTTTGGTTTCACTGCTCGATGTTTCCACCTTGAACGTTCGCGGGAGACTCTGAGTGTAACCTAGCTGAGAATCTCTTGGATACTACTGAATACTAAACACACACGCCCGCGGCGTAAAAACGTGTGATCTCTTTAATTAATTTTTCTACCACATTTAACTGTAAAATTGGGCAAAAAGTTGGAGTATTGAGGTTTTTAATGGTGCTGAATCCAACATTGAGGTCAACAACCTGAAATTCCGGCCTACCGAAATACCCCATTATGATGGAATCCATTTTCCATCCATTTTCCTTGACATTTTAAAAATCTTCTACAGAATGCTCTAATTACGTTTCTGCTTCTTCAATATTGATTGATAAGATCGGAGATTCTATTGATTGTCGTTCCTATAAACACAAATACGTGATTTTCTATTAAAAAAAGTTGCTGGTGCAATAAAGTGACTACAATGAAATGGTTAAACTAACTTCGATTGCAAGCAACTAGTTCACAGAACTCTACACACTCACTAATTGGCTGTCGAATAATTGTGAGTCTTACAGCGGTTAGAAAAACTAAGATTGATTATTAGATAGTACAAGTCCTAAAATTTAGTTCCAGGGTTTGTTCGGTGAATTTCAATATTTACTTCCCTCTTCTGGTTTCAAGTAAGGATAGTAAACCATGGTCAGATATCGGCTGCTTAGGGTTAAATTGGTGTCGTATATTCCCTAATGTTATCGATAATGCTGATCGGACCGAGAATGACTCACAATCCAGCTCAAAGTGGACCGATTGTCGTGACCTCGAACTCGATTAAAGAGAGTTCTGCCTCTCAAATGAACTACACGCAGCGCCAATATTATATCGGAAAACATTGCCATTCGAATGAAGGGGTGAAGAGGTCAACCCACTCGAACTCTGTTTCAATGCTGGTGGGTGGGCCAGGAATCCGATGTTGTTCATACGAGTACAATGATATTGCCCTCATATTTTCATTTTGCTTCCGCTCAAAATGATGGCGCATATTAATAGATTTAATTAACGTAAAATTATTGATCGAGTCGAACACACAGAGCGTACTTACTGGCAGCGTTGAGGCTGAGGTTGAGCGGTGTATGGATGGGCTGGTTGTTGATGATACCCGGGGGAGCTGATGGTCCCGGAGGCGTCCCAGCCAGCCCTGCCATAGAACTCAAGTTGAGCAAACCTGCAACAGAGAAAATATAACACTAATTAGAGTTCCCTAAACACTTCAGAGGAGAAAATATGTCCGAATATTGAATACTATGCATCGGATCATCAATAACTCTGGTTAGGGATAGCAGGCTATGTGCCACACTCACTTGGCAGATTTTTTCGTGTTGTTGACCCCATAAAAAAATCTAACACAAATCCCATAATTTAAAGGAAAACGCAAAATTAATGAGGATACCGTTGGAAAGGGCATTAAATGACCTTTTGTTTATGAAGTTTTTCACTTAGGTCATGTCGTTCACTTCTTCAAAATTCCATTATTTTGGAAGAAAACCAATGACACCCCCCCCCCACCACCAAAAATCCCCCGTTGTTATTTACAGTAACTCCAGTGTTACGTTTGAAGAAAATACAAATGTTATTGTGATGTAAAATATGCTGTAAAATTATGAATTTTTGTAAACTTCCTGCTTCTTTACCAATAATTGATTGTGGCAATAAGTGTTTAGCCAACATACAATCTTCTGAAAAATAAATGAGCTCAAAAGGTAAAAACAACAACATTTCATCAGCTTTCCGTCGGTATACGAGTATTAAACTATTACTTAAGAGCAGTTTTTGATAGAAAAATCTGTGTTTGAACGCAGAAAAACCTGAATTTTGTTTAAACGAAATGAGCGTTATGGCCCGACTGAATTACAGGGGGCGTCCGCAAGTGAGTTTTTACTACGTAAAAAAATTGTAAAAAATTAGAAAATTATTTTTTATTTTTTCTTGCTTTAGAAAAGAAGAAAACTTGTCTTCCAGATATTACAGCCTTTTCTTCTCTCTGATTTAACCACCTCTTCCTTAATTTTGCTTTCGAGGTGGCGGAAGCTTTGTTTTCACTTTTCAAAGTTGAAAGAAAAAATGTTCTCCAAAATCAAATTTGCCGCTCTCCATGCAGAACTAACAACCTATTTGGTGGATAAAACTTTAAGTAGCTAACCCAGCTTTATCTGCGTTTGAGTTCCCGATTGGTTTTGGGATGCAAATTTGATTCCAAGTTCGGTGTAGGTGAAGTACCTTCTGGTCAAAACGCTTATTCAGTCTTTCTCGCTCCAGTCTCTCCTGGGTTCAACCATTTCCAGAAAACCACCTTTGAAAAGCCATCTCCCCGCGTATTTTACTAGTTCGTACTAATTACGACCCTCGGCGAAAACCCTCCATCCCTCCCGGTGGTAGGAGACTATGCAAATGAAATGCAACGCAGAATTACACTAATGAATTATGCCTTCATTAGGATGCAGTCGGGTATTACTTAATGTATTCAGGGTATCTTAAGAAGGGAAGCTTTCCGAGAGTTGATTAAACTGGTTGGAACAGTTGAGAAGCGAGCTGAAACGGTTGACGGGGTGGCAAGGAGGGGGCAAACAGACCTAAAGTAGAGAAGAGAAACGGCGAAACAATAATTTAAAACAATCGCCTAGTGAATAAATAGGAACATTATCAAACCTAATTTGCAAATCCCACTTTGGTCGTTTCAAACGATGGGGAAGAGGGGGTAGATCAATATTTCGTATCTACATTGTAAATGAACCGGCAGACGCTTGTTTTGCGTTTTGAGCTCCGTTTTGATACGAAAGGGGCTTTGCGAAGTTCGGTGTTCGGATTAGTTTTTGACGCGGATTTCGTTTGTTAGAGATGGTGAAGAGGGGGGTCATTTGAATTTTCATTTGTTTCGCGGCGGGTGGTATTTCGTTATTTTGTCTTTGATGAGTTATTTGCAATGGCTGCGGCGTCCTATTTTCAGGGTTTCTCAGTCCTAATATCGTACCTACCAACTTAACCTAAAAATATTGTGGAAGGATAACCTTTTGAATAACTGAACCGAACATGTGGGTGTGGCACGGAGATTCGACCAAACCGAAACACGATTGCATAGAAATTATGGAGCGAGGGGAATCATCAGAACACCAATACTCAATTACCCTTTACGCTGTGCTTGGAACGAGGGACTGGCTTTTACCAATGACCAGAGGCTGCTATCAATCCGGAAGTCATATTAGGATACCAGATAAACCCTAACCTGCGAAAACCTTCGGAATTTTCGTCAAAATTGGACTGTTACTTACAAGAAATCAGACACACTACACAGACACAAACCAAAAATTATTCAGGAAGGTGAAAAAAAGAGTAAAATTTTGATTTTGTAGAGATTTCATTTATTTTATTTGAAAAAGTGAGAATATTTTATTTTAATCCCCTGATGAGGGAGACCAGAGAGGTTGGAGACACATTGAAATCTCAATATCCCAACTTTGAGATTGACGAGAGTATGTTAGCAAAACTATTGAATGACAGGAGTTTCCAACCCAACGAATACTCATCAACGAAAGGCCGCAAGATAAATGCTTCAAAAAACGAAAGAAATAAAATTAATACATCCCAGAAAGAGAACTTGGTGATTGACGGAGAAACCATTGAGCAGGTTAAAGCTTTCAAGTACTTGGAAAGTAAGATGGATACGAGAGGGGTGCCGAAGAAAGATACGGAAGGCACAAATGGTACACAAACAATTTCATTCAGAATGGAGTAATGGAAGTAATGGAAGAAAACCCGCCTGTTTAATACCAATTTTAAGTCGATGCTCCTGTTTACCTTTGAAACCAGAAAAGTTACACGTGGATTTACTCAAATGCTTCAGTTTGTCAACAGCTGATGCGTCGGATCCTGGGTAAAAGTTAAATAAAGTTAACAACCATTTCAGGTTGGATTTTCGTCCGACTGCCATTCCTGGCGTCGCGGAC
This sequence comes from Apolygus lucorum, assembly GCA_009739505.2. NCBI lineage: Eukaryota > Metazoa > Arthropoda > Insecta > Hemiptera > Miridae > Apolygus > Apolygus lucorum. The sequence continues at coordinate 55,693,102 of CM019180.2, read as the reverse complement.
GTCATCAGCTGTCTTCCAAAGGGATGATCAAAATTTGATCTGATGATGAAAAGACGCCATGGCGGCGAAACTCGAACCCACAACTCTCCGCAGAAGCCGGTCCGAAAAAACGCATGCCCCAGCGATTGCGGCTTTGAAACAACCAGGGCTACAACCTTCATCTGTAACCCTGGGAAAGGTTCCGTGTATCATAGCCGACGGGGCTGGTCCCGGCACACGGATCCCGGCATGTGAGTTTTGCGAATTGTCAAAAACTGGGGAGCAGACCTGCATAGTCGAAAGTGTGAACTAGACCGGCGCCTCAACCGGTAGGTTCTAACAGGTACTTGGAACTATGCAAGGACATTGATTGTGTGAACAATCCTTCTCAAGAGGCCATATCGAGACTATAAGAGTTTTCACCAGTCATCCCTTAGTCGACTTAGAAGGGAGGCATTACACATCCTTGACCCCCATGGATCCTTAATCCTGGCTGCAAGTATATGGTGGTCGGATGTCATCTTCAATGACGAAATGCCCTTGAGAACAGAGCAACAACCTACTCAACCCAGCTGAGATTAAGAAAAGAAAATAGACATGTATAGGCCACACCCTGAGAACAGAAGATGAGGTTATGAGAAGAAGGCACTTGAGGAATCCTCAAAAATGCAGACGACGGGGTCGACGGAAGATCACAAATGGGAACGTTCCATTGATGCAGAGGCAAGACAGACTGGCAGAACAAGGCAAAAAGTAAATGTCTAGGCCAGGAACCGATACGGATGGCGATCTTTCATCGAGTTCCTGTGATACTCTTGGGAGGGACTTGATGTGAGTCAAGTCATATCGCGTACTGCTATAGTGTGCAGGAAAGAGCCAAAACGTTCAGACGTTTCCAAGATCAGGAAGATCAGGCAGTTTTTACTTACTATCCGTGCGTTGCACAGTTACACTTGTATATGTTACTTCGTGGTCACGTCGTACCCCGAATTCAAGACCGTTTCACATGGATATAAATATGCTATACACACACATGGAAACAGCCGTTTGTGCCAACGCGTGAAGCAAGGCTCAAAACTGATCCGGCTGTTACGCCACAAATTATGCAGTTGGTCGATTAAAAAGGAACGGCCCGTTTGAAAAATACGATAAATTACTCATTGGTGTGGGATGAGGGGGTTCTTCATTGGGGGCACTAATAACACGATCTATCCGACTGATAATTACCCGGACAAATAATTGGTCGATAAAATATCTAGGAAGTTCAACAACTACACGGGCGATTTCACCTTGTAATAACAAGCTTCCTAACCCCCACCAACCCGATAGAAAAAATAACTCATCACGAATACACATTACCGTCTACTCTCAATTTCCTCCTAGTGCAATTAGATAAGAAACCCCTAATGATAATGATTGTAATTAGTATTTCAACTGTAATGAACGAAATCGAGTTGGTAACATTGAAGGGGGAAATAGTGGCTGAAATAATCTCTAAGAGGAGAATGGTATTAAATAATTAAAAATTAACAATGGGAATTCACCTTGACGACGTGAGAACGAGGTGGGTTGGGTTGGCAGTACCACTTAATAAAGACTGGTCATAGCCTTTTCTCTGATCGAAATGAGGTCACAAAGTTTTAATCGATTTCCACCTACAACTTTTACCTCCTAACTTTAAAATACAGTAACTCATTGTGTCACGAACGTAATTTCAATTTCGCAGTTAATATCAATAATTATTATCGCAACGATTCACTTTGATTGCAAATTTACACAAAATTAAATGGTTGCCAGCAAAAATAATCTTTTGTTTCAACCGGACAAATGAACGTTTTTCTTAAAAACAAAATCTCAATTTAAAAAAAAATTCACATCTCATTTTTTCTTTTTTTTTCAAAAAAATCTCTCAGCTTAATTTTTCTTTTTTTAAAATTTTCTTCAAATTTTGTTTTTCTTTCAACCTATAGCGGCATAGGTACTTAGGATCATTCGAAAATTCTCATCAATCACAGCCAGTACTCAATGCGAAAACTATAAAATTCCGTCGCTTAAGAGGCAACATCCCCTATCTACCATTTTTACGAAAATGAGATTTTAGGTTATTCCTATTCCTCTTCTCCCGTTGCATGGAGTTTTTGAGTTCAAATTATTCCTACTAGATGGAAGAGTCGAGGAAACTCGAAAATAATAACAACACCCACCAACATCGTGAATAGCAAAAGCCCGTATCAACCAGTTCTTGCTTCTCTTGAGGAGCAGGGAAATGGTCGACAGGGGATGTTGCTTCATACTTGTTTTCATACTTATTGATGAATAAATTTAGTATTTTAAAATTTTTAAATTAGGTAGTAGTATTTTTCATCAAGATTTTTTCATTTAACAATCAAAATATCGAAGTGATTACTATCGAAATAAGGAATTTCATTGATGAAATTTATGTTGATTTTACTCGATTATAATACTAGCCCTTTATCTCAGAATACATGGTAGGTTCTTCGAGGACTTGCTGGCAGCGTTGATTGTAAAGATTAGAGTTTACAAAATTTTCGAAAACAAAGATCCAAAGCCTCAAATGTGTTCATTCTTTAGACTCATCTCTGATCCGTCTTCCAAACTCAAACTCTGAGGTCTGTAGCCTCAGTTTGGTCTTCATATTCTAACTCCTTTCACGCTCCTGTCGATTGCGATGATATTAAATACGTACTGTTATAAAATTGTGATGAATTTCATACGGAATAAAATTAATAAAGTCTGTATGCCCTAAGTTAGTAAAATTCTGTGTGGTGGTCTGGGGTCTAAGATATAAGGCAATGATAGGGTAAACCAATGCTCGAGAGAGGCATCACCCATTCTGCTATTATGAATATGATGTATGTATAATTATTAGTATGTGTTATCACTGATTTATTATGTAGCGTTTCATCATTGTAATTTGTGATAAGCAAGTAATTATTATCATTACTATTATTCAGGCTGGATATACATATATTGTCCGGATTATTACACTGTATTGACGACGAATCCATCGGACGGTCATTGTAAGACTCCTTGAACTTATTTATCATCCTGAGGTGATGTACTCATCAGTAAAGCATGTACTTATCATATATCTATCTATCATAAGGAATCATATTGAAGAGGTCCCCCAACTGCCCTATTAGAACCAAATTGTATAAAATGCATTTTCCTTATGCCCTCAATCTTCTATTTGTTATGTTCATACGAGTAGTTGAGGAGAGTTCGTCAAGGAGTTAATTGCATTTTTGACATAAGTATGTTATGAATTTCATAAGCTTGAACAATATTCATTGTAAAGTTCACAGATGTTTTAGTAAGTTATGCTTTAGTAAGACGTTTTAGTAAGGTGTGAGAATTCAAAAGCTGTGAAACGATATGAACTGTTTAGAGCCCAATTTCAGACGTATCTAAATCAACTTTTGAGGTGTTGGGGTAGGCTCCACTCGGTGCTCCCTAAAACTGCACAATTCCGGCCTATAAACTGCAATCATTCATTATTCCACGTTTGCTGCGAGACAGCAATATTTTCGGCAGAGCGGATGTGATTCGCACCTCATAACAGCGATGGGCGTTCATCAGAAGCGGAAGAGCGTCGATGAATTATCAGAAGCGGACGCATTAGAAACCTGATTGCGAAGGGAAATTAATTTCAACGCTCGGAAAGGGGCAAAATCCCATTCGGGTCGGAGGAAATGAGAAAAATAGCCGCTAATGAGGTTGGGGTGACTTTAACGATAGGCTACAACGGGTTCATCGACGCTTTCAATTTAAATTCCGGCTCCGCCAGCCTTCCAAGTCCCTCATGGTTTCGTTCGATGTCGATTTTATGTGAGTCAATAATGCACTTTTTAGTAAAAGTAGTCAATTTTCCTTGTTTCTCATTACTGTACATTTGTTCGCTATTGTCGTTTCTTCAATAATGTAGGTCACGTTCACCGTAAGGCCGGTGGGGGTAAGTTTTCACACGGGGAAAGTTCCCGCACCTTTCGTACTAAAGCGTAATAAAAAAATAACTTCCATGGTACTTTCTCAGTAGTTGGCGGATTGTCAGGAAACGTAACCCGTGTTTCGAACAAAAAAGAAAATTTAAGTGACCTACATCAACCAAAGGCTTTGGAGCACAACTAGATCCCAAATGGAGCCCATGTACCAAATTTCATCAAAATCGGTCCATGGTAACTAAGGTGAGTACCGCGTACGGACAGCAAAATTTTAATTCGATTTTCGGATTCTACATACCTTGAAACGTAAACCATCAAATTTTGAGGGGGTTAATAAGAATTTCTTGATCGATTCCAATGGTTCATCATTTATCTACATAAAACCCCAACCGTACTTAAGTACGTCGCCCGAACGTGGGGTTCCCGGTTCGATTCCAGGCTGCGACATCAATTTTTTTTCCTCACGCATCTACGATTTGTTTTTGCTTGCTTTTAGCAGGCTTTTCAGCTACTTGAAAATAATAGACCGAAAACTGGAGGATTATAACAATTTATTGATTTCACACTGGGTTAAAATCTTAAAATGGAAAAAAAATTGGACTTGAGGGGACTTTCCCCATATCTACCCTACTTAGCTGATTATCAGATTTGACAATATTTAAGGTAAGATCCTGGATTGTTTTCATCCTTGGTCAACTACCTCTAGGGCTCCTCTTTGGCTACCTCTAGGCTTAAGCCCCTCCCTCAAAAATACACATGAATGGTGATCAAGAAGCCAGATATAATTATAGAGATATATAATGATCTCCTATAAATCTTGATCACCAGATATAAACCAGATATATAATGGGCTGCTGCTGAATTATTATAATATCAAATTATTGTTATTTTATAATATAAAATTATTATTATAGTATTAATATTTTTTATGTTATGGTATGATAGATAACAAATCTGAATAGAAAGTCTAGAAGAGAAGCTTTCATGCTGCTCTTCTCTTTTATTCAATTATTATCCCAGAAGTTGAGATGTTTCATCCCAAACAGATTCAGTAATACCTTCAGAATCCACATGAATCTAATATTTTTGAAAATATTGAAAATAGTAAACCAAAACGTTTCTCTTATCTGTTCGTATGGATTTTTTTCTCAGATCACATTTTCAGGATTTAATCATGAAGATAGACTCATCAAAAGATGTTGATGCATCAAGTAATCAAACAGAAATGAAAATTAATATCGCAGTAAGCAACGACGAGGGTCCAGCGAAAGTGACCATAAATCTGTTTTGAAAGGTCTACCCAAGAGCATTTTGCTTCGGTTGTCTTGATTATGGTGGATGCCAAATGATCGTTTTCCCCAGTTAATTTTCGAGGGTCCTTTTCGACTGTTTACACGGGAGGAAACGTCAAATTCGTTTTATCACCGGTGAAGTGAACAACAAGGGGGTTGCTTTTGTTGGATTGGGTGCCGTGGAAATGATTAGTCTCCGTCAGTCTCCTCCGAGTGTGTTGAATTGGGGAGCGGATCGAAAGTGGAAAATTAGTCGTCACTTCCACTGTGGAATCGCAACTGTGAGGAACTTTCAGCGGATTTACAAGGTAGTGACCTGAAATTTGTAGGAAAATTGTTTTGTGGTAACGTTCAAAACATATCCTGAAGTATACGACTCATTTCTTACATACAGAGAGTGTTAACACTTGTGAAAGAGCACTAGTTACTTTAACACCGAGATGGTGATATGATGGGATTTTTTGGTTCATTATTCTCAATACTGAACCTTTTGAGTCGACCAAAAAAACTCGGCGCTCGCGCCTCGCCAGGCGGCAAGCCCCCTAAACCCCCGGTTACCTTCATTTACATACTTCGGACGAATTATTGAAACACTGAATGAGTTTTAGCGCACGCGTTTCACATAATTTAGATACTTTCCTCCAACTAAATCAGAGTCTTATATACAGGGTGTCCCATGTTAAGGACCGAAAAACTTCGGGAGTCGATTCTACAACCAATTTTAGTAAGAAAGTGTCTTCTAGCCATTTTTCGTTAGACGCTTAATTTTCGAGTTATTTTAATTTAAAGATTTTTTCGTGTTTTCGACCTTAAGCCATAAAAATGACCATAACTCGCTTAATTCAAGAGCAATTCAAAATCGAATTACACCGTTGGATAGGGCGTTAAATTTACCATCTTTCAAGTGGATATACAAAATTTTTTGTAAGGTCGTGATGGGTGAAAAATCAACTCGTAAAGTCATTTTTGTAAAATTGTCAAAATTTCCTACTTTTCTTTTGGTTGTTAAGGTTTTACTTCCAAATGATTTTTCACGTACCTCTACATCAAAAACTGCGCAATGATCTCAGCTTTCTAATGGTATAATTTGTTTTAATTTTACTCCGCTAATTAGGGGTGAAAAATACGTTTGAATGCTAAAAAACGTGATTGTGCTCATGGAAATCAAGGTTTCTGGTTCGTTGGGCCTCGAGCAGGTTCGACGAATTAGGGGTGGAATTCCACGTCATTTTGAAGCAGTGGTCATCATATTACTGATTAAGAGTAAGTGCTCAATGTGACCTCCTCCTTCTTTAATACAATCGGTAATATGATGACCACTGCTTCAAATTTTGGCATTCCTCAATTATTTTCTACTTGGCTGTAAAAAAAACTTTGCTTTGTGTTTACAGCTATCCGGACGAATGACAAACGAAGTCAAAGACGGAGTAGAGAACAATTTATTATCTCATTTATGTTTAGTCACAATAACGTACTTCCATGAAGATAAAGATTAATTTGGTTCATAAATATCATTCTTAATTTCTCTAAAATATCATTATTTATCTTCATTTTTTATTCCACATCTACACGCTATTCTTTATGAGATATCTCTTTTTTCATACAATCGAGAAAGTTGCGAGAATTGAACATTCAATTCGTGCATAAATACCAAGTAAATTAAAAAAAAAAAAACGTCTGCCAAGTTGGGTGGGCAGTATAGCTTCCTCACTCATTGTAACATGGACGTATAGAATCAGTTGGCGAAAAAATTATGATTCAAAGAGTTATTGAATACCAAAATATTGGCGATAATATGCGGGATAGGGTTGCAGGTATTAATGTATATAATAGTGTTGTAAATAGTTGTGGTATATAAACCACTGAAATAAAAGAACGAAAGAGTGTAGGTATAAAATAAAACTACGAAGTTATGACGATAATGATTATTATTATTCAATACTAAAACTATAATAGGTGTACGTATTAGGATTATGGGTATTAATTTGTTATATACTCGTAATTTGAGTTTTGTTTAAAATTGAACATAGAATTTTATTATTTTATTTAGCGGTCCACCGTCTAGGACCTAACCCACACAATCCCTGAAAATTTCATCGAAATTGGTTGAATAGTTGCGGAGTTTTGGTTGTAACAATAAATTTAAAGTTCGCGCATGCGCAGCGGCTATTGCTTGACCAATTTGATTGAAACTTATAGGGTGTCTCTTAGAAGTTAGTCCCTAACTAACCTCCAAATTTGAGCAAAATCGGTTCATTATAAACCGAGAAATCGAGGTTCCAGGAAATTCACGTTTGCGCATGCGCACTCGCTCCTATTGGTCCGAAGGTGCTGAAATTGATAGGGGACCGTCTAGGACCTAGCCCACACAATCCCTGCAAATTTCATCAAAATCGGACCACAGGTTAGTACAGTTTTGCCCGGGACAAGGATTGACCACAGATAGACCGACAGACAGACAGACAGACAGACACGGAACCAAAATTGTTCGGGAAGCTCTAAAACGCAAAAAGCAAGTGGAAATTTTGATTTTGGAGGACATTTTTTTTTTCACTTCTTTCACGAATACAAAGCTTCCCTACCTTCGGTAGTGAGGAAGCAAAAAAAAGATTCGGACCTACCAAAATTCAATACTGAGCTTTCACTACCAACGGTGATGGAATCAGTCTGATAGCGCTGAAAATGACGTGGAATTCCACCCCTAATTCGTCGAACCTGCCCGAGGCCCAACGAACCAGAAACCTTGATTTCCATAAGCGCAACCACGTTTTTAGGACGTCCCACAGTAAGACTTGGGCGTCCTTATGCAATCGATCTGGGGTGAAGTTGGACAACACTCAACAGAAAAAAAAAATAACCACACAGTAATCCGTTTTAGACCATTCTGAATCCAAATCCGCGAAAAAAACCATAGGTGTATGTCTGTGTGTGTGTGTGTGTGTGTGTATGTGTGTATGTGTGTATGTGTGTGTGTGTGTGACAAAATCTTGTGTCGTCTGCACAGGCCTTAGTACTCAACCGATTTTCCTGGTTCTTTTTTTGTTCGACGCGGAAAACTATCTAGTTGTGCACTACGTCGCCGGAATTTCGAATTTTGCCTTTTAAGGAGGGGAAAGGGGGGGTTAATGCTCAAAAAACGTGCGTTTTTGGGCATAATCTTGTGTCGTCTGCCCAGGCCTTAGTTCTCAACCGATTTTTGTGGTTCTTTTTTTCATCGACGCGAAAAACTATCTAGTTGTGCACCACGGCGCCGGAATTTTGAATTTTGCTTTTTAAGGGGGGGAAAGGGGGGGTTAATGCTTAAAAAACGTGCGTTTGCGGGGGTAATCTTGTAAAATCTGCCCAGGCCTTAATTTCCAACCGATTTGCGAGTTTCTTTTTTTGTTTGACTCAAATAACTTCCGAGTTGTACATGATTTTACCAGAGTACCAAAATTCGAAAGGAGAGGGGATGAGTGGGGGGATAATATTCATAAAATATCCGATTTTTCAATATTTCGGTTCCTTTACTGCTTACTAATTGTACCCAAGCTTTGAAATTGAGGAAAAATTCTCATTATACCTCCGGATTTTCATGAATTATTCTCTGTACAACCATGGAACTAATAGTGGTGCCACCATGGTGCCAGGACATGGTGCCATGATGCCATAAACCGCTTATTTCGTGTTTTTTTTTTCGAGTTTCACCTTGAATACGGATGTGAACTTCGACGGACTGCCTACCAAAACTAACAGATGAAAGTTCAATGTTACGACGTATTTCAGCTTTGGTGCCAGACTGGCACCATTGTTGGCGTTGGGGAGGTGGTGGGGGGGGGGTGAACTCGAATTCGCATGTTGGGTGTCGTAGGTCATGGATTTTAAAATGCTCTTCAGATTCGAGGCTCCCATGCTGCTAGAAATGTTAAGGTGGATAATGGAGCGGGGGGGGGGGGGGGTCAGTATTTCTTGCCTAAAGTAATAAATAAATTACATCGAGTGAAACAGTTTTATCGCTTACCAACTGATTAAACTGATCTAATGCTTATCCAATGGGACGTCCCCTGGAATGCATGCATTACTAAACAATATGTTTTAGCATTCAAACGTATTGTTCACCCCTAATTAGCGGAGTAAAATTAAAACAAATTATACCATTAGAAAGCTGAGATCATTGCGCAGTTTTTGGTGTTGAGGTACGTGAAAAATCATTTGGAAGTAAAACCTTAACAACCAAAAGAAAAAGTAGGAAATTTTGACAATTTTACAAAAATGACTTTACGAGTTGATTTTTCACCCATCACGACCTTACAAAAAATTTTGTATATCCACTTGAAAGATGGTAAATTTAACGCCCTATCCAACGGTGTAATTAGATTTTGAATTGCTTTTGAATTAAGCGAGTTATGGTCATTTTTATGGAAGGTCGAAAACACGAAAAAATCTTAAAATAACTCGGAAATTAAGCGTCTAACGAAAAATTGCTAAAAAAAAACACTTTCTTACTAAAATTAGTTGTAGAATCGACTCGCGAAGTTTTTCAGTCCTTAACATGGGACGCCCTGTAGAAAAATAATAAACCTTTGTGTAATAATTCGCAGCGTTTTTTCGGTCGATTTCAAAGGTTCATTATTGAAAATGATAAACCAAAAGGCCTTTGTTACGTACTTGAATCCCGATTTTGAATGTGACGTGAGTTGAACTGTAATCTTACGCGGGTTAAGCGTCAGGTCAGGGCGTAAATCACAGTTCCATCTTTCATCAACGCCGTAATAATGGCAGTAATGAAAAAAACCCGTCAGACCCCCCACATGCGACTCCAGTGAATGAAACTGAAAAAAGTGGGACGAAAATGCATTTTTACCCTCCCAGATTTCGTAATTAGAGTCCAGACGGGGGATGAAGAGGGGCCAGAAGAAAAACTGTGAGGGGGAAGAGGGGAGGAAACATAATATACGGTGGGGGGGGGGGGGGGCGTTTTAACTTGGTTGGGTGTGGTGTGGGGGGGGGGGGGGCTGCGCCCCTCTGGCCCCTTCCTGTCTAGCTGGGATTTATCGAATAAAAACAAGGACGGTAAAAACAGTTCTCATTAAGTGGACGGGGCAATCTGAGTAATTCACCGTACTGGAAGCGCGATTCTGGGGGTGCGACGAGAAGGGAGGGGCTTGGAAAATTAAATTCTGGAAGGGTAAAGTATGACGATACAGGAGGGGGGGGGGGGGGTCAGCTGAAACCGAGAAACAGGAGAGAACGAGGAGGGAGTGAAATGGAAACCGCGCCGTTTTTCCAAACTCCGCCCACTTTTTTCTTTCATTCGCGAAAATATCGAATTATGCGACCGTTGATTGGAGGACAGTGTTTGAACTTGGTCGTGTTTTAGCCGGAGGAAGCAGTTTAATGAAGGTCCTCACCGCTGAATCATAATAATATTATGTTGTTCGGTCGCTCCGACGGCCTCAATTTTCAGTGTTGGTGGGTGAAAACCACAAATCGTCTGTGAAATTGAAGAGCTTGATTCCAAAGGGTACTTACTACATCCATTTTGGTCAAACGCGAGAAGAACGCGAAAAACTATAGCGATCTGAAATATACAGGGTGTTTCCCGAAAATGTTACACCCCCCTTCATTTCCGCAAAATACAGCGTAACAAATTCCTACCAACGCAATTCTTCACGATGTTTTGTGAGAATCTCAGGAAAAATGCTTTTGCGCAAAAAAGTTGCTCGCAATCGTGCGCAATTGACACTAACTTCACTTTTGGTTTATTATTTTCAATAATAAGCCTTTGGAATCGAGCAAGAAAAAAAATTTTTTAACCCCCCCTCAAATTTTGATGTTTTACGTTTCAAGGTACGTAGAATACGAAAATCGAATAAAAAAATTTCCGTCCGTCCGCCGTACGCCGTACGTCGTCCGCCGTACGCCGTACGCGGCACTTTTCTTGGCAACACTGGACCGATTTGGTTCAAATTTGGTATATGGGCTCCATTTGGGGTCTAGTTGTGCCGCGAAGCTTTTGGTTGATGTAGGTCACTTCTAAGGGGTGAAAATTAAGGGTTGAAATTTTCAAGAGTGCCCTAGCTCGAAAACTCTCGAAATAAAGGTATCGTTTTTTCACCAATTTTAAATAGTACAGAATTTTTAAAAATTTTTGAGACCACCCGGAGCTCTGTAGGACAAACCGTTCGGTCCCTACGAGTACTTGAAGGTTTTCCTTCGATAAAACAGAATCATGAGTGTGAATCGCAAAAGAGGTCTAATCTCCATTCAAATTTTATCGGACTAAAATGCGATCGCTGTTCATTTCTTCGATTTGTATACAGTTTTGCCTTCTGCGTAACCAGTAATCAAATTTCCGTATGAAGCTTTCTATTTTTCCAATCGAGTGTGAAGCGTTTAGTTCTTTCTAATAAACTTGATTGTGAAGGTGTGAAGCCAGTATGGTGTGGTAGGTAGTACCTAGCTGGTAGGTAAAAAAAAGTTGGTAGGTAAAAACGTCTGCCAAGTTGGGTGGGCAGTATAGCTTCCTCACTCATTGTAACATGGACGTATAGAATCAGTTGGCGAAAAACAGGAGAGGAAATGGCCTTGGAGCTCACTCAGCTGATCAGTGACCACTCAGGCACCTTCAGCATTCTCCATTGACCCTGCCTCTCAAATTTCAGCTTCCTGCGTTCAACAGGAGAGAAAATGGCCTTGGAGCTCACTCAGCTGATCCGAAGGTGCTGAAATTTATAGGGGACCGTCTAGGACCTAACCCGCACAATCCCTGAAAATTTCATCAAAATCGGACCACAGGTTAGTATAGTTTTGCCCGGGACAAGGATTGACCACAGACAGACCGACAGACCGACAGACAGACAGACAGACAGACAGACAGACACGGAACCAAAATTGTTCGGGAAGCTCTAAAACAAGAACAAGTGAATTTGAACAAAAAGCAAGTGGAAATTTTGATTTTGGAGGACATTTTTTTTTTTTCACTTCTTTCACGAATACAAAGCTTCCCTACCTTCGGTAGTGAGGAAGCAAAATGTTGGTGGGTAGAAAAAATGTTGGTGGGTAAAAAACGCTGCAAATCATTGCACAAAAGCTTCTTCATTCTTCAGATCACTGATCAGCTGAGTGAGCTCCGAAGCCATTTTCAATCCTATTGAATGGAAGTGCTCTTCCAGGCGTCTCCAGCATTCGAGGAGATCTTCTTCACTCCTCAGATCACTGATCAGCTGAGTGAGCTCCAAAGCCATTTTCAATCCTATTGAATAGAAGTGCTCTTCCAGGCGTCACCAGCATTCGAGGAAATCTTCTTCACTCCTCAGATCACTGATCAGCTGAGTGAGCTCCAAAGTCATTTTCAGTCCTATTGAATGGAATTGCTCTTCCAGGCGTCTTCAGCATTCGAGGAGATCTTCTTCACTCTTCAGATCACTGATCAGCTTAGTGAGCTCCGAAGCCATTTTCAATCCTATTGAACGCAGGAAGCTGAAATTTGAGAGGGAAGGTCAAGGGAGAATACAGATGGTGGTGGGTGCTATTGATGGAGAACCAGTGATCTATACAGAAGGATGATCTATACACAAAATAATAAACCTTTGAGCAATGATTTGCAGCGTTTTTCAAATGGAACCCCCCCTTTTTTCTTACAGATTCGGATTCTACGTCAAATTTCATGGAAAATTCATACCCGAATCGGTTCGTTTTATTGCGCGCAACCTGGCTTTCTGAACGCTCTAAGTTGCGCAACTCCACAATTGTGCAATAATTAGGTTTTGGAGAACCCTTAGTGTGGCACATGTTTTTTCATCATTTTTTGACGCTGAATCACAGGGTGTCGTCCGTTTTTCAATTTGACTGGAATGTTGCTAATGGCGGCCGAAAATTCGGTTGTTTATAGTGAAAAATTGCTCTTTTTTTAAGCTTTATGAGTTATAAGGCTATTTTATTTATATCAAGTTTGGTTGTGCTGTAAGTTTCCACATTGAACTCAGTTTTTACGATAGATTGTCCCACGGAATGGTTACACCCCCCTTAATTTCTCCAAAATACAGCGTACACATGATTTTGACCACAAAACTGATGATTTTATGAAAGAAATATTCCTTTTTCCTCTTGAAACCTTGGTCTTCCTCAAAACAAATGACACCCTGTGATTCAGCGTCAAAAAATGATGAAAAAACATGTGCCACACATTGGGTTCTTTAAAACCTAATTTTTGAGCAAATGTGGAGCGCAACTTAGAGCGTTCAAAAAGTCAGGTTGCGCGCAATAAAAAAAATCGGTTCGGGTATGAATTGTACATGAATTTTGACGTAGAATCCGAATCTGTAATAAAAAAGTTCTATATGAAAAAATGAAGTTAGTATCAATTGCGCACAATTGCGCGCAACTTTTTTGCGCAAAAGTATTTTTCCTGAGATCCTTACAAAAAATCATCAAGAATTTCGTTGGTAGGAATTTTTTACGCAGTATTTTGCGAAAATAAAGGGGGGTGTAACCTTTTCGTGAAACATCCTGTAGATAGATAGATGAGTTAGGGCGTTTTCAAAATTTCAACCTTTAGAAGTGACTTAAATCAACCGAAATCTTCGGGGCACAACTAGACCACAAATGGAGCCTACGTACCAAATTTCATCAAAATCGGTCAATGCTAAGTGTCGGACGGACGACCAAATTTTGGTTTATTATTTTCAATAATGAACCTTTGGAATCGACCAAGAAAAAAAATGTAACACCCCCTCAAAATTTGATGGTTTGCGTTTCAAGGTACGTAGAATCCAAAAATCGAATACAAATTTGGCCGTCCGTCCGCAGTACTCGCCTTCTTAAGTCGTTATAATTATCAACTTACTACTATAAGTTATCAATATTTTAAAGAACTTACCGTTTAGGTGGTGTTTGGAGTCGTGGATGGAAGGGGGGCTGTGCCCCCGGCTCCCAGGCACTCCCATCGTTCCTTCCTGACAAGAGTCTAAACTACTGCACTCGTCTTCACTCTCCTGTAACAAAAATAATAACTTGATTAGTATATTCCAGTCACAATTAAATTCGAGGGAGGTTCTTTAACAATTCTACGTACTTTGAAACGTAAACCAACAAATTTGAGGGAGGGGGGGGGGGGGGGTAACAGTTTTTTTCTTGGTTGATTCCAAAGGTACTACATCCAAAGGTACGATCCAAAGGTAATGTCCTTTCAAATTTCAACTAGTCAAATTCTTTAAATAGAGTTAGCTGGTTAGAACCGGTTCTTTTATTTTTATTAGACGTCCATGTCTCTCAGTGGGGAATTTGCCTCAATTTTGGATTCTGGAATTTCAAGTCAAATCCTATAATAGGGCCCTAGAACGGTCCTGGGGTTTAACACCAGGAATACCAAGGGAAAAAAATTACCGTAGAAAAAAATGCGTAAAAAAATGAAGCGGTGTCAAAAAACACCGCGAGGATCGAGGAAAACTAATCACGTCACTCCCCAGAGTTCTTCACGCAAATCTTTGCAAAAGTTGCGCATCTTTGAGCGCTATGCGCGCGTTCAAAAAAAAAAAAAAAAAAAAAAGTTTTCGAAGTAAAGTGTTCATAAAATTTGTCATAGAATCCGAATCTGCAATAAAAAATGCGATTTTTACCAGACATTTCGTCATACTTTCTATTCAGTGGGTCGTAGCCACCTGAGGTTGGTCTCATTCGATTTTGCGTGAAAAATCCTATAAGAATTGGTGAGCGTTTCGAATTTTTAATAATTATTTTGGCAATTTTAGGGAATAAATACGACCAAAATTGCGGTAAAAATCATATTTTTAAATGATTTTCAGTCCAAATTGTAAAAAAAATACGATTTTCAGCGGAAATGTCGTCGTAGTTTCTATACGGTGGGTCGGAAGCGACCTGGGGTTGGTCTCATTCGATTTTGACATCGAATGACACAGTTCGGGAGAAAATCGTTAAAAAAAGTATAATTTTCAGGAAAAATTGTAAAAAGAAATTCGATTTTTGGGGAAATAATAGAAAAAATCATACAATCGTATACGGGGGAAAATCGTATTCAAAGTGTGAATACGAATGTATTCGTATTCGTATTCATATTCATACCTGTATTTGTATTCATAATCGTATTTATGAATAAGAATTCGCCCATCTCTAGCAGCAACCATCCGGGGGTCCAGGGGGCTTGCCCCCAGGCGAGTCCCGAAGTGCCGAGTTTGTAAGTTTTTTGTCGTGTAATTCACATCTACGTAGTACTAACGAGTGAAAAACTTCAGAAATCCTAATAGAATTTTCCACCACGCACTTTCATGGAGAAAATCAAGAATTTTGGAGCCACTGCAACAGCTCTATTTCCTTTGGGAAGGTGTAATTTTGTACCCTGAGATGGGGGTAAAATTGGGTCTTTTGCTAGATTGAAGTCGGTAAATATTGGAGAAATTCAATCCACGAAAGCGGTGGAATGTTCTTATACTTATCGATTTTGTGGTTCGAAGGCAAAGATTGGAGATAGTGGGAAGAAGGTGGAGGGGAGGGGGGATGACGTCATAAGAACTGGAGATTGGAAGTTAATAACATCGGAGCGGGTTCGCTCCCCATTAATAACTATCTAATTAGTAATCAGGGGCAAGAGGAAAACCCCTTAATTACTTGTATATGTAATCTTGATCGGTCCCCGCCGCCCCCGGGGTCCGCCTCCTGCTCTTACAAGCTCAGGCAATCGGGGTTGAAATCTACTTAGGCGTCACTTGGAAGAGGTTCGCGTCCCGGGGGCGGCGAGGGGGGACTGTAGGGGCGTTTTAGCAGAGCTAACCCAGTTAGACGGAGGGTTGGGATAATTACGTATTAGGAAGGGCCAGGGGGGGGGGCATAGGGGGAAATTGTGGGGGGATGCAAAGATGATCGGAAGACCTGTGGCGGGAGGGGTGATTCGGAAGATGGCGGTTGGAGATGACAGCCTTCCCGGTAATGCACAGAAATCAAACCTGATTTGCATGCAAATCAGAATGAAGTGGGCAAGTGTGTTCGGTTATGACTGAGGGGTTAATTTGCCCTTTCGAGGGTACAGGTAATCACAGCCTCCCCTTCGAAGTCATAATCGCGTACATGAGTGGGTTTTACCGGTTGGCTGGTCCAGAAAAGTCCCAATCGTGCAGCATGAGTGTATGAGCGAAATTTCTTAAAATATTCCAACCAATCTGCAGCCATTTTTGGTCAAAAACCTTGGAAAATATTGAACTTTTGGTTGATGTAGGTTACTTCTAAGGATTGAAATTTTGAAAACGCCCTGACTCAAAAAATTTAAATATAAAGGTATTGTTATTCCATCATTTTAAGATAGTATTGAATTTTGGTTTATAATTTTCAATAATGAACCTTTGGAATCGACCAAGAAAGAAAATTTTCTAACACCCCCTCAAAATTTGAAGGTTTACGTTTCAAGGGACGTAGAATCCAAAAATCGAATTAAAATTCGGCCGTCCGTCCGCCGTACGCGGCACTTTCCCCACTCAGCATTGACCGATTTTGATGAAATTTGGTATGTGGGCTCCATTTGGGGTCTAGTTGTGCCCTGAAGATTTTGATTGATGTAGGTCACTTCTATGGGTTGAAAAATGAATTTTGAAATTTCGAAACTAACTCAAAAAATGTTGATATAAAGGTATTTTCCATCAATTTAAGATAGTATAGAGTTTTTAGAATGAGGAATTTCACCATGTCGGAATTTCCTATTTTTGACCCCAAAATCTGATTCAGCACCTCGAAAAACCTCCCAAGGCAAACTTTCAGCCCGAACTTCCTAATTTACAAATAAACAAAACAGTTTAGAAAATACGAATGTTTAAAAAACGCGGGAAAACGACGTCATCCTGGAATAGTTCATTTATGGCCGCTTGAAGCGCTGAGATCGAGAAATCTATAGTCCCCAGATGCAAAATTTCACGAAACAGTAAAGTTCGAAATCGAAAAACTGAAGAAAAAAATCGAAAAAGCAAGATGGGGAAAATTAGGTTTCCTCAGTTTTTGTTTGATAACTTTTCTCTTAGAAAACACGATTTCGTCGTCCCAATGGGCAACACTGGGAGGAGACGGCGATCTGAACAGCCCAATCAGCGAGCGTTCCCGCTGCACGTCCGTTTTCCCGGTTAGTTTTGAAATCAAAAATTTTGAATGTCTCCCAAAAATAACAGGAGACTTATTTTCCGAAATCAGCCCGATTTTCATCTATCCCACACCATTAACTATTCAGGAAAAATGGAAACAGAATTCGGTGAAATTCCTCATTTTTTGAGACCATGCGGAGCTCTGTAGGACAAATCGTTCGCTCACTACGAGAATTTAAGGGTTTGACGTACGATAAATCAGAAACACGAGTGTGAATCGCAAAAGAGGCCTAATCTCCCTTTAAATTATAGCTGACCGATATGCGATCGATGTTTTTCTTCATGTTGGTTGGTGGTAACAATGGCAGAGCCGTGTTCTTTGCAGACGATTGATCCACATATAAAAATACCTAATAAACCTTTGTGTAATAATTTGCATCGTTTTTTCACGAATTTAAGATAGTATTGAAGTTTTAGAACTTTTAGGGACCTCGCGGAGCTTTGTAGGACAATTAGCTCCCTACGAGAACTTAACCCTGCAACGCCGAGAATTTTATTTCGTCCGCGGATTTTGAGATTCTCATGATTTCCTGACCATTTAGCTTATACATAACCCCAGAAAAATAGTTTTAAAAATCCCCGCAGCTTCTGGTCGTCGTAAAGGTCTGCGTCCATATGAACACGCTCGGCGTTAAACAGTGCAAATGATAGTAAGTATCGAAACGAAGGTTTTCATCAGAATTCTGGTGTTGATTCAAGAATTAAAAACCATCAAAAGGCATAGAACATCAATATTCCAAGATGCGATCGAAGTTTCGAGTCGTTTTGAGTCCTTAACAACCAGTAATCCAATTTCTTCGTGAAGGCACTCACAACTCCCAGTTGTGAAGCATTTATTTCTTCCAAATAAACTTGATTTTGAAGAAAGCATGTGGTAGGAAGGTAGTACCTTTGGTTGGTAAAGCTGTGTTCTTTGCAGACGAGTGATCAGTGTAGAAAACAATAAACCTTTTTGTAATAATTTGTAGTGTTTCAGAAGTGAATGAGACTAATCAGAAGCTTCGGGGCACAACTAGACCCCAAATGGTTGGTAAAGCTGTGTTCTTTGCAGACGAGTGATCAGTATAGAAAATAATATACCTTTGTGTAATAATTTGTAGCGTTTCAGAAGTGAATGAGACTAATCAGAAGCTTCGGGGCACAACTAGACCCCAAATGGTTGGTAAAGCTGTGTTCTTTGCAGACGAGTGATCTGTATAGAAAATAATAAACCTTTGTGTAATAGTTTGTAGCGTTTTAAAAGTGAATGAGACTAACCAGAAGCTTCGGGGCAAAACTAGACCCCAAATGGTTGGTAAAGCTGTGTTCTTTGCAGACGAGTGATCAGTATAGAAAATAATAAACCTTTGTGTAATAATTTGTAGCGTTTCAGAAGTGAATGAGACTAATCAGAAGCTTCGGGGTACAACTAGACCCCAAATGGTTGGTAAAGCTGTGTTCTTTGCAGACGAGTGATCAGTATAGAAAATAATAAACCTTTGTGTAATAATTTGTAGCGTTTCAGAAGTGAATGAGACTAATCAGAAGCTTCGGGGCACAACTAGACTCCAAATGGTTGGTAAAGCTGTGTTCTTTGCAGACGAGTGATCTGTATAGAAAATAATAAACCTTTGTGTAATAGTTTGTAGCGTTTTAAAAGTGAATGAGACTAACCAGAAGCTTCGGGGCAAAACTAAACCCCAAACTAGAGGCCAAATACCAATTTTCTTCGTTCCATGGTAACTAAAAAAAGTGCCTCGTGCGAAATATTTTTATTCGATATTTGGATTCTACACAATCATGTAGGGCCTACCTTGAAAAGAAAACCATAAAATTTTGAGGGGGGGTTAAAACTAAATTTCTTGCTCGATTCCAAAGGTTCAGCATCGAAAATTATACCGAAATAGATTAGTAGATCATCATGTAGAACCTTAGGGTTGGTTACTTGATGAAAATTTGGAAGATTTGAGCAGTTTGTTACATGGAAGACCAACTTACCATGGCGGTGAGGGTTTACCACGAAATAAGGCAACCGAGCAAAAACACAACGAGAACTAAAAGAGGACGGGACTGACTGTGCACTACATGAGCAACTTATCAGCCAATGCGCACATCATTGCGACCAACCGTGCAAAAAATCTAATATCTTTTTTTTTTGCATATTCCTTTTTTAACGACTGATATGAAAAAGGGTAAAAAAAAGATAGGAGTATAATATCAAATACTATTGTTATTCCACCGTTGAGATCGTTAAAAAATCATATACTCGCATCCATCCCAACAAAACACAATTTTAAAATAAAATAAAAACCACGGAGGAAGACGGGAAGGGGAGGGCGGGGGAGAGAAAAAGTAAATTAAACGTCTTCAAAGACCGTGTCTCATTCCATAAAACGGCATTGATACTCCATTCCCCGCTTTGCCACAGTGTTCGCGAAAGACGGGGGAGAGATGCATAAGAACAATATAATGTCACGTAGTAATAACACACGATAATAAACCTCCGGATGATCTCCAGCCATAAAATTTTGATTGGTGAGACTATCTCTACGCCTGGGTAGGTGCGGGAGGGGGTAGACGCCCGAGGGTGTATTCCGAGATGGAACTCATGAAAATAAAATTGCATAATATAACGTTATTTTTGATCCGTACGCTCTTCGATCGGGAAATTGAAAATGAATTTTATGGTTCGATCTGAAGGAACGAAGATAAACTACTTGGGAGGAATCTGCGTCGAATAAAAGTTCGTTCAAAGAACGTGATGAATCTGAATAAAAGTATAAAAAAATCGGAATCTAAAAAATCAAAAAGCGCGGATTTGTCACAATACTTCATAGCATAGAAAATTCAATACACTATTATACCTATATACACGTATCTACATATTTTTCTCAGATTTTGAGAGCAATAATCTTGTAAAATCTCAACTAACGGGTACATTGAAAAAACTGATGAAAACTTTGATCAAAAAAGTAGAATTATGTTACAACTCCAAATTTTGCCAATCAAAATGGCATCTCGCTCAAAAAGGCGGTAGACATTCAGAAGATGCATAGCGAATGAACAATTCCTCACTGAAGTAGACAACATAATGCTAAAACCACTATTAGTTCCATGGTGGGACAGAGAATAATTCATGAAAATCCGGAGGTATAATGAGAATGTTTCCTTAATTTCAAAGCTTGGGTACAATTAGTAAGCTATAAAGGAACCAAAATATTGAAAAATCTGATATCTTGTGAGTATTATCCCCCCACTCACCCTCTCAGCTTGCGAATTTCGATACTCTGGTGAAATAGTGTGCAATTTGGAAGATTTGTGAGTCGAAAAGAACACACTCAAAACGGTTGTAAATTGAGGCCTAGGCGCATGCGCAATCGTAAAAACCGTGTAACATCCATAACTTCAACATTTCTCACTCGAATTCGATGAAATTTTCTGGGATTATACGGGTTGGATCCTCTTTGATCGAGATAAACCCTTATATAATCGGATTATGGATACGAGGAAGCTATCTGCCACGCCCACTTGGGAAACCCGTCTACATCGAACTTTTCGATTTTCCAAAATCCATGATTTTGATTATTGTGTTTATTATAAAAGGTGTTCAACGGTCATTGTTTACGTTTAATAGAATTTTCTAAATTCAAGGATTATGTCTACTTGGCAGAAATAATCAATTGGAGTGGAAATCGTCACAATTATCTACTCAGGAATATTTCTGAAATGAGCTCTATTAAGTTCTGAAGAGGCAGCAAAAAATACTCCGCACTGCCACACCCGACCATTCTAATTTACTCGGAATCTCCTTCGACGTTCATATTCATAATTTAATTTAGCTAAAAGAGTACACGAATAAGTTTGAGAGGAGGGCCGTATATTATTGAGGGTGGGTTTAACAAATTAAAGAGGACTCAATTAAAATATCTGAAGCGAAAAACGTATTTAGGGCAGAACTGACGTCCATAATGTTCAATCAACTAATTTTTCACTTGGAAATATTTTCATTAGTGCAGGTGAGAGGTGACTCGTCTACGAAATGCTTTCAGCTAAGGAGTTCCAAAATCTACTGTATTAACTATAGTAATTCCCAGTATACCCTGTGGATCACGGAATGAGCTGATTCGATATCGCGGAGGTGGCGCTGCTCTTTGTCCGCCAGAGGAACCTGAGCTGGTGGGGGAAGAAGCTCCTCTCATTCTCACTTCTTTTGGTTTATTATAATTATTCAATGAGGCACCTTTGGAATTGAGTTTTGAGGTATAAAGAACCCAAAAATCGAATAAATAATTTTTCGTCCATCCTTAAAAATCCCACCCAAAGAAAAAATTTCGTATTTTTTTCCCCCAAGCTGCATAATATTAAGAACATAGTGAACAAATTTCAAAACTCCATGATAACTGAAAGTCGTGCTTACAGACCACCAAAGTTAGTAACAACAAACACGTAAATGATCATTTTGATGAACCTAGCAGATAGTTGTTGGAAAAACATACATGAATAAACGGGTTTACCCATTTTCCTCTGGCAATTATTGTTCGATTTTGATGATTCCAGCGGCAATCTTTCAGTTTTTCAATTCCCAAGGCCCATGCACTAATGAATTTCTAAAATCCTTGAAAATATTAAATTTAGCTACAACTTTCAAATTTTTTGCCCAAACAATTTAGGAAAATTCTAACAAGGAACGAGAACGAACGGCGACCGGCTGAGACCCCCTTAAGGGCTTCATTTTATGGGACAAACATAACTGAATTAACGGGTTTTCCCATTTTCTCCGGCAATTATTATTCGATTTTGATGATTCCAGCGGCAATATTTCAGTTTTTAAATTCCCTAGGGTTTTGCACGAATGAATTTCTAAAATCCTTAAAAAATTCAAATTTAGGTACAAGTTCAATTCGCGCTTCAATTCGCTTCAAGTCCGGACGAGGAACGGACGGTGATCGACTGAGACCCCCTCAACACTTGCTCTTTGCAAAGGAGACCTTCCTGAACAATTTTGTTTCCGTATCTGTCTGTGTGTGTGTCTGTTTGTCTCTCATGAATTCCTTGTAACGGGCAAAACTGTAAGAAGTTAAAATTTTCGGGGATTTTTGATTAAGTGCTTTGCATCTGACTACCTAAACAATCGGATTATGATAGGTACTAGGAGGCTATGTGCCACACCCTTGGCAGACTTTTAATTTTATTCAATTTGAAACGCAAAACGCCAAAAATTATTACACAAAGGTTTATTTTTGTCTATACCAACCATCGTTACTACCTACCTGCCACATACCTCATTCACGATCAAGTTTATTAGGAAGAAATAAACGCTTCACACTCAGTTCGAAGAAACAGAGAGTTCTGAGAGCCAACAACAGTACAACCCAAAGAAAAGAACAACGATCGAATTTTGGTCAGCTAACAATTTGAACGGAGATTAAGCCTCTTTTGCGATTCACACTCGTGTTTCGGATCTATCGTGTAACAATATAGGATGAATTCCAGAATGAAATTCACCTTATTGCTCATAATTAGTCAGAGGAGGGTGTGACGACCCTACCCCTTCAAACCAGTGATTAGATTAATCAGCCGGCCTGAAGAGGATATCGATTCATATCTCTATGAATCGGATATCTCTACAGGCGTAGCTCCAACAAATTGGGAACAAACCAACTGGTTTGTCCCGTAAAAATGTAGGGTCGTCACACTCCTCTCCCTAAAACATACTTCTGGGTTTCAAACAGATGTATGTTTGAAAAAAGTCAAAGGGACTGAAAATAGCATGAAGCCCAGGAAAGGACGTCTGGAAGCTTCAAGGGAATTCCTCCATCGTAATGGTACTATTCAAAAAGAAGAAGAAGAGAAGAATGCCACGAATGGGTCATTTATGCCACGAATGGGCCATTTATACATAAAAGAATAAATCAATGGAACTGAGGAGAAAGCAAACTAAATAAAGAATACGAACGGCGAAACATTCAAGTGTAATGATTGAAATGGCAAACTTAGAAAAGGCTTATATAAAAGAAAAAAGTAATTGAAATTAATAAAATGCCAGATTGGCAAAGCCTAAAAAGAGATTGAATTTAATTGCCGGATTGGCGAAGTTAAATATGGGATTGAATTTAATAATATAATTTAATAGTATAGAGATTCCTTCTGGATATCTCTTTGGGTAATTCCTTCTGGAATACCCAAGAAAAAAGTAGAGGGGAAATGATGAAATAAATTCAGTGCATTTCCACCAAACCACGCTCTGCTACCATGTAACAGCATAGGATGAATTCCAGAATGAAATTCACCTTATTGCTTATAATTAGTCAGAGGAGGGTGTGACGACCATACCCCTTCAAACCAGTGATTAGATTAATCAGCCGGCCTGAAAACGATATTGATTCATATCTCTATGAATCGGATATCTCTACAGGCGTAGCTCCAACAAATTGGGAACAAACCAACTGGTTTTGTCCCGTAAAAATGTAGGGTCGTCACAATCGTGAGTCCAACCCTTAAGTTCTCGTAGGGACCGATCGATTGGTCCTATTGGTGGTCTCATTCGATCCTAAAAATTCAATATTATCGTAAATTTTTATTTTTTTTATTTGCTGATAATTTATTTATGATTTGAGGGCGGAGTGGATCTTGAAGTTGAGCCGATTTTCGAAGTCGTTGGACGAGTATTGTATCCTGGAGTTCCTTGGCTTCTCTCGTCATTCAGTCTCGAAGAAGTGGCAGGATTGCTCCGTCTTCTGTCCCAAGACTTCTTGTTTTTTTCCTGGTCCCCCTTAGTATAATGGGGACCTCAACACTGCTATCTGAACTTTAACTTTTAGAAAGCCGCTTATCTCAGACTACCTTAAATTGATGGGAAAACTATACCTTTATATTGAAATTTTTTGAGCAAGGGCGTTTTCGAAATTTCAACCCATAAAAGCGACTGCCATCAACCAAAAGCTTCGGGGCACAACTAGACCCCAAATTTCATCAAAATCGGTCCTTGGGAAATAAGGAAAGTGCCGCGTACGGCGAACGGACGGCCTAATTTTTGTTCGATTTTTGGATTCTACGGAAACGGAAACCAACAAATTTTGAGGGGGTTGACTTTTTTTTCTTGTT
Organism: Apolygus lucorum; assembly: GCA_009739505.2. NCBI lineage: Eukaryota > Metazoa > Arthropoda > Insecta > Hemiptera > Miridae > Apolygus > Apolygus lucorum. The sequence continues at coordinate 55,668,667 of CM019180.2, read as the reverse complement.
CGATTCCAAAGGTTCATTATTGAAAGAAATAAACCAAAATTAGGAAATGGTGTCTTAATTTATCAAAAGCGTATTTCACGGTTGCAGTCTGAAAATGAATTTTCCCGATGCTATAGTTGTGTCAAAAATTGTCAAGTTGGAATAATTGAGGTAGAAATGACTTGAGTTGGCAATCTGTTCACACAAATTGATATTTTTATGTATTCAGTTTTATGTGTAAACTATCGCTGAGCAGTCATCCGTGGGTCTGAACGGTTTTTTCATTGCTCGATTAAAAATTGGAACGAAGAATCAAAATCAAACGTGTCTCCGTAAAAGGTCAGTTGGGGCCTAAGAGGGGGTTTCGACTGCATCAAACGTTGGACCTGCGGCTAATTAGAACCAAATGAGCTAATCAATCATCACCCGCTCGCACGTTAACTAAGTCCAATTATCCGGCTGATACGTCATTATCAATCATCGGGTATTACAGCCCCCTCACCTCCTTTTCGACGACACCTCCAGTCACCGATTCCCAGTCAACTGGCTTCAGAGATCGGAAAGAAACACGAGAAGGCCGGTCTGAGACTACTTTTCTCACCCGAAGAAGAAATTGGGCCTTTTCGATTTGACAATAACTTTTTGCACATTAAATCTCTTTTGAATTAGTGAGCGACAAAAACGCTGCAAATTAATACAAAACGGTTCATAACTTTTCTGTAAGCTCCGGGTGGTCTCATCGATTCCAAAATCATTGTTTCCGGAGATGATTTTTTTTTTTTCACAACCTTCCCAAATTTATTAAGGGGACAGGTGCAAAAACGCTGCAAATTATTACACAATGGTTCATTATTTTTCTATACAGATCACTCATCTGCAAAGCCACCAGCCATCCAACATGAAGAAAAACATCGATCGCATTTCGGTCAGCTATGATTTGAACGGAGATTAGGCCTCTTTTGCGATTCACCCTCGTGTTTCTGATTTATCGTTAGTCCAACCCTTAAATTCTCGTAGGGAGCGAAATTAACTCTGCAAGAGGCTATGGGCCCAGCACTATTAATGAAGAGTAACAAAATCACGCCATTGGGGCGTACGAGCTTCGTGATGCAGATAGAAGCTACTTTGATACGGAATGATGAATTGGAATTCGCCGATGGAACTATACCGAATCTGAGTATTACTGCATGACTGAGGCAATCAAAGACGCACTGTACTTGAAGGGATTTTTGAGAGATCTGGGACACCCACCTGTGGGGGCGATTACCATATACAGGGTGTCCCATATATTATCCACCAAACTTTGGGAGTCAATTCTACAACTAATTTGCAACAAAAAATGTCTCCTAGCAATTTTTGTTTAACCCCCTTAAAATCCGACTTTTTTGACTTTTAAGATTTTTTTCGTGTTTTGACCTTTAAAACGGTCATAACTCCCTTAAATTGCAGTCAAAAATTAAAAATAAGGATATCGTTGGAAAGAGCGCAAAATTTCTTAATACATAAGCCGTTGACAAATTGAGGAAAACTGAACGCTAGAGTATTTTTTTTACCTCAAACTTTAAAATTTGTCAATTTCTGTTTTTTTTTTTTCAAAAATGTTGATGATTTTTCCCCATGGAGACAATGTATTTGCCAGAGAGGCTCAAAAGCTTAAAAACATCTCCATTTCATCAGCTCTTCAACGGTCACCCAATTTTTAGTTTCACCGTGGAATTAGAGGGAGAAAATGGTGTTTCAATGCGAAAAAACATGCATTTTTTTCAACGAAATTACGGGGTTACGAACGGTTGGACGGGAGGAATCCGGGGTCTGCTCCTCCGCCCTCCTCCCAAGCATTGTCAATTTCGTTGAAAAAAACGCTGCAAATTATTACACAATGGTTTATTATTTTTCTATATAGATCACTCGTCTACAAAATCACCAACCATCCAATATGAAGAAAAAAGAAAAAAAATTAAAAAAAAAAAAATAAATAAATAAAATTAAAACAAAAATCAAAATCACCAACCATCGATCGCATTTCGGTCAGCTCTAATTTGAACGGAGATTAGGCCTCTTTTGCGATTCACACTCGTGTTTTGATTTATATATATATATATATATATATTTCAATATAAACCCTTAAATTTTCGTAGGGAGCGAACGGTTTGTCCTACAGAGCTCCGCGTGGTCTCAAAAAATTCTAAAAATTCTATAGAATCTTAAATTGAAGGAAAAACAATACCTTTATATCAAAACTTTTTGAGTTAGGGCGTTTTCAAAATTTCAAAATTGATTTTGGAACCCTTAGAAGTTACCTACATCAACCAAAAGCTTCGGGGCACAACTAGACCCCAAATGAAGCCTACATACCAAATTTCATCAAAATCGGTCAATGCTAAGTGGCAAAATTTTTATTCGATTTTTGGATTCTACGTATCTTGAAACGTAAACCATCAAATTTTGAGGAGGTGTTAAAAAATTTTTTCTCTTGGTCGATTCCAAAGGTTCATTATTGAAAATAATAAACCAAAATACATACGCCATTTTCTCCCTCAAATTCCACAGTGAAACTAAAAACGCTGCAAATTATTACACAATGGTTTATTATTTTTCTATATAGATCACTCGTCTACAAAATCACCAACCATCCAATATGAAGGAAAAAAATAAAATAAAAAATAAAAAAAAATAAATAAATAAATAAAATAAAATAAAATAAAAATTCAAAAAAAATAAATAAAAATCACCAACCATCGATCGCATTTCGGTCAGCTCTAATTTGAACGGAAATTAGGCCTCTTTTGCGATTCACACTCGTGTTTTGATTTATATATATATTTAAATATAAACCCTTAAATTTTCGTAGGGAGCGAACGGTTTGTCCTACAGAGCTCCACGTAGTCTCAAAAAATTCTAAAAATTCTATAGAATCTTAAATTGAAGGAAAAACAATACCTTTATATCGAAATTTTTTGAGTTAGGGCGTTTTCAAAATTTCAAAATTGATTTTGGAACCCTTAGAAGTGACCTACATTAACCAAAAGCTTCGGGGCACAACTAGACCCCAAATGGAGCCTACATACCAAATTTCATCAAAATCGGTCAATGCTAAGTGGCAAAACTGCCGCGTACGGCGTACGGCGGACGGCGTACGGCGTACGGCGGACGGCGGACGGACGGCCAAATTTTTAATCGATTTTTGGATTCTACGTACCTTGAAACGTAAACCATCAAATTTTGAGGGGGTGTTAAAAATTTTTTTTTCTTGGTCGATTCCAAAGGGACATTATTGAAAATAATAAACCAAAATTGGGTGACCGTTGGAAAGCTGATGAAATGAAGCAGTTTTTAAGCTTTTGAGCCCCTCTAGCAAATACCTTGTTTCAATGAGGAAAAATCATCAAAATTTTCACCAAAAACGGAAATTGACTATTTTTCAAGTTTGAGGTAAGAATACTACTCTAGCGTTTTGTTTTTCTCGACTGGTCAACGACTCATGTATTGAGAAATAGTACGCTCTTTCCAACGAAATCCTTATTTTTAATTTTTGAATCTAATTTAAGGGAGTTACGACCATTTGAATGGTGTAAAGTCGAAAACACGAAAAAAATCTTAAAAGTCAAAAATGTCGGATTTTACGGGGGTTAAAAGAAAATTGCTAGGAGAAACTTTTTGTTGCAAATTAGGTGTAGAAACTACTCCCGAAGTTTGGTGGATAGCACATAGGACACCCTGAATAATGACAACTAAGGAGCTCAGAAGCTAATCGAAAAACCAGTTCATCGCTCAAGAACGAAACACATCGATATCAGGCGAAGGTTCATAAGAGAAGCAGTGGATAAAGAAGATGTGAAGTTTTCGTACAAGCCAACAGCACAGATGCCGGTAGATCTTTTGACGAAGGGATTACCGCGACCTAGATTGAAGAGCACAATCAAAGCAGCGCTAACTAGCAATCCACTATACAAAATCGACGATATTCATCAGATAGATTTCAACAAATATTTTTTATAAACTACTGATCCTGTATTAATTATTATAATTTTCGACTTAAATGGATAAATACACAATTAATTCTCATCATGCAGCAGAGGAATTTTAGTAAAAGTACTCTTGCTAGTATCAATAATTTTATAGGTCTGTATATATTTTAGTGGGTTTATATTTTAATTAATTTATTCAATTTCTTACGATATTGACTGTGATACTCGTGTGATGCTCCTGTGATTTTTTGACTATTTTATATTTCCGCCTGTGATACTTCTACCAACTGTGATATACATGTGACTTAGGATTAACTTGTTGATTATTGTTACAAAGTTATGAATTTTATTGTTGTATCAATTTCGGGATTTTGTATCAATTTTTTATTTATGCGGATCGGGGCATTCAAGTCGGGTGGTCTGGTCGGCCCGGGGGCGGCTCGCCTGGCGTGTTCTGAAGTGTACGAACACTTTAGGATTGCCTCCTAGTGATAGGAGGCATCCCCGGGAGCAGTCAAGGTGGGTGGGTCCGGGTCCGGCCGGGCTGCCCGGCTGGGTCCACACATTTTTTTTTTCCATCTTCATATCCCTCTCATGTACATGGAGCACACGAGTTCCTCATTTAAAAAAAAATATTGTTTATAATATGCACCTACTATTACATTTTAATTACCTATTATATTTTGATTGACGCATTCATGTCCTTGTAGACAAAGAATAAAGATCTATCTATCTATCTATCTATCTAGAGGTAAAGATTGCAAACGGGCTATGGGGCTAACGATACGCACTTGAGGGGACGTGTTGAAGAATCAAGTCCACATCTTTATTATGATCATTTTCAACAGGTGTTGTTTTTATTTTTTGTAGTTAAGTGATGAAAAAAAAAAAAAGTTTCTCATTCTGTGAGAAAAAGTTGACTGGATTATTGTGTTTATTACAAAATCAACTCTGCAAGAGGAGGTTTTCTTCAAATTCCATGTAAATTCAATGAAGTTATCGGGTCTGGAATTGGATTTTGCCTGGTTTCCTTGAACCTATCAGACCATCTGCTGGACACATCGATATCAACGGACCGAAACATCGATGTTACGAGCAAAACATCGATGTTTCGATGTAATCGATATCGATGTCCCATCACTACTCGGAAGAGCGGGATTCCTGCTCAGAAGCGATTCGAATGGTGGTGAAGGGGTAAAAACCTTATCAGTCGTTTTATCAGGAAGACCGGTAGCGGGAAAAAACAAGAAATACCGACGTTTCCCGATAAAAAAAAAAAAAAAAAAAAAAATCAAAAAAATTGGACCGGTGAAATCGGAGCAGTAGATCACGAGTTCTGGTGAAAACAAGCATGACAAACGAATATTTACTGTAAACAGCCAGGATATGAATGTTGGGGGGGGGGGGTGCATTTGACCCCCTCGTGCGACCGCTGGGCCCCCCTTAGCTCGGCAAAGGGGAGGTAAATCACCGAGTGGTTACCAAGGAAAGGGGGGGAAGGGTTGATACGCGCCTGGCTATCGCGCTCCGTCCCTCCCGACCTTTTTTTCCGCGGCCTCCCCCGCACTTGGGAGGACGGAAGCAAGCGCCGGAATATCTGCCCGCGCTTCTGCCGGGGTTCTCCACCTCCTCCGACCCCCCTTTTTCGTCGCCTTTTTTCACCCCCCCCCCCTCCCACCGGTGCTGCCGCCCACCAACTTCAGCACCGCCTCCCTCGCTTCCTCCACCTCCGAGGTTTGAAACGACATTTCCTCGTAACTGTCACAACGACCTCGTTTTTTGGACCCTTTTTGATGCCCCCACGGTTTTTGGTGGTCCAACCCCCAACTTCCCACCGCCTGGGATTCCAGAGAGCCCTCCCCCCTCCCTTCTCAACATCATCGAAATATCAACATGATTTAACTACGTTACAAAACTATACTAAAAAACGCTGCAAATTATTTCACAAAGGTTTATTATTTTCCTGTATAGATCACTCGTCTGCAAAGATCACAGCTTTGCCATTGTCACTATTTATTTATTTTTTGTTTTTACCTACCAACCAGAGGTGCCTACTATCTACCAGGACATTTTTGAAAATTCCAACCCCTAACTACCATTCATAGGTACCTACTACCTACCACACCATACTGCCTTCACACCTTCACTATCAAGTTTATTAGGTTGTTGTGGAGAAGGAAGCAGAGGACGTCAATATACTCTTTCCAACATTTATTTGGCTAGCGCTTTCGGGGCAAACTATGGCCCCTTTATCAAGCCTACAAGAAAAAACAAATAATTGAGGACTACAAAATTAACCTCTAACATAAAATCACAGTTAGTATAACCAACCAGTCAAAAAATTTTATGTCAAAAAACGTTATTACTTAATAATTAATTTTCATTAAAACCATTGAAAAAACTCGGCGCTTTGCGCCTCGGCGGGGGGCTCCGCCCCCCTGCACCCCCCGGTTTATTTCTTTTTCCATACTCTGTATGAAATCATAGGAACACAGAATGTGTTTTTGCGATGCTAGTCATCCGTTAAATAAGAAACAACAATAATAAATGTGGAGTCTTTGGCAATAATTAAATAAATAATAATTATTTATAATGACAATTATTGTTAGACATTTAATTTGGTCTAAAACCCTATAAATGTTGTATAAATAAATATGTAACTACAAGAAAAATACTATATAAATTGAGAGCTTTCTAACGAATGGTGAACAATTTCTGTGCAATGAACACTGCGGGAGTTCTATTTCCTTACCAACGGCTTGGTTGCACGTGAAAATCATTATAAAAGGCGCGTAACGGTTTTTTCTGTCGCTTTTTCGTGACGATTTTTTTTCGGTAGGTCATCGCAAAAACACATTCTGTGTTAATATGAGCCACCAAGATTAAACCTATTCTTCATCATCTAAAAAACTAATGAGAATAGTTTGTCCCGAAAGCGCTAGCCAAATAAATGTTGAAAAGAGTATTTTGACGTCCTCTGCTTCCTTCTCCACAACAACCAAGAAAATGACTACAGCAGGAGTACAGAACAAAGTTTATTAGGGAGAAACTCTTCACACTCGATTCGAAGAAACATCGAGCTTCATAATATGAATGACCAAATGACCTTGTCTTACACACCTCCAGATCGCTGTTCGTTTCTTCGAGTTGTATTCAGTTATGCTTACTTAGCAACCAGTAATCCAATTTCCATATTATGGAAATAAATACAACTCGATGAAACGAACAGCGATCTAAAGGTGTGTAAGACAAGGTCATTTGGCGGATTCGAATCTCAAACGGTCACTCATCACAGAGACCAGGTCTTTTGAATCCGCTCACCCGTTCAATACGTTCACACACGAGACAAACAACCAACCGGCAGGAAGTCACAAAAATGAGTCGGTAAACCGAACGAGCCGGTAATTGGAACCAAACAAACAAGATCCATAATTAAGATCCAGGTCGTGACTCGAAAAAATGCTGAATCGAAAAACCGAACGAGTCGGAATAGGTTACAATGAGTAGGTGAGGAGCCGATTTGAATGAATCGAATCAGCTATAAAACAAAAACCAATGAAAGATCGATTCGAATCGTATGAATCAGTCTTTGAGTGTTTTAGGTCTTTCAGTTTTGTCTTTTTAGTCCTCAGTTCATTCGAACGTAATTCTTCACTTGGATGATGGAAGGTTTTACTTAGAAAACCACATCTACTTCTTTCTGTTGATTTTTCCTTGTCATTTTCACACATTCATGATCCATGTACATACAGTATATATCCATGTTGCGGGCAATTAATTTGTTATTTTGGCCTTCTTCTGTTGTTCTCGGAATTTTTCCGGAATACTCGATTGGTGGGTTGATGAACGAATGAACGTGTTCATTTTGACAACCCGTTCAGTTCAGACAAGGTCGTTTTGAAGATAAGGTCTTTTCAATACGTTCACTCCTGACCGACACACTTCTACAGCGATCGCATTTTGAATAGCTACAATTTCAAAGGAGATTAGAGATCTTTGGTGATTCACACATGTGATTCTGTTTTATCGAAGGAAAACCTTCAAGTACTCGTAGGGAGCGAACACGGTTAGTCCTACAGAGCTCCGGGTGGTCTCAAAAATTTTTAAAAATTCTATACTATTTTAAATTGGTGAAAAAACAATACCTTTATTTCGAGAGTTTTCGAGCTAGGGCACTCTTGAACATTTCAAACCTTAATTTTCATCCCTTACAAGTGACCGGCATCAACCAAAGGCTTCGCGGCACAACTAGACCCCAAATGGAGCCCATGTACCAAATTTCATGAAACGCGGTCCTTGGGAAATAAGGAAAGTGCCGCGTACGGCGGACGGACGGAAAATGTTTTATTCGATTTTCGGATTCTACGTAACTTGAAACGTAATACATCAAATTTTGAGGGGGGGTTAAATTTTTTTTCTTGCTCGATTCCAAAGGCTTTGTTGTGTTTAGCGTGTTGTCGAGTGAGGGGCGATGGTCCTCTCGATGCGCTGATTTGTTCCTAGCCTGAATCCTACTCAACGGCGAGATTGATCCCTAAAAGCCTAGGGCTTATAGCACTAGGGCTATAGCCTAGGGCCTAGAGCACTCCATCTGTGGCGCCTCGCGGCCGACCTTAAGGACGAGTGCCTACAGAATCTATCCGACAACCTCAGCATCTGATACCAGACTCACCGGTGGGAGGTGGAACATTTACCTAGTGAGGCCTACTGTTCTGAAGAGGTCCCTAAGGGGAGCGAGAGGTTCGGCGCCTTTATGGGGCAAACCATTCCCTCGGAAGAACTGGGGATGTAGGTAATACAAGAAATGATAAGTCGGATAGACGAGGTACGAAAGCATGTAGGAAGACCCCTCAGTGTGGCTTATATACTCAAGTTAGTATGGTGAGGGGAGAGTGGAAAAAAGGTGACGTCAAGTGACGACCTCACTTCGTTGGAGAACTACTGACTAGAAATGTATGACATTACAGGCTTACTATTGAAAATAATAAACCAAAAAGTTGATGTCACGGCCTGGAATCAAAGGCATAAGACCTAGGATATATTTCAGATATATTATCAACACCTACCAAACTACTATTGAAATACTCCAGAATTGCAACACCATCTACACGCCAAACCGCACAATCCCTGAAAATTTCATTGAAATCGGACAGTAACTTCGTATAGTTCTGCCCGTTACTAGGTATGGGGTGAGTACATGATCTTTAAGATTTTTAATCCAAAGTGGATCTCATCCTGAGAATTTTGACACCAGCCGTTCTCTTTTTGGATGAGTAGACCTTTTTCCATGATCTTTCCAAGTTTCGAAGTTTCCAACGTCACGCGCCCCTCCCGCCTATTGAGACGTCATAATAATTCAAAACTTTGAAAAATCATAGAAAAAGATCTTCTCGCGGTAGAAGGCCCCGACTAGTGTTCAAATTCTCAGAATGAGGTCTAGTTTAGATTAAAAATAACAACAAACAGTTTTTCCGACCCATGCGCACACCCTATTGTGTGCGTTAACGTAAAACTTCATGACAGACAGACTCGAAATAAAATTCAGGGAGTTCTAAATTGTAAAACGTGAGAGTAAGGTAGATAAAATGAGCAAAATTATCAAATGGTAATGCGAAGAAATAATAATAGTTTAATAATAATTTGCAGCGGTTTTGGTTCCCGTTTGTTGAATAGAACCAACTAGGAGTTGACAAGAAAGACGAAAATGCTGCGTATTCTTCATCACTGAAAGAAAAGTCAGGTCAATTGAAAACAAGCAAAAGCCCTAAAGTGAGAAGTGAGAAAAAAAAACTTCCCCGGAAGAAGTGGCAAAAAAACAGCTTATGTGCATTTAATACCGGAAGGAGGTAGAGGATGTTTTCACCCCTGTCCCACCGCCGCTCCCTTTCACCCCTAATCCCTTTCACTTCCTCTCTCCCTCCGCCTCCTTTCTCCGCAGGTTAAACTGAATGGAAGAAAGCGAAGGTCGGAAGGGCTCGCAAAAGGGCGGAGGGTTGAAATAACGGAGGAACGATAAAGTGCGAGAACCGCCCTTCGCTATCATCGTCTCTCTTCCCACAGACCCCCCTCCCCCCCCCTCCGAGACCGTTTACAGCCCTTGAGAGGGCAACAAGGAAAAGGGCTCGAGGGCTGCAGGCGGTCTTAAAAGGATTTCTACCAACTTTTTCCTGTCGACCTGTTGCTCTCCGACGCTTTCCCCTCTCACTTGTCCCCATCTTCGTCTCTCTCGCCTCTTCATCCCAAGTTTGTTGCTCCCTCTTTTCTTTTCGGATGAAACCGCGATTTTTTTTCTCCCCTCTCTCCCGAGAGGAAGTTTTTTTAAAATCTCGAAACAAACGTAATCTTATTACTTGGAAGTGAAAGAAGGTAAAATGGTTTTCCTCCCCAACAGATTTTTATCGCAGAAATTAGTTGCAATAATACCCCACTTAGCTGTTGAAGACTCAACGTGAACTCTCATTTCAATTTCATGGGAACACGCGATTATATTTACTCGCTTCAAAAAGTCATGAATAATCATTTCAAGAATAAGTCAAAAGGTGCGAACACAATGAATTTCCATTTTATCTCTCAGATTAATCAATTTTGGATAATTTTTTCTAACATACTATGACTACAAAAACGGTGTGTTATGACCCACATTTCAACATTCAAATAGTTCTTAAATAAAGAAGTACAAGAGGATCCTTGAGCGAGCTACCACCCACAAGGGAGGGACGAGGTATAGGGAGAACACGTCAACATGACATCACCCTTCCACCTCTCTCTCTCCCTCAACAAATGTCTCCGAGTATATAAGCTCACTCAGGGATGCTCCAGCATGCAATCTAGTCCAGTCAACCGTCTTGTTCATTTCGCTCTCTACCTTCTCCTCCGATAAGGGATCTCCTCGAAGTACTAGGCTCACTAGGTAAATCTCCCGCCTCCCGTTGGTAGGTTTCTTATGAAACGCCGGGGTTGCCGGGCTAGCCTGATCTTCCTGCACTCTGCACGTCGGTCGGGCTGTTAGCCGCCGGTGTGAAAGTGCAGTCGTTAGAATAGGGACTTTTCTCTCTTCGTTGAATAGAAGTTAAAGAAAACACAAACACAAATCAATAAGGTCATCTCCTTCACTCGACGACACACAGACATAACACGCTGCAGATAATTAGTGGTTTAACAAACCATTGCATAGATCACCCGTCTGCATATCTGCAAGAAACTCGGCTTTCAAGTTTATTTTAAAGAAATAAACGCGTCACACTTAACTTGCCTTCATTGGGAAATTGGAAAAGCTAAGGATGCAAAAACCTCGAAGAAACTAACAACGATCGCGTTTCGGTCAGATAAAACTTGTACAGAGATTAGACCTCTTTTGCAATTCACAGTCGTGTTTCTGACATCGTAAGTCCAGCCCTTAAGTCCTTATGGTGAGCAGACTATTTTTCCTACAGTACAGAACTCAAGGTGTTCTCATTCGATTCCAATAATTATATTCTATTCTGAATTGAGAGAAAACCTTTTTATCAAGTGTTTTTGTGTTAGGACGTTTTGAAGATCACAACACTAATGTTTCACCCCGTAGAAGTGATTGACACTAAATATGTAAAACCAGATATGTAGGTATTGTTTTTTACCGATTTAATATAGAATTGAAGTATTGGAATCGAATGAGACCACCTAGAGCACTGTAGGACCAACCGTTTGCTCCCCATGAGGACTTAAGGGTTGGAGTTACGATGAATCAGAAACTCGTTTGTGAATCGCGAAAGATTGTTCACTGCCTAACATCCGTTCAAATTTATCTGATCAAATTATTCTTTGGGTAGAGTTAAGACGGTTAGAACGGGTGGGTTTCCCCGAATAGAGTTTCAAGTTTTGTCCTACCTAAGCAACCAAGAACTAATGAAGGCACCCGCAGCTCTCAGAGAGCATTCGATATTACGGGCAGGGAGTATTAATAAAACCTAGTTCTAAGCAGACGGGTGATCCATACAGTAAAATATTGAACCAATGAGTAATAATTTCCAGCGTTTCATTTGATTTTTGGATTCTACGTAGCTAGAAACGTACCATCAAATGTTGGTGGGCGGTAAAATTTCAACATGGAACATGTTATTGCCCTAGGGTAACCACCTGAAAAACGTTACGCGGAATGGGGACGCGCGACGGTCACGCGCCTTTCCCGTCACTCCGGTTTTCGAGGCGCGCGGCCCCCAAGTTTTTCTTAATGCATTTAAGATAACATAACTTTGGATAATATAACTTTTGTTATACCTTCCTACGACTAAAGTTTCTGCACTAAATTTGGCAAAACATGTTCCATGTTCCTATAATCAACGACGTAGTCTTTAAGTAGATAGCATCTGGAGGGTCCAGGGGTGCTTTTTTCTCTCTCGATTCCAAAGGTAGATTATTGGCAATTATAAACTAAGAAGAATTTCTACCTACTTTGCTGATTGACGTTTCTCGCCAGTAAAGTCGGATGGGCAGTATAGCTTCCTCACAAAGAATTACCTGGACTGATAGGATATTCGGTTCGAAGTTATTGCGTCGATGAGAGAACTAATATGAACTTGAAACTTTTCCTAAGATTTTCAACAATAAGAAATCATTCTTCTGTGATATTAATCAGCAACAATTATGAAACCAACTCCAACTACCTTCCGAGTTGAAGCAAAATCACAACGTAACTAACTATATTATAACCAACCACTGAACCTGTTAACTTTATTTATATGGAGCCATATTTATTTGAAATTAATCTTAGACTGCCTGCAAATTTAATCAAAATCTGATCATTTTTTTGGGAAAAGGAATTGAACGTTTTTGACATTTTATGTCTTTACAATGGCACATAAATGAAAAATCGTCACGCGGGGATCGTCACGCGGGGAGCGTTACGAGGGGAGCGTTACGAGGGGAGCGTTACGCGGAAATTTCTGATGATTTTCACGTACAACCAATCGTTCCTAGGGAAAACTAACTTCCTCATTTTCCACCCCACAAAAATCGTTCACCACTCATTGGAAAGCTCTCAATTTATTAAACATAAGACTTAAAATGTCTGTCGTGGTTGCGTACTTGTACGAAAACTGTATCCACCGTTTGTGTTTTATTTTTTTTCTTTCTTTGTCACAAACTGATCTAGGCTACCAACATTAGCATAATCCACAACACCGTCCAAATTTGAGCGGTTTTGGATTTGAGTTGAGTTTGAAAATGTTCATTCCTGTTCAATTTAGAATGTTCAATGTTGAAAACAGCTCCAGCAGTGAGAACGATTCACTTCCAGCTGCGACATTCGCCATATTCACACTTCGTTTCAAAACCAAGGAGCCCGTTTTTCCGGGTAATTTACGGCTTTTCACACTCCCCGTTTTCACCGAATGCCGATTCCCCATTGAAACCCTCCCCTTCACCAAAAAGTTGAAATAGAAAAAAAAAAAAAAAAAAAAAAAAAAACGTAAAGATCCCACGATTTATGGGACCCCCAGCTTTCCCAGATTAACCATTTTATTCCTGAATAGTCAGCACTTAACGCACTCGCTGAGTTTTCCCCCCTCCACCTTCAACCTTTTTTTTTCACGTGAAAATGTTTAAATCCCCCGAGATCCTCTGACCATTTCACCTCGTTCCGGCTCAAGTTTTGTCAACTCTTTGTTTCGTGGGTTGGAGGTTGAAAAAAAAAAGTTTTTTTTTTCGATCCCTCGGTAAAAATCGGTCTTTTTCTCCCCTCCCCTCGGCCATTCTTGAAATTTACCCCCACTAACGTGTGGAAAAAAAACCTCTATTTTTCAACCTCAAGGGAGTGTTTTCCCTTCACATAGGGGGGGTTTGGAAGTAAAAAATGATATATCGCTAATGCCACCCCCTCATTAATTCAACCTTCCCTCCCCCACCACTTTTTTGAGTTCCCTCCGAACTCTGGAGAGCAATCAATGAACAAAGGCTCTCATCCATACCCTCCCTTCTACGTCCTGTTCTTCCGTTTTCAGAAATAAAAATACAAGCAAGGGGTATTGAACACACATTAACCCCCCTCCATCTCCGCCCTCTTCGTTATTTTTAATTAATTCCGCAGCCAATATGGCGCGGCTGTGTTTGTAGCCTTGGTCTTTTTTTCTCCACGAGAGAGGGGTCGAAAAAAATTACGATATTTTTTTGGCCTCGACCAAAGCTCGTAGTAAGAGGGCTGTGTCAGTGAACAGTTTTTGGCATATTAATGCGAAAGGAGGTTTTTTGGGGTTGTACACCTCCCTTCCCTCATACTCCGAAGGTTTCGTGAAAAAAAAATAAAGAGTGGGAAATTTTTATTTCATTTTTTTCGTTTATTATACATATTCAACGACTGGGCAAAGAGTTGAAAGAATGCTCGAAGGTTCGGTTTTACCTGTTTATCATGAATTTGAGTTCCAAGCGCCATCGCTTTTTTTCCTCCCGTAGAGGCCCTTTCTATAATTCCTACTGCTCCTTCCACGTTTCCCTTAACCCCCCCCCCCCCTTCAGACTTTTATCCTGTCTCTCTTTCCACATTAACTTCGCAATGGGAGGAGAAAAAAAGTTTTCCTTTATTTATTTTCTTCCCTCTCCTTTTTGTTCCACATTCAACCTATATATGAACTTTTTTTTTCTTTTTTTCAGAAAATGGACATTTTTATGGACCTCTTTCCTCCTCCGTTCGGGCGTGGAGTAACATTTCATCCACAATTAAAAACTAAGTAATTTCCATTCAACAACGTTCTTTTCGGGTCTGGTGTGCAACGGATATGGCAGAGGGGGTTACAAAAACATTTAAAAAATACCCCACACTCACTTATTTGGATAGAGAGAAAAAGACTGGACATTTTTTTGTACCCACTTAATTCCCCCCTCTTCCTCTTGCGACGTCCTTTTTAACTGGCCAAATGACGGTGGGAAAGTGGAAGAAGAGGGGGGAGACCGAAGATTACCATAATTTCTTTATTTCGGAGGATTTACAGTTTTCGGGGTCGTTTCCACGTGCGATTAATTAAGGTTATTTAAACCGAGCGGAAAACGTTGGGACGGTACCGTGGAAAATGCGAATTGTTCAGGCTGGATCGGCCAGAGGGGGGGTATAAGGCTCGGAACATAAAGACCTAATGCCCCTTTCACTTTCCCCTCTATTATTGTAAAAGGCAAGTATTTTACTCGAGGCGAAAAAAAATTCCACCCCGGGTGAGTGCATCATTTGACTCGAGTGCAGGCCTTAAAAATTACCACGTTCAATTGTAGTATTAAACTTTTTCGCTCGCTATTGTTTCAACCGCGAAATCCAAATTGTAATGCGAAAGTAATTAAAGGAGATAATTCTTTTAAACAACAAAATATACCTACCTATTTTTGAAGATTAATATTCCATATTACTTTATTATGTATCATTTGAGACAATTTTGAGATGAAAAGTTAACGAAAATTGAGGTTTAAATGAGTCTAGGAGTATTTACCAATGTATGATGTCACATAAAAATTCTGGAATTTTTTGAGCTGTAATTACAGGTACTCATTGCGACGTATCGGATACACCGCTCATACCTGTTTTATGTTTATGATATTGTCTAAACACTTGTCCAGAGTTCTGAGAAACTCTATAGAGAGGACGTAATACTTATAATACGAGATTGAGCACAAAAAAAGAAAAGCCTCGGAGTAATTCAAACTGGGGATCTCGGCGGGAGTCCTCCGTGGTATCACCACCAGAGTCCTCCGAGTCTCAAATCTGAACTGAGTCCTCCAGGGCACTGCTTTTCATTCATCTCTCCAACTCCCACCTTCCTTAACTCCTCTAATGTTGGAGCCGGTGTTGGTTAGTCATAGACGACCTCCCCATCACACACGCAATTAAATGTTCTTCAAAAATATTTTTGAATTGAATAGGTATGAGGGAACTTTGAATTTAAATAAGTTTTTTAGTAGACCTCATAATTAGTTGCAACGCATAGTTGTTATTCGTTAATAACTTCTATAAACTGTCTATCAAATGAGAATCCTCCTGGTTGAAACGGTTGGAAACTGTTCTAAATGGTTAAAAACTGCTCCGAATGGTTGAAAACTGATCCAAAGATTTGTTGAGGAAACAATCTAAACGATTGGGAACAAATCCTACTGGTTGAAAACTGATCGGATTGTTAGAAAGAAAAACTGGCTGTTTGGAAGCTGTTCCAAACGGCTGACAATTTCTCAAGTCGTAGAAAACTGTTCCAAATGGTTGGAAACTGATCCAATGGGTAAGTAGGGAAAGCAATACAAACGGTTGGAAACAAGTCCTGCTGGTTGGAACTGATCTGACTACTAGGAAAGTAAATCGAATGGTTGAGACTGTTCCAAAGAGTAGGTGGGGGAGCCAATCAAAACGGTTCAAAACTGATCCAAATGGTGGAAACTGATCAATTTAAGTTTTATGAGTTTTGTTGAGAATGAGTTTAAATATGTAATTCAGTTGAAGTTGTTAGTTGCAATTGATTTTGTACTCATTTATAGTATAAGGAGGTTATACTATGTTATACGGTAATTTTGAATCTTTTCCAAGAGAGGTTTGAAATGTGCTTCTTTTGTGAGGATCGTAGATAATGAGCAAAAGGAGAAAGGATTTTTCGGGAACATTTGCCGGTTTCCGATTAGAAGGTATCTCCGTTTGCTGAGCTATCAAAACAACCCCCTTTCCCTTCCCTCTTTACTGTGGTAATGAAGGTGAAGGAGGAGTGGAAGAATTAAAGTTGTACCGCAAGATTGTTCACAACTCCGTAGGCAAGTTGAAACTTTACCAAATCATCCAGCTAATCAGGTTTTTAGTCTCGAAACGTTCCTCTGAAAACCACTTTAGGTTCGATGATGAACACTAAGGGGGATGAAGAAGGGGGTATTTAATCTGTTTGGCTCGTAAAGGGGCGATAAGAGAGAGAGAGGGGGGGGGGGGTTCGAGGGAAGAACCGCATATACCTACCTCACTTTCTACCTTATTAATAAACTTCCCCATACTAAGTACCCCCCCTATGCCTCTCATATGCTTTCCAGGCCACAATGACGCACCGCAATAACGCTCGGTTTCGCATCAAACTTTTCTCTTGATGGTTTTCTCTCTTCTCCTCAAACTTCACCACAATGTCGCGAGCAGATTTTCAACGAGTCTCAGCCGCCTTGGCTCATTAGTTGAACTCATTTTGGACTCATATTCGAAATTGCAACAACCAACTAAGTCTATTAAGTGGAGTAAAAATTTATCATAATGGCTGGACTCATTGGATACGCTTTGCAAGCACGAGTGAAAGCAGAAATACATTCTTGAGAGCGCTGAACTCTTTCACTCTGCAGCATGCCTTAATGTATATGAAATTCTGAAATTTGAGGATGTTAACCGGGCTCAAGTATACCAAAATCCCCAAATTCCATAGCCAACGAATCAATCAGTTAAAAATCATCTCTACCTGGTCATGCTTCGAGCACATACGCAGCCCTATAGTTCCAGTTGTTTGCCTGAGCCACTGCGTCAAAATGCAACTTGTAGACTGCTCATGGCTTTGAACCATCTTAGAAATAAGACTTGAAACCTGGTTTCAACGAAGCCACGGGATGTTTTCACGAACGTGAGTGGTGAAGCTTCCTGGAATGACTGGTGGTCTCCAACTCAATTCCTTCAAAACTATCAACTGCCATAACAGCTCTCCCACTGCATGTTCAGTAGGTTGCTCAGTTCGATACGCGGAAGATGATTGATGGATTTGGTGGGAATGGAGGCTCAGCATGAACGGCAGTCAGGAAAAAATCATCCCACGAAATTTGATACTATTCGTTTTTGAAGTACGTAAAATCCAAAAATTGAGTTCGGACAATTCTGTTTTTCAGCCGTCATTTTTGCCAAATAGGCGATAACACTTTCAAAGTGCTCGAAAAGCTGGGTTTTCTTCCATACACAATATTACTCTGTTTAGAGAATCGAATGAGACCAATCACATGAAGTTAATCCGACGCACGGTTTGCGATTTTGCAATTTTGCCAGCCACAAAGTCTAGCGTTCCAGTTCCACTACTCCGCGCTAGAATGCAGTAAAAGGTCGGATAACACTCGTGTAGGAGATGATGAGTCAATAAATCAACTTTATAATTCAAATCAACCCCAACTTTGACATGTACACGACTGTGAAATGAAATGCATGACATCGGGGTACTACAACTACTGTTAGGAAAATATATAACAGTAGGTACCCTATAACCTGACCAAGAACGTAGGTACTGTTATAGAGCAGACCGACCTCACAAAAACCAGGGCTGCCGTCAATCAAAATATTTTGAATACATCCCTAATGAACTTTAGGTACGGAATGAAATTTCAATAGCAGTTAGAGAGGTAGCTCTTCACAGTTTTACATTCCTTCAGTGGTTGTAGGGGACGCGCACTGGGTCCACAGGAGCGCTCTGTCGGACAACGCCGAAAACACTTTTCTTCATCTTCATTTAAGGAATACAATTATAAAATTGCGTTTAAATGCATAATTGAAGCGCACATGTGTTTGACCGACTTCAAAACACCCATAAACCAAAAGGAGGAGGCTCTCAGTTTCCTGAGGTAACAATCTGCCTGATTCTCTATGAAATGTATATCTAAATGACTATCGGAAATGTATATCTAAATGACTAGTCGGAAAGTTGAAGAGCACTAGTACAGATCAGAGCTTTAGTTGTTCCTTGTGAAAACTAGATTAAGTTAGTGTTGCACCAGAATATCTTCAAACTTCTCCACTCGAAATTATTTCCTTGAAAATGATGAAATAAATCATCGAAACGTCGGAATGTAATTAGCATTTCATTTAACCCTGACCGCGCCTCGATAAATAGAAGAAAATTAATCTTCAGTATCAACGTAAATGACTATCTATTTTGGTATTGTTTCAAACGAATTTAATTTTTCAAGCTAAAAAATTAAATAAATAGTGCCTGATTTTGGGGAAAATGGTCCATATTCGCGAAACTTCCCCCCCCCCCACTTTTGCCTGAGAAGATTGATGACCAGTCATGTACATACTAATTGAAGGTCTGGTTGTAAGCTCTATTTACTGGGCGTTGCTACGGAGCATAGAGAGAGGGAAATTATAGTATTACACTATAATTTTTTTTACCTACCAAATTGTTTTGTTGGGACTAAAAAAAGGAGAATATAATTATTAACAACCGACCTGAGTAAAAACTTCAACCTTCAACACCTGAAGAGTTATTTAGTATAATATTGAAAAGAAGTCATGATGATGAAAGTAAATCAAAATTATGGCAGTTTATTCAAAAGAACCCGGATAAGCCTGTGAAAGGATGTTGAAAAACTGACGTTTTATTCAAATACTTCGCTCATTGCGTTGAGTTACATTTACAGGACTTGTGGAAAAAGAAGCCTGCCAGTGTGAGACCCTCGCCACTAAAGCGCCACAACGTTCGATATGTGCATTCCCCAGTTCATTAAGTTTCACATCAAACGCTCTAATATCGCCCTAATGATATGCCTTTGAGCTAGTTGAATGAATAAGTAGCTAACACCACTTCAAAATAACGGAAAACCACCAACTGGGGTCGTCACATGGATTAATTAAAGAACTTTAAACCCAAACCAGGCGCTTTCAGAATTGGGGACCAACTTTACTAGGTAATTTAACATCATTCGATGTACCTTCTGCCATCACAATATTGCAATAATAAGCAATAGTAAGTATGGTTAGTTAATTTATACTACAGAAGAGAGGGAGTTTCTCACTCTTCCAGAATATCTGATTTGATACGCCACTGACAGTGAATAGGTGTTGAGATTCTTGAGTGTATCTGAGTGTTCCCTGTTTTTTTTTTCTTTTTGTTCTTCTCTTTTTTCAAAAACTATTTTGAGTGTATCTGAGATTATATTGTATAACCGTACGAAAAACATTTTTGTTTTTCATTTCAGAAAGTGTTTTTTGAAATCCTAATGTAGGCAACAGAAGTTTATTTACACCCCTTCCAAGCCCTGAAAATGGTATATAAATGTATTGAAACGTCAGAATAAACAAATGTTTTATTCTTCTTCTGACTGAAACACAATAACTTCAACACCTATTGCTTCCTCACTACCGAAGGTAGGGAAGCTTTGTATTCGTGAAAGAAGTGAAAAAAAAAAATGTCCTCCAAAATCAAAATTTCCACTTGCTTTTTGCGTTTTAGAGCTTCCCGAACAATTTTGGTTCCGTGTCTGTCTGTCTGTCTGTCTGTCGGTCTGTCGGTCTGTCTGTCTGTCTGTGGTCAATCCTTGTCCCGGGCAAAACTATATTAACCTATGGTCCGATTTTGATGAAATTCTTAGGGATTGTGCGGGTTAGGTCCTAGACGGTCCCCTATAAATTTCAGCACCTTCGGACGAATAGGAGCGAGTGCGCATGCGCAAACGTGAATTTCCTGGAACCTCGGTTTCTCGGTTTCTAATGAACCGATTTTGCTCAAATTTGGAGGTTAGTTAGGGACTAACTTCTAAGAGACACCCTATAAGTTTCAATCAAATTGGTCAAGCAATAGCCGCTGCGCATGCAATGGAGAATGCTGAAGGCGCCTGAGTGATCACTGATCAGCTGAGTGAGCTTAAATATTACAGTGGAAGAAAGATAAAGAGGGAGAGGGAGGAAAACCCTTTTCAAGGTAGGTATGTCACATTTTAGCCATTAGGCTCTAAGCGGAAATCATCCGGGGGTGCAGGGGGCGAAGCCCCCGCCGAGGCGCGCAGCGCCGAGTTTTCGCCAACTGATTCTATACGTCCATGTTACAATGAGTGAGGAAGCTATACTGCCCACCCAACTTGGCAGACGTTTTTTTTTTAATCAAGCAGTCGAGAAAAAAGAACCTCACACTGACAATAGAGACTAGTGATGATAATCTATCGATAATTTCTAACTATCGACGATACTATTGGACTACAATGACTGCTTTTACCGTCTCCAGAAAGATGATTTGGTGTAAAATCAGGAAGAGAGGAAAAAAATTAGGTAAATGAATTTTGTATCAAGACCGAACAAAGACGGATCAACGATAATTGTAAGTAAGTACACAGGTGGGAATTATGATACAATTTTTGATCGATAAGAAACTCGTTTAATAATTCAGTCTCACGTTACCGGAGTAGATGATTAGATAAGTAGGTACATAATGTGAATTATCGCAATTTTTGGAGTTATTAGAAACTTTTAAAGCATTCCAACCCTAATCCAAATTTCTAAACATCAGATTTGGACTCATGTTGTTTTCTTGAATTAATGGGAAGAAGTTCAGTTCCATACCGAATCAAATGAACACGAATACTCTACTTTACTTAGTATTTTACTTAAACAATACCGACTGATGCCAAGTTACTATCAACCGAGTTTTTGAAAAACGATCGATACTACAGAAATCTCAAACTATCGATAGTTTAGCACCCGTAATAGAAACTTTACGACCTACATCTTTAAACAGGTTTGAGAAATAACATAATTCTGAGGAATTCCCGTACCTCGGCTGTTACCTTAAGATACATCTTTTGGCACTCTTAAGTACTTAGAGGGTTATACAAAGGCTTTTGTTCCGCTGGGGGCCGGATCGATTCTAACGAGGCCCCACAAATCTCTCCTCGACCAAAACGGCCGAATAGATCTTGAAAATTAGGCGGTTGTGAGACCTCCCCAGAGGTGACTCGGTAGCGGAGGAGAGATATAAACTAGTTGGTCCGAAGATTAATTGGTAATTAATATAGAGGGTATGATCGGCTGAGGGGAAGGAGACAATGGGAAGGTAGGCCGATTCCAAGATTCGTCCTATCTAGACCACTTGGGAGCTCATTGTGGGAATCGCTGTGGAAGGGAAGAGTCGTTAATCACAGAAGCTATAGTTGGCGAACCATTTGTGTTACATGCCGTTTTGTCTGGTGTAACTGGACCAGTTCCTTGTGGGATGAAAAAAAAAGTGTGGGCTGAAAGTTTCTACATTTCTTGGGAAAAGATTGGGAAATCCGTGGCGTTGGATCCTCAATTTTGAAATATAATTACTCAGAAGAGAACGCTGCAAATTATTACAAAATTATAATAATACTACTTATTATTAATTAAACACAGCTTTACCATTTCCACCAACCATGTGTTTTCACAATCATGTTTTTATTACAGAAATGAACGTTTCACTCTAAATTCAAAGAAATGAAGAGTTGAGGATGCCTCTATTAAGAAATTTGATTAAGTACTGGTTACTGAGGACGCGAAACCAAAGACAACTCGAAGAAACAAACAACGATCGCGTTTTGGTCAGCTAAAATTTGAACGGAAACTCAAGCCTTCTTTTGCAATTCACACTCGTGTTTGTGATTCATCGTAAGTCCAAACCTCAAGTCCTCATGGAGACGGAACTATTCGTCCTACAGAGCTCTGGTTGGTCTCATTCGATTCTAAAAATTCAATTTTATTTTAAATCGCTGAAAAAATTATTCCTTTATTCCGAGAGTTTTTGAGTTTGAGAGCATTTTTGACAACTAAAACCCCTATTTTTCACCCCTTGGAAGTGACTGAAAAAAACCAAAACTTTCGGTGCATTTTCATAAAAATTGGTCCATGGTAATTAAAGAAAATGTGAAGCACTCGATTTTTGGTGTCCACGTACCTTGAAACGTAAACGAACTTTTGAAGGGGTTGCAATTTTCAATTTCTCACTCGATTTCAAAGCATATTTTTCATTATTAAACATAATAAATCAAAAGGGAAAAGTTTGGATTTTGAGATAAATTGAATGAATGCGATTTGAATGAAGAGAAGAGGGAAAACAAGCGTAGGTCATGGAACTAGAGCGTTGAACTCCACAGAAGACGGTGTTCAAGGACGAATTCAAGGACGCCTGAGAAGGAGGTCGGAGGCGGAAAAAAGAGGGTCGGCTTCGTCGAGCGTCCTTTCATATTTTCTTTTCCTTCTCCCCTCGCCGCCCTCACAGCCACTCGAAGTCTCTCTCCGCCCTCACAGACTTCCGAAATACCTCGACCTCTCTCTTCATCAAACAGCGAAAGGGAGGAAAGAGGGAAATGATACTACCACCTCTTCTTTTCGTTCTATTGAAGGTACTAGATGTACAGTAAAGGCTAAGTCACTGCATTCAATGTTCTGGTTTATTATTTTCAATAATAAACCTTTAGAATCTACCAAGAAAAAACAATTTTTAACTATCACATCAAAACTATCAAAATTTGTTGTTTCATAATTCAAGGTAGGGAGGTGGCACCAGTCGCACACACCTACCAGTATCATACCCTTTCATATTCAAATCCAAATAACATGAGTTCTCGGTGACGTAGGTAGGATTTTCTGAGCTCAAAATATTTTTTTGTGCTTCCAGAGTAGATCTTAAAACTAAAGGAAGGAGAAGGGAAAGAAGGTGTTTTTTCGAGGAAAGAGTTCTCGAAAATTATATATTATAGCTGGAAGAAACTGAATATTTTATTTTTCTTAGTTTTATAGCGTTCTCAAACAGTCGTTCTGGCTATTTCGACCCCTGTAATATTTGTAGGACGCAATCTGGCCTAGATAGTAAGCAAAAACGGGAAATTTTCCATTAACATAATATGTTAATGGAAGTTATCATATTATGATACTGGTGCCACCACCCTACGTAGAATCCGAAAATCGAATTCGTACGGCACAGATCCTGTTTCCTTGGTTCCCATGGACCGATTTTAATGAAATTTGGTATATGGGCTCCATTCGGGGTCTAGTTGTGCCCCTAAGCTTTTGGCTGATATCAGTCACTTCCAAGGGTCGAAAAATGAGGGTCAACATCAAAAATGCCCTATCTAAAAAAAAAATTGATATAAAGGTATTGTTTTTTTCACTAATTTGAAATAGTATTGCATTTTTAGAATTTTTAGGGACCACCCGGAGCTCTGTAGGACAAACCGTTCGCCCCCTACAAGAACTTCAGGGTTGAAATTACGATAATTCAGAAACAAGAGTGTGAATCGCAAAAGAGCCCTAATCTCTGTTCGAATTTCATCTGTTCAAAATGCGACGGCTGTTCGTTTCTTCGAGTTGTATTCAGTTTTGCGTCCTTAGCAACCAGTTTATACACAGTATTAGCTCAACCGCGACCACCTCCTCCTGTTTGCAATTCATGCCGATGCACATTGACGGTCTACCATCTGTTTGTCGAATGCCCAGTGTTCTTCTCTCCTTCGACCATTCCAAGAAACATCAGGAAACTTTTGGACAACTCAAACACCCTAGATGACCTCTTCAACGCCTTGAAGTCACCGTCTATTTTCTACGAAATAATATTTCGTATTATTCCTCATATTATGAGGAATTTGTGATTCCTATACATACGTATGTTTTGTTTAGTGCCCATGACCCTGCGTTGTCGAATGCGCTCATTTAAATTTTAAAAAATGCTTTGAATCAACAGTCATTTGGTATGACAGAGGTGGTTTACAAGATGTACAGTATTAGCTCTGGACCAACATTCTCTTGTTATATCAGAGGTGGTTCACTAGATATACGATAATGGCTCAGTCGCTGCATTAATTAATTTTGTTAAATCTGATGAACACTATTGGCTTTGTATTAACATTCATTCATTATTTCGAGGGATGTTATCTAAATGGACATGATTTTATCTGTCTACTATACTTTTAGTTAATTATTTCCAATAATGAACCTTTGGAATCAAACCAGAAAAACAATTGCTACCCCTCCCTTACAATTAGATAGTTAACGTTTCAAAGTATGGAAAATTCAAAATTTGATTTAAAAAAAAAAATCTGTCCATCTGCCCTTCCGCGGCGATTTTTTTGGATACCATGGACCAATTTTGATGAAATTTGGCATATGGGATCCATTTGGGGTCTAATTGTGTAGCGAAGCTTTTGGTTGACGTCAGTCACTTCTGAGCGGTGAAATATAGGGGGTTGTAATTTTCAAAAATGCTCTAGCTCGAAATAAAGGTACTGTTTTTTTAGCAATTTTAAATAGCATTGAATTTCTACAATGATTGAGACCACTTGGAGCTCTGTAAGACAAACCGTTCGCTCCCTATGATAACTTAAGGGTTGGACTATGTGAATTGCAAAAGAGGCCTTATTCAGGCCTCCGTTCAAATGTTAGCTGACCAAAAATGAAATTCGTTCCATCGAATCGTACTCAGTTTTGCGTTCTCAGCAGCCAGTAATCAAATTTCCAAATGAAGGCCCCCACAACTCCCTATTTCTTCAAATAAACTTGATTGTGATTCGATAATATAGTTGGTAGGTATTGACAATGGCAAAGCTGTGTTCTTTGCAGACGAGTGATCTGTACATACAAATAATAAGCCTTTGTGGAATACTTTGCAGCGTTTTAAATTTTAAATTACAAATGTTCGAGAAAATGTTTTTTTTTTTTTTTAATAAACGAGCGAAATATTATTTGAATTGAGAAAATTATTCCATTATGGTTGTGTGCAGTTTACAACTGACTATTGACTCTTGACGGTTGACCTCATTACAAGCTTTATAGCGTGGTAAATTACTTGATAAACGAGAGGGAAAAGAAGTATCGTTCATCAGAACGCCACGTGTCCCGCAGCAAGCGAAAGGCAAACATTCCGAACAGAACTGGGTGAAAAACTTGGTGATAATGCAGGTATTCACGAGAGTTGACAATGACGCATCGAGAAGTTGGGAAAAAAGGGGGCCGGAAAAATGGGGTAGAACGAGTGCAACGATTGTGGGTGTGTTTGATGAAGGAATGGAACGGTGGAGGGGGATGAAAAATAATATGAAAACCTGACTCTGAGGGAACATCCCCCCCGACGCAAACATCCCCTGAAGAGGAAAAACATATTTTTCGACCAATGAGCTTCAAAACGTCGGAAAAATGAAAAAAAAAAAAAGCTAATCGTCCTTTAAACGGTGTGTAAATCAGGGGAGTAGACGGTATCTTCATTTATTCACCGACAGAGCGTGCTGGTGAGGTGTATTAGCGATGTACCTGCTGTCAGATGGCGCTCTGGCGGTAATGGTGGAGGGGGAGGGGGGTCATTTGGAAACGAACGGGGGCTACAAATGAAGGGCATCGTGTTTGTTAGGGAACATCGAGAGTGGAGAGGGAAACGCCGAAAAACGAGCCAAAAAGAACGGCAAAAAACCTGCTCGAACGAACGAAATTTCTGGCAGCGAAAACGCGTTGTTTTTAACTGATGAGGCTCTGAAAAGTGGAGATTTTTCCCTCCGGGACGAAACTGCAGTTATTCAGGTGGGGAAGGGGGTTGGCTCGTAAAGCACTAAATCTGAATTATAGCTCGAGCCGAATTATAGCTGAATTATTGCTCCTGTTATGAATGTGAAAATATCGTTGCGGATGAAAATTTCCCGTGAGCGGCGAATGCGGCTACTCATGTACTTTTATCTCTGACCAACGGGCATTATCCATCGTTGAAACGCCAAAATCGTTGAGAGAAATGAATCGTTCTTGATTTAGGAGGTACAACAGCCGAAAATCCAGTTCTTGCAGGATTATAGAGCAACGAACACAAGTTGGGAATTATTGAAAGTGTAATATAATTGTCGCTGTCGTTTCTTGAAAGAAATTTCATGTAATGTCATGGAAAGTTATGGGAGAAAGTCACCTTGCGGCATCCTTCAGGGTGATATACCCGAAGCCTCCCAAGGCTCTGGTAAACTAAAAGGTGATGTACATCAAGCCTCCCAGAGATGTGATCACCTTTCCCCTCATAGACCCCAAGCCTCCCGCGATGTTGACAAACGGCCAAGAAGAAACTACCAATCAACGAAGAACTGAACAAACTCCACAACGATATTCACGATTAGAATTACTGTCTCAGTGATTAGCCTTCTTATCCACAGACTCGCGTGTTATTGAATTTTCTCTATGACGAGAGAGAAAAAACACTATTACGATGTCCACCGAAACCAGTGTCAGTGGAAAGAACGACTGCGAGAGATTCACAGCAAGTACAATGGTCTTCCTTACACCCATCACCATGATATTCTTAAATTTCTGGAGTTCCTACGATTTATATCCAATTTAACACACGAGCTCCCATCAACTCTCCCAAAAAACAAACTGCAAGCAATCTGTTGAACGAAAATGGGCTTGAAAATTATAACTTAATTTTTAATTAGAACTTGACTTGGTGATGGGAAGGCTCCTGGTTCGAGAGGCAAGGGGACTATTAATCGCCAAACGGGAGGCTTCGAGTATCCTCCCTCCTTCAGGGCACGACTTGGTCCTGGAATGAAGCAAGTACCAGCAAGCGGCTTTTCTTCCATACCGACTGTCGAGCACCAAGCCAAATTCAGGATGAAATTCTGGCAGGAAGATCTTCTCAAGAAGTTGCGGTTGCAAAGCATTTATTGCATCAATTCACACCAGAAATCTTGCTGAGACATCGATGGAACTGGTGCCTGATCTTCCTTTGGGCCTGGTGGCGATTTTCGAGGTATCGATCCCACCTCTAAAGTCAAGTTTTCCTCGCACACCAGGAGAAATTAATTAGAAACAACTCACTAGTAACACTATATTTTTTGTTCGAAATACAAATTCAAAAGACTTCATAAAAGAATGCACAAATAATTGCGCGAAACGTCCAAAAAACCTGCTCTATTGTGGATGGAGACAATATTGTTGGATGCTGAAACGTCCAACGAGCCCTTCGACCTGGTGCAGTTCTGGTTTCGCGAATTTGTAGCATTTCCATCACTTCTTTGAAAACCTCATCTGCAGAACCGGAAGTTCTCTAGGCATTTCAATTCTCGCAATTACAGTGTCATCCAATCCTAGAGGCAAAGTCTCTACAAACTGATTGCTGCTCCTTACGTACAGATTTGATGTTCACAGAGTTGTTTTCGCCGGGTTGCTGAGCAATCAGAACCTTGAAAATTCGTTGAATCTTCCAAGTTTTCCTGAGCTCTCTCACGAGTTTAGATGTATTCATACATTTCAAGAAACTTCAAGCTAGTGCAGTGATTCGGAAGGAGGTAGATAAACATAATTTCAGATAATTGCACATTAAAAAATGCATCCTGTCATTCGTTTAAAAATGGAAAAATAATAAAACAAAAACCTTTTCAACAAAAAAAAAAAAAAAAAAAAAAAAACGGAGCGTCACCAAAAAGGGAAAAATCTCATCGGATGCAGATGGGAAGGTGGGTAGGAAGGTACGCATTGAAGTGGCCGCCGTGCCCACCTGCAGACACAAATGTACTCCAGTATCTTCTACTAACGTATTCTTTTCTTCCCAAATACACATACCAACCCATACTATAGACTTGATGCCAAACCGAGTAGGAACGTAAATCTTTATTCGTTTAAAATTGTTGGTTGGTGTGGGAGAGTTGAACGTTGATTTGGTAGCAACGCTTCGAAAGGTAAGTAGCTACCTACAATAGTATGTCCACCAATATAATAAACAATCTCAACTCACTACAATAATTGTAGTGAGTTGAGATTGTTTATTATATTGGAATTATTCCCCTGTTTCCTTTAGATCAGTTCTCTTACTGGTTTTGGATCAGTTTCCTCAGAGATATTGATCAAATTCAATTCATCTTCGGATCGAGTTCTTTAGTTTTTGATTGGTTACTATATTCAGGATCAGTTACTCCAACGGAATTCGAAAACATTTCTGAACTCTCTTTGAGAAACGACAGTTTCAACGCTTCCGAATGTAGCTACATTATAATTCATGTCCACAGATTTAATAAACAATCACAACACAGCAAATTCAACACACAGAATTCCCTATTACTTGTCAGTGTGTATCCTTCCATTATTGATATTTTGGCTTCTGTTTCCATATTTTAGCCTCACTCCGAGATTTATCAGCGGTTGACGCAGATTCTTACGCAACTCGACACTTCACGGCCGTTTAGCTAAATTAAAACCAATTGCCCTACTCCCACCACTTCTCGGTTCATCACAATCTCCTGGGTTTTTTGTCTACAGTCCTATTTGAGTTCGAGTGATCAACATGCCCTTTATGGGTATTTTTCTTCCTACTTCATTTGATTTTGTATCATTGAAAAATTAATCTTGATTAGAATTGATCAATTAGTTTTATCGGCCGTTATCTTCATTGCATTGTCGTTCTTTTCATTTGTGGTTTCATTCTTGAACTAGGGCAAAGGCACCAGTAGTAGCCACTACTAATAGACCAGTTTTGATTTATAATTCTCAAAAACAGTACTTTGGGATTGACTTACAAGACACTTTACATACAAGAGCGGTCCAAGAACACTCCCTTGTGGGACTCCTGCATTAATTAGCTTTGGCTCTGAGTAGGCGTCTTCTTGCTTATTCTGAAGTAGCGATTGGTGAGATAAGACTGAAGCAACTCAGCATACTTTATTGGTGGATTTTTACGCAGCTTGTAGTTGAGTCCCTCATGCCAAACTTCGCCATACGCCTGAGCAAAGTCAAGGAAGACGGCTGAGCAGACTTTCTTTTCCTCAAGGGCTTGTTCGATTATAATAACACATATTATAATAACACATTATAATTCGATTATATTATAATAACACATATTATGTGTTATTCTATGGACTTGATCGATCGTGGAATGTTTCTGTCGAAAGCCAAACTGGTGCCTTGGAAACAGCTCACGTTCTTTGATATGGGTACTAGTCGCTTGTGGATTAGTTTTTCAAATAATTTTGATAATACTGGTAGAAGTTAGATTGGTCTGTACGAACTTAGCTCCGTGGGAGGCTCTTCAGGTTTAGGAATCATTATGACCTCGGCAATCTTCCACAACTGAGGAATGCAACGGTGTTTTATAATTGAAATAATAATCATGGTTCTTTTTGCAATGGAATTTTTTCGTTCCTAATTTTGAGGTGGGATCAAATTTTTTTCTTGCTCGATCTAAAAGGTTCATCATTGAAAACACCAAAATTACAAGTGATATAAACCCTTGGGACTCGTATTTAGGTCAACTTTCACAATTATCCGTTGCCAGGGAGATTTGAATAATTCTGATGACAGTTTCCTTGTGAGGATGAGGTCGAAAGAGAGAAGGGGAAAAATTACAAAAAGTAGACAGATAAAGAAAAATATGAGGAAAAATGCGAGGACGACGGGAGGGGAGGGAATTCTAAAATAGGGGAAGGTCGACGGGGAGGGGAGAGGGGATGGAAACTTAGTCACTATATATACATGAACACGGAGCTGTAATCTTATTAAATTTACATATTAATCAACGGATTTTAATTATAAACCTCCCCATCGCCCCCTCCCTTCTTGAACCCCCCTGGTCCTCTCCCGAGCTCTGAACTCCGTTTCATTTCGCCTTCCCGGAGCTCCGAGTCATTTACATTAATCCAATAATTGCATGGAGGTTTTCGTCCGTAATTAGCAATTCAAATTAGGTTGAAGGAAAGGGAGATTGGGGACGGGAAGGGGGACCTCAGGTTCCTAACAAACCCTTTCTACAGTACGACTAACACACTTGCCACACACCAGATATCGATGTAAGCTACCCCTCTTCCACAGCGTCAATTCCCCACTTTCATGCCCCCACTCCCATCTTCCGTCCATTCTTGTTACAGGAGGACCCCCCCCCCACTCTTCCAATTATAATTTGTAATTTTCCTCCGAGCTCTGAGAAAAGGGGGGGGGGGGATGAAAGTGACGAGCGGAGGGGAACTGAAGAGGAGAAGTGGGGGGTAAAAGGGGGGAAGTTGGGATTTGCATTTGTTCGGTGGTAATTTTAAACACGATTACCAACGCGTCTCTCACTTTGAGATGGAACTGTGAGCCCCTCCCTTCCTAATTTCCTTCACCGCACTTCAATTTTCACACCGATACAGTTTTGAGCTCTTTTGCCAACTTGTCCCGCACGAATAGCTCTTGGATTTGCTCGAAAAATCCTCTTTCAGACTCCACGATGCTCCACCAGGTGTCGGACTTTGTTCCTGTGGTTCCTTACATCGCGCCTTATAACTCCACCAGCTGATAAGCCTGCTAAAACCAGGCAAAAAGAAAAACCGTAGATATGTGAAAAAAAAAGATAATATAATAATAAAGTAGGGATGACCGATACCTCAAAAGTATCGATATAATATCGTAACGATAGATCTACAAAGTATCAAAAAATATCGATACGATACTTTCAAAAGTATCAATATTTTGAAGTATCGATACTGTTGGATACGATTTTTGTGAAAGTATCCAAAAGTATCGATACTTCAAAATATTGATACTTTTTGAAAGTATCGTATCGATATTTTTTGATACTTTGTATGGAGAGAAACATATTATGTTTCTCTCCATCAGTGTGACATTTCTCCATCACGAGGATAATAATTAATGATTAATAATTATTAATTAATAAATAATTATTAATGAACAAAACAATAAATCACTCATTTTGTTATTTAAAACTTGTTTTTGTTTAGGCACTTGTTTTCGTATTGCACTTGGTTAGGCACGTAGTTTCGTTAGGCACTTGGGTTAACATTTTGGTAGTCCTTACTCGAATATGGAGGACAGCAGGTTATCATGGAGAGCTGGAGGTGGTGGTACATCTTCTTTGTTTAATTTTTTGAAGTTTGTTGGTCTCCCAACAATCTACTATACGTAGAGATAGAGGTACAGTCAAGTAGGTACCTTCATGTCGTAGGTGTTAAAACAGATAGAATGTGAGATATAAAAAATTATCGCCTCCGATACTGGAAAAAAGTATCGATACTACGATCAGGGGAAAAAGTATCGATATGTATCGATACTTTTTAGGACGCCCCACATTAAGACTTGGGCGTCCTTATGCGATCGATCTGGGGTAAAGGAGGACAACACTCAACTGAAAAAAATAACCGCACAGTAATCCGTTTTCGACCATTATGAATCCAAATCCGCAAAAAAACCATGGATGTATGTCTGTGTGTGTGTGTGTGTGTGTGTGTGTAACAAAATCTTGTGTCGTCTGCACAGGCCTTAGTTCTCAATCAATTTTCGTGGTTCTTTTTTTGTTCGACGCGGAAAACTATCTAGTTGTGCACTACGTCGCCGGAATTTCGAATTTTTTCTTTTAAGGGGGGGAAAGGGGGGGTTAATGCTAAAAAAAACGTGCGTTTTTGGGCATAATCTTGTGTACTCTGCCCAGGTCTCAATTTTTTAACCGATTTTCGTAGTTCTTTTTTATTCGACACGGAAACCTATCTAGTTGTGCACTACGTCGCCAGAATTTCGATTTTTGTATTTTAAGGGGGGAAGAGGGGGGTTAATGCTCAAAAACCGTGCGTTTGCGGGCATAATCCTACAAAATTTGCCCAGGCTTCAATTTCCAACCGTTTTGAGTGTTTCTTCTGTTCGACTCATCTTCCGACAAATCTTCCAAATTGCACACTATATCACCAGTGTATCAAAATTCGCAAGGGGAGGGGGTGAGTGGGGGGATAATATTCACAAAATATCCGATTTTACAATATTTCGGTTCCGTTATAGCTTACTAATTGTATCTAAGCTTTGAAATTGAGGAAAAATTCTCATTATATCTCCGGATTTTCATGAATTATTCTCTGTCCCACCATGGAACTAATAGTGGTGCCACCATGGTGCCAGGTTTTGATTTGGTTTTAATTGGCTTTCAACCAAGAGGTTCATAGCATAATTTTAACGATTCATGCTATGTGCCTCACTCAAAAGGCTGACTACTTTCTCATGTAGAAAGTTTTTCGATTTTCTTATCCATAGCTTCAATGATTTTTTTTTGAAAATTCGCTCATTAACTCATGTTGCATGAGTGCATGTACATTTCTTTTCTATGGAGCATAATAATCGATATCGACCATCGACCTACAACAATGTGTTCGCCCGTAATTGAAAAGTCCAGTTCACTAGCACTGCATTACAGAGCATTGATAAACCATGATTGCACGAAAATGGTGTCTAGGATGGGAAGAAGGGTTACGAATAACAAGGGCACCGAAGTTAACCTATTCAATATTGAAACGGGTACAAGGGTCGGCGCGATTTCACTATTTTCAACTACCTGATTTCAACGTGGAGGAGCGCGTTGGTTGTTGCTCTGAAAGGATTTAATGCTGGCGTTGAAATAACGCTAAAGCCAGAAGGGTGAGCTCTAATGAGTTGTGCTCGTCTCATCAAACATTCACCCCTCTGCAACTATCGGTCCGCAAAATGGCGGACATCGAACTAGGAAGCGCTAGACTTGACGAACAAAATCGTGAGAGGAGAAACGGCGAATTTAATGTGAAAATGGTGTAGAGTCCGAATTATAGTGGTGGGCCTCGCGGGGTGATTTCCAAAGAATTGAATGATTCATTCGGGGCATTAGTCAGTCGGTTATTCCTAGTTTCTGCACCTCGGTTGACGATAGCTGGACGTAGAATTCGAAAGAGAATTTCTAGATAATTTGGGTTTATCAATTTCAATAACCGGCTTTTGAACCTGGTGGTAGCAAACTAAATAAAATATACCACGTCATATACCTACTCAATTAGTTACCTCGTCCTCAGCAATCAAGAATAAAATTTTAGAATGAATGAATTTCTGATTCTACGTACTTTGGAATGTATAATAAAATGTTGAGAGGGAGTTGGCATTTCTTTCTAGCTAGATTCCAAAGGTTTGAATGAAAATAATTAACCAAAATACAACTGATGCTGGAGTCACTTCAATAATGTTTATCAATGCTATGTTTATCTTGTTAGTTTTAGGTCTCGGAGTAGATCGGGTTATCAGAATTGCAATCCAGTCTTCGGAGAGTTTACCAATTTTCAGCATTTGAATGGTTTCCCACTTTCCTTGAAGCAAATGAGAGGGCTGTAGGTAATCATGAGGGGGGTGTAGAATTCTCCTCTTCCCTCGCCTACTTCTCCATCGACCTTCAGGCATTTCGAAATTGTAAGGGATTCTCGAAGCGGAGCGGCGTAATTCCGAGTCGAGCAATCATTTGCATGTTAATGGCCTGATTAGGGGCTCCCCCACCCCTCCTCGCCCATAGGTGTGTCTAGCTTAGCGGAATTATATTACAGAATGCAATTAAAGGAGAGTCGGATGGTGATGGGAGGTGGAGGGTGCCAGCCTTTCACTGCTTCTTATCGATCAAATCCCTTCCTAACCTAGAATCCCCCCCCCCCTCGCCACTAGTCTCACGAGCTATCTCGAGTTCAAAATCTACTTATCCTCGACACGTACGGGTGTTCTGACTATCGGGGAAAATCTCGTTTTCATCTTTACGGCTGATTTATAAGGTCGAGAACCGTCTTAGAGCCCTGTTAATATTGCGGGGGATGAGGAGCGACGACGGGTAACGCGTCTAACAACATATCCACAACTTGATTTACAGCAAGCCTAGTCCCTACTGAGCCTATACGGAATAGAGTTGTCATCAACGTGTCTCCTCATATCTCCTTAGAGTAGATAAAAACGCTTCAAATTATTACAATGATTTAATATTTTACTGAATAGATCCCCCACCTTCATAACAACGTCAAATTGCCTGCACTAGGAAATTTTATTACCGGTTACTAAGGAAGGAAAACTAAGTACAACTTAAAGAAACGAACGACGATTGGATTTTCAGGAAATCCCACAGTAAGACTTGAGCGTCCTTATGCGATTGATCTGCAGTAAAGTTGGTCAACTCTCTCAAAGAAAAATATATAACCACACACTAATCCGTTCTAGATCATTCTGAATCCAAATCTTCGAAAAAACCAGGTGAATGTCTGTGTGTGTGTGTGACAAAATCTTCTGTACTCCGCCCAGGCCCAGGTTCGACGCGAAAAACTATCTAGTTGTGTACTTCGTAGCAAGAATTTTGAATTTTGCCTTTTAAGGGGGGTTAAAGTTAAAAAACGTGTGTTTTCGGGTATAATCTTGTGTACATCGCCCAGGTCTAAATTTCCAACTGATTTGCGCGTTTCTTTTTTTGTTAGACTCAGATAACTTCCTAGTTGCACACTATTTCACCAAAGTATCGAAATTAGCAAGGGAAAGGGGTGAGTGGGGGGATAATTTTCACAAAACATCTGATTTTTCAATATTTTCTTTATAGCTTACTAATTGTACCCAATTTTTGAAATTGAGAAGAAATTCTCATCGTACCTTCTTTCATGAATTATTCTCTGGGACTAATAGTGGTGCCACCATGGCCGCATATTACGTGTTTTTGTGTATCACCTTGTGACCTACGGCCTGCTTAACAAAACTAATGGATAAAAGTTCAATGTTACGACAAATTTCCGCTTTGGTGCCAGATTGGCAGCACCATTGGTTTGAGTAGAAGGGGGGGGGGGGGGGGTGAACTCGAATTCGCATGTTGGGTATCATAGACCATGGATTTCAAAACGCTGTTCATTAGAGGCTCCCATGCCGCTAGAAATGTTATGGCTGATGGGTGTGTGCGGCGGAGGGTGGGGGAGGGGAGAATACTATTTCTTGCCTAAAATACTAAATAAATTTTATTGAGTGAAAATTTTGTCTTGCTCGACTCCACATTTTGTTACTGAAAACAATAAACCGAAATCCCTGGCTACCAAACTTGTCTTTACGTTTGTTGTTGTGAACATTTTGGCACACACTTTGGATTTTGAATCTTGGAAACTCAAGGCCCATCTGGGGGAATTCATATTGAAAGTATAAGAAGAACAACCTCACGACAACAATCTCAGTATTTTGAAGTGCTAATTTATTTCAATCAAATTTTATCGAACACAAATTGATGGGATCTGAATAGTAATACATCAAATTTATTCCCATTCATTTGAAAACATGCCCCTGATCTCTCGGACCGCCTGAGCTTTAACTCGACGATGAAATGTCCCCAAAATTTGAAGAAAATCTTTATAAACCGGTATTTCAAAAATAAATCTATCAAATGCAAGTGAATTTTTTGTTTCAAAAAATATTTTTTTCTAAAATCTTCTCGAAATTTGGTGTTATTTTGAAATTATACCAAGTTTAGCATCCGGTATAACTTGTAGATCTTTTCGTATTTATGTGCAATATGTAAACAAAGCAACCAGGAATGCTAAGAAGTATTAAGACTGACACTGCAGTGGAAAAGAAGAACCCTTGTATTGTAGAAAAAAGAGTAATTTCCAATTTCGAACGACACAAATGTTTACTATGCATATATTAGAAATTACGACACAAAAATGTATTCAAATTCCAAAGAATCATCGAATAATATGAGCACTTGGTTAAAACTTGAAGAAGGGTCAGGACTTTTTGCTTCTACAGTTTCTGCAGCCCTTTCTTTTGATTCCCTTCGTCCGATGTGTGCCCTTTCCTCGCGAGTTCAATTTATATCACACACCCGTAAATATATGAGATTTCTACAGTGAGCGTAAAAGGGATACGGACCATTTACACGGACTCCCCCCAAGCAGTTATTCTTACGGCATAAGAAAAACGGCCTCTAATCTACAACAAGCAATATCTCCTGCCAAGTTGAAAAAGAAAAAAAAAAGAATGTTTTCCAATCTTTGACGTATACTTGGTTTTCCTATAATAACTTTTATTCGCTTTCAACTTTCCTAATGCGATTTCTATAGTAGGAGCATTCAGAGATTTCGATTGTGCTGGTAATGAAGTTTGTTCCTTCTTTTGGTCGTTTTTTTCAACTCCTACCATCACTATCTCTCATTTCATTGGTTCCTCATGCCACGAAGGAATGTTCATATTGTTTTTCCCCCACTTTCGTTTAGACTAGGTGCACGAAGATGTGGTCTTTGGAACGTCCTTCCGTAGTTTGAAACGTCCCCATGTAATTGGTTCAGTTCAGAGCAGGACAACACTTGAACGAGGGAAAAATTATTCACGCACGAACCCGTTGCAAATCATTGTGGATTCAATATTCCGATATCAATTAATTTGGTCGAACCAGTTATTTGAAATGTGTCAGCAATGTGAGCGTACCAAAACTCAGGGTAATTCGGTGGTGTCTTCAAAAACCAGCATGAATGAAATTGTTTGAGAACTCTATGAGCTGACACAGGCGGGTTTCTGAATTCAGTTGTTGGGAATCGTTGATCACGGATTCAGAAATGACTGTGATAGTGGATGTTTAATTTTTCTCAGAATTTTAATGATAGGTAATCAGTAATATTGCTGAAATAATTACCAAAAATTAAATTTGACTGTCAAAAAATGTATTTAAAAAAATTTAGTTTCATGATTTGCAATATCTTATTAACATTCAATGTCCTACGTAGGAATGTTAAAAGAAATCTGGAAGTCTAACTGAGTGACTTACAACTCTATTTGAAGAAACAAACCGATTCTCTATTGAAAGAATTTCCACATCCGTCAGTAAACAATCTTTTGCGATTCACATTCGTGTTTCTGATTTAGTCCAACCCTCGAGTCCTCGTGGGGAGCAAACCGTTTGTTCTACAGTGCTCCATCATTCGGTTCAAAAAATGCAATTCTAGCAGTAGTAAAGTTTGAAAAAAATGGCGTATGGACGGAATTGTTCCAATTCGATTTCTGGATTCCACGTACCTCGAAACGTAAACCATAAAACTTTGTGGAGGGTCCATTAAAAACATTTTTTCTTGCTCAATTCTAAAGTTTCATCATTGAAAATGATAAACCATAGAAATATCTCGTAAACAACATATACCAATACAAAAGTTCTTGGTAGAAAATGACTAATTCCTGTACCTAATCCTGTATCTTGAATGATGCTGTTATCACATTTGATTTCAAGTATATCGCGTAATTTAGGATTATATCGTTATGAGTCGATAGTAAAATAATGTTTACTAATGTTTCCAACTAATTCCTTACTTATCTGTTGTAGTTACCAGGTATTAGGCGGGTCTTTAACAACAAACGTTTTAACTCCATCATAGATTATTTCCATCACAGAATCTCAGTCTAATGAAGAAGGAGGGCCTCCACTTCCCTTCATAAAAAAGCTTAAAGTCATTTATAATGAGAGAAGAAAAAACACCCATATGAGTAAAAAAAAAAGAAAGAAATGACCAAAAGCTTTGCGAAGGTCCCCACTTAATTAAGGTGGAAAAGTTGACATTGACTGATGGTTCCTCGGCCTCATATTATAATTTGGATTTAAGCACGGAAAAGGAGTTGGAAAAAAAAGTTAATCATAGGACTTCATTAATTCTCATTAGAGGAAGGAGGAAGAACGTGTGACCAGAATGTGGAGTGAGGACGGGATCTATACTACTTTCCTGAGTTGATCCGCCCACGCCTGGCTTGGAAGAGCATACCAACATTTACGTTACAAACTTACAACCGGTTACAAATCACTACAGCTTACAACTAACAACGGTCGTGGACTTGGGGCTAATTACTATTTATGATCAAAGGACTTGTAACCGGGTTACGAGCCAACGGTTTAAGTCGTACGTTCTAAGTTGATGTGAATAGATAGGTCATATACCTACTAAACACGTACGTATAAATGAATGTCCGAAACGGTAAATGATGATGAAGGGTACGTTGAGATTGATCTAATGAACACAGTCAAATGCACTGAAGTTATCATGGTATATTAATTATCTACCTGTTTCTGTGGCCCACATAAAATGGTGAATACTATTATTGAGTGTCAGTTTATCGGTACAGACATTATTATTGAATTCTTACAGTAGAAATTGATGTTTTTAAGAGTCCCCGATTTTAATAAGATTTTTTTTCTCGCTAGGAGGGAGCAGTTTCGAGGGGAAACTTAAATTGCTTCCCAACTGGAAACAAAACGGAATTACAAAAATGTTTACAAAGTCTTATCTAGAAAGCAATAAAATTGCGGTGAATCAAATTTGATCATATTTGACTCATAGTTTTCTATAAATTTTGAGTAACAATTCGAATAAACAGAGTTTAAGGCAGTACCTTCCAGGATTTCGCAATCTTTTCGAAGATCGTTTTTCCTAACTCTGAATATCGATGTAATTTTGATTTCAAAGTAACCGAATTTAATCTATTTGCCCTATTATTCTGAACTTTAAAATTATGTAATTTTTGAAAATAGTTCTTCTGTAAACTCAAGTTCGAATTATGATGCACTGAACTGTTTGGGCTGCTTGTAGTATTGTCAACATACTATGCTTTGATTTATCTCACTCTAAAAGGTCAGTAAATTCGCCTTGAACTTTTACTTTTGCGAAAATAGCGTTGTTTTCACTCTTGATGTTCACCCAACAATAAATAAAATACGCGAACGTAGAAAATAAATACGTGAGATAGTTGATATCCCATCTTTGTTAGGTCCATACGAAAAGAACTGATGGGGACACTGAAGGGGTTTCAAAAGTTCAGTAACATAATGAAATGACTACGAATGACCTCAATCCTAATCCGATTGATTCGTAGAAATATCACGAGAAGTTATTTAACTAAAGTTCACTTGAGAAGTTATCATAAAGTTGGTTATTCATATACTTACACAATATTGGTGCTAACTTAGACATATTATGTGCTTAATTCAACGCTAACAGTTCTTACTTCGGAATATCGCTGAGATTCTGCAAGTCTTATATCAACGTCCTTCTCGCGAACAGCCGGTTCGTCGTTGTTTACCTGAGAACAGAAAAATCACAGTATGATCTTTATTCGAAAGGATCATCACCGGTACTTTGGTTGAATCAAAAAACAGATATTTTGAAAGAAAAACTTCAATGATTAAAATACTCCTACATAAATAGAAATTAATATTGAAAATCACTATTAAAGTTATGATAGTCTGTGCACAAATTCATGAAGATTGGATGAAATCAACATTATTGGAATGAACCATCAATCGTGTCGTTATTTTTAAAATTCTTTTTATTTTACTTTATTAAGACGCATTCAACCATTTCTGGTTATGGGCGCCGAATGCAAATAGTTAACTATTATTAAAATTTCATAGTATGAAACGATTTTTCCTTCAATGTTTCTAATTTTGGTTTCAATTAGGTTGGAAATTTTCCTAATAACAGTTCAAGATCCTGCGACAAAACTGGTGGGAAGCTGCAAAAACTTGGACATTCCGTTTTGGATATTTACAAAACCACCAAATACAATAGGTCTTGGAGTGTTAGAGTTCATTGGAGCACCGATCCGAACATCCGAAAAGATTGAACTTATGTGTCTTTGGAGATCCTTGCGAGGCAGCTATACTGCCTACCCTAATTGGGAGACAATTTTTAATATTACAATTCATTTTTGAATGGGGTAAGTTGTCTACAATTATTTTCAAATTATTGTTATTTTATTGGAAAATCGGTCGTAATCAGCAAATCGAGTAAAGGAGGCGAGCGCTTTCGACGTAAGGGCAGTAAGGTAGGCGTGAGTAAGTAAGCATTGTGCTAACTCCTCTCCCTCCTGTACTCGATTTTCTGGTTACGACGGATTCCCAATAAGGAACGTTAACAATTATTTTTATAGCCGAACTAACTACAAACCTATAACTTTTCTCAATCTTGGTTTATTATTTTCAATATATGCCTTTAGAATCGAGCAAAAAAAAAATTTAACCCCCCTCAATGTTTTACGTTTCAAGGTAGGTACGTAGAAACCGAAAATCGAATAAATAAACCAAAAATTTTCGTCCGTCCGCCGTACGCGGCACTTTTCTTAGCAACCCTGGACCGAACTTTTCTAAGCAACCCTTCATTTCCATTTGGTTGGTGGTTGGGGTTGAAATTTCCAAAAATGCCCTAGTAGGTAACTACGGTTGGTAGGGATGGATCTATACAGAAGGGTGATCCATACAAAAAATAATGTACCTTCGGGTAATGATTTGCAGCATTTTTAATTTTTCTAAAAAAAAAATCAATATTGAAACTTCGAAATTTGTTATCATGACGGTGTAGTTATTCGTGATAAAATGTACTTTTTACTGCCCACTCACGACTTAGGTATAATATGGAAGAATGAACTGCAAGAAGAGAATCCTGCTTACTCCCAAGAATAGAGATGGAAATTTCTAGTCACAGAGGTCCGAAAATAAAGTTTTGAATATCAGGTGAGCCCTTCGTGGTTAATTGATAAAGTTCCGGAACGAGATCAGGGGGAGAAAATAAAGTTATACAGCGCCGGCGGCGACCCCAGACGAAGGTCCGAGAACAGACAGACTTCGATGGGAGTTGGGGAAGGCAGTAGGCATGGTCGATCCGGCCCCTTCAGTTCCAGGTAAGTAGGTGCTTCCAGTTTATCTTATCAGTGCTTTGTAAAGCTGGGGCAGGTGTAACTTTCAACTAATGAGGTTTAGGCGTCGAACTAAATTTAAACCATACCGTTCTGAATTGACGTAAATGAATGAACTCGAAGTTACGTGTTTGGTCAGAAATCAGTAGATCTCAACTTCAAACCAGCAGTGAAAACATTTGACGGTTTTGGAAGGTCGAATGGAAAATTCAACTTGAATTCATTATTATGGGAATAGCGGATGATCGAGAAACTTTGTAAATACAATTAACGCGTAAAACGGTTCCATGTCTAAGCTTCCCTGTAGTTTCCGTTCTGACCTGATTCATGTCACTTACTAACTACTCACACGTCGGATTGACTGGAGGTGCTATGGCAGATATGGTAGTAAAGCGTTGGGGTTTGGAACTCTTCATATCGACTGGGAGATGCAGTGTTGACTACAAAAATACTGTTGTGAGAGATGGTTCAGAGCTATAATGGCCCTGTATAAAAGACACGTTATTTCAGTCCCAGAAAACTTACAAACCAACAGATTAAACGCAAATAAAGCGTCCTAATTAAGCACTTTATAAGAGGAACATCATGAAATCCCGAATAAGTCGGTAAATGGCTTTGATGTATACATTTCTTTGCTACTCATTCGATGTGGGGATAAAATATTTTTGAAAACTGAATTGTTAATGTAGCAGGAATAAGTAATGTCCGATTTTCACGATCATGTTGTTGTTTAATTCAATTTTCAGCTTCATGGATCCAACAAAATCAGAATTTTCACTTGCATGCGTACAACTTTCCGTGTCTGTATGCCTAACGTTCAGTCTGTTTGTGGTTGAATCTTGTTCAAGGCATACGCTACGCATGATTGTCCGATTTTCATGATCGATCAAGGATAATCTTGAGACGGTCTCCTGTGTATTTTATCAACAACAGGTAAAGCTGTAAATTATTACACAAATCACTCGCCAGCAGACTAAAGCTTTGTCATTATCTGCACCTACAAACCATTTTTTCGCTCAACCTTCATGGAAAGAAGAACGTAGGTACCTGCGAAGATTTGTAACTATTTGGTTGTTGGTTGCTAGGGAAGCACAACTGGGTGACATGAAACTCAATTCGAAGAACAAAACAATTGAACATCTGAAATTTCCACGAATATTAGGCATATTGCCGTTAGTGAACGATATTTTGCGATTCACACTAGTGTTTCTGATTCATTTCAAGTTCAACCCTGATTGCAATCTCGTAGGGAGATCAGCTGGATGTAGAATGACGATCAGTCCTATTTCTGTCAGTGAACATCCATTTGCGATTCACACTCGTGTTTGGATTTATTGTAAGCCCTCCTAGGGAGCGAACGGTTGGCCTCCTACAGAGCTCTGGGTGGTCTCATTCGATTCAAGAAATGGAATACTATTTCAAATGATTGAAAAGACAATATCTTTATATCAAGTGGTTTTGAGACAAGTAATTTCATCTATAAATTTTGATTACCAAATGGAAAGAATAATATCAGCCTTTACGTTCGTTCCTCGTTCCGGGTTAGTACTTTCATCACTTACAGGCGCTCAACCGTTCACAATTGTACCTAAACTTGAAATTTTCAAGGATTTTTGAAACTCTTTAGTGCACCTGTCTGGGGAATTGAAAAACTAAAAGATTGTCGCTGGAATCATCAAAATCGAACAATAATTGCCACAGAGAGATGGGAAAACCTAACAGAATAAACGGCTTTTCCTATTTTTCTCGTGGCACCTATTGTTCGATTTTCATTACTCCAGCGGCAATTTTTTAGTTTTCAATTCCCTAGGCAGATGCACTAATACATTTTAAAAAGTCCTTAAAAATTACAAATTTAGGTACAACTTTTGAGGTTTGAGCG
Organism: Apolygus lucorum; assembly: GCA_009739505.2. Taxonomy (NCBI): domain Eukaryota; kingdom Metazoa; phylum Arthropoda; class Insecta; order Hemiptera; family Miridae; genus Apolygus; species Apolygus lucorum. The sequence goes on along the minus strand of CM019180.2, from coordinate 55,625,709 downwards.
CCGGTAATTGAGGGAAATACTAACCCGGAACGAGGAACGAACGGCGACCGACTGAGACCCCTTAACTCTCAAGTTACCATATAGGCAGGAGTTGTACAAAAACAATGAGATCAAGTGATAATCTCGTAACAACTCCCGTTAAATAGTTTCAAATTGCACGATCGCCGTGTTTGAGCAAATCCATACATCCGATATGTAGCGTGGATGTTTGAAGGAGGCGGCGAAAAGCCTGCCAGGCAATTATGCGGGTAACGGCCGTCGAGAATATATATCTGCGGTGGAATCTGTAACGTGGTGTTACCTGCGATGAAGTCGTGGCAATATTAATAGGATGCATTATGAGGGAAAGCTCGAAAGCTGATCAGGCAAATCCACTTATTAGGCCGATACGTTGGGAAGGTGAGGGGGAGAGGCTTTTCAGCCGCAACAGGTGCGCCCTGGAGCCTCCCCTTGCAGTCAGTTGCGTTTCCAACATGAAAACCTCAAAGGATTTCGGGGTCAGCGCTCGCATTTTGATCTGATTATGTTGCACTGCTTTCCGTAATGTCGGGCTTCCACATGACCACAAAGGGGAAAGGGCGATTGAATTGCTTTCCCACAGTTATAGGTGTTTCATAGGTAAACAGATGCATAATATAATAAAATATGTGAAACGAGATGAATACTATAATCCCAGTAAAACAAGTCGAAACAATTTCGATTTTTCGCACTTAACTATCCATCAAATTTGGAAACTCATTGAGGATATTGTAGGGTATTTTTTTCCCAAATTCGTCTACCACAAATAGAATCACCATGGCAAGCGAGCATGTATGATTGAGTACGAAAAGCATGAATCGAAATATGTGCTATGTTTCAGAATAGGTACTACATGTATGGATTACTATTATGGTTAAATTTGCTTTGAATGATGAAAACATAGTGCTTGCCTAATTTGGTAGTTGGTATATTTCAGCTTGGGGTATATGAAAAAAAAAAAACTACGAACGGTAGACCTACTTACGGTTCTACACTCATATCATTTAATAATTAATTTTACGCTTTTTTCCACCTAAAAATGACCATGATAATGCTTTCTTGAGTCGTGACGTGACGATCCGTCGCGAAGGTGCGATATCAACCTTGACGGTCAAACGTGACGGTAGGAAACATAATGGAAACCTCCAGTTAATCATTACTGACCACTAGCTGAAAAGTGCTAAAAGTAGCAAAAACAAATCGTAGATAAACACGTGATTTATTAAAAGAATAAAATTTTATGTCACGGCTTGGAATCGAACCCGGGTTCCCCACGTTTGGGCGACATACGAACATGGGGTTGGGCTTTTATGTATTAGGATATACATGATAAACTGTGTAACTTTTTTTCAGCACGTAAAGTGAACCGTTAGAACGATAAACAAATTGTTCTGTCATGTCACTGGATCATGGTATAAAGATGTATAATAGGTACCTGTAAACAACTTTATAACTGTTTACAACAACGTTTTTGCTTTTTGAATCGTTTGTAAACAATTCATGTGTAAAATCATAAGTCTGTGTACAAATTCGGTAAGTAGACTGCAAGAATTATCATTCTGGGAGACTCGAGTTTGATTCCGAGGTTTGATTTCCAAAGATAATACCTAGTCATTTCCATGATGTATTGTTTCTTCCCATCAAAGAAGAAATTAGGTTTTAATGTTCAGCGTGATTCAGTTCTTCGCGTTTGAGTTTAAGGAAGGATACAACTGCTATAATACTACAATCGATCATTTCCACATTAAATACGTCCACATAATTCTGTGTGAGGTTGGTACACTGCTCACTTTACGACAGTAGGACACAGTACATGTAATTGAACGAAAAATGATTTAGGGCAAGCGGTGTCAGAGCTGAAAGGAGTGGAACCCAACAACATCAGGGTGATGGCTGTAACATTGTCATGGCGCGGGGTGCGGTGTGGAAAACGTGCCACGGAGTTGCGTGAGTTGGGCATCTCAGTAGGTATACTCCGTAGTATCACCACCCGCGTCATGCCAGGCTCATATCTGAATTGATGGTCTTCCTGTAGAGGCACTTCCCTTCATCCCTCTCTTCTTACCTTCCTCATCTTCCCTCATCCCTAGGGCCGGCGTCGGGTGAGTCCTGGGCGTCCTCCCCATTGTATTTGATTTATTTATTTATTTTTATTTATGGCGTGCCCCCTCCGTCACAAAAGACAATTTGTCTTTGAGGGGAGTTATAAAAAAAAAAAAAAAAAAAAAATGAACGAAAAATTTTCATCATGTTCGGGAACAACAACTCGCATGTTCGTCAATGACTATCAAAATGATTGTCAACCTGTGATACTGCTCAGAAATATAGCTAAGTGCAATGCAATTTGCACAGCGACTAGTTCTAAGCACCAATGTTAGAACTATACTGCCCACCCAACTTGGCAGACATTTTTATAATGGCAACATTAGAGTTATCAAGTGCGTGTCTCAGACGAGAGCATATATCCACCCATAATGCTTATTAATGACCATGTTGAGGAATTAACGGAAATACCGTTTAACCGTCTAAGAGCTGACTCATTCGGAGTAGTGAGAAAATATTATCAAGTAAGGCTTTTCGAATTAGTCCACGAGGCGGCATGCGACCGGCTTATCTGGAGATCTACATTGATTCGAGGGGACGAGTGAGGTACAAAAAGGGTACAAGGTGAGCTAAGTACACATTTTACCGTATGTCTATCGGTGGCGGGGATCGGGTTGAATTAATAGGGCTGGAGCCGAGGGGGAGATCATTTGCCTAATTGGCGGGTTTTGATGGAGCCGCTAACATGAGAAGTATTGTCATGTCGAACTTCTGTTGGAACTAACGTTGGCATTGAAAGACATAGCTTTTGTACTATAATAATGAAAGTCATGATATAAAATGCAAAAATGAAGATATAATGAGGTTGAATTTCGATAAAAATTCTTAACTAAGTTATACAAGAATTGGAAAAATAGCCAAATATATAAAATAACGGTGCGAATTTTAGATTAATATTTATCTGAGATATATGTAAATAATGTTTCCTAGGTAAGTATCAAAAGAACCTACATAAAATTCATATTAGGGAAATTCTCTTCCCTGCATGAGTAACCACGTAACAGGAAACTTAGTATAGATATTCGAAGTAATTTCTACTGTTGTAAGTTAATTTAAATTTAATAACTTCCAAATGCAACGGAAACCAACGACGAATGAGAACGGAGTAATATAATTGTTAATAACGTTGAGGATTAACAAAAAAAAGTTAATGTATGAAAAAATTAAAACGGATTAGAAGTTTCGGCGTTTTTTTATTCCCCCACTCCTCACCCAAGTTTTAATAATGAGAAGAGAAATGAGGGATTCAGAGGGCGATGTGAAGGCGTTGTGAGTCAGCGAAGGGCTGTAATTATGATAATGAGACTTTTGTCGGGATTAGAATTAAAAAATAGGGGAAGGAAGGGTCGTCCCTTTAGAACCCTTTCGTAGATCCTACGCCTTCGTCACTGCCGCCCTTTTTTCCGCCCTTATCCCCTTTTCGGAGTTGGATTCGAAGGGTTAGGATGCACGTGTTCGTCCACCCTCCTCTCTCTTTTCATCGGCGTGACGGCAGGCCGTATGTGCAATATCCTCTTTGAATACTTCTAAATAGGCTAAATTGGAGGATTAGCCGGACGTCAGTTGGATATCGGTGTTTCATAAGCCAATCGGACTTGGTTCTCACAGCTATCCTACACCATGATATATTATGATGTTCAATTCAGATTGAATGACGATATTTCGTATCTACCACCGATCCCAGTGGAATTCATTGCCCTTGTGATGTCAGTAAGACCACTGCCAGAATGTCAGCTGTAAAGACACAGACAAGACCTACCAGTGGCATTGCTGATACATTCCGTGAAACTACAAGTCGCTAGCAGCAAGTTTGAACGGATGGACATCGTCCAGTCATGTTCTACATTACCACCATTTAAGTAAGTAATTTGAATAGAAAGTTCATCGGATGAAATCCAAAGTTGATTTCATCTTGAATCAAACTCCCCCTCACAACAAGACCCTCAAAGTTCTTCACAGTTCAACCTTTTTTTTCAACCCTTCATTTCAACAGGGGTGTTTTCATTCCCCCTTTTCAAGGCATTTAGTCACCCTCTCCAGCTACCCCAGTCATTTGGATCCCTAGTCTGTATAGGAAATGTTACTTTCGTTTTTCCTAACACCCTTCTGCCTCACTTGTTCTTTGTACAGATCGTCACTTCCAATTTATCTCTTTATTTTGTGAAAAGTTGATCCTATTATTTACACGTTCTTTAGAGTCACAACTCTAACTTTCCTCTCACATTATCATGAATAAGTAGGATACTATGAACGTATTATTGCACAAATCTTGACATTTTACTTCAAACAAATTAATACTTATTATTGTTGAGGGGAAAAATGTTTATCATTTAGTAATGATTAACAGGAGTTCTCCATTATTTTTCCGACCGTCACCGCACGTTCGCAACCGACGTCACGTCACGACTCACTCAAGAAAGCGTTATGTAGGCACCATTTAACAAATGTCATGTGAACATTGACGCAAAATAAACATTGTGAAAATGTTTCGTGGAAAAAATGGCTTAAAATTAATCAATAATAAATAATTGGACTGTAGAACCATATGTCTACAAATAGGTTCGATAGAAAATCAAGGGAAAGATGGCTAGATGAATTGTCTGCCCATCCCCACTAAATTTGTTTAGCTTCATCCATGGAAGGATTTTTGCGTTTAAAATTTTTGACATTTTATGTCTTTTCTATGGCACATAAATGAAAAATCGTCACGCGGGGAGCGTTATGAGGGGAGCGTTACGCGGTTACAATACGGGGTTTTATATGAAGGGGAAAGGGGGCGCAAAGACATAAAATGTCTCTCGTGATTGCGTACTTGTACGAAAGCTGTTTTTTATTCGATTTCTGGATTCTATGTACCTTGAAACGTAAAACATCAAATTTTGAGGGGGGTTAAAATGTTTCAAATTCATTTCTCTCCAACGATTATTTAAAATATTTAGCTCGACATAACAGTTCACTAATTTGAAAACTCATTTCAATTGGGTAACTCTCCAGAGTGCCACACTTTACTCAACAATAACGTTCATAAAATTTGTAAGGGATAGTGATTTATAGTGATGGTGATAGATTGATAGGGGAGGTGTTAGGGAAATATCATGTGAACTGACTGGTTGTCCTTGATGAAGATCAACTCAAGGAAAAAGGATGATAAGGAGGATAATTCGATACAAGTTGAATAAGGAAAAGATAGATGGATATATTATCTCGTATGCAATGAGGCTTATAATATAAGCCTCTAATAGATATTATCTATTAGATCTTCGGATTTGGACCTTGAGGGTAAGGGAAATGATTTTGTAAGTAGGCAGGTACCTACTTGGAATGATACTGGGGAGCAAAACCTACGTCTCAATTCGACAAACGAAAGTAATTGTTCCATCGAATCACAAATCAGGTGTCAGAACAACTGTCACAGCAGTCAAAATGAATGCAAAACTGTAATGGAAATGAGTAGGAAGTAGGCTATTGTCAGCGGCTACAAACCGGAGACTACCATCGCCCGTTTTAAAGTCCACGAGCGCCGTTTCCCCTGATTTCCTCCCGACCTATTATAATATTAATTAGACTAAAACGCCGGTTTATTAATAAGGGAACCTCCCGGAGCAGGAAGCGAGTGACCGGAACGCCGTAGAAGCCCCTTGACCAAGAGCTTAAATCTCCCAACGGGAAATGATGAGTTTCAATAATTTGGGAGGTGAGAATGAAGGAAGGAACGGGTCAGCAGCTCTTTCTCAAAGTAATTCTCCGAGGCTAAGTACAATTTAATGACACCCTAGTCCCTTTTGGGGGGTCCACTCATTTCGCCTCTCATCAAATCTGCAACAGAGAACACTGAGGTCAGAACTGAGAAAAGCATTCCGCCAGCCCCTTCCGATCACGATGAATATAACAGACGGTTCCCGACGGAATAATAGAGGCCTCATCTCCGGAAGAAAATTGACGTTGATAATGTATGCTAGCAAATTTTCAAGGAAAATGAAGCTGTTGTCACGGACACGGAATTAGTATGAACTTTTCTCACTGAAATCCGTTTCGTAACATTCTGAAACTATTCCTGTTTTTTCCTAAAATGTTATATACATATGGACAACAACAACAAATATTAAGTTTTTGCCAGAATATTTATAATAACAAACAAAAGACGAGTTATTCATCCAGGAATTCTGGCCAAATTAAAAAAAATTGCCAAAAACGTGTTTTGATGGTGTTTTAGTGGAAATTTCCTTCATCATTATTTATCTATCCAGTAATATTTATGGTATATTTGGATTCAGCACACAATTTCTGATAAAGATACAACTTAAATGGTAAATAGTCCAAAAATCGTGAATTCGAAAATAATTTATATATAATAAAAACATGCGTATATTCGTTGTACCCTAAAATTCATTAGCCAAGTGGGTACCCTATGAATTAGTGAAGACGAGTAGAACATGAACATGCCCTGTGCATACAGTATGTTGGTATTATGGTATCCTGAAAATCAAAAAGTTGACGAGAAGAGTATTCTTAGAGGTTTTTAAAACAATATTTAACCAAGAGGTTGATTGTATAATTTTATCGATTCGAGCTATGTGCCACAGCCACAAGACTATTATTTCGATTTTCTTAACTTGAGCTTTGAAGATTTCTTAGAAAATTCGTTCATCAAGTCATACTGCATGAAAGACGGTGATCACGGAGAAATGTTTCACAGGTGAGTCGCAAAGATGCAGTGGCTTCTGAGTTCTACTTCCCCGAAAAGATGAACGCCGAGGCTGTGATTTTCGTTGGCTGTGATTCAGTGGCCATGTCAGGACTTCACGAGATCTGATATGAGTTTGTGAAGTGCAAATTATTCCTGAAATGTGTGTGTGGCCATGAAGTACATAACACAGCAATTATTACACAACGGTTTTATTATTTTTCCACATTTTTGATTGAACTGAAAAATTTTTGATTGATTTCACTTCCATCTGTGAAACTTCATATGTCATTCACACTCGTGTTTCTGATTCACCGTTCGTCCAACCTAAAGAGCATCGGAGACAAGAACCTCCATGCAAGGCCCGAAGAGTACACCTATTCACGATAAACCCAGACGAACAAAAACTAACGAACGAGGCTCCCCGTAGTGCATCGAACCATCTGAAAAACCTAATTAATTTATCGTGGAATAAGAAGTTTCCTGGGCCTTTTTAATTAATTATGGAATTAATTAAGGGAAACTATAGTTAATTAGGCGGAGATCGCAAGCTGATGAGGAGCCGCTTGAAGCGAGAGCTCACGGGATAAAAAACGCCAAAAGCAGGTTATAATGAGGAACTTCTAATTATCTTAAAAAAGTAAAGTAAAAGTAAAGTAAGCAACCATTTCAGGTTGAATTTTCGTCCGACTGCCATTCTTGGCGTCGCGGACGTCATCAGCTGTCTCCCTAAGGGGAGATCAGAATTTGTTCTGATGATTTCGCTCATGGCTTTCCAAACATCACCGCCCTGGGTTGGAACGAGAGATTGCCGATCGTCTAATAGACAGAAAACTTTCTGCGACGACCAGACTCGAACGCGCGTCCCCGCTAGACGGTCCTCATCTTATCACCGCAGTCCGGTACACTGTCCACTAGACCACCGACGCCCACTAATTCTCTAATTATCTTAAAATCTCGTTTTTTTCTCGACCACATTCTATTTACAGCATCTCCAAGCTCTGACTAGAACGACCAACGTCTATTTGGGATGCAACGTCATTTCACGAGCATCAGCATCTCTTTTATGATGGTACGTTGATGAATGGAATTGTTGGAACCTACTCCTGATCATCCGATAAGCTGCAGCACCAGAACGAATAATAAGATAACATCAAGGTCTATTTTAGCTATTGAGGTAAATAATGCTAAGACAGTAAATGTTGAAGATATAGAATGGAAATGAAGTGATTGTTTGAGTGAGTGAAGGGATCGCTATTAGGATACTTGGCTCGACTTATTAGCCGCTGATGGCATAAGAATCAGAGGAAAACAGGAAAAATGGTGCGATGGAGTTCTCGAATTCTAAGGGCAAATTACCAACAAACACTATTACTTACTGGACCAAGGCAGTTCTGGGATAGTCCTCGAGTACACACCAACATACCTCCAAAGTAGATATTTGTGATGGAGTATAGAACTAGAATTTGACTCAACTGTCAAGGGTTGAAACTGATTACTGTTCATTAGGAAATAAGATTCGAAAACATCGTGTCATTGTTTCGTACTAATTAACACTAATCATATTTCTGAGAAACGTTTCGAGTTCTCAGAAAGTTTCGATCGTTTCGTGTAGACAGCTGCGCACACATTTCGGCGTACCGCTCCCATGCCATCTTCGTGGAAACGTTGGTCTGTCGGTTCTTAGAAATAATTATCGACAATTATTGTCCACAAGGTTTAACGCGAATAATAAATCATTATTAGAACAACAATAGAAACAATATAAGAAAAAGAATAGAACAATGTCAAATTAATTAGGAGCATTACTATTGGAATTGAATCTGAAAGTTGAAGGCTAATAACGTCCCCGTCGCTTCCACGTTGCGCGTCAAAATAAACAAGAATTAATTTCCATTTCTTTTAGAATGATAAAATTTTTTTGAAAATTTGGTACCTAAACAATACATACTCCATCACTGAACAAACAACAAATCAATTTTCGGATCGAAAATTGGGTCGTTAGATAAAACGCTGCAAATTATTACACAAAGGTCTATTATTTTTCTGTACTCGTCTGCAAAGAACACAGCATACCTAGCCATTGTCACCATATACCAGCCATAGATACTACCAACATACCACATACCTACTTCACAATCAAGTTTATTTGGAAGGAATAAATGCTTCACTCTCAGTACGAAGAAACAGGGAGTTGAGGTTGGGCACTATTGAAAATTTCAACCCTTAATTTTCACCCCTTAGAAGGGACTGACATCAACCAAAAGCATCGGGGCACAACTAAACCCCAAATGAGGCCCGTACAGTTACTAAATTTCATCAAAATCGATCTATGGTAACTAAGAAGGAAAGTGCCGCGAACGGCGGACGGACGGAAGATTTTTGACATTTTATGTCTTTACTATGGCACATAAATGAAAAATCGTCACGCGGGGATCGTTACGCGGGGAGCGTTACGCGGAAATTTCTGATGATTTTCACGTACAACCAATCGTTCCAAGGGAAAACTAACTTCCTCATTTTCCACCCCACAAAAATCGTTCACCACTCATTAGAAAGCTCTCAATTCATTAAACATAAGACATAAAATGTCTCTCGTGGTTGCGTACTTGTACGAAAGCTGTATCCACCGTTTGTGTTTTTAATTATGTTTCTCCTATTACTTTATTCGATTTTTGGATTCTACGTACCTATCTTGAAACGTAAAACATCAAATTTTGAGTGGTAAAACAACCATCTCAGGTTGAATTTCCGTTGCAAGCATCATCTCTGTCTTCCAAAGGGAAGAACAGAATCGATTCTGATGATTTCGCTCATGGCTACTTATTGCCTCATCCACTTGAATGGAGCGGGGTTCACCAACGGCACAACCCGAAAAATTATCAAGACATGCTATACTGCCTTATGCAGTCACAAATTCAGATAATCTCCAGGGCCGACTGGCCTATTAATATGCGAAACGGGAGCAGATGAAAGAGAATTTATTATTTGGCGAATTTCATCTTGTGCCCTTGGAGCGTTTACTTGGGGAAATTCAGGAAAATTGGAGAAATCTATAAATATTTACATGATTTCTTTAGTTCATAACCAAATTGTGGACTTGGAAAAATGAGTTCACACTGCTTCTTCTTAGATAAACAATGGCTTGACAGAGTCTTGTCATGTTCGTAGGAACTGCAATCGTAAGCACAGAGCGGTACAGAGTGAAAAACATCTGTTAAGTGGATGTGATACATGGCTTCATCGTATCCACAACATGTTTGTATAGTATTGTGGACAATCAAAAATGCTATATCCATGTACTAAAGACCACAATTAAATACCCTAAAGGAACAACGAATTAACTTCAAAATAGTCGTTTCTGAACTCGTTTCGAACTAGTAGGTATGTGATGACGCCAGGAACTTACAAACCACTTGCCTCCCGGGTAGTTCGAAACGAGTAATAACCCAAAAACGCTGCAAATTATTACACAATGGTTCATTATTACCTATACTTCATAAAATCACCCGTCTGCATAGAACTCGGCTTTTCCAATAATACTGTCTCTTTGCAATATAATCGCTGTCCAAGAGCTGTGCCTTCATTACGAAAATTCATTCTTGGCTAATCTGATTTCGGTTCAATTTTTTTTAGTCTTGTTAACGCACTACGGAGTGCAACACGAAACCCTATGTAAAGAAACGAATAACGATTGCATTTATCTGAAATTAGGCCTCTCCAGCGACCTTTCGATTTATTGTGAGTTCAATCTGTAAGACTTCATAAGGAGCGAACGGTTGGGGCGCCTCACTCGATTCTAAAAATATAATTATATTTTCAATAGGTGAAAAAAACTATACCTTCATATCGAGAGCTTTCTTTTCCACAGCTTAGGACCTTTTGGAAATTACAACCCCCGTTTTTCACCCATTAGTAGTGTCTGATCCAAACAAAAGCTTCGTGGTATAACTAAATCCCAATGAAGCCCATACATAAAATCCAACTAAGGAAAGTGCGCGTCCGAGGGACAGATTTTTGATATTCGATTTTCGGATTCAACGTACCTGGAAAGTAAACCGTCAGATTTAAAAAAAAAAATGTTATTTCCAAACTTTTATTATCGAAAACAATAAACCAAAACGACAATTATGAAGTTGGCTCTTTGTTGCTGCAGGATCTACAATAATAATTATTGCAATAAACAATTATAATAATTATCTACAATAATTATCCGTGACAATTATTGTCACGGAGCTTTACCAACTTCCATCACTGACTGCTTATATTGTCCCCAAAACACTCCTGGTAGTTTCGTCGTTACCAATTAGTTATGATGGCTGATAGTTTTTACATATTCACGATTCTTCTTTTAGGAGTGGACTTTAATTTAAAATAGAGGTAATGAAATTTATGGTCTCCCGATCCCGACAAAGATGGAAAGGAAACACAATGCGAAACGGTACAAAACGTCAACATAGTATAACACCATAATAGGTGGCGGTGGATCAATTAACTGCTAGCCGGCCGTCGTTTAAGGGTGTAATTTCTCAGAAACAATACTAGGTAGGGTTGGCTATGCTTGGGGAGAGGGAACATGCATGCCCAAAGTACATCGCACAGCTCAAAACCTTTCTCGAAATGGACCTCTAATTGGAAACCATACCCCGAACCAAAATTCGCGTCTGTGTTTGCACACATAACATTTCAGAGACAAATTAGATTTGCGCCCATCTCCGCTCGTCTACAGTTAGAGTCCCTCCTCCCTATAGTCCGTAATTGAACGACAATGTTGTTAGGGGTTGGCAACGTAAATTATGTATTATGTTCGCGGTTATTAGGTATGCAAACTTTGAAATAGTTCCAAACAATGATAATAGTTGACGAGGGGGCCAGTAGCAGTTACCAGAGTCATGTTTAGAATGCAAATTTCCTCCTGCGGTCAGCAGTGAATAAGCCTTGATGACGGCCAATCTCCTTCCACAGGTGGGAAATCAGGCTCTGTGTTTGCGATGAATGGTTTTCTGGTATCACGTCCGCGTTGGACTATCAACCTTAACACCAGTGGTATAACAGTGTTTTGTGATCATTATCACCAGCAATAACAATCCAATGCCAGTTATTCGACCAACCGGTAATGCCAAACTGTGGTACTGCGAGCTACCTTCGTCGAGTCGACAACACGTAGGATAACAATAGGACATATCGTGGTGGGTACTCTCTTCGGCCCCTTTCATGAACTGACTTGAAGTAAATTTCAATAATTATGTCAATAGTAAGAAGATCAGTGTAATAGGAAATGTTTAATAGGAAATCCTAACAACCAGATGACAATGTGTGTCGGCGTACAATCATTTGTTTTTCATACGTTGATGACTATTCATTCACTTGATACATCTTCCCATATTGGTAGTCTAAGAAACAGAATCTTTGTTCAAGAGAGCTTTCTTTAGAACCCCTCATTCAGAAACCCTAAAATTGCTTCTTCCATAAATTCAAAAGTTGACCAGACATCACTGCATCCCTGTTTGCTGGTTTCATACATGATGGAAGGATGATAACTCATCACTTCAAAAGAAAATCCGTCATTATTTGTTTGATATATTTTGAAGGGAGGAAGATTACTCACAGTTCGGTGTGTATGGGCGGGAACCGTGTTGAATTGCAATCATCTTATCTAACCTAATCAATAACTGCCGTAGTTCCGTTCAAACATATCGTATTTGGATAGCCGATGAATCTGTATTTTTGTTGATCATTCTAAATTGCAGCAGTTCCGCGGACGATGCCTGTGGAGGCAACGCCATGCTCGTAGACTGGGAACGAGCTCGGAAGTCAGTCACTTTGCCGTCTTTCTCTTGGTGAAAAAACAATACCTCCACAATAATGAATATTTTGCGGTTTCCCAAACCCAATATGGGTCATTTTCCCAGAAAGGGCCAATCGTTGTCCAGAGAAGATTCTGATTGCCCATTTATGATTTAGGCTTTAAAAAAAAATCTCCATAAACTATCAACTTTGTTCTACTTTGGGCAATCAATAAAATATGCACTTATTAACGCTAAAATATAGAAATTAACGTTTAAACTGCTAAATGTGCAGTAATCTGCCATGTCCGGACCCCTAGGTAGTCAACTTTGCTTGAACACTGTGAATCACCTGTGAAAGCAGCGGCCTGAATTTGTAGTGATTCTCTATTGCATATACCTAGACATGAAAAAAATGGGTTTGCAAATTTTTTCAGAAGCAAATAAAGCGAGCAGGAGGATAAAATGTGGTTGTCCGGAGGTTTCTGTCATTAATCTGCCTTTTTTGTGTTTTCGTATTTTGGCGGCTTTTTATCGTTTCCCTCGGTTTCACTACCACTGTAAGAGGTGAGGATACACGTCAGGTTATCAAAGAAAGCGGCGGGAATCGTATTTCTTCTATGTGGAGGGGCGCACAAGTGGTTTCGGTTGCAAAAACGTGGTGTCACAGTCACCGTCTGTCTTTCATCTGCCCTCCGTGAAACGGTAAGAAATCGAAATGATTTTTATCTTTTTGGTCTCTAGTTCTAGTTTCTACCAAGCTGGTTCCAGCGATATGGTTACACTTCAGCAGAACAGCACCAGAACGCGGGAAAAGCTGAAAAACCTACGTGCCACCCTGGAACCCCTGCCCTTTTTTGTGTCTTTCATCTGCCGGTGATGGTGGCAGATGAAAGACTTTTTAGGACGTCCCACAGTAAGACTTGGGCGTCCTTATGCGATCGATCTGAGGTAAAGTTGGACAACACTCAACAGAAAAAAAAAATTTCCACACAGTAATCCGTTTTAGACCATTCTGAATCCAAATCCGCGAAAAAAACCATAGGTGTATGTCTGTGTGTGTGTGTGTGTGTGTGTATGTGTGTATGTGTGTATGTGTGTGTGTGTGTGACAAAATCTTGTGTCGTCTGCACAGGCCTTAGTACTCAACCGATTTTCCTGGTTCTTTTTTTGTTCGATGCGGAAAACTATCTAGTTGTGCACTACGTCGCCGGAATTTTGAATTTTGCTTTTTAAGGGGGGGAAAGAGGGGGTTAATGCTCAAAAAACGTGCGTTTTTGGGCATAATCTTGTGTACTCTGCCCAGGCCTTAATTCTCAACCGATTTTTGTGGTTCTTTTTTTCATCGACGCGGAAAACTATCTGGTTGTGCACTACGGCGCCGGAATTTTGAATTTTGCTTTTTAAGGGGGGGAAAGGGGGGTTAATGCTTAAAAAACGTGCGTTTACGGGCATAATCTTGTAAACTCTGCCCAGGCCTCAATTTCCTACCGATTTGCGTGTTTCTTTTTTTGTTTGACTAAAATAACTACCGAGTTGTACATGATTTCACCAGAGTACCAAAATTCGCAAGGGGAGGGGATGAGTGGGGGGTAATATTCACAAAATATCCGTTTTTTCAATATTTCGGTTCCTTTATAGCTTACTAATTGTATCCAACCTTTGAAATTGAGGAAAAATTCTCATTATACCTCCGAATTTTCATGAATTATTCTCTGTACCACCATGGAACTAATAGTGGTGCCACCGTGGCGCCAGAACACCATAAACCGCATATTTCGTGTTTTTTTTTTGTTTTTTTTTTTTTTTGTTTCACTTTGAATACGGATGTGAACCTCGACGGACCGCCAACTAAAACTAATAGATGAAAGTTCAATGTTACGACGTATTTCCGCTTTGGTGCCAGACTGGCACCTGGTGGTGGTGGTGATGAGGGGGGGGTGAACCCGAATTCGCATGTTGGGTATCGTAGATCATGGATTTTAAAATGCTCCTCAGATTCGAGTCTCCCATGCCGCTAGAAATTTTATGGTGGATAAGGGTGAGGGGGGGGGGGTGTCACTATATCTTCCCTAAAGTAATGAATGAATTACATCGAGTGAAACAGTTTTATCGCTTACCAACTGGTTAAACTGATCTAATGCTTATCCAATGGGACGTCCCCTGGAATGCATGCATTACTAAACAATATGTTTTCAAAACGTTAACGATTTAATCTGAATTTCCTGATGCAATTTAAAAATATACATTTTTCGACCTCAAAACTGTATTCAGCAACCGTAAAAATCACCTGGTACCAAGTTTTGGCTCGAAAAACCGATAAATTGAGACTACTTGGTTACTTTCGGAGGTTTCTAGGTTGCTATCAGAAAAACCGTGTTCCACGTTGGTTTAACCCTTTTCTACACCTGCATCACCCCGTTTCTTGCGATAGGTTTTCTTCTTCAATTTTTAATTAATTAATTAAGCGTCCCACTGTGTGTTCTTTCGTCGAAATTCAATCAGTATGTTGTGAGGTTAATCCCTGACTTTTGGCAGAACTTCAGTCGAACTTTAAGTTTTCTGAAATCTTGGGATACCGATTGTCCCTTTCTAGGAAAATGACCCATATCCATTTTCATTTCATTTCGGACCTACATACGATTAAAGAGTCAATCTACTCCGATTTGTTATTGAACCATACTCAATTAATATCTTTATATTCTAGTTACCTCTATACTATAGTTAAATCGTGGTATGGAAATACCTTGCTGGTTATTCCATCAGAATATTTCCAACTCTATTTTAAAATTTGTATTTTTGGAACCCCTCTATCGTTCTTAAAATTTCATAATAAATTTGTGAATCTTCAGCCTCTCCATCAAGCCACATAATAGACCTGTTACGGCATGGAGTTTGGGAATCTCAATTCTGGAAATATCACGGTTTGATCTTGGAGAGCCTTGTCATGTGTCAATCACACACCCTTCTCACAACCTGTTATCAACGTACAAATCATAACTGTGTATCAAACCAAAATGAAGAAAAAAATTGCTACGTTGACTGAATCATCCTAGTTTGAACTTCAAAGTCGTCTCTCTTCCAACCTTGGAGTAACTGTTTTAAATGTTACCGTATTCTAAAAATATATGAGGACGAAAAAGAGAGTGCGGATGAGCATGTGGGTCAGTTGAGGCTCCCCTGTTGTTAGACATATCGACCGTCAGAGGAGTGAGTGAATCAGAAGGGGGTAGTTTTTAATCTTCTTTCATCCCATCCCTTCTCCACCGACCACTCCCCGTCTACTGTTCCTTTTCGACAAAGCAGCACTGATTATGCGAGCACAAAGTCTCCCTTCATTAGAACTACCATTGTGAAACTTGTGCTTCCGAGCTTTTCAGGGTGGGGGCACCCAGTTGTGTGTCGACGTGAGTTACTGAGGACCCGGTTGGAAATTCGGGTCGGTTCGAGAGTTCGGTGTACCCACTCAGAGTATATACCTAGCTTTGTCGAGCCAAACCGACACCTGCTAAGTTCATCCTGTCCTGTTATAGTTGAGAACTTCAAAAGTTAGATTTTTGAAGGTCGAAGTCAAAGGAGAAAATCTAAAGATTGCATTGGTTTGATTTTAGGAACACTTACGTTCTATAACGCCGCATATCTGCGTTCAGCAGCCCTTGGCACACACGTGGAATGCTAATAGAACTCCAATGACCCACAATACGGAAATGAACAATTTTGAAGTAATTATCGACTCCCATTGGACTTCAGCTTCATCAGCCAAATTGATTCAGTTTGCATTATCGCGCCTCATAGTCATTTGGCAAGCTCCTCAGGACCCCTCCAATCCATCCATCATTCTCGAATGGCAGAGTCAACTGTCCCTAAATGGTATTGTTAATGTTTTAGTTATATAAATATTTGGTAGGTATGTAAAGATGCGGCACCTCTTGTGTCAAAGACTACTGGACCGTGGAATGATTTTGGAGTGATTATCAACTCAGAGATGTGCTTCACCAATGCATATTATAAACCGTTTGTCGCCTTTTCTGGGCTACAACAGAGAGCTCAGGGAACCCAGTGTATTTCGGTTCATTATTGTCAACAATGAATCTATAGAATTGAACAAAAACTGTTGTTGAATCCCCCTCAAAATTTAATGGTTAACGTTTCAAAGTACGTATGTATAATTCAAAAATCGAATTTAAAAAAAATTTCCGTCCGTCCGCCTCCACCAGATAGATTTTGATGAAATTTGATATAGGTATAAATATATAGCCTCCGTTCAGGGTCTATTCAAATAGAGTTTCATGTCACTCAGTTGGGCTTCCTTAGCAACCAACAACCAAACTCGTACTTCACTCACAGCTCTCGAATAGCGATTTTATATCCAGAAGACAATAATATTGGAGAAGTCGAGTTCATTGCAGCCGGGTGATCTACACAGTAAAGTAATAATTTGACTGTGGGGAATATCGATTTTGTGAAACATATTTCAAAGTTAAAGGTACAACTTATTTATGTAGGTAAGTTCCTAGGAATGAAGTGGAATCCCCAATACGCTCGGTGTAGTTCCACCTCTTCATTAATAGTTAACCATCAGATACGACTGTCAGCTCCTTGTTGCAACAAAGATTCGAGAAATCCTGAAACTGCTTTCAAAGCATCGCAGCGTTTAAAATAAACCGGAAAGCTTAGACCGACAGCTTGAAACTTTATGATAATTATGTCTTTATATCGAGTATCCCGTCCCTCGTCGCCAACTTAGGAGTTGAATATTCTTTTGTTTTACTTGCTGGCAAGAAGCAGCGTTGAGCTTCGAGCGAAACCAAGTTTATAATGCATAGGCGCAAGTTTGTCTCCGGGAGTTCTTACCTTATCACGCGTGGCCAAAAGCGAAAGTAGTCTATCTTCCTTTAATAAGCAAAGAGTGGAAGCGAAGAGGGAGCTGTCCTTAAACTCCTTTGGAATAATAACAAATTAATTTTCCTTCCCCCGACCTTCTTAGTGAGTAGGGAAACTAAGCGTTGGTGTTGCCCTTTATAACCTACTTAGAGGGTAACTCGTTCCAACAAAGTCCGTGGGACGTCGTCAGAGCAGAACGTAGACGCGACGGCAGGAGATAATCTCGTTGCGTCGTCAACCTCATTACCCTTCACGTCTTATAAACTCATCATTATTTTCGGGAGAAGCTCCAGTCTGAGCTACATAAATTATCTCCCTGGTTGAATCGTAGATCTACAGTTGGTAAAACGCAACGATGATCCATGTCCACTGCTCATCCATATGCCAAGTACCTATATAATGCTGCTTGTCCCATAATAAGGTAATAAGTAGATCACTGTAGAGAGAATATTCGCTTGGCTACCACTTGTAGTCTTATGTAGGGATTCAATACAACAAGCTAACTTTTCATGGTATTATTTTGTACAACACAGCCACTTGAGAGAGTATTTTATTTTTTTTTGAGAGAGAGTATTTCATTTTTCCATTATACATAGTACATTGCAATAGTCATAGTTGACTACAGTAATTCAGAAATATCCGACTAGAATCGTGAAAAATTACACCCAGTTCTCTCCAGTTCAACCTGGGGCATGAATTTTGGTAAACGTCTTCATGGGGATCTTTAAAAGCGATCGGGGAAAAGTAAGATAATCTTCGTAAACAATAAAGCCAACCCCTATCCAAGGCTTCATTGAATATTCTGACTCTTGGCGCTCCTCTATTTCAGTGGGAAGCTGTTTGAGCAATAAAAAAGATTTCCCTCTTTTCAGTCCTTACCGTGTAACAAGTGGACCTGTTCAATGACTCACTGTGCCACTTACATCATACTTATTTCTCGTCAGTAATAGCATTTTTGGATCTTTCAACATTTACGAATCTGAAATCAAGCATCTTTCTGTGGTACACCCTTCATTACTTATAAAAACACTACGAATTATCACAACGGTATAATATTTTTCTGTCTAGATCATTCACTGTATAGATTAACAACCGTGTTTTTGATTTATCGTAGGACCAACTCAAGAGGTTGTCCTACGGTTGTTGAACGGTTTGTCTTACAGAGCTCTAGAGGGTCTCAATCGATTCTAAAAATACAATTATATTTTCAATTGGTAAACAAATATTATACCTTTACACGAACATTTTTCGGGCTTCGAAAATTTTTACCCCTATTTTTACCCTCAGAAGTGACTAAAACTAATCAAAAGCTTCGCTTCCTAACTCGACCCCGAATGGAGCTGGTATTTAGATTTATTAAGAATGTATTAAATACATTATAAATTTTATAATTTAATGAGATCATCCAGAGCTCTGTAGGTCAAACCGTTCGCTCCTCATGAGCACTTGAGGTTTGGACTTGGATCTTGAATCAGAAACAAGAGAGAGAATCGCACAAGTGGCCTAATCTCCGTTCAAATTACCTAATTTCAACTGATCAAAGTCTTTGAGAAGATTTGGAACCGGCTCGTTTCTTTATGCCACAGAGTTGAGTTTCCTTAGCAACAATGAAATCATTCTTCGAATAAAGTTTCGTCTCTTAGTTTTTGAGCCTCCCTGGCAACCGAGAACCAAATTTAGTTATGAGTATGAGGGCACTCAGTGTGATCAGATATATTGATGTTTGGCTGCAAGGTACTTTCTGTTAAAATAAACTTGACGGTGTACCTTTCAACTTGTTTTACTTGTTTTACCTTTTTTACTTGTGGAAAAGCCGTGTTCTTCCCAGGTTATCTATGTAGAAAACGTCTGCCAAGTGGGCTTCCTCGAATCCATAACCCCATTGTATAGATGATCCGATGCATAGTAGTTAATATCGAAACATCAATCTTTAAGTAACTTCCACTACCCTCATAGGGGACCATCTATACAGCAATCTGAACAATCCTAGAAAATTCCATCAAATTCGGATGACAATGTGTTATGGCTGTTACGAGGATTTTACGTTTGCGCATGCGCAGAGGCTACTGTTAATTTAAGGTCTTGATTTTCATTCGGGACCATACAAAACCTAATCCACATAATCCAGAAAATTTAATCAAAATCGGATGAAAAATGTGGAAGTGATGGCTCATACAAGGATGAAAGCTAAAACGCGAGTGGAAATTTCGATTTTGGAGAACTTTTTTTTCAACCTTGAAAAGTGAAAACAAAGCTTTGCTACCTTGGTGACGCGGAAGCAAAATAGTAAACCATTAGTAATATTTTGCAGCGTTTTTTGTGCTTCGATATGAGTTGACGAATGATTTAGAAAATCGTACGATGCTGATTTCCACTTAGAGGGAAGCTGTTTTCCTAAGCTGTCGATTCGAGGGAAATTCTTCCCCCGTCGACCGTCGGAACTCCAACCCTCAGCGTCTACGGCCTTCCAGCTCGTGGGTTTTGAAACCCAGATGGGCGGCTGAACTTCTGGGTCCCCCACCATCGAAACCTCCAGCCGATCCTCAACCCCTTTCACTTCATTAAGAGGGATCCACATTGACCCCCCTTCGACCCAAAGTCTCCCCTTCGTTTAACCCCCGCAGGCTCCTTCGAATCAATATCTCCCTTATTGCCGGGCTCCAATCATCTGACCACTTGTAGACCCGGCGTTAACCCCCGAAAACCCTCCTCTAATGCGCTACTTCTACTCTGCAACCGTTTTGAGACGTCGTTTTCCCTCGGATCCATATTTCCTCCTTGTTAGCGGTCTCCTAACGACAGATGGCGGGCTTACGCCCCTCTCGCGCTCGACGTGGTTGTTCTGCTAGTTTCGTTGTTTATAATGGCCTCGCAAGTCACCCGAATCATCGAATAGGATTCTCCATTAGATTGGATCTCCTACTGACTCCTCTAATAATCGGCACTACAAAGCGGCTCGTAGGAATCACGTAGGAGTCATACAAGGTACCTGTTAAAAGTATGCATAAGTATGTAGTACATAAATAAAAAAAGTACATACATATGTAGTAAGTAAAGAAAAGTAAAGTGAACAACCATTTCAGGTTACATTTTTGTTCGACTGCCATTTCTGGCGTCACATAGTCATCAGCTGTCTTCCAGAGGGAAGATCAGGATTTGTTCTGATGATCTCGGTC
Organism: Apolygus lucorum; assembly: GCA_009739505.2. Taxonomy (NCBI): domain Eukaryota; kingdom Metazoa; phylum Arthropoda; class Insecta; order Hemiptera; family Miridae; genus Apolygus; species Apolygus lucorum. Next base: position 55,605,058 of record CM019180.2, on the reverse strand, counting down.
GGGAAGAGTGGGAATGAGCGCACGACCCCGGCTGCGAGATCCGAACCCACGACCCCGCAACATCACGCGATCATCAAAACCAAAAAACGCGCGCCGCAGCGACCATGGCCACACCGGACCCAACTTAAATTTATATTATATTTATGTTTTATGTGCATTAGTTGTTGGCGCACGAATTACTCTATACATATCTTATTAATAATTATTGATTTAATTGTGGTTTGTTATTTCCAATTGAGGAGTTTGATTCCATTCGTACTAGGTACATCCATTTTGGTCAAACGTGAGAAAAACGCGAAAAACCATAGCGGCCTGAAAAACGTGCATGAAACCGATGATATTATTTTTTTTGTATTTCTAAATTATAATAAATATTATAGAAAAAAAGTGAATCAGTTCAAAGTTTAAAATAATTTTGAACGAGATTTGAATTATCAGATTTATGGATATAGTACTTATTGAAACAAAATGTGGCGTTTAGTACTTTTTGGAATCAAACGAAGCGGATATAGTAGTTTTTGAAACAAAACGGATAACATACAGTCATTGTGCTGGATGTAGTACCTTTTGAAACTAAACGGAAAAATAACACTCGTTTTTCAAGAGAATAGATTATCTTTTGCCCCCAAACGATCGCGTTTTTGTGAAGAACTACCCCTCTTAAACCCTGGGAAAGTGTTAACTCAATTTCGATAAAAATGGACATTAGCACCTTTTGGAATCTAACTCCTCAATTATGAACCTTAGGAATCGATTGAGAAAAAAAAATTATCCCACCTCCAAAATTTGTTGGTTGACGTTTCAAGATACTCGGCATCCGAAAACCCAATGAAAATTTTGCCGTCCATCCACTATAAACGGCACTTTCCTTAGTTACCATGTACCGAGTTGGGGGTTTAGTTGTGCCCCGAAGCTTTTGGTTGATGTCAGTCACTTCTAAGGGTTGGAAAATAAGGGCTGAAATTTTCAAAACGCTCTGGTTCAAAAACTTTGGACATAAAGGTATTATTTTCGCCAATTTAAATGAAATTAAATTTTTAGAATCGAATGAGGCCACCCCGAACCGTTTGTCTGTAGGACAAACCGTTCGCTCCTTTCATCAAAATTGGGTGGAAAATATTTTGGAAGTCACGAAGCCAAAATTGTTCAGAAAGGCCTAAAATGCAAAACGCGAATGAAAATTTTGATTTTGTACAACTTTTTTTTCAACCTTGAAAGGTGAAAAGAATGGGTCCGCTACCTTGGTCGACTCGGAAGCAAATTTGATCAATTCAAGAGACAACAAATAACAAATACAAAAATAATAAAAAGTAATAAATATGATACAAATAATTCAGTTCCATAATGGGAGTTGTCACTAATCATTTTACCAGACTTATTTCGAAAACATACTTCATAAGCGGGAAAGTCGACCTTCTGGATGCAGCACTCAGTTTCAGAACCGCATCTCAGTTTCAGAGGGGGTCTCAGTCGGTCGCCGTTCGCTCCTCGTTCCGTTCTTTAAAATTCCAAATTTAGGTACAACTTTTTAAGATTTTGCGCCTTCAATTTCGCTAAATACTAAAAACGAACGGCGAGCGTCAGAGTCCCCCTTAGTATAGTCAGTTAGATCGATTTGGTAATTTTCTAAGTTATCAAATTCATTGTTAATCAAAATCAATTATTTTTTCAATTAGTCAAAATTATATCCCAGGATTTTGTTGTTGAAAAACATGGTCGACTCTGGAATTGATGAACTTAGCAACAAAAGTATCAAGGAAGAATCGACAGATCTGACAGCATGGGGGTAGAAACCTGTTGTCAACCCACCCTATAAAATTCCGATAAAGATGAGAAACAGTGACCCAGTATCACACTTGCCTTTAGACTCTCTTCAAAACACTGGGTACCCTCTTAAGCCACAACCCCAGTTCAACCCTTCGCGAAAACCTTTTCGTCACAAAAGCCCCAACGCTCGCAGAGCGGTTCACTTTCATTCATTAAAGCCCCCATAAAAAATCCTCCCACAAAAAAACCCCCTCCACCTTTCCTCATAATTAATTAATTTTTTCCCCCTCCCTCCGCGGACGAAGCTTTTCGTGAGGGTCTCAAACCGGTCCCTCGGCTCTTCCTGCCAATCCACTGGAAAGAATCGAATCCATTTGCATCCCCCTTTTTTATTCTGCCTAAAACCCTTTTATTTTTTTACCCCCTTCCCACTCCTCCGCCCACCAACAGTATTTTTCTCTCGCGAAGCGGGGAGTTCTCTGATATAATGACAGAGTTGCAAAAAAATTTAAAAAATACCTTTTGTTCTGGCCAGGGATTAATCTTTTTTCCTTCAGGTTTTTTTTTGCAGATCCTCCCTCCGTGTGTCAACTGCATCCGGTTGCAGTTTCTGGTTATAATAAAAGTTCAAATTGATAATTTTTTTAACGTTATTGTCAGGTGGAAACTCGTGGGGGTTTTTTTCGTGGGGGGGGAGGATAAACAAAAAAACGAAAAAACTCGAAAGAAAAAAAAATTGACAGGGTGCAGGGGGTCAGTTTTTCCCGGCATTGTCTTGCAGCGTTCAATATTAAAGTGGCAATCAGTTCGTAATTGGAAAGCGAAGGGAGGGGCATCGCCCCCTGCCCATCGCCCCCTTGCGATTTCCTCTTGGTAAATCACGAGTATGGAAGGAGAGGGGGGAATAGAACAGGATTGCATTTTTTTCTTTTTTTTTCATTGGCGGCTCCTGTCACTGGTGGTTTATGTTGGACCTTCCGAAGCGTTGGAAAAAAGCGTTTTTATTCAAACTGGATATGTGAGTGGGCGAGGGGGTGGGTGGAGGAATGAAGTCCTTGTTTTTTGCGATTTTTTCCAACCCTTTTGAACCCCGTCCTCCTATTTCTCACCGCGGGGTTTTTTTTCCTTCCGTGTGTATATTAGTTTCGAAGCGGATATCGGGAGGCTTCGGACGGACGATATGTGGATTTGAACAGGGTTTGAATCCCTGGGTTTGGAACACTGGACTGTTCAGGGGATTTTTATTGCCCCCCCGTTCCTGGCAACATGGTCAGGAAATTTACTTTGGCAGTCGCTCCCCTCTCCTGACCGCCGGTACCCTCACTTGCCCTCTAATGGAACTGACATTTCAGAGCACCGATGACGTCCACCTGCCATCCCCATAAAAGCCACTATCTACCAAAAATCTCCCATCTACCTCATCTCTTTTCATCGTGTGGGTACTTTTTTTCATCTCCGAAACTTTTTTTCTCGTTATTTCGGGGTAAAAAAAAATAAATCCTTCTTCCGTGGATGTCGCGGATTTGAAAGCGGTTTTGATGGACGATTATAAGGACATTGGTTTTTTTGCGAGCGAATCTTCCGTCAACTGCATCAGTCGATCATGGTGACGGCGTTTCATTAGTCTCTATGGAAAATCTCCAAAACGATTCTTCCTGGGATGGAAAACCTATACATATTCATTGCTCACCTACAAACATCGACGTATTCGTAAATCGTGAATGTTCTACACTTTGATAAACTTGTCACAAGATGCATGACAGATGATGAAATCTGATTGGATTGGTAGGAACACAGAAAATTAGAAGAACGCTGCACATAGGTAACCATACTTATTAAGTAATGAGGGGTGCGCCTGATTTTTTTTTTGTTTTTGGTTTATTATTTTCAGTAATGAACCTTTGGAATCGACCAAGAAAGCAAAATTTTACCACCCTCTCAAAATTTGATGGTTTACGTTTCAAGGTACGTAGAATCCAAAAACGCTACAAATTATTACACAATGGTTTATTATTTTTCTAAATAGATCACTCGTCTACAAAATCACCAACCATCCAATATGAAGGGGGAAAAAAATAATAAAAAAGAAATAAAAATATGACAAAAAATTTAAAAAAAATCAAAATCACCAAATATCGATTACATTTTGATCAGCTCTAATTTGAACGGAGATTAGGCCTCTTTTGCGATTCACACTCATGTTTTGATTTATTTATATATATATATTTCAAAATAAACACTTAAATTTTCGTAGGAAGCGAACGGTTTGTCGTACAGAGCTCCGCGTGGTCTCTAAAAATTCTATAGAATCTTAAATTGAAGGAAAAACAATACCTTTATATCAAAATTTTTTGAGTTAGGGCGATTTCAAAATTGATTTTGGAACCCTTAGAAGTGACCTACCTCAACCAAAAGCTTCGGGGCACAACTAGACCCCAAATGGAGCCTACATACCAAATTTCATCAAAATTGGTCAATGCTAAGTGGCAAAAGTGCCGCGTACGGCGTACGGCGGACGGACGGCCAAATTGTTATTCGAATTTTGGATTCTACGTACCTTGAAACGTAAACCATCAAATTTTGAGGGGGTGTTAAAACTTTTTTTTCTTGGTCGATTCCAAAGGTTTATTATTGAAAATAATAAACCAAAATCGAATAAAAATCTGGCCATCCGTCCGCCGTACGCGGCACTTTTGCCACAGCATTGACCGATTTTGATGAAATTTGGTATTTAGGATCCATTTGGGGTCTAGTTGTGCCCCGAAGATTTTAGTTGATTTAGGTCACTTCTAAGGGTTCAAAAATGAATTTTGAAATTATAAAAACGCTCTAACTCAAAAAATTTTGATGTAAAGGTATTGTTTTTCCTTCAATTTAAGATTCTATAGAATGTTTATAATTTTTTGAGACCACGCGGAGCTTTGTAGGACAAATTGTTCGCTCCCTACGAGAATTTAAGGGTTGGACGTACGATAAATCAGAAACACGAGTGTGAATCGCAAAAGAGGCCCAATCTCCGTTTAAATTAAAGTTTTTCTTCATGTTGGATGGTTGGTGGCTTAGTAGTAGGGATGGGTATCGATATTTTGTATCGTATCCGAGTATCGATATCACAAGTATCGTTGGGCATGAGTATCGATATTTTAAAATATCGAGTATCGATACTTTAGTGTCACAAACTATCAATATCATCCAATTTTCTCAGGAAAAATAATTTTTTCAACAACTTTTATTCATTTTCAACTATTAAGAGTCCAAGCAGAGTGATTTTTTCCATGATATAAACGTTATTTGTGCAACCAAAGAGTAATGACCCAAAAGCCTCTCTATCTTCTTCATTTTTTAGCCTTTATGTTGAATTTTCCGCGAGAACAGTATCGATATTCGATATTTAGAAATATCGGATCCAAAGTATCGATATCCAAAAATATCGGATAGTGCAGTATCGATACTAAAATATCGAGTATCGTTACGAAAGTATCGATATTTTGAAATATCGAGTATCAATACCCATCCCTACTTTTCAGACGAGTGATCTATATAAAAAATTAAAAAAATAAACCATTAGGTAATAATTTGCACCTTTTTTTTAGATAGGCCATTATTGTTCTTAAGCGACGAAATGACATCCACGTTGCATAGGTTGTTTGTCAAGCAAGGAACATCTCTTCAGAGAGATCTAGGAAACTGCATCCAGGATGATTATAGGACGAAAGGGGCGGTTGAAATGAAGGGTGATTAAGAGCATTGTGAGGTCCTTCAAGAAGAAACCCCTAGGAGGGCACAATGCTGGAATTCCAGGGCTGGGAAATCATTTTTAGGGCCCCCCCTATCGCCACTCCTCCTCTCACAATGAGCCCCCTCCCCTCTTCTGTCTCACAACCTTTACCGCGAACCGTTTCATCCAAGTTCTGGATCCCCTTCCTCGTCCCCTCGCTTCCCCACCCTTGGAGTGAGCGCCTGGAGGAGAAAAGCCATTAATTACTAATTAGGGGTCATTACAGGTCAATTAAAGCCGTGGGGGGTTTCAAAATGGCCGAACCCCTCTTCCCTTCCACTCATCCTACCATCACTTAGAGGTACCTTACCCTCCCGCCCCCCTCCTCGTAACCTTTTCCAAGGAGTAACCACCAAATCGCCTCCCGCGCCTTTTCCAACGACCCATTTATAGTGGCCTTCACAATGGGATGCTGAGTTCCGTGCGGGGTATTAATTTTCTCTCATAATACTTCCCTAATGATGAAAATTCCCTCAATACAATTCTCAAATGGGTTCCTTCCTAATTAGTGGTTCTCAAACCTCTCATACAGTAATGCAACATCGCTGTCAACTAACAACTACTCAGTAAAGTCCAAATGGCGGAGTATTGAACGTAAAGACTTCCCAAAATCCACCATTCCTGTAAACAAATTTTGAAAACAACTTTACCCAAGTGCCTAACTGTGGAGCTGTGGGCGTTTTCAAGAAACATCTACCAGCTTTCGCTATTTACCAGGAAGATTGTTAAGAAGTCAAGTTCAATTTCTTCCACTCGTTCCCCTTAACACCTGATGGCCATTAGGAAGGTACCTAAAACGCTGCAAATTATTACACAATGGTTCATTATTTTTCTATAGATCACTCGTCTGCGAAGCCACCAACCATCCAACATGAAGAAAAACATCGATCGTATTTCGTAGATACGTATTTTTGCTAGGGGTCAAGGGATTTTGGTTTATTATTTTTAATAATGAACCTTTGGAATCGACCAAGAAAAAAAAATTTAACACCCCCTCAAAATTTGATGGTTTACGTTTCAAGGTACGTAGAATCCAAAAATCGAATGAAAATTTGGCCGTTCGTCCGCCGTACGCGGCACTTTTGCCACTTAGCATTGACCGATTTTGATGAAATTTGGTATGTAGGCTCCATTTGAGGTCTAGTTGTGCCCCGAAGATTTTGGTTGATGTAGGTCACTTCTAAGGGTTCCAAACTCAATCTTGAAATTTTGAAAACGCCCTAACTCAAAAATTTTGATATAAAGGTATTGTTTTTCCTTCAATTTGAGATTCTATAGAATTTTTAGAATTTTTTGAGACCACCCGGAGCTCTGCAGGACAAACCGTTCGCTCACTACGAGAATTTAAAGTTTGAACGTACGATAAATCGGAAACACGAGTGTGAATCGCAAACGAGGCCTAATCTCCGTTCAAATTAAAGCTGACCGAAATGCGATCGATGTTTTTCTTCATGTCGGATGGTTGGTGGCTTTGCAGACGAGTGATCTATGTAGAAAAATAAAAAATAATAAACCATTGTGTAATAATTTGCAGCGTTTTTTGCCACACTTTGTTTTTGCCACAAAAAATGCAACGCGATAACCAGTAAACGAAGTCATAGCCACCTATCGATAACTATGAAGAAAGGTTCTCTAGAATACGTGCGATCAGAGTTCTTATTTAGAAAAAAAATCTATTTATTCATTGAAAAATTATTCACAAAATATCTTGTGTGTATTTTATTACATCATTTTAATGTTCAAATTACACCTACAACAATGGACGTATCCACGATCTACTGTTTTTCCCTCTAAGGGAGAAATTTCTTCGTGTACTTTCGAGAGTTTTGAATTTCATCAATTTTATTTTTGCCACAAGAAAGGCAACGCGATTCCAGTAAACCGAATTATAGCTACATATTGGTAGCTATGAAGCAAGGAGAGTTTTTTCTTAGAAAAGAAATTCTGTTTATTCATAGAAAAAGTAAATAAGTGGGTACATTTTATCAAAAGAGATACTACGTGGTTTATAAGAAAAATTGACATTAAGTATCAAACTACTTCATGCTAGAAATTATTCATAAAATATCTTGTGTGTATTTTATTACATCATTTTAATGTTCAAATTACACCTACAACAATGAACGTATCCATGATCTACTGTTTTTCCCTCTAAGGGAGAAATTTCTTCGTGTACTTTCGAGAGTTTTGAATTTCATCAATTTTATTTTTGCCACAAGAAAGGCAACGCGATCCCAGTAAACCGAATTATAGCTACATATTGGTAGCTATGAAGCAAGGAGAGTTTTTTCTTAGAAAAAAAATTCTGTTTATTCATAGAAAAAGTAAATAAGTGGGTACATTTTATCAAAAGAGATACTACGTGGTTGATAAGAAAAATTGACATTAAGTATCAAACTACTTCATGCTAGAAATTATTCATAAAATATCTTGTGTGTATTTTATTTCATCATTTTAATTTTCAAATTACACCTACAACAATGGACATACCTATGATCTGTTATTTTTCCTCCTAAGGGAGAAATTGATAGCGTCTTGTTTAAACTGAAATCATTCAAAAATGTATACTCGTATAATGAAGCTGGGGTCAGATGTTAATTTCTTTCCTTTCGCTCCCCTCCAATGCTTCCAAAGGTAGCTAATATTTTAGCTACCTTTGGAAGCATTGGAGGAAAAAAGTATCTACACTGCATGCAGATATATCTGTACATGGATATGTCTTATGATGGCAATTTAAATGATGAGCTCACTCAGCTGATCAATGAACACTCAGGCGCCTTCAGCATTCGCCATTGACCCGCCCTCTCAAATTTCAGGTTCCTGCGTTCAACAGGACCTCTCCTGTTGAACTGGCCTCTCTGTTGAGGAACTGGCCTTGGAGCTCACTCAGCTGATCAGTGATCATCAACTTTGATGATGTATAGAAGTATGTATCGATTGACCCTGCCTCTCAAATTTTAGCTTCCTGCATTCAACAGCATCAGAAAAATTTGTTGGTTTACGTTTCAAGGTACGTAGAAACGGAAAACCGATTAAAAAAATTTCCGTCCGTCACCTATACGCGACACTTTCCTTAGTTCCCATGGACCGATTTTCATGAAATTTGGTATATGGGCCTCCATTTGGGGTCTAGTTGTCCCCCTAATCTTTTGGTTGATGTCAGTCACTTCTAAGGGGTGAAAATCAAGGATTGATATTTTCAAGAGGGCCCTAGCTCGAAAAATATCGATGTAAAGGTATTGTTTTTCCATCAGTTTAACTCTCTAATATACCATATGTGTTTTCTATTCACCTTTCAACATTATGGTAACTTCTTCAGTTTTACCATGTTATTAGAGGGCCAAGGGTACACTTTAGGAGAGAAAATTGAAACAAATCGCCATAGGAAAACTGCCAGAATGTTAGATAAATGAATGTTAAAATTCAAATCTTTAGCTCGAGTAGGTATGTCAACCCTCAGTAGAAAACACAAACGGTGGATACAGCTTTCGTACAAGTACCTACGCAACCACGAGAGACATTTTATGTCTTATGTTTAATAAATTGAGAGCTTTCCAATGAGTGGTGAACGATTTTTGTGGGGTGGAAAATGAGGAAGTTAGTTTTCCCTAGGAACGATTGGTTGTACGTGAAAATCATCAGAAATTTCCGCGTAACGCTCCCCTCATAACGCTCCCCGCGTGACGATCCCCGCGTGACGATTTTTCATTTATGTGCCATAGTAAAGACATAAAATGTCAAAAAAAGTTGAATTGTTTTGTGGGTCGAAAATTTTGGAATGACCCCCAGAACTAAGACATATCTATGTCAATAGGGAGTTTATCAATCTACCGCATATGCGTACCTACTCAGAATTTGTTTTGATGCATACGATTTAGTCAACTCCTCAACCGTATCTCCTTGACGGTAGAATCTTCAATTTATCATATAAATTGTTTATACATTGTCATGTATTGCATCAGTTTACATGAAATCCCATAAAAATGCGCTCGTATGAACTAGTTACCTACTGTTGTGAATCGCACTATCACTCGAGAAAATCTATTGGCTCGGCTCAAGCACAAATTACCTTCCTTTACGACGCACCGATGCGATGGCGAAACTTCGTTACCTTACATGATACCCTGTTTATCGTCTATTGTTTTCACAAAGCTTTATCACTTTTTTTCCTCCCTAACGCGCATTTCATTTATCATCTCATAAATCGAATGTGAACATCAACGGCAAATGATACCATTGTCGGGATAAACCGATCTGACATGAGCTCGATTTTATTACGCGTTGTTTGCGGGTTATTGTTAGAATCAGAACCATCTTGCAGGATAATGACGATTCCCATAAAACACAAATAGTTGTGGCGATCTGATTCAGGTCGCCATTTTAATTGCGCCATCTTCACAAACACGTGTGTTTTGTTCCTACCTCTGACGGTAAGAACGGCGAAACTTTTTTTTTTTATTACACCGTTCATAAAACTTGTATTTATTCGATTTTCTGATTGCTTGGAGGAATATATTTTAAACCACGATAATCCTAAAAAGATTTGACAGCACATCCTATGGTCAGTAAATTTTTTGGTCCTCCTATAAATGATTTATTTATGATTCATTTAGTGATTGATTGATAATGTTGATTACGATAAAATATTAGATTTCGCTTAAATATAGCGTCATTTCTCCAACGTATCTACTTATTACTCATTATTGATTAACTGTGAATTAAATTAAAACAAACTCAAATATTCAACCACTGTAATTGGAACTACAGAAGAAGATTGATTGATTAAGCCTTTTATTTACCCAACCAGGGAAAAGTTAGGGCCAGGTGGCAGTTTAATTACACATTAAGTAAAAAAGTAAAAAGTAAACAACCACCTCAGGTTCGATTTTCGTCCGACTGCCATTCCTGGCGTCGCACAGTAGGTACTGTGAGTGTGTGTAAAAAATCGAAAAAACGAACGTCTATTAGTATTGGAAAGGAGTGCAAGAAAATATCCTCAGACAGTCTTTGAGCACGTTTAAATAGGTTTCCTGACCTCACGAGCCTCTTACGGATCACCAGAGGGCAAGTTCCGCGATAATTTATGTTAATAACTCATTTCACCCAAAACGCTTACGATACGCGGATACCGTCATATCAACAAGTTGGGTCTTATTGCTCTTCATGACGAGTCACGGCATAAGTATGTGCTTTATCCACGTTTTAAAATAATTTTTGAAGTATGAATTTCCCCTAAGCACTCGGTAAACTCGTCACAATAATTATTCCCAATTTTCTTCTTAAACCTTAACATTAAATAGTGAATTTCTCAAAAAGAGGAGGAATGAGGAATTAGAGCATTTGATGAATGTTTTTTGGCACTATCCCTTGACTCAATCCCGTTTGCCGCGACTAGCCGCGACTTTTTTTCTATGAAATTTTCAATCCTAATAGAAAGCTTTTTGAAAAATTAAAGTCGCAGGAAAGTGTGGAGAGGAAAATAAAACACATCCTCGAATTTTCATATCGACAGAATATAACAGAAAAGATTATGACGTCATCAACCAGTATCTGTTTGGGGATAACTTCATTGACACGACCACTATCCACAAAACTGATACCTAAAGCTGTACAAAGCACATCTAACGCAATGGAACTGAGTTGTGGAAGCGCTCTCTCCAGCATCAGCAGCACTAATGACAGTGAAGATTTAGATTCATCAATCAGTGTAGTGCACTTCTGAAGACATCTAATTATTACCTATGTTCGGTACCTAAACTTTTGTAAAATTGGTGAAATGTTACTTTTGATTTGAATTTAAAATTTCAATATTTTTCATAATATTCTAATATTATTTATTGCGGAATTTTCTTTCCTTGAAATATGAAGTAGTATGAAATCCATGATCAGAGCGACCTTCCCTATCAGAACTCCCCACAAATTGGGTTTTGATCACTTGACCCATAAACTCACAGTACTGTGCGTCGTGGACGTCATCAGCTGTCTTCCTAAGGGAAGATCAGAATTTGTTCTGATGATTTCGCTCATGGCTTCCCATTGGCCTCACCGCCCTGGGTTGGGACGAGGGGGAACTGCGACCCACTTGCCCGAAAATATGCTCCCGAGGCGAGCCCCGAACTCACGGCCCCTGCAACCGGTCCGAGTCTCGTCTCCAGAGACACATGCCGTAGCTCGCTCGGCCACCGCGCCGCCCCTAATTAATTACACAATAACACAACAGTTTAATAAAATAATTATCCTCACTAACTACTCTCTTTCAATCTACTAAACTATTTTCACTCGATATTCACATTACACTGTCCTTAATTTTATAAATCATATTTCTCTAAAACGCTCAATTTTAAAATTATGCTTCAAACTTCTTACTGACACCGTGGTATCGAACAACTTAGAATTTTCATTAAACAGTTGTATGCCTTGAATAATGAATTACTTATTATACGTTTAAGTAAAGTGGTTCTACGAATCGGAACTTTAAGGTGTTGGTCGCATGTCTCGCGTCTCTATCGAGAGACAGCTAGAAAACAGTATGTTGGTAGAATTTTACAGCTCCAGCACGGAAACTGTCTGTCATAACTCCAAAATTATTGATACTAGCGGTTACAGCACTTAGTTCAAAGTGTTTGGAAATATGGAACTAGTGACAGTCAGGCTGGAAGACAGTACGTTCTCAGTCAATCTCAGTCAATTTGACATTTCAGCAGAGATAATGTCTGCCATAACTCCAAAATTATTGATACTGTAGAGTACACACGTTGAATTTGTTTGGTTACTGTTTTTCGAACTAAATCTGAAAAGTTCGTTTGTCACTCATATTTTCGCCAATAATATTTTGGAGCCTGAGTATCAAATTTATTAAATCAAAGTCATGGTAGGTCACCTTCAACTGACAACCCCGAATTGATCGATTTTTTTTATTTCATAGCCGAAAACGATTCAATACAATCCGACTCCAGTTGGTTCCATTCAAATCAAAGTTGACCCATGAATATGGAAATCTGGGTGTTGAAGAACACTTCGCATTTTAATAACTTTACGACATCTTTGTCGGAAGTTGCGGCTGAACTCGTCTTATAAACATTTTAAATCGTTAAACAATAAACCTGCGAATACATTCGCTTCTGAGCTAATTGATGGTCTTAGTTACGAACCCTTTGATGAGAGTCTTTGATTGGATTGTCGATTAGTTGCAGTGTCGTACGGATGACATCTTCTCGACCGAAGGATACTAGATTCAGCTCTGGAAATTACCCGGAACCACCTTCGGCCACCGCTGATTCCTATTCAGCGTAATACTACGATAAGATTTCCTAGGAAACAGCACAACTCGGAATTTCAGACTCGCCTTATGAATTCAAAATTGGTGTCATTGGATGCAACATGGATTTATGTAGGGAATCATATCTAATACCTGATGAGCACTATCTGTGTCTTCACTTCACATTGACAATGATTTTGATCGAATGGTTATAAATAATGAATACTACTCACAGAAGAACGGAAGAAATACGTCGTTGAAATATGAAAATAACCATTTCCTCACCTGAAAAAGAACAAAAAACAATGAACGTTTAGTAAAGAGCGTTTACAATTAATCCAATTTTCATGTATTTCGATTAAGCATTCAAAAAACACGTAGTTCAGAAAACACGCTATTCGAGTTGCCTTCGAAAATATTCACATCTTCAGTGGTAAGAAATGCACGTACTGTTGCTATTTCGATGATATCACCAAGCCAATGTCAGTACTATATGTCGGCACAATCCATGTATTCAACAGTTACAAGGATATTGTAGCATCTACATCACTCATGAAGTGCGACCATTACTACCAAAACAATGAACTTATTACACAAAGGTTTATTATTTTTCTGTATATATCACCGGTCTGCAAAGAACAGCTTTGCCATTGTCACCACCTACAAACCGCAGGTACTACCTACTACATATCTACTTCACAATCGAGATTATTTGGAAGAATTTATATGTTTCATACTCAATTCAAAGAAAAAGGGAGTTGTGGGTGCCTTCACTAGGAAATTTGAATAGTGGTTGTTAAGGATCTGGGAAATAAAATACTCTCTTTATTTCCCAGACTAACTGAACATGTGGTCCCTTCAAAAAGTCTTAACATCTCTTCAAAAAAGTAGGATACCCTCATATATTGATTAGAACCCAGCAAGTAACAGTTGAAAAACACAAGCACATAAGCCCCAGCACTTCCGAGGCACATTTTAAATCTAAAGGACTTGGGATTTTCCCTTTTTTTAAAAACTGGACCATTTTTGAAAAAAAAAATCAAACCTAAGACAGGATCTGGAAGTCAGAACCTTGCTACCAAACTACATCCCATCAAACTTATAACTAATTATAAGCACGAATGCTACATGGAGAAATGCTATCAACTAGAAATCAACTACAGATACTACTACCTATATAACTTGAATGGGTAATGCATTATCCTACCTAACCCAACACCGTTCTGCTTGGGCCAATAGATGTACATAATATGTACATATTATGTAGCTACAATTGAAATGAAATCCAACCAAACATCTACTAACAAAGCAATGGGAAATCATAAAGAAAGTGTCCTGAAGATGCCCCTTGGGCGAAAGCTAGCTCGACATGCAAAATAAACAACATAAGTACATACTGAGGATCCGCCGCAATTTATCCTCCCCTCACCAATAACCTTGTCAACAAGAGGGCAACAAACTAACCGGCTTTTTGATGAATCGTAAGTCAGTCCTTTAAGTTCTCGTTGGGAGCGAACGGTTTGTCTTGCAGAGCTGTAGGTGATCTCATTCGATTCTAAAAATTCGATACTATTTTAAATTGGTGAAAAAACAATAAACCTACCTTTATATCGATACCTTAAAGCGCAAAGAAGCTATGTCCACCCACCTTCCACATTTTTATTTTTTTTTTAAATTTCAGAAAAACTTAAATTCAACAAAACTATTATTGAGTTTTCTCGACGATAATAGCTTGAAAATTAAAGAGGCAATTAAAGAATTTAGTGTAATAAGCCACTATTTTGGGAATTGTGCATTGGTGATTTTTTTCTTCTGCGTTTTTCTCAAAACTCCATTTTTGGACATAGCACCTTTGTGCTTTAAGGTATCGATATATATAAAATGGTACAAAGAAAATAATCGCATAACAGATGTAAATACAACACATGGTTATTATCCATGAATGCCTGTCGCCTCCAACTTATTTCAGCTCGTGTGGGACCTGTGCAGGGAGGGTTGGAGCGGGTTTGCTCATTAACTTCAATATTTCAGATATTAGTTTGAAGAAAGGCAGACATTCACAGTACAATATAAAATAACATTTGAGATTCACTAAAGAGGATTATGCAAAACCCCCCCTTATTGTATGAAGTGAAAATTTTCGAATATGATAATAATATCATTCTTCACAGAGGAGAAGAACCCTAATTGTAACTGATTCTCTAAGCTTATTAAAAGTTGCTGTTATGTACTCAAGGTTGAGTTGAGATTTGTTTATGAATGTTTGTATAGCGTTGAATCTCTAGACTTAGGTACTGCATTTATGAAAAAACACACATCACGATATTTCGATACATACCTACTAGTTATCTACGAAAATAATCAATAAAATATGCGTATATCAGGGTGCGGGTACTAGAACAATCACTAAAAGATGATGAATAATTCATGAACAATCAAAACTAAACTTGAGCGATAATTTATTACAAATCGTTCTTTACATATCGACATCAGTCTTTACAGATCAATATTATATCAAGAGAGCCATTCTATTACCTATTTGCACTTCGAGGGAAGAGTTATTGCCCATTTAATAGAAAATCACTGGAGGTGGCAACACGGGATGCTTTTCCTTTTCAAAACTTCTGCCAAGTTGGGTGTGTAGTATAGCTTCTCCACTTAGGATGCTCATTATTGAAGCAACACTACCCATAAATCCTACAACGTAAAATCCAATTTTCATAATTATATTGCAGGTTTCTCTAGTTAACAAGAAAGAAAAAACGCTGCAAATTATCACAATGGTTTATTATTTTTCTATATTGAATGAATGAATGAATGAATGAATGAATGAATGAAAGACATGTTTATTTTTACAATTAGGACAATATTACTCATACTTGATATGCTTTGGGTCATCAAGACCCGTTAGCAGAGGTTCCGTTAATATTTCTAACACAAATTATTGATTCATTGAAAATAACACATATCACTCAATATTGTTATTATTATTATCTTTGTTTTTTTAATTTATTTTAACGTTGGAGGAAGGAACATGGAGGTATATTACATTGTTTTAGTTATACTAACAAATTATTCCTGCTCTTATTTACAATTTCATCATCATTAACATTGTTATTATTATTTACCTACATCATTATTTATTAATGTTATTATTGCTTTTTACCCATTTTTTTTTGGTTTATTGTTTTAAATATAATTAAATTCAGCTACCAGGAATTGCCTGCATCTCCATGCATTTCTTACGAATTTGCAGAGTGGAGACCAATCAGGTCCATTTAACCGGTCAAGGAATTCTCCCCTGGTCAATGATAGTCAATGATTCTATATTGATCACTCGTCTGCAAAGCCACCAACCATCCTGTTCCGGGGGTTAAACACATACAGACTGACACTGACGCGAAGTTATTCAGTACATTTCTGAACAAGAAATTGAAATTCAAATCATGATTTCGAGCAATCATTATCTTCTTTAGTGAGAAGCAAAATCGGTGACTAAACTGATCGATTCAAATCTCTTTAGGTTACAAAACCGGCCTGGGAAAAATAAAGAAAAAGTAACAGAGAGAACGGATAGCAATAATTGATGAAGGTTGAGTAGACGGTTTGAAAGAGCCACGGTTAAGGCTTCAGAGGGAGGATTCGTGAGGGTGGGAGGGAAGTGGAAGAGAAATGGAGGGGGAAGTCCATTATGATAATTAGGATCATTACCATTAATTACACTAATTACTTCTAGAGTCATTAAGTATAATTACCTCAATCTGCCTGGGCTCTGAAACAATTGTAATTATTATTTTCTCTCTCCGTCTATTTCTGTTGCTCTCTCTCTTTCTCTTTTACATGGATGGGAGGTGGGTTTCTACACTTTTGCTTCTCTCCTTCGTTCAAATCGATGTAGGAGAAGAAGAGGGGGGAATGAGAGGGAAATAATGAGGGGTGAAAAGGGGAGAAGCGTTTTGGATCTAATTTGAGAATCGACTCCGCAAATTGAGGCTCTGAACCGGTTTTTCTCGCGGTGTTTCCCCCGAAGGGTGAGTTTTCACTTCAGTGGCAATGAGTGGGAAGATGGATGTGACCTAAGATTAAGAAATTTCGTAACAGGTGCAATCGTATGAACAGATTTTAATATTTTAAAGGCTAGAAACTTCAATTTGATGACAAATGTTGTTGCGTAAATTTCCCTCATGTTCATTCTAGACCACTGAAAGTTGATACAGGACTTATCAGGAGTCACTGAAAGTTTTTGGAAAAAAGTCAGGTGAACTGCTACTTTTGTAAATGGAGTTCGGTAACCAGCTAGAATAACTTTATCATGCTGGTTGACCATGTTAACGAAGCTGCGAGGCGACTTGTGATGGTTAGATAACGAAAGATGAACTATTCCTGGGTAATTGTCGGGTTTAGAAGATGAAAGAGTATTCAGCAGGCTGAAGTGGAGGATCCCTACTAATCTGTCCCTGGATATCCAAACATGGAGCTGTGCAGTACTGGAGTATTTTGGTTTATTATTTTCGATAAAGCAGGCAAGAACAAATCGTAGATGAACACGTAATTTATTAAAAGAAAAAAAATGTTGATGTCGCGGCCTCGAATCGAACCCGGGAACCCCACGTTCGGGCGACATACGTACGTACGGTTGGGGTTTTATGTATATAGATTCATCAATTGTCGATTGATTCAGGAGTTTGTGTAGTGACAAATAATTCAAGTTTTCACATGTACTGGAAATACCCAATGTTGATCCAATCTTTATCGAATTCCCGGGAGTTACCATGGAGACGTCCTCCTATAACCCTCTGATGATTGATAAAAAGAAGAAATAGAATAATTTTGCAACATGTCCATCAAGATTCAGGATTCTTCACGTATTGGCATGTTGGTGATGGAATTCTTGAAAGGGACCATATGAAGGCTAATCCTCACTGACCCTAAAAGCTTCATGAAATTGGAACTCAGATAACTTCGAGTATGTAAGTTATCTGAGGCAAAAACAAATCGTAGATGAACACGTAATTTATTAAAAGAAAAATGTTGATGTCGCGGCCTGGAATCGAACCCGGAACCCCCACGTTCGGGCGACACACGTACGTACGGTTGGGGTTTTATGGATGTAGAATATATATAGAACCTTTGGAATCGACCAAGAAAAAAAAATTCAACGCCCCTCAAATTTGTTGGTTTACGTTTCAAGGTAAGTAGAATCCGAAAATCGAATAAACAATTTTCCGTACGCGGGACTATTCTTAGCAACCCTTGTGATGTCAATCACTTCTAAGGGGTGAAAATTAAGGGTTGAAATTTTTAATAGTGCACTAGCTCGAAAACTCTCGAAAATAGTATTGAATTTTCACAAATTTCGAGACCACCCGGAGCTCTGCAGGACAAACCGTTCGCTCCCTACGAGTACTTAACCCTTAATATCCTGAAGTATCTTTTAAGAAGTCCGATTTTCACCTAGAACAGTTTATCCACTTCTAAACCAAAACTGATAGGTAGCTATTCGCTATTTTGATTTTCGACTGTGTAAGAAAACGAAATAAACAAAATAATTCTCGAGTTTAATGATTATATTAGGGCCTTCGAGGTACCTTCTGCCCTCATTTCTCATCTTGTAGGCTAATAGTTGGGTTTCCTCGTCAGAGATGGAGCCACTGTCAACAACACAGATCCCTCTGTGGAGTGAACTTTTCCACCTTATTCCTTAAATATATTTCTTTATGAGAAATAATAAACACCAACATCCCACAAGGATTTTTCCAAGTCTCCATCTTCTACTCCAACAAAATAGGGTTTTTAAATACTTAGGGTTTCAAGACAGATTCTGCTGACTCAGGTAGCGCTTGTGTGGCCCTTGGAGAGATCATTCTTGAGCTGACAGACTGTAATAGGGCCTTTTAGGAACCTTCTGCTCAAATATTCTACGGATTTGTCAAAATAAATCTAACTTGTATGAGAAAACAAATTTTTTGAACAAGCGGGAAATTAAGGGTTAAGTTTTATCTTCGATAAAACAGAATCACGAGTGTGAATCGCAAAAGAAGTCTAATCTCCGTTGAATTTTTAGCAAACCAAAAAGCGATCGCTGTCCGTTTCTTCAAGTTGTATTCAGTTTTGCTTTCTGAGCAACCGGCTCTGTTGCTATTTATTCATTTTTACCCACCAACCATAAGTACCTACCTACTAGGGCATTTTTGAAAATTTCAACCCCAACCACTAACCAAATGGAAATGGAGGGTTGAAATTTTCAATCTATACAGGATAATAATAAATCTTTAAGAAATAATTTGCAGCGTTTTTGGTTTATTGTTGAAATTTGGATCCAAAATGTCTGGCTAACGGACTCGTATCGTTATTATGGAAATTTTGGTAAAAACTCCAGGAATAGTTTTGGAATTTTCCAAAACGAACTTCACTAAAAATAAATAAGAATAAAAAATAAAAAAAATAAAAATTGGGTGGGAATTGATACGCTGGCTGTGAATCTAACTTTATATCTCCTCAGCTTCGGTCAACGCTGATAGATCTGTGAGGAACTCAGGTTTCTGGACTCACACCTTAAACTGCCCATTTCCGGGTCGTAAAGAGTTTCCCTTGTTATAGCAAAGGGTTTTAAGATAACCGATTGGAGTCGAAATTGATTGGAGATTGGACTTGAAAAGGGGACGAGCAGAGGGGGGGGGGGGGGTAGAGATGGAAGGTACGGGGGGGGTTAGCTGCCCGCAATTCTGAGGGGTAGTTATTGACGTCTCTGGAACCCCCGAAGTGTCTGCCCTGAAGGGGTGAAGGGTGATAGGAGAATGGAAAGGTGGCGGAAGGGAGGAGGAGGACCGAGGGGGTTGCCATTGTTCTTATTGTACTGTAATGAGGCTACCCCCCCTCCCCCCATGACCCCCACAATTCACCCCGTCGCCTTTCGTCCCCTCCCCGCATCATCTTCCCATCCCTTACCGCCGTTAATGAAATGCATTGTGCTCCTCCCCCCCCTCCACCTCATCATCACATCGCCTCATTTTCCACCGTCCTTTGCCTCCTCGCCTCCGACCTTATCCCCCTCCTCCGCCACCACCTTGCCGACAAAAACCTTGGCAGTAATGAGTCATTACAGGTAATTACAGTGAGGGTCGATAGAGGACGCCAAGAGGGTGACTCGCCGCCTCCTAGTCTAGCTCTAGCATTTTTAACATCTTCCCCAGTACAGAATCTTGTTTCCGCAGCAAATCAAATGAATTTGAGTCCTCAAAAATCAAAATTTCTAAAATTTGGAAAGTAAAATCATTTAATGCATTTTATATTGCAGGATTTTAATTTGTCATTTTCAATAATAAGCGAGGGCCTACCTGATCCCATCCATCATGAAACAAGTGGGGATGTCTCTATTAGGTAACTTCAAAAGCAAGAATAATTCAGACCTAAACATGGAGTGTAGTACTGCATGCATTCCAGGATGGATGTTGGATGAGGATTAGTTAAATTTTAACCAGTGAGCGACAATAGCATTTTCACGTCAACTTGGAGGTTTTACACATCAATTTGGAGGTTTTACATTTCAAATTGGAGGTTTTACACATCAATTTGGAGGTTTTGCATTTCAAATTGGAGGTTTTACATTTTAAATTGGAGGTTTTACATCTCAAATTGGAGGTTGACGGAAATACATGATTTAATTAAGGGTTTAACGGAAAGCAATAACAACATATTAGCAAGTGAAACGTAACATTAAAACCCAATAATTGGGTTTCTAATTATTAGAAATATAAAACCTCCAATTTGAAATGTAAAACCTCCAATTTGAAATGTAAAACCTCCAATTTGAAATGTAAAACCTCCAAATTGAAATGTAAAACCTCCAAATTGAAATGGAAAACCTCCAATTTGACGTGAAAATACTATAAACATACAGTTTCGTTCGCCTTTTTACTGCACAATTTAGTATATTAGGGGACTGTCTACTTTACGAGAGCCAAAAATTGAATATTTTGGGATCGGAAATCGTCGATAAATAGGTACCAACATACGCCAATAATCCTCCTTCATCACTCCCACCCTCCATTACACTTATAGTAGCATGAATGCCCCAAATTTGAACAGCCCATCGAAATCCATGATCTGCGATACCAACATTCTAATTTGATCCCCCCTCCCCCCAACTAAACTAAACATACAGCTATACTAAACATTAACATACAACTTAACTAAACTAAACATACAGTTTCGTTCGCCTTTTTACTGCACAATTTAGTATATTAGGGGACTGTCTACTTTACGAGAGCCAAAAATTGAATATTTTGGGATCGGAAATCGTCGATAAATAGGTACCAACATACGCCAATAATCCTCCTTCATCACTCCCACCCTCCATTACACTTATAGTAGCATGAATGCCCCAAATTTGAACAGCCCATCGAAATCCATGATCTGCGATACCAACATTCTAATTTGATCCCCCCTCCCCCCAACTAAACTAAACATACAGCTATACTAAACATTAACATACAACTTAACTAAACTAAACATACAGTTTCGTTCGCCTTTTTACTGCACAATTTAGTATATTAGGGGACTTTCTACTTTATGAGAGTCAAAAATTGAATATTTTGGGATCGGATATCGTCGATAAATAGGTACCAACGTGCGCCAATAATCCTCCTCTATCACTCTCACCCGCCATTACACTTATAGTAGCATGTCTGCACCCAAATTTGAACAGCCCATCGAAATCCATGATCTGCGATACCAACATTCTAATTTGATCCCCCCCCCCCCCCCAACTCGATTGTGGTACCAAAACACCAATCAAAATTCAGAAACATGAGACCTTTCGCAGGCAAACACCCCTCTGTATAGATTGAATTAACTAAAGCGTTTTGAGGGCAACCGATGACTTCTTTTCAGTGTCGCTCAGAGGCCCAAATATGGACCACCCTTGCAATTTTCTCATCTGTTTTCTGATGTGACTCTACTTAGATACCAAATTATGTAGATCGACCCAACAAACATTCAACATCAATTGATTGGGACTGGGGTAAACTGGAAAATCTACACCTTCTTCGCCGAGCTTTCGGCAACTTTATTACTTCCTTCAGGGCTCCTAAAACATCCTTCGAGCCCTGAAGAAGGCAATAAAATCGCCGAAAGCTCGGCGAAGAAGAAGTTGAATTTCCAGTTGAAATCAGTCCCTATGAATTGACGTACTCTGCTTAAATATCAACTCAAAATAAAACATTTTTCGGAGCGCTGTTGGGGAACTAGGTAATTGTTAGTTTACTAACAATTATTACATTTATTATTGTTATTATATTCACTGATTGCAAGTTATGAATTTACTAATTAGGGTTAGGTAGATAGATTCATAATAATTGAATTTATAATAGACAGATTGATTAATAATTGATGATGATTGATAATAATGATGAATAAAATTGATGAATAATGATTTTGAATTATGAATTTACTGATTATAGGATAAGCGATTATCAATATTGATGAATGACGTTAAAATTATTACTAGAACTAACTACCTGGACAGTTGGCCACAGACCCAGTCCTACAATGATGTTTACGTACTTATATAAGCGTTGCAAGGCAAAGTGATCTAAGTACCAAATAATCGGAAATTCATTTTTTGTGAGCAAACTGATCTAGGATCGTTTGGCACGAAGGCCAGTCTGGAAGGGGAGGAATCAGTCGGCTTCCTGCATCTTACAAGCCCTCAACAGTGGAATTTTCCATACTTCCAAGCGAGAGCTATGTGTATAGAGTGATAACTGCGCAGGCCAACTGAAAAACCGCATGCTAATTTTTTGTATCTATTCCTCATTAGCCACGGTTGGTTTGACACAATAGAACACAAATTCCTCATCTCTGGCCACTCGTTTTCCTCTTCGGATCGAGACTTTGCACTCATTGAGAAACGGGCAAAATGCAGTGAGCTACACACTGTTGAGGATGTTCAAAGGGTTATAACAACCTCAAGACCCAGTCGGCCTTTTAAAGTTGTGGACATGGGACAGAAATCATTTTTCGATTTTGCTGAAGCCTTTTCTATGTTCATTGACACGTCTCAACTCCATATCACAACATTATGTTGGCTGCGCATCACCAGGACACAACCAGGTGTCGTCTACTACAAAAGTAGTTACAACGATGTGGTTCCATGGAGATCTCTCAACGTGATGAAGCGCGGTAAGACTACTAAAAATCTCCAAACTACGCTCCTTTCAAGTCTTCCAAAGGAAATACCTCTGAATGAGGCCAAGAAAAAAGATATGAAAAACATGCTGGCTTTTCTCCCAACTGAGAATCGGTATTTTTTCGAAAAAAATATTCAAGTTTCATGTTAAACAACAGCAATTCTTTAAAAATATTGAAATATATTATTTTTCTTCACTTGAATAATGTTTCTTACACTTTTCATTAAAGTTTTGCAAAAATTAGCTCTATTGTACAGTTTTTTTGATTTTCCCACACCTTTGTTTTTGGTACTTATATCACTTTGCCTTGCAACGCTTATAAGATATATTATATCTTATACCTACATACTTTTGTCAACTTATTATTTAACCCTCCGATACGCGCGATATCAAATTGATACAAAATTTAGTTTTGAAAGGTTGCCATGCCCCCTCTGGTGGATTTGAGAGTACCCTTCTCGTTACCTTCCTAACGTCGAATTCTCTTCATAATATTATTAAAAGTTGGCCTGTCACACGAGCTACCAGTAGCATCCGTGTAACTCCCGGAATTTCTTCAAAAAAATTGAAATCTTTCTATGAGTAATGTTGCCAATGAATTGTTTAGCTCGATGAGTAAATACTTACTGTATCTAGTATTACTTTTTAACACAAATAAGGTGGACACAAATATATTTTTTCAGTATTTTTTCTGCTTCATAGTTTTGTTCAAGTCTTTACACAGTTCCTATTCATATAAGTTGGTTTCCCTTATACAATGAAGTTTGTTATAGATTTAAAAAAAAAAATTTCTTCCATTCTCATAACCCTTTATCTCTCTCAAAAACAGTTTTATCAAAATGATAAACCGAGCGTATCACCTTTTTTTTTAGGCCATGCTTAACCGAGGGTTAATGGAATAAGCATTTCTTCTTCTTCTTCTTTTTCTGCACTACACAGATCTCTCCCTTAAAGTTGCTGGAGTCCTCTCCCTCAGGGAGAGAGGTTTCGAAGCGATTTTGAATGAGAAGCAATGCAAGCAACGTCAATTTAATCGTCCTTTCGAGTCTACCGAGATAGCTGCAGCATTGTTTTCTCTTTTCAAGGTTGAAAAAAAAAATGTTCTCCAAAATCAGAATTTCTGAAGGATAAAATCCTTATAACGGGCATAACGACCTGTATTTGAAGTGTACCAATCTGCACACCTCTGGTCGATGGACAGGTGAGGGAATTAGGTTTTGACGTTTTGAACCTAATTTTAGGTATGATTGCAAGGGGCTTTCAACCCGAAATTTGACTGAAAACCGGAGGAAAGGTCAACAATAGTCACTCACTACCAAAAATGTACGCAAAAATTTTTTCAGAACCCACAATCGTTCGAAAACATGAAATCCGCCGAATTGGGAGAATCACCCACCTACTAGTTTTGCTTTGGGGAATTTTGTCATTGGTACTGTTCAAAAGTAATTTAGCTTTTTTAACACCAACTAATTCTGTACTTCGTCCTCGTGATTACATGAGGAGGCTAAACTCCCACTATTGGCAGAATTTTTGTTTTTTTTCGTAGATAATGCCGTCTCGTACGCCATAAGAGAGGTATTTTGAGGAAAATGCCTCTATCTTTAACACTGTAGGCACCGTCTGCTTTATCGGGTCTCCGCTGTTTACGTACTTAAGTTATAGTAATCACCGCAGCGATCAAAACAATGCCGCAATCGTAGTTGCAATCGGCGAAGACTCCCCATTACCGGAATACAGACGCGATGAGAAAAACTTTGGGCGTCGTTCGAAAAACGTTAAAACCCATCAAAACCCCGGCGACGGGTGAAACTGCTAAAGGAAACTTTTCAGAAAACAGTAAAAATGGACGCAAGAAATGCCGAAACTAAATCGACGAAACAACAATCTGAATTAAACAAGGTAATAAAAGATAATAAAACGTTTGGATCC
The DNA here is from genome assembly GCA_009739505.2 of Apolygus lucorum. Classification (NCBI taxonomy): domain Eukaryota; kingdom Metazoa; phylum Arthropoda; class Insecta; order Hemiptera; family Miridae; genus Apolygus; species Apolygus lucorum. The sequence continues at coordinate 55,580,136 of CM019180.2, read as the reverse complement.
ACAGTTCTGCGTGAACCAGACGACAAGGGAACACAAAACGGAGAAAAACCTCAATAGCTATACTTCTAAATACGGCGGAGAACGGAAAAAAAATCTTCTTGACTTGCAGTTCTCGTTAGAGTCAATTTTCGCGACACACGCAAAACATTAAATTACGGAGAGAAAAAATTGGAATTTTTCGAACGGCTTCCTCGGCATAACTGCACGCCACCTCCCTTTATATTAGGAATAACGAGTGAGAGGGGTCACGCGTGTTAGTATTAATTTCGAATTTTTCAAAATATTTCTCTCGTTGAATGGGTGGATTCAGAAGTGGTTTTTTTCTCTCTTTTTTTTAGGAGAGGGTAAGAAGAAGGAGATGAAATGTAAAGGACTCTGTTGAGCGGAAATGAAGATTTCTAAGTACCCTCGGTCGGCCTCTAACACGCAAGAGAAATTAAGTAGAACCTTGTGAATTATTAGTCAGAGGTTCGTTTTGAGCAAATAATTTAGTTTTGGTTCATTATGTTCAAGAATAGAACTATAGAACCGAGCTAAAAAATTGTTTACCTCATTAATGTGATGTTGTTCAAGATACGTAGTATCCGAAAATAGAATGTAAATAAAATTTTAAATGCTACGAGTCTGCAACACATTGGGACATTTTCATGTCAACCACTACACAACAAGATAGTGAAGTAAGGTTGTTAATTAGTTCATCAAAATATTATTTTGATGCTTGGGTACATGAACTAACTAACAAGAAATTATTCTTTACTATTCTTATTATTATTATTCTTTATTATTATTATTCTTATTATTATTATTATTCTTATTAAGAAAACAGTTGATTGTTCTCTACGCAACACAGTGAGTCTATTTTATTTATTTATTGGTCGCGTGAGCAAGACTTGCTAAGTTTTTCGTGACGATTTTTCAGTTTATGTGCCAAAGCAAAGACTTGAAAATGTCAAAAAATATCGTCCCCGCGTTACCATGGGCCGTTCATGTTTTGATTGTTGTCAAAAACTGCCAAGAGATTAATAACAGGAGCTGCAGTTTTCAAAACGCCCGAGCTCAAACATTTCCGATATAAAAGTGTGTGTTTTCATCAATTTAGAATACGTGAGTTTTAGCGAATTTTTAAGGAAAATGCATTTAATTAAAAAGCTGTGCCATTGTTATCACCAACCAACATGAAGAAAAACATCGATCGTATTTCGGTCAGCTAAAATTGGAGATTGGGCCTATTTTGCGATTCACACTCGTGTTTCTGATTTATCGTACGTCCAACCCTTAAATTTTTCACCCCTTAGAAGTGACCTACATCAACCAAATGCTTCGGGGCACAACTGGACCCCAAGTGGGGTCCACATACCAAATTTCATCCAAATCCAAGCTAACTGAGGAAAGTCTCGTGTACGGCGGACGGCGGACGGAAGGCCAAATTATTCGATTTTTGGATTTTACGTACCTTGAAACGTAAACCAACAAATTTTGAGGGGGGTTAAAAAATTATTTTTCTTGGTCGATTCCAAAAGTTCATTATTGAAAATAATAAACCAAAAGTATAAATATATTTATATGTTTAATGAAAACGAGCGTATATTTGTTGTAATCAGAAATGTAGTATCCGTTCGTGGTACTCTTAGTTTGTGGCGACGAGTAGAATGGGGATATGAACTCCTAAGATCTTCAAATCATGCACTGTGCATGCAGTAAGTATGTTTGTATGGTACCTATGCTGACAATCGAAAAAAACCAACAATAGCCGCGTGGATACTCTATGAGTATGAGTGGAGACGAGTAGAATGTGAATATGGACTCCTAATATCATCAAAACATACCCTGTGCATACAGAGTGTTGGTATGGTAGGTATGCTGGAAATCGAAAAAAATCAACAATAGCTCTTGGAGACAGGTAGAACGTGAATACGGACTCATAACATCTTCAGAACATAGAATTTTCAAAAAATGAAGCAATTGCAATGGCCTCAAAATTTTTAGAATGGACTTTTTCGAACAATTTCTTCACTTAAATCCGTTTTGGAACATTCTGAAACAATCCCTGAAGTGTATAAAAAAAGATTTCCTTGAAAATTCGCTCATTACTTCATGCTGCATGAATGGACTTTTTTAGAATCGAATGAGACCACTCCCAGCTTTGTAAGACCAACCGTTCAGTATTTGTCAAGTCTCAAAAATTAAATACAGAAACAAGACAAAAATAAATCAGAAAGGGAAAAATTTGAAACACAGAAAGGGACGAAAATTAAATCAGAAACACGAGTGTGAATCGCAATGATTGTTCACTATTTTATCCAGATTTGCGCTCTAAAAGGGTGTGAAAGAGCAACAGCTACTCTAGCACCTGATTCGTGATTCGATGGAACGATTCTTCCAGTCCATCGAATAAAAACTCAGGGATAGCTCCACAGTGTTATTGCAGACAACGATCATGTAAGGATCTAATGGGTAAATCCTATTGATACTCCCCCCCCCCCCCCCCTTATATAGATACAAGCCTCATGGATTACAGGATGATCTGATGGAGCGCATTCTTCCCACGATCCAATATTTTGGGGTTGAGATTCATCTTGAAATAATCACGATTGTCATGATTTTCCTCATAGGTAACTTTTTCGTCGAACTTGACGGAAAAAAATAGCTGCATTTGTCTGTTGTGAAGCTCTTGAGATCGAATCCCAACTTCTGATGGTGGAGATGGGATAACTCCTATTCCATTCACCGGTACTTCCCCTTCTTCCAGTTGGTTGTCAGGATCATAAATCACTCACGTATAAAGAAACAACTGTATTCTACAATAACTTGGCTCAAAACGGATTATAAATCGATTACATCTCCCCTTGCGGTCAGTTCACTGGCTCGTCCTGAACCCGACTGACGATTGAAGAAGTGATTCTGAAGATATTCGTGGAGCGATTCACCGATCTCCGAATTTTCACAAGTCTAAAGGAAGAAAAAACTTCTTCGTGCAACCATATTGCTGAGATTTCTTCTTAGATACGATATGTTCTCGTAGATAGATAGATATGTTTATTTTTTCGCCATTTTGTACACTTTTACAATAACATAAATGCATGAAGGGATGCAATTTGCTCAGATTTCCTACCCGACGTTAGGCTTGGCCCGTGTTGTAGGGTAGGATCTTTGCAAAATCACTCCATATCGGTAAATAAATTGATGTCTACAGTAGACATTGTATAGTAACTATACAATTACAGTAATAAGTAAATTACTAAACAATACATGATTGGTCAGAAAGAAAGGACGCATTTTGATAATCTCTAACATAATATGTTATACTATATTATATAACTACATACTATATAACCACACAGTATATTATACTAACTTACTTTAATATTCTTCAACTTCAATCATCTCCAAGCTCTAATAGTATCCTATACATATATGCTGTTTAATAGCCTTTCACATCTAAAGCCCCCTTCTGTAACTAGCCAACTTAACACTTGCTTTACCTCTTCCTGCGAACTTCTTCCTCTTAATGCAAAACTTCTTCCTCTTCCTGAAACCATACAGCTGAGACAGTCTGCATTTACCAAGATACTCGCACCATTTTATCTTTCCTAATTCAGTTTGTATCTGTTATTTACCATCCCTAGTCTTAGGTTGATCTCCACCAAGGAATATGTATTCTGACGAAACGTATAGCTCACCAGGGGTAGAATACAGCGCAGATTTAATTATTCTCATTAATTAATCCGATTATCCAGATCCCCTGGAACAATACTGTTTCACAAGGGACTCCCAGTATGGAAGATTCTTTCGTTGAACACAGCGCAGTCTAACGAGCAGCTCATCGTTTTAATCCGACGAATGCAATCAATTTCATAGTCTTCCTCATTAACCGAAAATTTTCGTTTAATCACCCTCAATTATTCTCATGACGTCATTAACGACGAGGTGTTTCAGATATATTTTTTTCGAATTGTTACCAAGAACTATTAATTGATGTTTGGGGTTGTTATGTACCGTGTCAGGGGGCAGTTTGATCGTGATCCCTCGAAACTACATATTTAATGAAAACGTCGAAACAACCCCTTTAGTTTCCACCTCGCGTTCGCCCTCAACTAATTACAAACGAAATACTTTGCCCTTAATGAGGAAAGGGGTGGTTTTTAGTTCGACCGCCGGCTCCCACCCCTGCATTACCGCTCGCCGCGCCATCGCATCGCCCTTGCCGCGTCACGGAGCGCATTCACGGCGGCTCACGGTAATGAGTCATTACCGTGTTTTCCACGGAGTTCGATCGAAAGGGGCTTCGCGTGCTTCGAACCTTTCTAAAACCATCAACGTAGCGAAGAACAAAGGGTGAGGGCGAGGGGTGGGGTGCGGGAGGGGGTGTTGCGGGCTAATTCCGAGTCCACTACCCCCCCCCCCCCCCTCATCACCGACGACGATCTGACATTAAATGATATAAAACTCGCGTTCGATAAGGAGCAATAAACCTGCATCGATAACGACTTACGTGCGCAACTGCGCTAATTGGATGTTGAAAATTCTTACCTCATTGCTTTCATTATCATTAGATGTCTTATCAGCCCGATGTCCGTAGAAATTAAAGATAATGTGAAAAATAAACTTCGTCATGCAGCAATTACCCTTCGTCGAGCACTTTTGTGGTGCTTTTGTTACCAGGAAATTTCAATTTATGAAGGTTCATAGCCAAATTAGTGCGCTTTTCATAAGAAATTCCAGCTTGGGCTTACAATAAATCAGAAATAGGGGTGTGATTCGCAAAGAAGTTCTTGGAATCGAGCAAGAAAAACGCTGCAACTCATTACCCAAAGGTATATTATTTTCTGTATAGATCACCCTTCTGTATAGATCCCTCCCTACCAACTACAAGTACCACCTACCTACTGGGGAATTTTTGAAAATTTCAACCCCAACCACCAATCAAATGGAAATGAAGGGTTGAAATTTTCAAATTTCCCTAGTAGGTAGTAGGTACCTTTGGTTGGTGGGGAGGGATCTATACAGAAGGGTTTACTTGAAGAAACAGCAACTATGTAGATAGACTCAACAAAACGGACTGTGTCAATTGATCGGGATTGTGGTCAAATGGAAATATACACCTTCTTCGTCGAGCTTTCGTAAATTTATTACCTTCTTCAGGGCCCATAAAACAAAACAATATTCACCCATAATAGCATAAACTCTAACAATCCTTTGAGTATAAAAACAAAAAAATTATGACTCGACAACAAATAAAAAACTAATAATAAACATAATAACAGATTTCACTTACTCCAAGGATGTTTATTTAGCGATACCACCATACGTCGATAAGTAAAGAGAAGGTGGAGACGCCACTACAATAGGGATGGGTATCGTTATAAAAGTATCGATATTTTGTATCGATACTGTATCGTATCCGAGTATCGATATCCCAAGTATCGTTGGGCATGAGTATCGATATTTTAAAATATCGAGTATCGATACTTTAGTGTCACAAACTTTTAAAAATCTTTTAAAATATCGAGTATCGATACTTCAGTGTCACAAACTATCAATATCATCCAATTTTCTCAAAAAAAATAATTTTTTCAACAACTTTTATTCATTCTTCACTATTAAGAGTCCAAGCAGAGTGATTTTTTTCCATGATATAAACGTTAATTGTGCAACCAAAGAGTAATGACCCAAAAGCCTCTCTATCTTCTTTATTTTTTTTAGCCATTATGTTGAATTTTCCGCAAGAACAGTATTGATATTCGATATTTAGAAGTATCGGAACCTAAGTATCGATATTCAAAAATATCGGATAGTGCAGTATCGATACTAAAATATCGAGTATCGGTGCGAAAGTATCGATATTTTGAAATATCGAGTATCGATACCCATCCCTACACTACAAAGTATTTTGTAGTCGCCACTACTTTTTCAATTGGCCGTATTTTGCAATTAATCTAACTTACTTTACATTATATCTAAGACAATAATTCTAAACTCTAAACTATACCTACCTACGTGTTTCTTTGTAGTGGCGTCTCCACCTTCTCTTTACTTATCGACGTTTGGTGGTATCGCTAAATAAACATCCTTGGAGTAAGTGAAATCTGTTATTATATTTATTAATAGGTTTCTATTTGTTGTCGATTCATAATTTTGTTGTTTTTATACTCAAAGGATTGTTAGAGTTTATGCTATTATGGGTGAATATTGTTTTGTTTTATAGGCCCTGAAGAAGGTAATACATTTACGAAAGCTCGACGAAGAAGGTGTATATTTCCATTTGACCACAATCCCCATCAATTGACACAGTAGGTGAAGAAACACAGAAAAAGTGGAGTAGGTATTACAAATTACAATACTATTGTAATTGTAATTGTAATTGTAATATTGTAATGTAATTGTAATTGTGATGGTATATTATGCCATTTAACAGAAAACGTTCAAGTTTGGTGGTACAACGAAGATGATTTCAGTGAATGAAATAGCTCCTTGAAGTGGGATGAATCGTTCCCCAGCAGTGCGATGTCAGTTGAATTGTGACCGATGACCGACGAGGAGGTGTTGGACTGTGAGTTGGCAATGACATATTTCACAAATTGGTGAAGGTTGTCGTGGCTGTGAGGTCTTCAAGTATCCGCGGGTAAGCCGAGTGTGAATCTCAAAAGACTGCCCACTGAAGGAATCAGGCCTAATATCCTTTCAAATTTCGGCTGGTTAGATGCGATCATTCATCGCTTAATTGTGATGAGTTTGATGTTGTGCTCAGTTGAGATTCCCTAGCAATGAATCGTCAAATTTCGTAATGAAGGCAGCCTCAACTCTCAGATAGCGATATTATTGGTATCAAGCAGTATTGATGAAAAGGCGCGTTCTATGTAGGCGGGTGATCTTTACAGTACAATAATAAACAGTTGTATAATAATTTTCAGCGTTTTTTGAATTTGTAGTTTTGAAGGATACTCGAGGATAAAGTTTGGTATTCCCTTTTTTCCCTTAAAGACAGTGAGAAAAAACAACTAAGATTTGACGTTTGAGATGGATTTCCCACCAATCAACAATTCATTACTTAGGTACTAAAGAAATATATTGTGCCGATTCAATAAACGAGAATATTTGTCGCATTTTCCCAAAGATGTAAGTACAAAATAACAATCAACTAACTTGGTATTAGAATTCAATAATACTTCCCAGCGTCTTGGGAGGAGGAATTCCTTCTGCGGCGGTCCCTCGGTAGACACGTGGGGGGAGGGTGGGGGTCGATATACGACACTGCCCAAACGCCACGTGTCGATGACCTTGGCGGAGTGTGTGGCGAGGCAGCGGCCTTGAGGAGATGCGAGGGCGACCTTGACCCTGATTCTCGAGTCTGGCCTCTCCTTCCCTTTACCTCAAGGGCCTTATAATAACACGGTGAACGCATCATGCGAGGATTGATCGAATAATGTGCATTTTACACCAGTGGAATTATTATCCTGAAGGATTTCCTTCGATGTTCTTCTGTAGGTATTTACTGCCTCTCAACTAGGTAGTATAAATATCAATCAAAAGCACCAGACTAGTAGCCAGCCAATATTCACCCCGATTAGGTTTACTCCCAGGAAGTTACCTAATAGCAAATTACCATGGAACATTACTCCTTCAACCAGGCGCCATTCGCCAAATGCACTCATTGAAATGATAAATACCTAAACTCAAATAACGAGGGTAGAAGGACTTCAGGCTACGAGATCCGCAAATTCTTCTACTTCTGATGAACTATTTTTATCTAAAATAATTTAGATCGTCGTTTGATGGAGTTTTCTAGGTTTTGACACCAATTCAGTCAACAATTAATGAGAACCAATAAACATCAAACGTTCACTATTTTGGACCAGCCTTTCCTACCTAAGCCAACTATTCAGTCTTCGTTTCTCTATCACAATGATTATTATTTATACTTATGCTAGAAATTCCTTGATATTTCTAACAACGTGTGGCAGTCCATCATCGAGTCTGTAAAAACACGTTTATGTAAACGTTTATGTAAAAAAAATTCATTCATGTAGTAAAAGTTAATGAGCGAATTTTCAAATAAATCTTCAACTGTGTGTAACTACCTACCTAACTAATAAAGTGTTGCTATTATTAGTGCTTGCTATTATTAAGTGTTTGTTATTATTAAGTATTTTAGATTGTCAAGAAACTAAATATAGGTGAGGAAATGTATGATTAGAGTAGTTTATGAGTAGTGCAAGACGTGTTTTGTATTATTTAATAATATTTTTCATACATTTATACCATGTAAGAGGGTGGTTCCTTAATTAGGCGCGGTCGGATTGAGAATCAAACGCACCTTTCATAAAAAATAATTTCAGTTTTAGATAATCCAAAAGGAGAAATGAAGAAAAAACGCTGCAAATCATTGCTCAAAGGTTCATTATTTTGTGTATAGATCATCCTTCTGTATAGATCACTGGTTCTCCATCAATAGCACCTACCACCATCTGTATTCTCCCTTGACCTTCCCTCTCAAATTTCAGCTTCCTGCGTTCAATAGGATTGAAAATGGCTTCGGAGCTCACTCAGCTGATCAGTGATCTGAAGAGTGAAGAAGATCTCCTCGAATGCTGGAGACGCCTGAAAGAGCACTTCCATTCAATAGGATTGAAAATGGCTTTGGAGCTCACTCAGCTGATCAGTGATGTGAGGAGTGAAGAAGATCTCCTCGAATGCTGGAGACGCCTGGAAGAGCACCTCCATTCAATAGGATTGAAAATGGCTTCGGAGCTCACTCAGCTGATCAGTGATCTGATCAGTGAGCAATGATTTGCAGCGTTTTTTACCTACAAACATTGTTTTACCTACCAACTTTTTTTTACCTACCAACTATTGGTAGGTACTACCTACCACACCATACTGGCTTCACACCTTCACAATCAAGTTTATTAGAAAGAACTAAACGCTTCACACTCGATTCGAAAAATAGAAAGCTTGATATGGAAATTTGATTACTGGTTACGCAGAAGGCAAAACTGTATACAAATCGAAGAAATGAACAGCGATCGCATTTTAGTCCGATAAAATTTGAATGGAGATTAGACCTCTTTTGAGATTCACACTCATGATTTTGTTTTATCGAAGGAAAACCTTCAAATACTCGTAGGGACCGAACGGTTTGTCCTAAAGAGCTCCGGGTGGTCTCAAAAATGTTTAAAAATTCTGTACTATTTAAAATTGGTGAAAAAACGATACCTTTATTTCGAGAGTTTTCGAGCTAGGGCACTCTTGAAAATTTCAACCCTTAATTTTCACCCCTTAGAAGTGTTCTACATCAACCAAAAGCTTCGCGGCACAACTAGACCACAAATGGAGCCCATATACCAAATTTGAACCAAATCGGTCCAGTGTTGCTAAGAAAAGTGCCGCGTACGGCGGACGGCGGACGGACGGAATTTTTTTTATTCGATTTTCGGATTCTACGTACCTTGAAACGTAAAACATCAAATTTTGAGGGGGGGTTAAAAAAAACTTTTTCTTGCTCGATTCCAAAGGCTTATTATTGAAAATAATAAACCAAAAGGTAATTTTTTCTGGTGTTGGGTATTTTAGTGGGTGAAAAAGCTGAATTGTGCAAATGAATTGGTTCATAATTGCATTCCTTTTGTTGGCATTGAACATGAAAAAACCAGTCAGTCAACATCCTGAGCTTAGAAGAACAGTGAATTCTCCACACAACAAATTACACATAAAACCTAGTTCTACCGACTCATTACACCCTACAACAGTTGGTAGAGGAACTAGGAGTCACGACTAAATACCTACGATTAACAGAGGAAATCGAGGTCGCCTATCCTACCCTAATTCCCCGATATCAACTCCTATGAATGAGACATGTGAATGAGGCGGACAATGACGAAAAAGACTAACCGAAAATTAACGTAATTATCCTTTTGAGACCTCTCCGACCTCCTGATTTATGTTCAACATGTGATTTGTGCTCATCCTGGTGGGTAAACTTGACAATGGGAAAAGAGGGTTATGCAACGAGCAGCGGTATGTCCTGTAATTTGCTGGCCGCTTGCTCATATCGCTTCCTCCATCCTGAATCGTCCTTGGCTCCGTCACAATGAAAACTCCACTTCACGTTTTAAGAACATGAAGAGGAATTCTTCAACTATTACACCGTTTCCGACGTTTAATAAGTCGGATTTCGATAATTATTGCATTCAGGTGAGGAGCCACGGATGGTAAAAGATGGTTATCTATGAGGAACTACACCAAGAAGTGATGGTCCAAAATGTTTCAATTAAGGTGTATCAGAGTGATTAAAAAAATATGGAAATTATTACGCAACGGTTTATTATTAAAAGAATGATGAACCTTAGGAATTGACCTGGAAAAAAATTTTACCCCCCTCAAAATTTGTTGGTTTACGTTTCAAGGTACGTAAAACCCGTAAATCGGATTTTAAAAAATTTGTCCGCCGTACGCGGCGTTTTTCTTAGTTATTTGAAGGAAATTTGGTATAATATGTTTTCCGTTTGGGGTCTAGTTATGCCCCAAACCTTTCAGTTGATGTCAATCACTTGTGAGGAGTGAAAAATAAGGGCTAAAATTTTCAAAACGCCCTCGCTCAAAAACTTTCAATATACAAGTATTGTTTGTTTCTAGTATCAATTGTGAATCGAATCGAATATTTAGGATCGAGTGAGTTCACCAAGAATTCTGTATCACAAACCGTTCGCTTACTATGTGAACTTGAGGGTTGGACTTACGATAAATCAGAAACACTGGAGTGAATCGCAAAAGAGGTACAATATCTTCTCCGAGTTGTATTATGTTTTGCGTCCTCAGCAACCAGTAATAAAATTTCCTAATGAAGGCACACACAACTCATTGTTTCTTAAAATTAGACCTGATTGTGAAGTGAAAATATGGTTGGTAGGTATTGACAATGGCAAAGCTGTGTTCTTTCAAGGCGAGTGATCTATACAGAAAAATAATAAGCCGTTGAGTAATAATTTGGAGCGTTTTTTTTTCGCACTCATCAGCCAATTATCTTCTAAGGACAGGGGTGGGTGGGATGGTGGCGCTTTTGGGTCCTCTCAACCAAGCCAGAGGGACTCACGCGTTCAGCAAAATTTCACATTAAACGCGAATAATGACTAATTTACCAATTATTGATCATCTTGGTGGTTTCACTGATTTCAACAATTCGACACTAATTCAAATTTTTGAAAAATGTTATATAACATTCATTAATTAGTTAATTATCTATCCTCATTAAGCGAATTGTCTATCACAAAGTGCTGTAGGGGGAGTCAAAAAATTCTTACAAATGTGCAAAATTTTAAATTTATGAAAAAAACAATACTTGCATTCCAAATGTTTTTGAGCTAGGGTGATTCGAAAAATATTCCTCTTACCTTTTAGTTCCTAGACGTGACCGACAACAACCAAAATCTTCATGGCACAACTAGACCCAAAATGGAGCCGATACTTTAAATTTCAACAAATACGGTCCACGGGAACTGGGCAAAATGCCGCGTACGGAATAATTTTTGTTCGATTTTCGGATTCTACTTACCTTGAAACGTAAACCATCATGTTTTGATGAGGGAAACTTTTTTTTCGTGTTCGATTCCAAAGGTTTATTATTGAAATAAACCAAAACGCCTACCAAGTTGTGTGTTCACTATTAGCAATAATAAACCAAGATGCACTCGCAGTTCGGTGAAGGAATGAATTCATCATAATACAATAGAAAGATATGAAACCACAGAGGTCCAGCGAGTAAAGGACGTTCGATTTTGAAGATCAAACTTTATTCTCCTCTTCACTGAAATATACAGCAATTATGTCCTATTTTGGTTGTGAGGGAACAAAATGAAAAGCGGATGTTCACTCGTCGTCAATATCAGTTGACGGCCATAAGTGTTTTCCACCTAAAACTGATTGTGAGTTATCATCGAAAACGAAAAGTCAAAACAGATTCGAAAGGGAGGTTTTTCATCGCCGGTGAGTTGTGTTTTAGATTGGGAACGAGCGGCACTTTTCAGTCCCCCTCCCTTGGTGGAGTAAATAACCGAAAACAGAACTGCCAAACCAACGCAAATGAAAAATCAGTTTGCGAATGAAGTTGATACGGTTGACAGGTTTTGGCGGGGCGCACGTCAGACGTCAACCCCTTCGTAGGAAACGAAATTGGCAGAAGGGGGTTGGGGTCCATTCCTGTATGAACACCTCCCACGTCCAATGATGAATTTTCGAGGTCGCGCTGTAACGTTGAGGAGCACTTTTGGATTGCATCGACACTATCTGAGAAGGTCGGTTTTGAAGGGAGAACGCGAAATATCGCACGTTTATTTGAAGAGACTGCGACTTATGAAGGGAGAGATTTCAGGTCGTCTTCAGAGGACCATTAGGAGTTTGAAGGGAATAGGCTGCTCAACTCACCACACTCACCAGTGGAACCACATCATCAGTAGAACGGCTGCTGGAAGTCTGCGGGGGTCCCCAGCATCTACGCCTGCACGCTCAAAAGGTACCTTTCTTCCCTCCATCTTTTTTCGATATATCGCTCTGCGTACCTTTCAATACTGTCTTTCATCTATTTCTAGGCTCATAGTCGGATATTTCACCAGAAATATTCGTCTTGAGTCAACAGCCACCGAACCCATCGAACCTTTGTCATGCAAGATTCAGTGATAGGAACTAAACTATAATATTATTCAGAAGTAGTAAATAACGTAATCACAATCCACTGCATCTCCTACTGAACATATGGATGTTTTCCCATTAGTAACTGGAACATTCAACGACCAAATGACTCTTCTTCTCATCCAACGACTCGTTATACTATTTAACCGGGCGTGTGGCCTCACTGAGTGCGGAAAACTGACACTTGTTCGAATTTTGGGAGGAAGAAGGGAAGATGGAATCCTAGTACATACAATTTCTGCTAGATTGACATGCAGAGAACTCACAAACACAATTTATTCCCATCAGTAAACATTGATCATGAAAATGAACGCCGCACTGAGCGAAGCGCGCGACCGGTCCCGTGACCCTCAAAACCGCATTTTATTATTATTTCTATTCAAATTTTGATTTATGATTCCATTAAACAAAATTTACTGAAAATAATAAACCAAAAATCCGTCCGTACGCGGCTTTTTCCGAAGTTTCTTTAGACCGAATTTGATTAAATTTGGTATATGGACTCCATTTGCGATAAACCCTCATCCTTATTTTTGAAAAATGTTGAACGAATTGGGAAACCTTGGTTACCTTTGCCCTCATCGGCATATGCTTATGGCATATGCTTTGAGAAAAAAAAATTCTTGAGATTCGTGCTGTTTTGATCTCCTTATCTCCCACCCTTCTACTAAAGCCGGCCGTGCATCGAATCAAATTGAAGCTCTTCTCCTGTAAAATGCGGAAGGTGCGGCAAAAAGCTGTGGAAGCAAAAGTGATAGACAATATACTTCGAATACTTTGGAACAAACTTCACATTGCAATTGCGAAGTCGTAGTGATCTTCCAATTCCCAAAACTTGGCCAAATTTGTCCTATAAACTCACGAGAAAGTGATAATAACTGCTAGCAGGGAAACCTCGAAAAACACGCAATTGCACGATATTATCCCTCCTTGTTCCTCGAGTTTAGAAGTAAAGCACATGATAATGTATTCATAATAAGCCGCGCCTCAGTCCGGCCTTCCACCAACTTATTATGTAAAACAAGTACATGCACAAGTGACCCAAACGTGTAATCATGTTAATTATGTCGTTTTTTCTCCTCTACTCGATATCTCAAATTGACGGTTGTTAACAAGTAGGAACAAGGCGTTAAACTCAATAATACTCACTTATTTACACTTATGTAGCTCCACCGACACGCTTACCTCAAGTTTCGATTACATAGTGAAAGGAGTTTGTTTTCCAGTTTCCTATCCAGAGGTGAAAATTAGCCTTTTTATTTCAACCAACTGTCGGGAGTTATTAAAAGGTCGGCTATATAATTTCCGCCGGAGATGGGTGTTGGTAGGAAATAATTAAGTGTACAAGTTGCGATGGAATAAGCGTTTGCTTTGTGTATTTTCCGGAGGGTGACGCATTGTAGATTCATGATTCTATCATTTTCTACAAACAAAGACACACAGAAACAAAAAGTCGTAAGTGTGTTTCAGCAAAACTCGGAACACAGCCAAAGCACGTGGGAAAACGCTGCAAAGTATTACACAAAGGTTTATTACTTTACCTACATCACCCGTCTGTAAAGAAAACGACTTTTCAAAAAATAGTACCTGCCACGAATGACATCGTTATCCTTCATTAGGTACAAAATTTGGTTCTTGGTTTCTAAGGAAGCACAAGTAAGTTGCAGGAAACGAACAAAGAACGCAATTGATCAGCTTTATTTTTTAATGGAAATCAGACCTATTTCCATCAGTGAACAGTATTTTGCAATTAACATTCTTGGAAGTCAAATCCTTAAGTCCTTATGGGGAGCGAACGTTTGTCCTACAGAGCTCTGGGTAGTCTCATTCGATTAAAGAAATTCAATCATATTTCAAATTGATGAAAATAAACCAAAATAATATGTTTTATCGAAAACACATCGGCAATTTGAAACGAAAACTATCAAATTTTGTTTAATTATTGAAGTTGTTCCACTGTCTTTCTTGGCGTCAAGGACTTCATCAGGAAGGTGAGAATTGGTTCTGAAAATTTCGCTCATGGCTACTTATTGCCTCACCCGCTCAAGTGGAGCGGGGTTCACCCCGAAAAGTATCAAGATCTACGACATCGCCCTCGAGCAGTCACCAATCCAGAAAATCTCCCTCACCGACTGGTCTTGACTTCAGTGATCTTACGAGAACCGGCTCATTAAACCGATTTCCGGCAGTTGGTTTGTTCAAGACAAAGAAATAGAGGTTTCTGTACCTGTCCTGTTGCTCTCCACGATCTAAATGCAGTGAAATTTGAGTACTCTAACTACAAACAATCGGCAAGTATAGGAGGTGTATTTGGACGATTGCGAAAAAGCTCACGTCACGTCTGCACTCGAAAACAAGCCAACGCACATCTTATAAGGACATCAATTTTCGCTTGAAATGAGGTGAAAATCCAGAACAGACGAATAAGGAATCAAAATGTTCCTAAAAACTTTGAAAATGAAAAAAAAAAAAAAACTAGAAAAAAATTTGTAACCTTCATCACACGTATACAGCTTTAAAGTTGGTGTTGATGAAGGAATAATATAGTAGAGTCCATACCCAACCTATCGTTCATTGGAGCTTCTGGGCTACAAAAATAGGTGCCTGCTCCAAATAGCTGCCTATCCAAACGCAATGTATGAAAGTAAGTAGAACGAACTAGAATTCAGAAATATGTCGTAATTTCTCAAACGCACGTTCAACATTACAATCGCTCCATTCGGCGTCTCTTCTTGAGTATCACTGTTACATTAAAGCGAGATATAAGTTACGAGTTGAATGAAGAAAACAGGTCGTTGTGTCGTTTCCATCGTAATAAACACGTTGGCTCGCTCACACGCGTTCGACAAACTATAATCCAGGAAATAATTCGAGAGTATGAGAACGACCTTATTTTCAGGACAGTAGATTAAAGGAGAGACATGAGATACACACTTAACGACCCGAGTAACTTATATGAGGAGTTTGCTTGTTATGACTAAGGATTGTGTTGAGAAATGTGAAGAAAATGTTGTGAACAATTTGAGATTACGGCTGACTTATCTACATTGAAATCTACGTTGAAAATATGTCAACTGTCAGGGTGATAATCCTACATCCTAAGATATGAACTACGAAGTTCAAGTTGGTCGTTTTTAATTTAAATTAAAAATAATTTTTAATTTAAATCGACTCTTCAACATTCTGAAACTTTTTCAACTTCTGCTATTTTTTCCGAATTTTCCAACTGATTGAATTACAGTGAAATTAAACGGTAGCTATTTGGGGGAAAACTGCTCACTACTCTATAAAAATGAAGCTAAATCGGGTGATCGCTTTATGAGAAATGACGTTTTAGGATAATCAAGTTTAATATTATAGGAGAATCAGCATTTCACATTGTGGGTTAAGTGTGTGCCATTGGAGGGTAATATTGATAAAAATGTAATTTTCCCCATTAAGAAACCAGCCAATTATGGAATTGAAGAAGTTTTGGACCAGTTTATCTTTGTTAAGCCTGCACTTAGGGAAACTAATCTGGTCGTTTTGGATTATTTCTCCTGTAGGGAAAAACTGATCCAGGAATCAGCTATCAATCTAGACTAGATTCCCTCAGGTAAGGATACAAGTTAAATCAGTTTAGCTCGAAGTTGCTTATTTGTACGATGATTATTTGAACAAATAAACCAAAGAAGGTAGACTGGTCAGAAATGTACTGTTAGATGAGTTTGGCTAGCCATTTCAGACTAGTTTCAGTTGAGGATGGGGGTTCAGACTTTGTCCAGAGTTCTTAGGTATACAAACTATCTTAGATGTAACTATCTCAGACATAAAACTATCTCAGATATAACTATCTTAGATATAAAAACCCATATAATAAAATAATTTCTTCGTCCAATTTCGACATTTTAGAGCCTTCTTCTCCTCGTAAGGAAGGTTGGGCCAATTACTCGTGGAAATGCTTCCGATCTAGACAAGTTCCTTCACTTCCTTGCGTCAATATACCTGGTTACATACGTCTACAACGGTAAACTGGTACAAAACAAATTTTAAATAACTTTAATATTTAATCATGAATGAACTTTTAGACCATTTTCGTCCCGTAGTGAGTAGAAGTATGAAAAGTAGTTAGCATTTATGACCACTTTCATCTTATGGATTCATAGAGCTCCCAGATAGAATAACTGACCGAACCTGAACCCTATTTTACTGTAGAGCAAATGTGGTTGACAAGGGAGGAGAAATTTGTGGGTTAAGTCATGTTTCAACCTGGCACTTAGAGGTTATCCTAAGTTTGTCGTCATGTTTTTGCTACTATACGCAGTGCGCATGAGGTATATTCTTCTGTTTCTGAAGCTCTGAACACTATTCAAGTCGAAGAGATGCACTCGTAGATATAATATACGTTGAATCATTATCGACGGTTTGTCAGACGACATTCAAAGAAGTTCTCCATCGTTGCTCTCCTGTCATTTTCTCCACTAACAGCCACAATGTCTCCAAGAGTGCTTCATTTCCCTCCCCCCGCTAGCAGGGATTAATTATATTAATCATCTCTTCGAGCTGTAATAACTTCTAGGTGGTCAATTTTTCTCGGAAAACCTTTCCTAAAAGTTGCGTGCTCTCGCTAAGAGCGGCTCTATTAGTTTCTCGAGGACGAAATTAGCTTCCCAGGTAAGCATAGTTAGCACTACAGTTATTAGTTGTTTTTCGGGGTTTAATTGCCATACCTTCCCCTCTTTTTCTCATTCAGTACAGTTTGGAGCCGTCTTTCCTACAAATGGCCACCTGAATAAATTTACTGCATATTACATATTTTATCTGAAGGTTTTCTTCAGACATAAACGGTTGAGTCATAATTGAGTACTTCTAGAAATTCCCAATTATGAATCGGATTTGAAATTTATAGCAAACTGTCGATGTTGGAGCTTTCATACGTGGAAAAAGGTTGAATCTCTAATGTAAGCCGTATTTCGACTGCCTGTCGGTACGCCGTGGTACCAGTTCTGTTTATTGAAGTTGTTCTCAGGGTGACATGGCTAGGTTGTATGGTACTCGGGAATATACCATGCAGAAGTATGCCCATGAGTTTAATTCAGATATGGAACCAAGGAAGGAACATAAGGTGACAAATTCAGAAAACTACAAAGTATAAAGTCATGTATTAGGCAGAGAAATTATTGTCGAGAAATAGAGCTCCCTGTTTTGTCACTATGAAATAACTAGCTAATTCAAGATGTCCATGCTGTTATAATCATATGAGAATATTCACTGCCAACAACAACAAGTATCATCACAAGAAAAAAGATTTCAAGAAACTGCAGATTCTACATGGCAGCTGTTCTTAAGCTTCTCTTGTTTGAGTGTCATTACTCAATCATCAGACAGTATTCCGAATATTTATATTTCTTTCAGACGTTGTTTCCAAAATTATACTTTCGCTACGAAAATGCTCCAGCCGTAGCTTACTTACTCTACTTTGCACTTTAGTACTATTTATCGGTTTTCTATTCCGAGTTTTGGTTTATCATTTTCAATAATAAGCCTTTGGAATCGAGCTTCCATTTGGTCGGTGGTTGGGGTTGAAATCTTCAAGAATACCCTAGAGGTAGTTGGATACTAATGGTTGGTAGGGAGGGATCTATACAGAAGGGTGATCTGTATAGAAAATAATAAACCTTTGGGCAATGATTTGCAGCGTTTTTCATTTCCCAAATTTAACTCAGAGTTCTTCCTACGAGTTTCCTTTGCCTAGGGTTTGTGGTGCGTCTGCGTCACCACCTATTTCCTCTTCTTTCGTGATGTCTATGCGTCATCCTCTTCTATTGGTAGAGCTGAGCTTCCAGAAGAATCAGAAGTTGCTTCTGGAAGCCCTCCAAATCATATTGTTTTATATAGGTAAATGATGCTTGTTTCTTCTTTGAATTATCTACGACCAAATTTTTGCATTACTTCTTTGTGTAGAGTAGATTTTGCTTCATTAGCTTGCTCGATGAATGTTGTAGAGGTTCGCGTTCGGTTGAACCTGTCTAATTGAAAGGGCAGAGTAGATTCTCATACGAATATTATACTTGATAACATGGATAGTCCTTGAATTAGCTGGATCTGATGGTGATAATAGATAGCATAACTAACTTTCACGATTATGTTGTCTTTTTCTGAATTTGTCATATATTAAGTTCCTTCTATGGTTCCTTGTGAAGAAAATGGGAATTGGCTTCAATCATGTTGGATTCAGCTTCAAAGTACCCTAAGATTCAAGCGATACTTGGTTTTACATAGGTAACTGTTACTGATTTCGGTGGAATGCAATAGTGAACTGTGTGAGAGCATAATCACAAAATGTTGAGATATTAAATTCCCAGGAGAAGGAATTTACTAACTGATACTCACTGACACTAAACCAACCGAGATATTCAGGGAATGTTTTAAATGTAGTTTTTCAGACCTGAATTAATAGTGAGGAAGTAAACACGTCGACGTCGTTTTCCCTACCTCCGTGCCGATTCGACGACACCTCAATTCGACAAGGATCGCGATTTCGCTGTTTAGACTGTTCGGATTTGTTCACGTGCAGGTGGTAAACTGTTTCTGGCCGTCATGAATAAACCCGTTGAGCGCCGGAAAGGCAATCAAAATCTCTTGAGGCCCGCCCTGTGGGATACGGACGGGCCTTCCTGAAAATGTATAAGCAATCTCCTATATCCCCATGAGCCATACACTTTCAGAAGAGGAGACGCTAAGTAATGTGTTAACATGTAGACTAGGACTGTATGCAAATGACGGGGGCCGCCGCTTACTAAACGCCCCGTTAACTTGATGGTCACTACTTGAATAATGCAAACAAACCCTTTCTGAGGTCCTTTCCGCCTAGACTCGCTACTGATCCGAAATCTACTTTTCCGAGTAAATGACATCACGTTGATACCGCTACCTGGGAATTCCATTATTGGCCAGCCAGCAAACTCGCTTCTACAAAACAACAGGAGATATCCGGCAATGATTGTTTTCTCACAGATCATAATAAATTCAACCAATCCTGAAGGTTAGCTGCAAAAGTAGATAAATCTACTTTTCCTAGAACAAGGGCTCTTAATCTTGCTCTGCACCAATCTTCTTGAGTACGTATCAACAATCAATTCGAGTAACGTCATCAAGTTTTCCTCATCATGGAAGAACCTATTCCTCGTAGAGATCTTTAATTCTACATTTTTTTGGTCCACCAACCACTGTGCTGACCAATGTAGCTGGCTACAAATATAGCTGGGCCTCAGATCATCCATTTTAACCGCACAAAGCTCCTGATTTCATTTTCACTGCAGGGGTCAGATTTGTTTATAGTAGCCGAGAATACTTTCAACGATATCATAGACAATACTTTTCTTCAATTGTAATTGCAGCTCTGTGTTCCTACGTAGATAATAAGTCAATCCCAGCGTACCCTTCGACTACTAGGCACTACATCTCTACCAGGTACTCTTTGTTATCAGATATAATTAATTTTGTCAGGCTTTTTTTCAAAAATTCAAAAAAATTCCATTTTAGATCTTCATGAATAAGTAGGTATGGTTCGTTTTACAGTATTTCTAGGCAAACCGGTCAAAAATATACCTACTCATACTACAATTTCTTCATAGAACAACCCTTATTACTCAATCTATATCTTTGAACTTTATACGTGGAAATAAGGATTATGGAGTGACTTTCAACATATATTCAGTCACACATCATGAGGTAGTAGACGACTTTAAATGAAGAAACATTTACATAAGCATTTAAGTATAAGAAACATGAACTTCATATTAATCTATACTATACCCATGTACAACAAATTTTTAACAAATCATTACGTTTCTGATCGCCTAATAGGCACTGGCAATTTGGGAGCATGATATGTGTGAAGAAACTCAATATTCATAAGTCAATAATCCAAAAATACATATCATTTAATAGACAAGAGAATGGAGTTATTAAGGTCTGTTTAGTTGCATCTGTTTAGTCGACTTGACGTGCGACGTTGCCGATTCTCAACTGCCTCGGCCTTCTACTGCAGCCTGCTACAAAAGACGATACTCATCTACCTACATAACTGTCCAGTTTCGAGAAAACATATTGATTGAAACTATGTGCCGCGCCCACTTGGTGGCGTTTTCCATAGTAAACCAACTCTGGCGAATTCCGTTCGACATTTGGCCAGTTGGATGTCGGGATGACGCCGGATTTTCACGATTTAACTGTCTTTTCTTCAAGAGTTGACCACCAGGGTGCAGCAAAGTCGTCTTTTTGTTCGGTTATTGCCCCCCGTAAAACCCCTTCACGGCGAAGTCGGTTGATTTGTGTTCAGGGCCGGACTTTACAGCCCTCCAATTCGAGCGCGACCCAGTTTAGGGAAATAGGGACGAAATCATCAGCTTCCCACCACGTTTTCGTAACGATAGAAACATCAGCAATATTAGTAGGAAAACGTTATAAGGTTATCACTTCGACGAGTGTACCTATCGATATTATAATTCAATATTATTGGAATATTATATATTATTGGAAACATCGACATAAATAAATACGTCGATTTATTTATCGATATTGAGGTACTATACGGTACGATACGTTGCACCTATATAGCGTTTGAAACCAAATTTTGAGAAATTTTCTAAAATGAAACGCACAAAAATTAATCGTACCTCAACACATAAATTGCTGACAATGATTGCAGTTAATATCAATTCACAGAGAAATGTGGAGGCGCATAATGTGAAATATGTATGTTTTGTACCCAGTATTGTACCAGTTGTTAGCAACTATAAAACTTATAGTTATACAATTCTAACCATAAAAATTAAATTAATTAATTAACATTTTTGACAATTATGACTTAATTAAATATGTATATCTTTCGTAATGGATCACTTGAATTGTATAAAACATAAAGATGACGTAATTGATCTGAAAGACCCACATCACCTGAAATTGTGAAACATATCGTTAGGGGAGGGATGTTCTGGTGAGAACCAAAACTCTGCCTAATGATTTTTCCGATTTACTTATTTCTTTCGAAACATCAAAATCTCTGATTACTCCAAAGATGACTTTCCTACAGGCTGTTTTATAGTAATTATCAAAAAAAAACTTGTTCATCATAACATAACTTTGACAGACAACCGATTGGTGCAACCAGATTGAAATGACTAATGAATTGAATCCCAAAAGACACCGGTTTGGTTTTACCTTGTCCAATTTTACCGTACCAAAATGGGTTGAATTTTGACGATAAGTTACAAAACCTTCCCGCCTATGAGTTCAATTGGTCATATTATGTCTATAACTGTCAATTGTAAGAAGAGAAATGCGGAATACGATGCAGCCAATATTTACACTAGGACAATTACAGAATTTTACCTATTCAATAGTTTTCGTAGATTGAACCAGAATTGGCACCACAACTAGCCAATTGAACACCACTAACAAAGAGTATTGGCAACCTGCCTTATAACCATGTTGGTTATAATACCATTGGCACACCTTAGGCTCCAATTAATGAACGAAGAATCGTCTGAAACTTAATTTATTCAAGATAAATTCTCAGTAATATTTTCGAAGTGAAAAACTAATCTGGACAATCCTAGAAAATTTCATCAAATTCGGACGAAAAATGTAAGTGCGGTAGTGATTGGAATCAAAAAATTTCCTAGCAAGACTGAGAGTCGAACCAGGGACTCCAGGGTGTAAGTCTAGTACTTTGCTCACTGATCTCCAAAGGGGTTGATTGAATGGCTTTGAGATCCTCACCTCAGACGCAACTGTTACGGCTGTTTTTTTTTTTTTTTTTTTTTTTTTTTTTTTTTTGTTTTTTTTTTAACTCCCCTCAAAGACAAAATGTCTTTTTTGACGGAGGGGGCACGCCATAAAATAAAAATAAATAAATAAATAATTAAATAATGGGGAGGACGCCCAGGACTCACCCGACGCCGGCCCTAGGGATGAGGGAAGATGAGGAAGGTGGGGGTGGGAGAGAGGGATGAAGGGAAGTGCCTCTATAAAACGACCACCAGTTCAAATATGAGCCGAGCAGGACACGGGTGGTGATACCACGGAGTACGCCTACTGAGATGCCCAACTCACGCAACTCCGTGGCACTTTTCCCGCACCACACCCCGCGCCATGATAAGGTTGCAGCCATCACCCTGATGTTGTTGGGTGCCACTCCTTTTAGCTCCGACACCGCTTGCCGTAAATCATTTCTATCATACTTTCTTATCTTAGCCCGCCAAGTCTGCTCCATGTCCAAGCTGCCATTGACAACTTGGACATCCAGGATAATGCAAGACTGGTCGGGCTTGACGGCAACGATGTCGGGCTTCTTACCCTGGTCACTTGGCATGTGATACAATCTCTCCCTCTCAACATCCCAGCCGCTAGATGACAAAGCACCTGCTATCTGCTTGGCGACCGCATCATGACGTAAAATGCGGCCTCCATGAGTCCGAGGACATTGCTGCACTACATGATACAGATGTTCATTTCCACTCCGACAGGCGCGGCAAAGGGGTAGAGTTGTCCCACGACTACCCCTCGAACACCGTACCGCAGTTGGCAGAGTTGCCATGCGGACAGCGTGGAAGTGTCGGTAGTCGCGGGCCCCAATGCCCTCCGAAGCCCAATCTACCCATTGGGAAGAGACAGGGCTTTCGGAGCACTGTCGGAGTTCTTTACCATCTACTGACTCATGCAGCGCAGCAGCGAACTCAGCAGACGAACTGGGTTTTGGAGCAGATGGTGTTGCTCGGTCGCACCATGCTAACTGCTGCCTGACAAAATCAAGATCAGCAGCCGCACGGGCGACCTCCCAGCTCGACCCTTGAAGGGCTAGCAGGCGCTGGCGGCGCAATGAAGGGATACATGCCGAGAGAGACACAATGCCAAGCCCACCGGATTTGACCGGTGCGTGAACATAGGCACTTGGGACACCAGGTGGGAACCTCAGCCAAGAGCGCACAGCAGAGCGAACTTGTTGATCTAACTCTTGCAGCCTCCCCGCCGTAAGCCTGCCAAAGACTAACCCATAGGTCAGCTTTGGCAGTAAGTACGTGCGGAGGAGGCGCAGCTTCTGCTGTGGCTTCAATGGAGCCTTGGTAACGCGAGCTAGCGCTCTACCAAGGTCCACACGGCTGGCACTAATGGTGGCCACCCCCATGAAGTCGACTCCAAGGTACCGCCAAACCTCCAACACGGATCGAGATGGGATGGGGGATTGTCCTATCACAAAACCCCCATCCACAACTTTCACCTTATGTTGGCGACCCGACGGGACCAAGGAGACCGACCCACACTTATCGGGGTTAACCACAAGTCCACACCTGGCTAGCTGCCTAGCAAATGCATTGAGGGCAATCTGCAAGCCCTCACGGGTTTCTGCGAGTAGGATAACGTCATCGGCAAAAGCCAATGCTCCTACTTGCACCCCAGGGGCGAGATCAAACCCTACTTCTGTCGGCAGCTTACCCAAGGCCGTGTCCACGACCAGGTTGAAGAGGAGTGGTGATAGGGGATCCCCCTGGCGTACCCCACGCCCGATCCATACATCCCCTGACACCTCACCTCCTGCCTCCAGGACCGTCACGCCTTCCTGGTACAGACAGGCCACATACTCGATTAACCGAGATGGGGCCCCGACACCATGAAGGCAATCGGTCAGGGCAAGGTGACTGACTGTATCAAAGGCCTTAGCGACGTCCAGAGCAGCCAGATGGAGTTGGCGGCGCTTCATACGGGCCAGCGAGATGACAGTTTGGAGAACTGTAAGGTTCTCCGCCGTGCCATCTGCTGGCCGAAACGCTCTCTGGACGTCACCAATGATACCAGCCACCTGGAGGCGAGATGCCAGTACTTTCTGGAAGTGGCGGAAGACTACCGAGGACACAGAGATCGGTCGATAGCCTCCAGGCCCACTTCCCCCTTTCTTTGGGATGAACACCGTTCGGGCTCGGGTTAACGCTTCCAGGGGTCTTCCCGCAAGGAGGAGTAGGTTGAGGACGAGCAGCTTAATCGTCTTAGGTGCTTTATTCCAGCGACGGGCGGAAATACCATCAGGTCCAGCGGAAGTGGAGTTCTTGACACGGCACTTATGTGCCTCGTCAGACAGCACCGGCGCACACATGATGCTGCGCAAGGAATCCCTGGTAGAGACTGGGGGAACCACACGCTCTCCAGGGTCGTGACTGGGAGCACTCAGAAGTGGCTCCCAGAAATCCACAAACTCCTGGAGAGGGGGTTGAACTTGATTTTCCCCAGGCTCTTCCAGTACCTCCGCAGCCACACGCGCCGGATGCTTCCTCCACAAACTCTGAACCCGGTGGTACTCCCGCCGTCTTGCTTGTTTTGCTGCTCTGCGACCTCCACGCAACACCACTCCAGGAGGAGGTCCCCCCCGGTGCTGCGTCACGGTCGCGTCCCCAACCCGCGGGAAGATTCTCCCTAAATAGGCTGCCACCTCATTTTCCAGGTTATCCAGCCCTTCAGCAGCCCGCCTCGCCAGATCCTGCAGGTAGGTGCTTTCATAGCCTTCAATACGACCTACCTGCCCCCCGAGCCTCAAGACTTCGGTCTTCAGATCGGCAAGAAGACCGGAGGTCCCGGGGGAGGGATACTGAATGGCAGGCTGCTGCTCCACGTCAGCAATAGGAGATGCGGGAGAAGCCCCACTGCTATTTGCCAGGATCGCTTCCTGGACAAGCTGCTTATAGTGGGGCTTCAGGCGGATGTTCTTGATTGCAATGACTGTGCGCATGGGAAAACGCTCACTTAAATAGACATTGATATTGCGTACCCCATCGCGCACAGCCACCACCTCATCCGCCGCCATCCTGCGCAATTCCTCGGAAGCATACCTGTGCTGTACTCGTTCAATATCAATAGCAGCATTAGCAGCAACAGGATGCTTCCGTCTGACGTGGAGACCAAGGTAGACCGGACCTGGTAGTGAAAGCTCGCTCACAATGGGCACACTGGTGGTTCAAAGAGGCAGTGGAAGAGGAAGAGGGTAGGGATGATGAGGAAGAGGAGGAAGGTGAGGATGGCCGACGCCCCTGCCTGGGGCGCCTCTGAGCGCCTCCCCTAGAACCCCGCGTGCCAATGGGCAGGCGGGGGTTATGAGGCTCGTCGTTTTCTTCGTTCATAACGGGGGGGCGCTTGGAATGAAGGGTCAGGGAACCCGTTAACAGGGGTCCCCTCCCTAGTCGCCAGAGGGTCATTCAGCCACCCCTGGAATTTCAAGAGGGGTTCACCAGGGAAACCTAATGGGACCACCTCTGTCCATCCCAGGGGGCCCGGGTTGCGCGACGGGGACGCATGACCTTGACTTGGGTAAGGATAAGAAGGGCTCCAAGGAGATAAAAACACCCTCTATTACCCTACCCCAGCAACCCAGAATTTTACGATTGTGCATGCGCAGAAGCTACTGTAAATTTTAAGGCCTTGATTTTCATTGGGGACCATCTACAACCTAATCCTCGTAATCCCTGAAAATGTCATCGAAATCGGGTAGAAAGTGTGGAAGTTATGGCTGTTACAAGCAATTCACGTTCGCGCATGCGCATCGGCTACTATCAGTCCGGAGGTAATGATTTTCATAGGGGACCATCTAAACACTAATCTGTAACATCCCTGAAAATTTCATTGAATTCGGATGGAAAATGTGGAAGTTACGGCCGTTACAAGGAAATTAACGTTTGCGCATGCGCAGTGACTACTATCAGTCCGAAGGTGATGATTTTCATAGGGGACCATCTAATCACTAATCTGTAACATCCCTGAAAATTTCATTGAATTCGGATGGAAAATGTGGAAGTTATGGCCGTTACAAGGAATTCACGTTTGCGCATGCGCAGTCGCTTCTATCAGTCCGGGGATGATGATTTTCATAGGGGACCGTCTACACTCCAACCCGCACAATCCCTGAAAATTTCATCGAAATCGGACAATAACTTCGTATAGTTATGCGCGTTACAAGGAATTCATGACAGACGGAGAGACAGACATACACACAGACACGGAACCAAAATTGTTCAGAAAGGTCTAAAACGCAAAACGCGAGTGAAAATTTTGATTTTGGAGAACTTTTTTTTTCGTCCTTGAAAAGTGAAAACAAAGCTTCCGCTACCTTGGTAGACTCGGAAGCAAAAATCAATTTGGGCAATTTACAATATCTGGGGAAAACGAATTGGCCGAAACATTTTGGAATCGAACAATAAATATGGCGGACGGACGGATAATTTTGGTTTCCCTCTCGTAGGGAACGAAGGGATTGTCCTCCGCGTGGTCTCTAAAAATTCTAAAAATTCAATACTATCTTAAATTGGTGAAAAACCAATTTAAACCTTCATTTCGAGAGTTTTCGAGCTAGGGCACTCTTGAAAATTTCAACCCTTAGAAGTGACTGACATCACATGTCCATAATATGGCATATTATAATATGACAATCTTTTTAGCATATTATGCTTAATTTGAACCAAATCGGTCCAGGGTTGCTAAGAAAATTGCCGCGTAGGGACGGGCATTTTTTTGGGGAAACAAAATTTTGAGGGGGGGGGGGGGGGGTGTTAAATTTTTTTTTCTTGCTCGATTCGGTTCATTAATGCAAATAATAAACCAAAAACGCTGCAAATAAACAAAGGTTTATTATTTTCCTACATAAATCTTCTTCTGCAAAGACCATTGTCACTATCTATTTACCTATTTAATTTCCATTTAGATTTAAGTCCATTTGAATGAATTTGGATTTGGAAATGAGGTTGATTGTTTAATTGTGTCAATCCGTACTATGCGCCACACCCACAAGTTATTTCGATTTTCTTAACCAAACCTTTGAAGATTTACTTGATGATTCGCTCATTAACTCATACTGTTAAGTAAAATATTAGTTCATGACGCTTTTCTCAAGAACGCCTTGCCAACCAATGGTCCAAATCCTACGCTCAAGTGATGATGAGGACGCGAGTGAAAACTCAATTCTCCGTCCATCGAGCGGTTTCCATGAGGCTAAGAGGCCCAAGGAAACAAGTCCGAGGACTCGGACTGGAGGATGGAGCAGCAATTTGGCTCCCACAAGACTAACTCCTCCACATTTACGCTAAAAAAAATCCCTTTGGCATAAATCAATTTTAATTTTTGGCAAACTTTTGGCATACCAATTTGAACTTTGGGCAACTTATTTTGAACTTTCGGCAAATCCATTACGTTTCGACAACTACTGGAGTCCTTGTCCACCTTCATTCCTTCTACAATGTTCAATAAAATGTTTTTTCTCTCTCAAAAAAATATTAGTTCATTATTATACACAAACATGAGAGATACGGAACTATTAAGGATACCAAAATATCACGAAAGAAGTTGGTAAAATCTTGAGTGTATAAAGATACGGATCAAGTAACTTGAAGAAGATGTGAAGGAGGGAGTTGGTAAATTCTAGGAGCGAGGATGAGACGGTAAACATTGCCAACCCTTTCCTTGGGGTCGCTACCCCACAGACTAGCCCCTAAACCCTTCTCCGTTGCTAGAGCCCCTAGGTCGATAATAGCTTGCAACAATTAAGTTTGCACAACCTCTCCCCATCCCTCCGTCTCCATCCATCCACCTTCCAACATCTACTTCACAAATGGTCAAACTTGCTTCCTCGTTCCCTCCCTCTTCGCTCCTGCAGGGGTCCAATGAT
Source organism: Apolygus lucorum (assembly GCA_009739505.2). NCBI lineage: Eukaryota > Metazoa > Arthropoda > Insecta > Hemiptera > Miridae > Apolygus > Apolygus lucorum. Next base: position 55,551,770 of record CM019180.2, on the reverse strand, counting down.
CTACCCCGCCCTCCCCATCCTCCTCTTTACCAACGATCAGTACTTTGGTACAATCCCCATCCTCCCTCCGCCCTCCGCCGCCCACCAATCAATTCGAACGCTGATTGTCCAACTGACAAGGTTTCCTTAGGGCCGAGCGGCTGACCACTTCAAACCCCCTCAGCCTCTCGGGTTACAGAATTACTCCAACTCCCCGCCAGTTATAAGTTAACCGTTTAATATAACAGACGGAACTTGGGCCCTTGTTTGTCATTACTTGAAACGGAATTCACTCGCACAACTCAACTCAGTAGGTCTTTCGATTGAAATATCCAAGTATTTCGACAAATTCGAGCAACACAAAGTAACCATGATTAAATTAATCTACCGTAACAATTATATTTTCAATATTACCTAACAACAATAAACAAATAATCAATAAACATAAACAATTTCCTTTCACATTTTGCATTGCAAGGTGTTACCATGAAACATGCTTTAGCTTTGAGCTAACTGGCAAAGAGTCCTTTCTTGAATTACGGACGTCCGTCCTGAAGACGACAGAATTTCGAGCTGACTAACTACACAGCACTACAGGCCGATGTGGCCCTTGGCTTCCCAAACTCCCTTCCGCCACTGGGTCACCCACCTGAGACCTCCAAAATCCCACCACCCGGAGGTCCCTCGAAACATCATCAAGCCAGCGACTCCGAGGACGACCTCTTCGTCTTCTGGTTTCCTTCCTAGCTCGCAGCATCATTCTCGGGCAGGCCTCCACCGGCAGCGGTCGACAGGTCCCAGCCATTGGACGCGCCAAGCTTCGAGGAATAGACTATGCCTTCATGTTTAAATAATTCATCAATTTAATCATTCTGTCTTACTCTCCACCCTTGGCCCTCTCTGACAGCTCCACAGATCCTTCTTTTAATCCTTCTCTCAAATATCCGCAGTCTAGCCTCATCCTCATTCGAGCTAACTCGAATCACCAATTATAGTCTCCCTTTCTTGTCTTGATATTAACTCAACCACCCATCGTCGTGGTTGTGTACTCCAACTGTACCTACTTATTATTTTCAATAAAGGAAACGAGCAAGAAAAACGCTGCTAATTATTACACAAAGGTTTGTTATTTTTCTATAGAGATCACTCGTCTGCAAATAACACGGCTCTGCCATTGTTACCACCTATCAACATGAAGAAAATATCGATCTCATTTCGGTCAGCTAAAGTTTGAATGGAGATTTAATCTAATTTAGGCCTCGTTCGCGATTCACACTCGTGTTTCAGATTTATCGTAAGTCCAACCCTTACGTTCGCTTAGGGAGCGGACGGTTTGTCCTTCAGAGCTCCGTGTGGTCTCTAAAAATTCAAGACTATCTTAAATTGATGGAAAACCAATACCTACCTTTATATCAAAATTTTTTGAGTTAGTGCGTTTTCAAAATTTCAACCCTTAGGAGTGATCTACATCAACCAAAAGCTTCGGGGCACAACTAGACCCCAAATGGAGCCCACCAAATTTCATCAAAATCGGCCAGTGCTAAGAGAGGAAAGTGCCGTGTACGGCGGACGGAAGGCCAAATTTTCATTCGATTTTCGGATTCTACGTACCTTGAAACGTAAACCAACAAATTTTGAGGGGGGTAAACTTTTTTTTTCTTGGTCGATTGCAAATGAACTCCTGATGAAAACTTAAGGGTTGGACTTACGTAATTCAGAAACACGAGTGTGAATCACAAAAGAGGCCTAATCTCCGTTTAAATTCAGCTGACCGAAATGCGATCGTTGTTCAGTTCTTGAGGTGTACCTACTCACTTCGCGTCCTTAGCAACCAATATGTAGTCAAATTTCCTAATGAAGGCACCCACAACTTCATATTTCTTCGAATTGAGTGTGAAGTGATAACAAGGTCAATGATAAATCAAGGTAAATGAAGTAATGCTGCGTCGGAAAATTAGTTCATCTCTCCAAGGAAAAGAGGGTCGCTAGTGGAGATGTTCACTTGGAAAAGGTGGCAACTGTGATCCAATAGTGTGGATTACGATACAAATCAAGTGTTGCTACCGGAGATTTAAATAGTGAAGATAATAGTTGACAGTTAAATAGTCGGAAATTGGTGAGGAAAAAGATAAATTATCAAAGGATGAAAAAGAAGAGTTCTAAGCAGGAAGAAAGGATTCATAAGATGAATTTTCGAAGCAAATGGAGGAAGATCTAACTGCAGTGTTAATTACAGAGAGAGAAGACATGTCCATCTAGAAAACTGGACGATTTAGAGTCTTTCATTTGGGATTCAACAAAATCAGAAGAATGAGAGTGATTTTGTTGGTTGTTTACTTGATTCTGTTCCTGTGGCGTTGTTTTCGTGCCGTAGTTTTTACGAATGGAAAGTTCATGCTTGTGAAAATCCATGAGCTGTGTATGTACGGTTTGTAGAAAATGAAGTTCCTCGTTCTTCATAACCACGGGAAAATCTATAATAATATTGGTTGAGGAAACCCTGTTAAATTAATGATAAATCAAAATTATCCGCTTTCGACCTACTCTACGAAAACATACGAGACAAAACTAACAATTTACGTTGAAATGTCACCAAATAATATCCCGTTTCAGATCCGTTTGCCCTGGAAAATAATTTTTAAAAGTTCATTAGAATGAGTGCAGAAGAGTGGCAGTGGTGGGGGGAGGGGGCTGTTAACGATTCGCCCTTCTAAACCTCCCTCATCATCATACGAGAAATTCGTAGTGGTCGGAGTGTGTAAGTGTGACCACATACTGGTTAGAGAAGTGGGGGAAAAAGATCTCTAATGATTCCTCCTCTCACGCATCCCACCATTCTCTCAACTGTTAGTTAAGCCTCCTCCTTCACCCCGTATTTTGCTTACCCTCACATTACCAGCAAAGAGGAATAAATACGGTCCACTTAAGAGAGATGAATCAGTGTAAAACGTATTTTAGAATGACACCATCGAAGAGCCCTTCTACACGTTTTACTCAAAAAACCAAAAACCGTCAAAAACTTCAGTTTTCCCCTCTCAAGATTTTTTTTTTTGTATTTTCGCCCTTTAGTCACTAAAAATGCCATAACTTCCTCAATACAAAGAGTGAAAATAATATAATTATACCGATAAAAAGATTGGTAAATATCCCATCTTCTCAGCTTCTAACAACATTTTTATTTTTTATTTTTGTATTTTTTTTTTTTTTTTTTTTGAGGACTTGAGGGTGAAAATAAGGTGATAAGTTATGTATCACCTGACTTGTTCACTTCGATCAATACTAAAGCAATATGAATGAGTATTGTACGAATATGTTAGTATGATATTCACGATAGAAATATGATTACGATTTTTTTTGCATCACGCTTTAATTGCAACGTTTTTATGTTGTTGGCTTTCAGTGTGCTAAATGGTACATGAATTGACTGTGGAAGAAAATCCAACAATGAAAAATTAAATTATACTTTCTCACTGCATGGAACTTGGATGGAGATGGTGCTGATGTAGATTGGTAGTAGCTGGATGTTGTATTGTTTGATTGATTTATACAAGTATCAATTGAGATGATAATATCGAACCTATTTGCAACTGACGATAACTTCTATTCCGCTTACTTGACGAGATTACTTCCATTATCTCCCATGTAATGTAATAAACAGCTTGATACGTGTTTATTTCAATTGTCTCGGGTAAGAATCCGAAAAAATTACTCCAATGATTGCATTATATTAGTGAATGGGGTATTACACTCCATTGAATTGTAGTTGTATGAATATATGAAATGTAAATAATGAAACTCACCGACCGACAACTTCGAAAAGAAAAGGAAAGATGTCAGCGTACCTGAAAAGGAATGAAATATATGTATAAGTATCATTTAAATACGCATTATTTTTCAAAAATTCAGTAAAACAACATAGAGATTTGTATTGGTAACTGTAAAGACATGTATTGTATGTTAACACCCGACAGAAATGCAAAGAACCATTTAATATGACATTTTTCCTCAATAACCATGAAGCCTGGAGGTAATTTCCGATGGTGCGCACTTAAATCACCAAATTTCATAACAGAAATTGCAATATACTTGCATTTTTGTAAGTAGCCCATATTGTTGTACTAGAAATTAATTAAAGTTAATTTTGATTAAGAACATAGGAACTCAAAAACAACGATAAAAAATGATCTTAATCTCATTACAAAACTCAAAACAAACTGGCGTGATATCTGTTACCTGGGATGAAAATGTATTTGCGGAAAACTGCGGTAAATTTCAAAATTTACTTAACAATGTACTGGAAAATGCCATCACAAAAAGTGCTGTGGGAGTGGCAGCCCAGAGGACCAGAGAGGGAACCTCAGAGGGAACCTCCTTATGGACCTCAGAGGGTAAGAAGTGGTTAATATCTCCCCCATCATTCTTCTTAGCTTTTGATTTATTGACAGTTTGTGAAAATATTTCTGCTCGCCTATTCGGGGTTCGATGGTAAGGGGAAGATGGTGTGTGGTAAATAGAACCTTGCGAAGTCAATGTGAATTCGCTCTTAATGGACAGGCCTTCCCAAGGATGGTTGACTTTTGAAGAATCATTTATCAATACCAGACATAGTTTGCATCTATTTACCAATAACTCTGTCGATGTTTCCATTCTAGGCCAATATCATGAATAAAAGAATGAATGATCTATTGATAGGAGTATGATCTAGCGAGTGTTTTCACCTTGGTCATCCTTGAGTGTCCCCAAGTTTGTGTAGATGGTGTTGTGTAGTTTTGTAGATGGTTTGTGTAGATGATCTTCTGTAAGCTGTTGGGAATAATTACTCTTTCGTGCCTAAATATAAACAAATCTTAGAGTCAATTCTCTACGATCTTTGAATCATGTTTAGCCAAAGACTCTCTAGATTTTAAAGCCTCAAGTATTTTGGATAATTGGAAATCCTACTTGACATCTTCTTTGATTTTGGATGCCTGATCTTTTTCTACTCGCTTCATCATGATTAGCTCATTATGAACAACTACGTCTTCAGATTCGGGTGCTTGCTTGGGATTTCGAGAGGAATAATCAGGGTTGTTGTGCTCCTTGGTATTTTTGTTGGAAATTTGATAGTACAAGGCAGAAAAAATTGCACATAATGGGATATTATTGTCGCAGCCAATACAGGAAGTGGTCTATGGATCAAGGATAGAAACCAGTAATTTATGATCAGTAAACAAGTAGAACCTCCGACCATAACAGTAAGGGAACTATTTTCGTAACGCCAAATGGTTACTTATCCCTTCCTTATCTATTTGACTGCATTTTTCTCTTAAACAGACATCATTCAATGAACCGAGATCAAATAAGACTTGAAGATCGAACGTTTGAGTTGGAGAAATCAGTGCAACATGCAGTAGGTACCTAAAAAAATCCACTCATAAGAACTTCGGGCCTCGCCAGGGGGCAAGCCGCCTGGACCCCCGGATAGTTGCTCTTAAAAATTCAAGAAACATGGAACACCTATTGATGCCCCAAAGGTATTGTTATTGTTATTATTATCGTATTAAGCAATCGAAAACATCTGAAACGTCGAAGACAACAACTAAAAGCCCGCGTTCATAACAAAATCTCGCCTAGGTTTCAAGACCCTTTGGTTACATTCGTAAAAACCAAGCCAACCAACAGCATCAATATAATCCACTAAATCAATATTGGTTTTTACCACGAATCTTGTTTACAGTTCTTTTAAATCAGAGTTATATATATGATTCGTCCATGTTTATAATTTACTTTAACTTTACTTACTTTTATATAATTTACGCATACGTTGAGGGCTTTTCAACGAGTGGAGAACGTTTTTCGTGGGATGAAAACTAACGGCGATTCATTTCCTTGGAAACGGGTCGGTTGTAAGTGAAAATCATTACAAAATTCCGCGCTACTTTTGTTCCACGGTTCCGTCCCATTTTTGTCCAGTTAGGTGATGGCTAAAGCATGTTCCATGCTAACATCATTTTCGACTGAAGACTTCTTCGAGAACGTCTTCCACATTTTGGTTTGCGTACTCACCAATATTACGTTTAAAGTAAAGAATCAGTCCTCTCATGAAAACCACGTGCCGGTAATTCATGTCAAATGTTTCAAATTTACGGTGTTTTAAACTGAATCAACGCTTTTATCCGATAAACGCAGAACCAGCGAGAAAATATTCATCTTCAACGAGATAGTAGGATGAGGTAATATAATTTTAAATTCGAACAAGTTCAATCAACATAGCCAAGCGAACGCAACTAAAAATCCGCCATACAAATCTCTGCTCTCGATTCCTATATCGGCGTTGATTGAAATATGAATTGAACGAAGAAAAAAATACACGAACTAACGAGAGAGAATACATCAAAATCCACTTACACCTCAAATGCACTTCATGATTTAAAAAAAATGCATACAGCGTTCATTTGATTACGTCCTCAATTGAAAGGGATTGAAATATACGAAAATACATTTTTACCCTTCCTATAGAGAACTGTGATGAGTAGGAGGGACGGATTTAAAAAATGTACTACCTGGCACGGCGAGTCTGTTTTATGGACGTTTTAGTGTATATGAGGTCTTTCCCGACAGCGTGTTATTTAATTTTTCCATTTAGCTCGAGCGGGGTTCGAGAACAGTAAAAATACTTTTGCAATATGAAACGGAGGTTCAAGTATGTAAAAATAAATAAATTAAAAAAAAGAAGTGAAAAACAAAATGTCGGGTTCGGAAAGAATGGCGCTAATTTACGCGGGAGTGGTGGGGACATGTTAGGTTGGCTGTGCAGTAACACATTTTTTACATTTGCGCTTCGTAATGGATTCCGGTGAAAGAGGGTTTGATTGAGGTGTGACAGCGGTGACACGAGAGGGAAAGAAATCGAATTTTCTTCACGGGGTTTACACTTATTTAAATGCATTGAGATATTGAAATAAAATACGGCAATCATGGTTTTCTGCTAGGAAAATCCATTCATATATGTTAAAGAAAAAAAAACCAGTAGGTATCTAATTGTTTGTATAATTAATTTGTTCATAATGAAGGCACTCACAACTCAGTATTTCTCCAAATTGAGTGTGAACTGTCAATTTCTTCAAAATAGTTGTGAAGTAGGAAAGCACAACTTTGGCAAAGGTGTGTTCTTGGTAGACGAGTGATCTACACAGAAAATTAATAAACCTTCGTATAGTAATTTGCAGCGTTTTATTGATTTTAACTCAATGACACTTGTACAGTTACCAATTTCCCTCCGAATCAGGGCGAAATCGGTTCATTGAATTATCATGAATCTGAGAATTAATTTTAATTAAACCACGCCCAGAGATGAAATTTGTGTATCTCAAAAATTGCCTTCGGCTCTTTGGTCTGAAGGGTATGGAATTCATAGAGGACCCACCCACTTTACTCCAATAAACGGGACGAAATTTCTTATGATTTACCCAAGGAAAAAGATTAACCCTAATTGGACCATGGTGTCTCACCGAAAAAATCTTAGGAATTCCAGAGCTGTTCCAAGGTTTCACCAGATTATCAAGGTTTAAATTGCAATTTAAAAATTAATGGACAGAGCTGAATTTTTTGAAAGTTATTTTAAAACAAAGGTGTTAAGTATTACAAAAATTTTGAATTTTTTTTTCATCGATTTCTTTGGAAATTTTTGTCATAACTCTGTTTTGAGACTTCCGATAGCCCTCAAAAAATACGCTGTCCATTAAATTTACAGTTGCAATTTCAGTTTTGGTTACTCCAGTGACACCTTGGGACAACTGTGGAGTTCTTGGGATGTTTTTGGTGACACTAGTGAAACCATGGTCTAATTAGGGTTAAACACAGCTAGATAGAAGAACGCTCACACTGATTCTGGCAACCTCGAATTGTTTTGGATTGCTGCACGAATTCAAAGTTTTCCTGATATCCAATAAAAAAGCTAAAGAGACACGAAAGTATCGAATTAACCTTGTGAAATGCTAGCTCAGAGGTGTTTGTTGCGCCCTAAACTCAAATACAGCAAAATTGTAGGAAAAACTACAACGGTAATGGAAAAAAACTGCAACGGGGAGAAAAAATATTAACTCATGCCAAGCATGTTCCAGAAATTATATTCGTATTTTGGTAAATTCAGCATGTAGTTTCATAATTAAAAAATATTAATTCTTTGGAATCTAGCAAAAAACATTTGTTAACGCCCACACCTCTTTAAAAATTGTATAGTTTACGTATCCCAAAGTCATGTAAAACATTTTCCGTCCGTCCACCGTACGCCACTCTTTTCATGTTACCATTTTGATGATATTTGGTAAATAGGTTCCGTTTGGCGTCTATTTGTGCGTCTAGATGAGCGAATAATAAGGGTTGTAATTTTCAAATGTTCTAGCTCGAAAACTCTCGATATAAAGGTGTTGTTTTTTAACTGATTTATTGGAATTGAATTTTTTGAATCGAATGAAACCACCCACAGCTGTGGAATTACAATAAATAGGGACCATGAATGTGATTCGCAAAAGATTATTCTCTGAGGGCAACAGGTCTAATATCCGTTCAAATTCCAACCGAAACCCAGCCAGAACTGGGTCTTTTCTTCAAATAAAGATACACGTCACCCAGTCGGACTTCTTCAACATCAAGAACAATACATCGCAATCAAATGATTCACAGCTCTTGGATATCGATGTTATTGCTAGCAGGTAGGTAGTATGATGGAGAAGCTGAGCTCTATGTGATCTATGCAGCAAAATAGTTCCTTTCAATAGGAAGAAGCATTTTGGGAGCTCCACTTTGGACACTCCTGGCGCATATTAAATGGAGGAAGCTGGAATGCGTGCGACTACGTGACGAAGGCCTGGACCTACAGTAAATTTTTAGCAGCTGAATTCAACTACAATACCTCTTATGACTACATCAGATCACCACGTCAGTACATCCAGCATCAAAAATTCGAAAATTCGGCAGCGTTCCTTGGCGTTCAGTAATTCAAACTACAAATGTTTTTTTGGTTATTCTACAAAATTGCGAGAACACCCACATACTCGCACAGCTTATGTAAAGTACATTATTTATATTACTATGCCACAATAAATTGTACTCCCTATTCAAGTTGGGTATCATTTTGACTTAGACTTAAATATTCTTTTCTTAAAAGTACTTAAATACTATTATATGAACTCCAGCTGATGGAAAACCAAAGCCTTTAATACTTATCTCCCAAAAAAGAAATGCAAATGTATGTTTAATAAAAGAATTTTTCTCTCTCTCCCGTTATGTAATAATTTGCAGCGTTTTGAAGCTGTGATGAATTTTCTTCAAATTCACAAATTGATCATAAATGAAAGACCTACCAGACATGAACTCGGAAATGGACGTTGAGACCAGCAGAAGAAACTAAGAGCAAATGAGCTCTCTGGCACTCAGCCGACACAAAACTCATTCCCGAACGTCGATCGGTCATCGGATTGAAATTCAATTGTCATCATAATTGCAAGCGCAAGCTGCAATTTCCTCCTCGAGCCCTTCATTGCAAAGTGCCCACTAAAACCGTCTTACGACACCGCCAGCCACCGGAGTAGCCTACACGTTTCAGGAAAAGAAAATTACTGCAAAATTCCTTCATTTTCACCGATTGAAGTGAATTAACATAAAAACGGACGTTGAATTAACTGAAGACGAGTTTATTCGCCAGAGAAACGAAAATATTTTCAATGGGGATTGTAATCGTTTTTTTCGGTAGATGAGGTGGGTGATTGGCGGAGCCTCTTCAAGAATGATTTACGGTCAACATAGCTCTCGAAGGAGGGTTTTACAACCGCATCGATATTACAGTATTAATTCGAAAAAGCTAGCGGCTTTTCTGCCTTTTATCGACAGCTCGTGGATTGGGAGTTTTTTCCAGGACTGTGTATTTTTCCGTAAGAAAAGAGAGGCGATTCGAGAGGGGATCTCTCGATATAATGACATTTCTTTTCTTGGCTGCACGCGATGGCGTTGAAAAGGATCGTTGTATGTTGAATACGCGGAATGAGGGATGAAGAAATGGCAATAAAAAATACAATTCATGAAACGACATTTAAGTGGTGTACATTTTACTGAATACTAGCTGATCAGTCCGCTTGATTCCTTCGGCTAGGAACATTAGAGGATTGCATCTTGGATTTGATAGAGTATGTTCTGCATTATTGTTCTCAATAGTCGGATGTATGTTACAAAAGATACTGCGACAACAATCAGAAGGTTTGAAGAACAATTAGACCCCAAATATAGTCTATATAGAAAATATCATCGAAAATGCGAAGTATCTAAGAAAAATGGTAACTTACGGATTTTGATTTATTGTCAAAAATAAACTATTGGAATCGAGCGAGAAAAAAAATTGTTCATTTCTCCCTCAAAATTTGATGGTTGACGTTTCAAGGCGTTTCGTTGTGTACTTGTAAAATCCAAAAATCAAATAAAAAGTCCATACGGAGCGATTTTGATTACATTTGGTGTATGGGCTCCATTTTGTGTCTACTTGAGTCGCGAAGCTTCGTTAATTCAGTTAATGCCATAGCTCCATAATCGTGTTTTCATCAATTTGTAATAGAAATGAATTTTTAGAATCGAATGAGACCACCCAGAGTTCTGTACGACAAGCCGTTCGCTCCATATGAGGTCTTGCGGGTTGGACTCACGATGATTCAAAAACTCGAGTGTGAATCGCAAAAGAAGCCTAATCTCGTGCGATAATCAAATTTCGTACTGAAGGTACCCATAACTCTCGTATAGCGAAGTTATTGCTATATTAGGTAGGTAGGTAGGTAATTTTAATGAAAAAGCCGCGTCCTATCCAGACGGATGATCTGTACAGTGAAATATTGAACCAATTTGTAATAATTTGCAGCGTTTTCTTCGGTCAATTAGATCATCATGTTCTTCAGTTGTACTTCCTTAGCAACCAAGCCAATATTTTCCAACCAACCAAACCAATATTTACCAATATTTTCTTTGAATATGCGAGAACTCACATCTCTCGAATAACGATATTTTGCTGGAAGGTACTTTGAGTCAAAATTAGGTTGATTTGTACCTTGCGTGAAGATAGTAGGTGTAATAATTGAAAAGCCGTGTTCATTGCCGGCGGATGACCTATAAAGAATGAAAACCATTGTGTGATAATTCACCGAGTTTTTTAATTGATTCCTTGATAAGGGGGAAAGAAGAAGGAGTGACTTGTTTTTTTCTTCTTTGAATCCAGAAGTTTAATATCGAAAACAATAAATCAAAATGAGAACAATTACCTGCAGAACTATTATTTTAGATTCAGAACAATAAAACTCATTACGGCTTTTGTCTTAGTTATCGTCACGGGGAATCCAATGTTCGTCATCAAAATTCAATTGTCTTCGCCATTCTTTAATATTCACAAAATACGCTGTCAGTATGTAATCACCATAATCACGAGTGGAAGCTACTCCGACAAATTTGCTTGATTGGATATTTCTAACACAACCGATCAGATCTTTTAAATGCGATATTGAAGATGTCTGATAATGTACAAATCTCTGTAACAGTGACTAAGCAACTTCGGTTCATAGTTACGATCTCCTTTGTTCCATTATTTTAAATAATGAACCTCTGGAATAAAACAGGAAAAAATGTTAACCGCCTTAAAAATTTGAAGTTTTAGGTTTGAAAGTATGTAGAATACGAAAATTTGGTTGTAAACTTCAATTCGCCCTAGCTCGAATACTCTCGATATAAGGGTAATGTTTTTTCACCAATTTAAAATGAAATTGAATTTAAACAGTAACTTTTGAAAGTAGGTTAATACTTATTGACATTTTCATGTCTTTCATATGGCACATAAAAAAAAATCGTCACGAAATTTGTTGCGACGAAATTTGTTGCGACGAAATTTGCTAACGAAATTTGCTAACGAAATTTGTCCCAAGTCGCCACAATGATGATTATTACCATCAGAAGTGAAGTTGTTAGGTAGGTAGGTACTTTACAGTTTGATATTACCAGATCAGCTGAGTCGAAAATTGAGCTCCCAGATCAGCTGAGTCGAAAATCGAGCTCCCAGATCAGCTGAGTCGAAAATCGAGCTCCCAGATCAGCTGAGTCGAAAATCGAGCTCCCAGATCAGCTGAGTCGAAAATCGAGCTCCCAGATCAGCTGAGGCGAAAATCGAGCTCCCAGATCAGCATGAAAATGTTTCAATGTGTTGCAGACTCGTATGCAAGCGTTTTAAAAACATTTTCTCGACGAACAGACCCGATTACCTTTATTCCTGAGCCATACTCTATTGAAAATTTTTTAAAAAAATTGACTGAAATACCCCATTGTGTGTTCTTGATAGGACAAGTCTCCTCACTAGCCTGGCTCCAACAATTTTTTTTCTCTCGGTTTTTCCTAATAGATCTTCCGATACGTCGAGTAGGTATATCGATATATTTCTTCCAAAATTATGTTAGTAACGTTTCAATGCACCTACATACTTACTTCTTCAAGTTTTTTCAAGTAGATCTTCCGATAAGTCAATAAATGTATCTAAATGATTTTTTATTGTTTTACACGTTTAAATTCACCTACCTACTTCAACACGTTTTTCCAAGTATATCTCCCGATATATCGAAAAATCGATATATTTTCTCCGATTTATCGAAGGTATTGATATCTCATTGACGATATATCGTTTGATTTGTATATCGATATATTTCATTCAATATGCCATCCCTAATAATTATTAATAATTAATAAAAGTATTATTCATTAATAGTTAATAATTATTAATTGGAATTATTGCTGTTCGTTTCGTCGAGTTGTACTCAGTTTTGCGTCCTTAGCAACCAGTAATCAAATTTCCTTATAATTAGGTCAACCTCAACTCCCTGTTTCTTCGAACTGAATGTGAACCGTTTATTTCTTCCAAACAAACTTGATTGTGAAGTTGGTATGTGGTAGGTAGGTAGTATCTACGGTTGGTACAAAGCAAAGCAACAATGGCAAAGCTGTGTTCTTTGCAGACGAGGGATCTATATGGAAAAAATCATTTCCTTTGTGTAATAATTTGCAGTGTTTACAACCAAGAATCAAAGCAATTGAAGACACCCACAACTTTGGGAATAATATTTAACTGGTCGAACTTTCTGACTAATTAAACATGATTATCGCTTATTATTTTCAATAATAAACCTTTGGGGTCGACCAAAAAACAAAATTTTTAACCCCCGCTCAAAATTTGTACCAGTGTCTAAACCCCACCTACAGCATTGGTTCATTTATCCTCCGCTAGGGATAATGAAGCGTTTTTCCTTTGAATCATATGAGATAAGCTTAGTTACCTAATTTGGTAAAGCTTGAGATGATGCGATGCAGGTGATTCGAGGGAAAAATGCTTTACTATCCCTAGCGGAGGATACATGAACTAATGCTGTAGGTGTGATTTAGACAAAACGAAATTTGTTTCGGCTACCTTGGTAGACTGGAAAGCAATACATTACCTTGGTCTGGCAAAACATGATATTTATGGCACATTATAAGGGATAGGTATCTTGATTTGGGTGACCACAACTTTTCTTTGACGTTTCTTTCTTTGAAGTTTCTGTGACGAGACTGGCAGCGTTTTATCAACCTTCCCATTCCATCCGTTGCTTGTAGTTTTCCTCTACGTTTCTAAAATTATCATGTTCTGCCAAAGCAGGCGAAATTCGACTTGTACAGCAGGAAATCTGAATGTCGACAGAGGCTGACAGACCAGCCTGGAAGAGTTGGCAGGAAATATGGAGGGAGGGAGGGCTTGGAAAGAATTCGTGTCGGTGGGAACAGAAAAGGATTTTTGCGGTGTTCACTTCAGCTTCTCAAAAATTTGCGACCCAGATTAGCCGGCAATTAAATATTCAATTAAAAATGTTAAAAGTCGTTAGGGCTAAGGCGAATTGAATGTAATTAGTGAGAACGGCTGATTAATTAAGGGTTGGAGCTAATTAGGGAAGCTGAAGGGGCGGCTAGGGTAATGGTGCCCCGTCTCACCGCTCCTTTTCCCCTCCGAACCCCTCTCGACCATCCCGTTTTACGTCCAAACTGCCCCCCCCCCCCCCCAACGGCGTTCCTCTTACGTCCAAACTCCCCGATAACCGCCCCTTGCCGCGCAGTAACCCTCCCAGACCGCGGTGGCGTTTCTCAGGGTGAAACCCTTGGTCGTAAACTGGGAGGGTCAGCTGAGTTTGATATTGTTGAGAAGGCACAACTACGAGTTTCATCTGGCACCACGGTACGACTTCTCTATAATGTAAATTATTACTCAACGGCACAAGTTGAGTTACCACAGTTTATACAGTAAATGGCTGGTTCTCTGTTAAATTGATTGGAAATAGGTTTCACAGGAATTCAAATCCTCCTTCACCTCCTTTTACCGAGCTTTCGGTGAATTTATGACCTTCATCAGGGCTCGAAGGATGTGTTACTGAGTAAACATCACTCCAGCGTCAACTAAAACGTTGCAAATTATTTCACAAAAGTTTATTATTTTTCTGCATGGAACACTAGGAATACTCTCCCGCCAATCAAATCTTTTCCACAGACAGTTTAACTCTTCTCCTTGTTGAAGATGTACAAGCAACTCAGAATTCTAATAAATCTTCCCTTAGTAAACCTTGTATGAATGAGAACGGTACTACAAGACTGAACAGGTCACATAAAAATTCGAAGAATCGAATGAAAATTTGATAAGGGTGTACAGCTAAGAGTAGCCCGTCTGAGGTTATGATTAGTATGATCATGGTAGCATGATCGAGGATGGGCAAGTTGACGAGAGGTTGACTGATCACGTGAATTTTTCATTATTTAACTAGTGACTTTAGCGTCGCATTATAAATCAAATATTCAAGACAGAAGGGATATTCTATAGACCCTTTCCCCGAACGCTTATTATTGGGGGGGTAGAAATAATTATGCGGTCAATTAAGGATAACTACGAGTAGCCAGGAAGGAGTAGATCATTTCTATGCAACGTGAATTATTGAACATAGGTAATAACCTGTCTAGGTACGTTTAACGGTTTCTTAAATGGTCTAGGAGAGGCTAGCGTGACGGTTATAATTTCATCCGTAATAATTTGGTGAGTGTATTTTAGGGCGAATGTGGAGTATATTTCTTGTTAAGCATGATTGAGGTACAACATTTTGGTGTTCAATGGAGATCCTAAAACGTTGGGTCCTGAAACACTAGCTCTCCCTAATGGTTATCCTGATGACTGTCATTCTTTTGGTAGAAAGTTGTATGTTTAGGATTTTTGACGCAATGATACCAGTTTTTTGAGTACAGAAACCTGGCAGTACACACTATCACGTTGCAGGTATGGAAAACGCAAAGAGGCGCTAATGATCCCTATCTGCGGCAGGAGCTTATTCAATCTTCGGCATCGCGCTAGGAAGCTACTAGTCAGGCATATTTTTAGAAAAGATCAGGATTCAAGGAAGTGAAGAAAATAGTACTTCAAATATCAATAAACCGGAAAAGCACCATAGTTCATCTTGAAAAATAAGTTCCTGCAGCTTAGAAAGAGCTTGTACATTCTGGGTTCCCTTGACTAAGGCAGCCGTGTATGATCCGCATAGTGTGCGATCTGCTAAGTCCTAGCCGGAAAATCTTACACGTAGGCACGGTATAAGAAAAGCCCCATAACACTTCCCTGCTGTAATCCGGTAGGATTCTAACACAGCCTCCTCATATTTGAATTAGAAAATGCGATTGCTGAGATATGAAGCTATTGATACATTTGCTCTCTTCTTCATCTTAGGGTTCCTCTTCTATCGGAGGTTGGAAATTAAAATGGCTATTTCATTTTTGTCTCTTGCAACCCACTTCAACTCTAGGCCATCACTTTCGAACCATTCACGTAGATTGCTGCTCCATGATTTTCTTCTCCTGCCTCTGCTTCGTCTTCCTTCTATCCTTCCTTCTAAGACCAGCTTCAGCATGTTATACTTTGTTCTCCGGAGTATGTGACCCATATATTCTAACTTCCTCTTCCTTCTAACTTCTTCCAAGGTCTTGTCCATTCTTCTAAGTACGTTTACATTGGTCACTTTATCAGTCCAGGTAATTCTGAGCATTCTTCGGTAACACCACATCTCGTAAGCATTGATGTTTTTCTCGTTCTTCTTCTTCAGAGTTCATGCTTCAGCACCCTACAGTACTGTGGAGAAAACATAACATTATGACATCCGTGTTCTTAATGGCAAATTGATATCACGGTTACAAAGACATTTCTTCAGTTTGATGAATGCACTTCTGGCTTTTTCGATTCTGCATCTAATTTATTTTGTTTGATCATTATCTTCATTATGTCATGCAGGTAATATTTACGTTGTTATTTGGTGTCTTCGATATTACCATCAGTTTTGTCTTCTTCAAATTCATTCCAAGTCCATACTCATTACATCTTTACATTACTCATCACATTTGCTCCCTAGTGACTTTATTACGAGTAGAAATTTCAGAGGCTAATCATCCAGTAACAACCTGTTCAATGATCTTTTTGGACTCGATAAGTTCCTACCTGTTGAGTTTTTGACATGTTTCATGTCTTTAGGACGCCCAGCGATTTCAATTTTTGCGTAACAGAGACTTATAGGGTTTTTCGTTGCCAACCAATTCGTTGCTACGGAATTTTATCTTCGACATTTTTCATCGTACACAATTCGTTCGCCACTCTTTAGAATCGTGTGATTTTATTGAGCATTTTAATATGCTCCTTACCTACGTTACATGTAGATGGGATTAGATCAATCATCGGTCAAGGTGACAACAAATATTTTGAGGATCCGCTCGTACTCCTGGTGTTCTTCTTAAATCATAGAAACCCATCGTGAACCAAGTTCTCCCCAGAATTCTGTTAAAAACCTCGTAATTGACCATTCACAACGGAAACCCGACTATTGAGACAAGAGGTTCCGAGTTTACGCCTCATAATAAATTCATTGAGACTACAACTGGAGCAATCATCAGATCGTTCACAGAGAAACTTACTCAAATCCCACGTATTTACTGAGGATCGTAAGCGATTCTTTTCCAAGCCGTAATAACAATGATTGTCTGTAATGGGAGTCGTTCGAGTTTCACTCTTGAGCAATATTCCGTGCTGAAAATTGCGATTCAAGGCGTGAAAGTGGGTACATCACAAATTCATATAAATATGGGTGTTATTTGAAGCCACTTCATCAAATCTTCTGTTCGGGTACTCAAAAGTGATTGGTGCAAGGCAATTTCTCAAACCCAAATAATGACGACTGGTAAAGTTTTCGTAGTTGGGGACATTCATGGCAGTTTCATCCAAGTTTGTGAGTCGGGAAGGGATACTAGTTTGAAGGCAAATAGGAAAACTATGGATAATTGGAGGTATCTATCGAGACAACGGCGTCGATGTCCAAAACAGAAGTCGTCAGACGAGTTGTCTATGAATCATAGTTAGGGCGTTTAGAAATACACCCGAACTAGATATGAGAAAAAATGGTGTAGTTGCGATCAATTAGATGCAACCTATAAATACTAGAGATTTTTACACGGGAAACATCGGAGTTATTCATCACTACCTTTGCAATCCAAAGGAAAACTAGAAGAATAGAGGCGTCATTCTGATGTCGTTTCCCATAATTGTACGATAGTTTTGAAGAAATGTCGCAAAACTTCGGAAGTTCATGGTGTCTAATCAAAGGGAGGAATAGTGGCGACGGGCTTAGTGATAGTGAGAATTGTTTGGTTGTTAGTAGTTGCGCACAGCGACTTTTTCGAAAGTCGATCGAAATATACGAAAGAAACTGTTATATACCCATATTAATTCAAATAACCCCCAATTAAATTGTTATGAAAAACATATAGACAAACCTACTGATTAAGATTTCAATAAATCATAGATTGGAAGGAACTATTTCAACCTGATAGTTGATTAGTCTTGAACCCATAAACGTCCTTTCGATACAAACACCAATTTTAAGTCCGCTGATTGCTTTGCAAAATATTGAAGGGATTTGGACGACAAAAGAATCATGTATGGATTGATAGATAAAATTAGAATTGGCAAACATCACGTGACAAGGAAAAGCGGCACAAATAGAAGTCTACGATTGAAACGAATTTTGTAGGTTTACAAAGCAAATTTGATTTCTGTTGATACAAGTGGTACAGTTCAAACGAAATGATCATACACAAATATAATTCCCATAATTGGAAGCTAATTAATAGCAAACAAGATAATGAAACGAGAGTTTGAAACCGGATAGTCATTCTCTATGTTTCCAAATCAGCAAATAAGTTCAGGTATCAAAAAATGATAGGTAGACAAGGTTCCAACTGAATCGTATCAGACCTTTCGTGAAGAGCATTATGTTTCAGGTTTCCTCACATCTTCTGAAGACATTTCGAGCAACAATTAAAAATCTGTAAGTGAGCAGAGTTCTGTCGGCTCAAATATATGGGGGATGAGATCAGAAAGTAAGAGAATATAGAATACGAGAAACACTACGAGAATTAAGTAAATCCGGTGAAATTTTGCTTTGAAGATACTTTGAAGGTTGGAGGAGAATTCATCATACCGACATCAAGCCCTTGTGGCTAAAGATATAAAACGCTGCAAATTATCACACATTGGTCTATTATTTTTCTGCATTGATCACTCGTCTGCAAAGCCACCAAGCATCCAACACGTAGAAAAACATCGATCGCATTTCGGTCAGCTTAAGTTTGAACGAAGATTAGGCCTCTTTTGCGATTCACACTCGTGTTTCTGATTTACCGTACGTAAAACCCTTAAATTCTCGTAGGGAGCGAACGGTTTGTCCTACAGAGCTCCGCGTGGTCTCAAAGAATTTTAAAAATTCTATAGAATCTTAAATTGAAGGAAAAACAATACCTTTACATCAAAATTTTTTGAGCTAGGGCGTTTTCAAAATTTCAAAATTCATTTTTTGTTCCTTCAGAAGTGACCTACATTAACCGACATCTTCGGGGCTCAACTAGACCCCAAATGGAGCCTACATACCAAATTTCATCAAAATCGGTGGACGGACGGCCAAATTTTATTCGATTTTTGGATTCTACGTACCTTGAAACGTAAACCAACACATTTTGAGGGGGTGTTGAAATTTTTTTCCTTGGTCGATCCCAAAGGTTCAATATTGAAAATAATAAACCAAAATGGACTGATACTCGGAGACAACTTCACATCTCTCTGGATATTTGGGCTCACTTCAAGTCCAAAATTCTAGGGCTTCCAGATTTTCTGCATTTACTGATGGAATGACTGGGATTGGAGCATCCAATTCATTGATCAATGAACAAAAAGGTGTCACATGGACAATAATGAGGAATTTCCTATTTTTGACCACAAAATCGGATTCAGCACCTCGAAAAACCCCCTACGGCAACTTTCAGCCCTACGACTAATTTACGAATAAACAAGACAATGTAGAAAATGTGAAAGTTTAAAAAAACCGGGAGAATGACGTCAACCTGGAATAGTTCATGAACGGCCGCTTGAAGCGCTGAGATCGTGAAATCTATAGTCCTCAGATGCAACATTTCACAAAACCAGTAAAGATCAAAATCGAAAAACTGAAGAAAAAAATAGAAAAGATGGGGAAAATTAGGTTTTCCCTGTTTTTGTTTGATAACTTTCCTCTTAGATAACATAATTTCGTCTTACCATCGGGCAACAATGGGAGGAGACGGCGATCTGAACAACCAATGAGCGAGCGTTTCCACTTCACGTAGAAAAGGTCCGTTTTCCCGGTTATTTTTTGAAATCATAAATTTTTATTGACTTCCAAAAATAACTGGGAACTTATTTTCCGAAATCAACCCGATTTTCATCTATCCCACGCCATTAAATATTCAGGAAAAATGCAAACAGAATTCGGTGAAATTCCGTATTACTGATAACAAACCTAGAATGGCAATGAGAACAGCCCGAAAATGGCCATAATAGCTAGAAAGGACTAGTAAACCAGACCTGCGGTGGGTGCGTCTCTTTGGTTTTCGGACCGAAGTATTGCTGGGAAGACGAGTCTGATATCTTATCACTAGGGCTCGGCATTTTGCATATTTTTTTCGCGATATGCCCAAGCTTTAAGGAGCCCAAATATGCCATATTCAAGCCATTTTGTCGCACCAAATTTAAATTTATCGTGCATATATTTGCATATATTCGCAGTTTTTGGTATAATAAGTGCATATAATGGGCATTTCTTGACAAAAGCCATATTTTCCAGTTTTGTCAGCTATTTCCTCTAATGAGGAGGCGTTATCATGGCGCGGAAAACAGGTGAAACCGTTCGACAAAAATTAGAGTGTGTACTCAAACGAAATCCTGGCTGGAAAACTGTCGTTGTGTTGGCGAAAGTGTTGGAAGGCGACTTACCCAACACCAGCAATTGGTCATACACTCCTCAAAAAGTGGCTTCTTTCAAATATCTACCAATTGTCTCAGCAGATGTGGAGCGGTCATTCTCCCGTTTGAAACTATTATCGCACGATTTGAGAAAATCTTTTACAACTGAAAATTTGGAAAAGCACTTGGTAGTACAAGCTAACATATTTTAACAATTAAATGTTTTGTCTAAAAACTGAGTAAAACTATTGTAAAAATTGTATAAAATGATTTCGTATAAAAATGTACATACAAAAAAATTGAATAAATACAAGTAACTATATACTGGAGAGACATTGTTTCCCACTTATTATTCAATTGTTCAACTATCTTGCACATATTTTGAAGGCATATTTTCGGATTTTTTCGCGCATATGTACAAATGCATACATTGGGCATCTATGTGCATATTTTGAGGTTTTATTTCGCATATATTGCCGAGCTCTACTTATCACTAACAGAAGAGTAGCAAAACATACAAATTTTCTCTTCGACAGCCTCGTTCAGAACAAGCTCGTTCTTGAATCGTTTCAAGAGTCACTAAAAACCGCACAGAGATCTTGTTTCAACCACCCTCGACCAATAAAACTGTCTTAGTTCATCTTCGAAACCATCTTCAATTAGAAACAGCACCCATTACGACAGCAGAAGGTACTCGGCTGATCATAAGGTAGCCATAACAATTAAAACCGCCTCCTCAGCCATCCTCTAGGGCGGATATACCTACCATAAGATAATCACATATATGACACGTAACACGCAAGCCTATCTTGATTGGCCCATCGTCTCACATAAAGATGTAATTAAAATCCTTTAATTAACTACTTATATCGAAACCCTATTAAGCTTCCACAACGGTCGTGGAGCCTTAATCGTAAACATTATTATTGTCAACCATTTTATTTTCGACTATACCAAGCTACTGAAGCAACCCGCTCATCCTATTAGAGGGATGAGAACGAAGAGGAGTACTTCCATTTACTACTCCCTTATAAGATTTCCAATTAATTTTCACGAAATTACACACATTTTGTCGAATAAACCCGACAGTATAGATACTAACAATGCGCCGATCGTGTGAAGCAACCATTATTTCCACGAAGAAAAAAATCCGTCTTCCAACAGAATCTCATGTTTTTCAAAGATACCTATAAAAAACCTAGCTATTAAAAAGTTCAAAAAAAAATATTTGAGAAAAAAGAACACCCCCGACCATCCACACGGTTGAAAACCAACGTTTTTCCTTTGTGTATCTGTACTTTTTTACGTAAGTACTTTTCAGAACCTAATCAGGCAGTGAACTTAGGAAGGTTTAGTTTCTTTCAAGGCGCCTGCCTTTCTGCTGGAAGCATTATAGACTGGTTCTCATGGTTTTCTCCCCGCCATTTAACGGTCGTTTTGTCATTATTGGGAATCTGTGTACGCTTACCGACGTAGGTACTTTGGTTTGTTGTAACTTTTTGCGGCTATACGGTAACATAGGATTTATGTTTTATACTCTGCGATTTCTTGAGATGATTACTGATGAGGAGACTCCTACGAACAAGTCGGTTATCTGTGGTATTTATTGAGCTATATCTGTGCAATCATTTTTAACTTTTTCTTCATTATTATGGGTTGAAATTGAAATTCTGTGGAGACCAGTTTTGCAGAGTGCCTTCACACTTTTGTGAGGATGAAAAAAATGCCTTATTTTGGTAATAACTCGTCTTCGTGCGTTTTTGACAATCTTTACCAAACAGGATAAGGTCCGACTAGAGGGGAACACATAGTGTCCTCGGAAAATTTTTATTTTATTTCAGAAGTTTTACTTTTTTTTCTTGGTCGATTCCAAAGGTTCATTATAGAAAATAATAAACCAAAAAGCAACTGAGTTATTCACATAATAGCAATTTCTTCAAATATGAAAAAAAACAGAATATCTTTGCTGGGCAATGAGGGGTGCGCCTTGATTTTTTTTTTAGATTTTTAATCGAAAGTAGACTACATCCTGCGAATTTTGGTACCAACCGCGACCTTCTAGCGTGAGTAGATCTGTTTCTATGATTTTTCAAAGTTTCGACCGTTTATACGTCACGCGCCCCTCTCGCCTGGGCGGGACCCCCAGCCAACTGTGACGTCATAAACGGTCGAAACTTTGAAAATTCATAGGAAAAGATTTACACACGCTAGAAGGTCGCGGTAGGTACCAAAATTCTCAGAATGAAGTCTACCTTAGATTAAAAATAACAATAAACAGTTTTTCCTACCCAGGCGCACAACCTACTATAGCTATGATGTATAATCACCATGAAACGCAAAAGTAATCATCAATTGTCATTCTTCAACTCCTCAACTTTGATTGGAAACCGATCATTATGTAGTGAAATCATCCATCAATCAACAACAATTACTATAAAGCTAGTGATTTTCTGGGAGTAGTAGGTGGGGGAGGGGGGGACATTCATTGCTTTATCGTGCCAAATAAAGACCAAAAACACTTCATATTAAGTATTGTTAATTAGTGTTATTCATAAAACAGATAGTAATATTGTGAAACAAATTTTCAAGAACAGGTGAATTTAAGATACGCATCATTATAGAAGCGCCCAAAAAACCATTTCGGTTAGTTACCCTACAAAATTATTACGGCACGCTCGTCCTTGATGGGTTAATTACAAATCCACATCACTTAAACCAACTTTGCCTACCTTCTCAGCTCTGCTCATTTCGAGGGGCAAAGCTATCACTAAACTGACCAACTGGATATTATACACCGAATCTCGAATAACAATGTCGTTTCCACAAAAGTTTCAACGATATCGCCCGACTCTCCGGTCAACGATCAATATTTCTACGAAACAATGAAGTGATTAAAATTGATTTAACTTTCACTCAGCTAATTAGCTGTGTTGATCTACTGCAAAAAAGTTTACGCTCGATAATATTGTTGAATGGATGTTCTCATTAGTTCAAGGTGAACAATCAAAAACTTGGTTTTCTTCTTAGTAGGCAGTTTGCTGTAAAATTTGGTTCGTGAAATTCCGCGACGCTTATGAAACATTATTGAGAAAGAAGCGTTCTTGTGGTTTTGCTCAAATTTCGAAATTCATGTGATCGTTAATTTCATCAAACATTGTTAATACAACCCCACAAGAAAGGAACAATAGGATAAAATTTAAAGATTTGAGTCAAATGTACCACATAAAAGTTCTATTCCTCCTAGATCTGTATATTTTTAAAGTCGAACAGGATTGTGGACATCTATATGAACCGGAGAAAACTTCGTAGTTTAGCTGCAGGTCGGAAAAATGTCTCAAAATCAAACGATTTACTGGCGTTTTAGAGCTTTCTGAAAAAGGTTGATTCTGAGCAAACCAATTTTTTGGAAAAGCCATAATATGGCTTCATTCATATTATGAACACATTTTACTAGTAGTTCAGTTTTTACTTTGTAGTTCAGAATAGCTATTGACGAACTTCACAGTAATCCAATCAGTAAGGAAATTTCCAGGAGACAGCAAAATGGACTGAAAATCCAACGTAAATTAGAAAGCTTCTCCATCTTGTTGTTGGTTCTAATGATCTTCGAGTTTTACTTCACAGCGAGTAATTCCAGTTCTTTAGGATACATTACTTTCCACCCAACTTGGCAGAAAGTTATTTCTTGATTTTCACTTTTTTTCGAAAACTTTATTGCACCAAGCAATAACTTATTAACAATATAATTTTGAAATTAGGATAAGATACTTCAAAACCAGGTATTTTGTCGAGTTTCATTCACTTTGGCAATTATCTAAGCTCTTTACATTGTCTCATCTACAAACTATGACGAGAGGTTTTGTACATTATTTAGGTCTTCTGGTGATTTCACTTGTGTCAAGTAGA
Organism: Apolygus lucorum; assembly: GCA_009739505.2. Classification (NCBI taxonomy): domain Eukaryota; kingdom Metazoa; phylum Arthropoda; class Insecta; order Hemiptera; family Miridae; genus Apolygus; species Apolygus lucorum. Next base: position 55,527,514 of record CM019180.2, on the reverse strand, counting down.
TAAGTAAGTGTAAGACAGTTTCGATTTGGGGCTCGTGGTGGAGAGGCTCATTTCAAAACTACGATTGCGCGTTGACTAAATTTCTCAACACATTTTTTTTTTAAATCGTTTGATGATTTCTCGATTTTATTGAGCCGTACAGCCCCAAAGCTGCGCTCCGTAAAATCAGCCAAGCTTTAGAACTTTGTAGTACAGTGTACGCTTATAATTTTAGATAGACAGTTTTGAGCCTCTACCCACGAGCCAGTATATTTTTCGGAGTTATAGTACAAGTTCAATGTGGAGCTCATACATTGAAGTACCTACATCAATTTTGGTCCGACTAACTACGGAAATGCATGTTACGGAATTTTTTATTCGATTCTCAGATACTACGCTTCTTGAAAAGTAATACTGCATATTTTGAGGGATTTAAAATGGTTTTTCTTAATCGATTCCAAAGATTCATCATTGAAAATAGTAAACCAAAATTGACACGTTGCAATAAAGTTAAAGTTCACCTGCGTCGTTTTGAGTAGTTGGTTCTTCTACAAATGATCGAATCCATAAATATCAGCAAGTCCTAACGGAGTGGAATGGATATGAAGAATGAGAGGGATCGTCAGAAAAAACATCAACGCATCGCCGTTCGCCGTTTTTATGGGAGGGAGTTCTATAAACAATAAAACTCGACTCTTTGTTGAAGACAAGACCTTCCAGCTAGGAAATATCGGAATCTCAATCCACAAATGATGAAACCAGATGTACAAATATCCTGCGTGGTACCGTTTTATGGTTATTGCATCCCCTCACGGTTAGACTAGGCCTACAATTGTGCAGTTCGTACGAAATCGACGTTTGTTCGCGGATAATACTCTGCTGAAAACGAATTGTTCATGATTTTTGTCATGTTGCGAAGGTTCCATTTCATAGATCTGATGTATTCACCAGTACGTATTCATTAATGTTATCAATCTGTTCCCTGCATCACCAATTGAAGACCCTGCAGCAACAACGAGCCAACTCCAAAATTGTCGTGTATAAGTTGACACTCTCTTCGAACTCGTTAGTAAGCCCCCCAACCCACAACCCAAACGATCTAGTGATGACACGAGAAACTTCCAGAATCACCTAGTAGGCAGGTAGAACTCCATAGGAGGCAGATTGAACTGCCTTGGAGGCAGGTAAAACTACCTAAGAGGCAGGTAGAACTACCTAGGAGGCAGATAGAACTACCTAGGAGGCATAGAGAACTACCTAGGAGGCAGAGAGAACTACCTAGGAGGCAGATAGAATTACCTAGGGGGTAGAGAGAATTACCTAGGAGGCAGAGAGCATTACCTAGGGGGCAGAGAGAATTACCTAGGAGGCGGGTAGAGCTATCTAGGCTATTTTACGGCTCATAAAATATGCATATGCAATACCCAATGTAAATATGAGGAGCACTGTTATAAATGGTGTATAGTTAAACTCCTGAAGCCAATAAATACAATCTTAAAAACTACCTAGCAGACAGGTAGAACTACCTAGTACATAGGCTGATAGAACTTCCCAGTAGGCAGGTAGTTCTGGGAGTTTCTCGAGTACAGACGAGTTTGAAACAATTTTCAACTAGGAAACGACAATTTTGGAGTTATGTGTCCCAAAAGACGATATAATTTGCCATGTGGTTACAGACATTCTTAATTTTCAATCACCACAGCTCATCCCGATTGGATTGGTTGTTCAATATTAGTTCTTCTAGTCATCCTCCATGACTTGCTTCACCAGCACTCACAACATTGCACTGTCCCACAGGCCCGCCTCAATGTGGTAGCCGCATTACAACGCTGACCTCATATTTAGCTCAGCTCGTTCATTACTCGTTATTGAGGAAAAACGGGCCGAAGAAGACGGGAGAAGTGGGGGTATTTACGGCTCTAGTAAACTCGCAATTGCGGTGCCGAACGCCTGCAAGAACTTGCAGTTAATGAGATAAGTACAGGCGATGCCGGGCTATTATCGGCCTTTTTCCCCTCTCGAGGGACCCTTCAGTATCTGTTTCATCACCAGAACTAACAATGGTTCTCTCGAACTGCCAGGTTTCTTCCGTTTCTTTCAAAACGTCATCGGTGGAAAATGCAAAAAAGCCGTCCGCCCCGCGAATGTCGCTTTGATCGGTCCCCAAAAGTGACGTGGGGCGACCTTTTTTTTGTGGAAAATTCGGCTTCCAGTAGTGTGAGGATCGAGAAACCTCAAGACTTGGTTGCCTTCACAGCGCGGTTGTACTGAGAATTCGATTGTTTAAATAGTGAATACGGCGTAAGTTGCAAACTTCAGCGGGAAAGGTTAGAAATACTGAAACAAAATGGAGTTCTAGACCAATCAATTCCCTCCCAGCACATCCATTCTGGCGGGAATCCTGCTAGTTAGTGTTATTGAAACTAAGAAGAACTGGTCCCGAAGAAACTGAGACGGATATGCAAATATTCGAGTGGAGGGAAACTGGTCTAAAAGTACTGGTTGGAGAACTGATCCAATACCCATACATCATAAAGTTCCAGAGATTAGTTTGATTGACTTTGGACTTTTAAGATTAGATACCTCCCTAGTGAGAAATCTGGACGAATCCAAAAATCTTCATTTGTGGAAATTGAAATCGACCATGCAAGTGTTGAGAAGGGTTTACTCAATTATGATGGAATTGACTATGTCACTCAACTTATCTTGCTTTCTCTGATGGAAGCAACTGAAATTTACAATGTTTGTACGGGTATGCCGAAACATGGTCCCGAATGAATAGCATCATCATCGGACAAAACTTTTACGATTCATTCCTCAAATTATGCTTATATTTGGCGGTTGGTTTGAGGTTGGACTCAAGTTGATTGCTTATTGATTTTATCATAGGATCAATAGGAGCTTTGGTACATGTTAAATATCGAAAATTCATCAACATAATCAGGATTTTCTTAGTTGTGTTGCTGATTGTTGACTGAGAAAATTATGAGCACGATCGTGAAAATCCTGTTTCATATTGAGGAATTTATTAACAATTATCAGTAATAATTTTTACTCAAATTGCATACAAGCGAAGAGGCCACATACCTACCCCAACTTGGCAGACGTTACCTCACATTATGAGTACCCATTGTCTTCACAATAATCTTTTCCTATGCCGTCCTCTATGAATTTCATCAACCCCAGACCTTTCACACATCTCCAAGTTATTCTTCGTAAGGAAAGCCCACTGCCCACCCAACTTAGCAGCCCCTTTTGGTTTATTATTTTCAATAATGAACCTTTGGAATCGACCAAGAAAAAAAAAATTTTAACACCCCCTCAAAATTTGATGGTTTACGTTTCAAGGTACGTAGAATCCAAAAAACGAATAAAAATTTGGCCGTCCGTCCGCCGTCCGCCGTACGCCGTACGCGGCACTTTTGCCACTTAGCATTGACCGATTTTGATGAAATTTGGTATGTAGGCTCCAATTGGGGTCTAGTTGTGCCCCGAAGATTTTGGTTGATGTAGGTCACTTCTAAGGGTTCCAAAATCGATTTTGAAATTTTGAAAACGCCCTAACTCAAAAAATTTCGATATAAAGGTATTGTTTTTCCTTCAATTTAAGATTCTATAGAATTTTTAGAATTTTTTAAGACCACGCGGAGCTCTGTAGGACAAACCGTTCGCTCCCTACGAAAATTTAAGGGTTTATATTGAAATATATATATATATATATATATAAATCAAAAAATCAAAACACGAGTGTGAATCGCAAAAGAGGCCTAATCTCCGTTCAAATTAGAGCTGACCGAAATGCAATCGATGGTTGGTGATTTTGATTTTTTTTTCTTTTTTTTCTTTTGGTTTATTATTTTCAATAATGAACCTTTGGAATCGACCAAGAAAAAAAAAATTTAACACCCCCTCAAAATTTGATGGTTTACGTTTCAAGGTACGTAGAATCCAAAAATCGAATAAAAATTTGGCCGTCCGTCCGCCGTACGCCGTACGCCGTCCGCCGTACGCCGTACGCCGTCCGCCGTACGCCGTCCGCCGTACGCGGCACTTTTGCCACTTAGCATTGACCGATTTTGATGAAATTTGGTATGTAGGCTCCAATTGGGGTCTAGTTGTGCCCCAAAGATTTTGGTTGATGTAGGTCACTTCTAAGGGTTCCAAAATCAATTTTGAAATTTTGAAAACGCCCTAACTCAAAAAATTTCTATATAAAGGTATTGTTTTTCCTTCAATTTAAGATTCTATAGAATTTTTAGAATTTTTTGAGACCACGCGGAGCTCTGTAGGACAAACCGTTCGCTCCCTACGAAAATTTAAGGGTTTATATTGAAATATATATATATATAAATCAAAAAATCAAAACACGAGTGTGAATCGCAGAAGAGGCCTAATCTCCGTTCAAATTAGAGCTGACCGAAATGCGATCGATGGTTGGTGATTTTGATTTTTTTTTTCTTTTTTTCTTCATATTGGATGGTTGGTGATTTTGTAGACGAGTGATCTATATAGAAAAATAATAAACCATTGTGTAATAATTTGCAGCGTTTTTTGTTCTTTAACCTAATTTAACTGCCCAGAAATGGACATCATCTCCCTCATTCCATTAACAATCTTAAACTCAACAGTTCCCCTTCGCCCCGTGGATCCTTTCTTTACCTACCCCTTGGAGTTACCCGATATTTCGATATAAATGCTAATACAACCCCTTTTATAATTGCCGTATTTACTAATACTCATCTGCATATTAATGTAAAGCAGAACCCGAGGAAAAGCACGAAATTTAATGTTTAATTAACCGAAGTAATTAGATTGTATAAATAGTTTTATTTGAAATCCCGGGAGGTTGTTTCCGGCTCCCGAAAAGCATTTGAGATTAGAGCCACCTCAGGTCCTCGCGAGTTTGAATGAGAAGGTAGACGGAGGTGGGGGTAATTGTTCTGGAAGCAATTGGAAATTGTGCGTAGCTCGCAGAAATTACGCTTATGTAACAAGGTGCCCCGTTTTCTTTGGTTCGGAAATTAATTAATTTATTGGTGAACACTGAAAGGGTGGTTGGGCATCGAGATGACGACGAGTTTGGTCGGCTCGGCCGATGGAATTTTAACTAAGTATCTATCGTTGTCAATGATAGCGAATTTTTGACGATTTCGGTCTTCACAAATTATATTGAAGCCCTTTCGAGTAAAAGGATGAATAGCGAATGAAGGTGAGCAACTTTTTGCTTTAACAGCTTATCACTCGGATTACTTCTTTATCTTTGCTACCAACTGGTCAAACTTGGAGAAATTTTGAGCCACAACTTGATATTATTTGAATTTTGGAAAACACTAGTTTTAGAAACTGAAAATTCTAATTATTCCACCATATAAGAAGAGCTAACCACAACAAAGTAAGAATGTGACTCCCTCAGTGAAAGAATAGTTGAGAAATTGGCCTCAAACTGACATGCAGGCCAATCAACATACACTGAACTACAACTAATGTACATTTTGCTGGATTGGGTACTTTAATACATTGGAAATTTTGATGAGCAGTATGTCTAACAGTTTTATAAGTTAGATACCTTCAAACATTGTAAATTTAGACACATTGGACACATTGATGAAATGCATTGATAGGATACATTGGACATTTTGATACATAGGAAATTTCTACGCATTGCCGATTTTGCTAAGTTGGACATTATGATACATTAGAAATTTTGACACATTGGGAAGATTGAAACTTTGAACAGTTTGATAAGTTGGACATTTTTATGAGCAGTTCGTCAGGGTCTCAGCCGGTCGCCGTTCAATCCACGTCGCGGGTCAGTATTTCCCTAAATTGCAGGGGCTCAAACTTTAAAAGTTGTACGTAAATTTGAAATGATCGAAGATTTTCGAAATGCATTAGTGCATGGGTGTAGAGAATTGAAAAACTAAAAGATTGCCGCTGGAATCATAAAAATCGAACAATAATTGCCAAAGAAATATGTGAAAAACCAATCTGAATAAACGGTAAAAAATCTATACTTAACAAAAAGGCTGATACCTATGACATATCTTCCCATTCGGTAATCAATAATTTATAGATGAAATTACCTGTCTATACTACAACGACTGGCTTTTCAATCCCCTAGGCTAATAAATTTCAATAATCCTTGAACATTTCAAATTTAGGTACAACTTTTGAAGTTTGATCCCCTGCAATTAAGGGAAATACTAACCCGAACGAGGATCGAACGGCGACCGACTGAGACCCCCAGTTTCATAAACCAGACATTTTAATTTATTGGACATTTTAATACATTGCGAATTTTGATACATTGGATATTTTGATACATTGTAAATAGCTACATATTGGACATTTTGATACATTGGAAATTTCTACATATTGGATATTTCGATAAGTTGGACATTTTGATATATTGGAAATGTCTACATATTGGATATTTTGATAAATTGGAAATTTCTACATATTGGATATTTTGTTACGTTGGACATTTTGATAAATTGGAAATTTCTACATATTGGATATTTTGATAAATTGGAAATGTCTATATATTGGATATTTTGATAAATTGGACATTTCTACATATGGATATCACTCTTTCTCCCAATCTGTTTGACGCCAGAAGAGCCATCTATCGGCCTCTTGTTGAACCCAGTAGTACACCAATATGGCGGCAGGGTGCTCTCTGTATCGAATTCTTGATCGCAAAAAATCATTAATATCGATCTATATGATGATCATTATTGCACTCAATTCAAGACAGTGTTGTACGTGGAGATTTATTGTTTTACTCCTTCGATTCGAGTTATTAGAAATTCCCTTCGTTTGCCGTGATTTTACTTGAGGTGTTGAACTCAGTGGTCGAGCGAACCGATCTACGGTCTTAGATACGGGTACCTCTACAGTGGTCATGTAAGTTTAAGATCATACTTCTACAGGATCATTTCTGTAGTCGATCTTCACTTCATTACCGATCAAAAGTCGGCTTCTTGAAACCACGATGAAGATATGTGGTGCAGTGCTCTGAGCGTGAGGCAGAGATTAGATTGTTCTTTGAGCTTTCTGGTCTCATCGATGACCGTTCAGTTGTTCCATACTTGGAGCAGCGAGAGCACAGAGTAATGGAGACAAGTTAACAGAGAAGAAAGCCAACGTTAAAATGGTGTGCAAGTATTTTTGAGGCTGCCTCAGTGGCGCTATCTACTTTCAGCTAGGATTGAGGAACTACTACGGAAGAGGCGGGGAGGAGAGGCCACACTCTTCATACCGCTTCTTTTCAAATCCTTTCGAATGACCGGAAATTGATAACTTTTCGTTTCATCATCATTTCAATTTGCAAAAATTACTTGGAAAACCCAATCGAGGCGAAAGATATTTTCAGAGTTTCTCATGCAATTGTTGTTGTCCCTATCGCCAGTAGTTCGAATGTTGAATCGACAACTGCCACCCTTAGGAACGTTTGAAACCCAGTGTATTATTGAATATCGCCCGATTTTTTCGTACATATCGCGAATATAACTAAATGTTATCAAATTAATTACTTGGATGCGGCCGGTTACGCACCAATGAGAAAAATATGTGATAAACTAGGTGACTTGTTGTGATGAGGTTGGGAACAAACGATCGTGAACCGGCCGTGAACGCGATCTGCCTCTTTCCGCTATAACTACGTCCTGGAGCTCCACCAATCAGAACGCTTCTCGGGCTCCCACATTCAGCTTTCAGCCCAGTGAGCGAGAGCATTGCGCTGTCTGAGTGGTCTTTAAATAATATCTAAAATAAATACATAGAATAAGATAATTTATGTCATGAAACTTATATCAAGAGCATAATATGATATTATCATATTCTTCTTGGCTCATGTCGGTACTATGTGATTTGCTTGACATCAATTTAACCAATTTTGTACAATTCTCTTCAACTTGGATATAAGATGGACAACATTATACGTTGGAAATATCTACAAATTGGAAATATCTGCATATTGGATGTTTTGATAAATTGGAAATTTTGATACATTGGAAATTTCTACATATTGGATATTTTTAATAAGTTGGACATTTTGATAAATTATAGATTTCTACATATTGGACAATTTGATAGATTAGACATTTTGATAAGTTGGAATTTTTATACATTTTGATAGAATTAGACATTTTGGAACTTTCGAAACGTTGGGCATTTTGGTGCATCGGCAACTAATAAACATAATACTTTGATAAGTTTAACCATTTTGATACGTCTGGATATTTAGGATATTGTGACACCTACAATATTTCGATAAGCTCGAGATTGTGTGTGACACATTGGACACATGCGTTGGACATTTTCAGGTGGATTCTCAAAGATTCATCAGCGCGTAATTTTGAATTTTAATATAAAATATTTTTCTAATTTAAATACTTTTAAATTAATGGATTTTCTGAAACAGATTCTGCATCGAATGGCGCCAGATTTAGGTCGATAAAATTCTAGTAACTGCCTACTTATTATAATGAAGGAGGTCAAAAAAAGTAGGTATTGGCTCATTTGATATGCATTATGGGGTATCAATTATAATCGGGAACTGGTTGGAGACCTCGAAGACGACCATAACTCTTGGAATGACCTCTAATAAGAACGTATATTGTATATATATGGAGAAAACCAGACGTTTGATTTAATTTATGGCAAAAAATAAAATTAAAATGAAATGAGAACGTCAAAAGGGAGAGCGAAGGTGTTTTGGCATCGGATGAGGTAATGGCGGAAATTAGAATACGTTCGTGGAGGGCAAAAGTTTGTTGGAGGAGCGGCTTCTGGTGTTACGGGATGAGGAGATGAGGCGGAATTGAGGTGGAGGAGCTACTTGTAGTTATGAACGGGCTCCAAATCAGGAGTTGATGATGAAGGACCGCCGAAGGAGATTGGACTATAAAAAACGAGGTTCAATTCTTCCTATTAATTATTCATTATGGGCTTCTTTTCTATAACGAAGCAAGAGCGCCTCAGCGTTGATGATTAATTATGTATCCGGAACGAATTAAAAGTGAGTCTCTTAATCGAACCTCCGTATTAAAATACGTTCGAAATTTTTCACCACGGTTAGTTAGCAACACAGATCTTTGTCCAATAATTAACTCCCTCATCTTTAACTTTGTACATAAACATGAAATAATAAGATATGTCATCAAATTAAAGAATATACCAAAGTTCAGGAGATTAATTTCAATGTATAAGAGTATCTTTACAATAAAAAGTTGAACCACATTCGTTTTGATTAATTGGATATTTATCACTCAATACCACAAAGAAAGTCACCAAGTTCCAAGAAAATAGCAGTTAACATAATTATGATTCACACAGAAGATTATTTAGAAGGTCAAAATTATAGTTGAACTTTTGAGATGCGTATTGAGTTGGAAATCATAAATTTATTGACTTCATGCTCTTCAAGAACTCAATTTTTCGTTTATTATTTCCACTGATGAACCTTTGGAATCACTACTTGAACTGATTGGGAATGGCGTCTAGTGAAATAAATTCCTCCTTTGCCGAGCTTTCGGTAAATTTATTGGCATCTTCAGGGCTATTTGCTGGGTCGATCTTTATATTATTTGCCAACCTATCCATCAATAAAAAATCCCCCTCCCCCAATCAAAATTTGTTGGTTTACGTTTGAAGGTACGCAGAATCCGAAAATCGGATAAAAATTTGGCCGTCCACGGCACTTTTCTTAGTTAGCATGGACCGATTTTGATGAAATTTGGTATATGGGCTCCATGTGGGGTTTATTTGTGCCCCGAAGATTTTGGCTGATGTAGGTAACTTCTAAATTTGAGCTCAAAAAAATTTCGGCAAGAAAGTTTTGTTTTCATCAATTTAAAATAGTATTGAATTTTTAGAATTGAATGAGTCCACCCAGAGCTCTTTAAGACTAACAGTTTGGTCCCTACAAGAGCTTAAGGGTTTGGACTTATGATTAGTTATAAACACGACTGTGAATCGCATTAGAGGCCTGATACCAAAAATGTTAGATGACCAAAATGCAATCGTTCGTTTTGTCGAGTTGTCTTCAGTTTTACCTCCTTAGCAACCAGTAATCAATTTACCTAATGAAGGCGCCAACAACTCTTTATTTCTTCGAGTTGACTGTGAGGCGTTTAGGTAAATTGATTGGAGTTTAGGTTAATAGTTTGGAAAAAAGGTTGGTAGGTAGTGACGATTCGATGTTCCTTTCGATGCGATATTTAACATCGAAATAATATCGGAAAGCAGTATCGATATCGATAAAATATCGAAAGAAAAATATCGATATCACTGATATTGATAGAATATCGAAAGAAAAATATTGATGACATTGTCAATGATATCGAATGTTTTTGCATATATTTTTAAAAAAATCAATATCAGTAATATCGATAGAATATCGAAAGAAAAAAAAAGATTTCACTGATATCGAATATGTTTTTGCATATTTTTTCATACATTTCAGTGATATCGATAGAATATAGAAAGAAAAAATTTTTCGAATAATATTCGGTATCAGTGAAATCAATATTTTTCTCGCAGTAATTTATCGTGATCGAAAAACGTGTCATGTTTTTGCATTTTTTTTTTTTTTTTTTTTTTCAATTGATATCTAAACATGACAGTTTGAATTTTACTCGTGAAAAGTTGTAATAATACATAAGATAATAAATTAATACAAAACAGAAATGGCGAACGCGAAATCGAAACGAAAAGAAATGATGACGATGTCTGGTCCCTCTTCCCATATCGAGCATGAGGACTGTATGTCCGACACAGTGGGTTGTCATGTTATTTTCAACATTGTTGTTTATATGTTGCGTTCATCTTCCGTTTCTATTCATTTTCGGTTTTTAATATTTTGCATATCTCTGGGGAAATTGACAAATTACAGTGGGAGGAAATATAACCATCACAACCGATATTTATTTTCTTTTGATATCAATATTTTCCTTTCGATATTCGAAAATATCGCAAGAGAAATATCGATACAAATATCGGAAATATTGAAACAAAATATCGATATCAATAAATATCGAAAGTATCGAATCGTCACTATTGGTAGGTAGTGACAATGGCAATGCTGTGTTCTTTACAGGTGAGTTATCTACAAAGAAAAATGTATAAACCTTTAAGTAGGTAATAATTTGCAGCGTTTCTATCATGAGAATATCAGAAAATTACTAAGTTGTTCATTCATCAATTTCAAAATTTGTTATTAAGAATATTGACATGGATATGTCTTTTGGGTGGGGATCAAATAATTTTTTGCAACGCTGCAACCAGTAAACAAAATCAAAGCTACATATCGGTAGCTGTGAAGCTAGAATACTGCGATATATTACGTGCGATTTTAAGAAAAAAAAAATTATTTTTTATGTTCATTCATTGAAAAAGTAATAGGTAGGTACATATCATTATAGTATTTTATTTCATCATTATAATTCTCAAATTACACTTGCAACAATGGACATATCCACGATCTATTGTACGCTCCTGCTCAAAATTAGTGCACCACCATCCATTTTTTCAGTCTTTCCACTTCTTTCCTTATAAATTGTGTATCCTGGACTGGCCACCAAGGAGCCCAGACATGAATCCGACAGAGCATGTTTGAGACATGCTGAAAATAAGAATTAGAGCCAGAGATCCACCACCAGACAATCTTCAGCAGCCGGAGACAGCAGTGAAAGAGGAGTGGGACAATATCCCCCAGGAGGATATCCAAAACTTAAATAGAGGCAAGGGTCGAAGGCTCCAAGCCCTTGTCCGAGCTAGAGGAGCTAGTACCAAGTATTGAAAAGCTAAACTGGCATAATTCAAACCTTTTTGGTTTATTATTTTGAATAATGAACCATTGGAATCGACCAAGAAAAAAAATTGTTTAACACCCCCTCAAAATTTGATGGTTTACGTTTCAAGGTACGTAGAATCCAAAAATCGAATAAAAATTACGCCGTACGCCGTACGCGGCACTTTTGCCACTTAGCATTGACCGATTTTGATGAAATTCGGTATGTAGGCTCCATTTGGGGTCTAGTTGTGCCCCGAAGATTTTGGTTGATGTAGGTCACTTCTAAGAGTTCCAAAATGAATTTTGAAATTTTAAAAACGCCCTAAGTCAAAAAATTTTGATATAAACGTATTGTTTTTCCTTCAATTTAAGATTCTATAGAATTTTTAGAATTTCTTGAGACCACCCGGAGCTCTGTAGGACTAACCGTTCGCTCACTACGAGGATTTAAAGTTTGGACATACGATAAATCAGAAACACGAGTGTGAATCGCAAAAGAGGCCTAATCTCCGTTCAAATTAAAGCTGACCGAAATGCGATCGATGTTTTTCTTCATGTTGGATGGTTGGTGGCTTTGCAGACGAGTGATCTATATAGAAAAAAAAAACCATTGTGTAATAATTTGCAGCGTTTTTTTTTTTCACATTTTCAGTTTTTATAATTTTACCATAAGAAGCAATGATTTGCAGCGTTTTTTCTCGAATTTATGCCTTTTTTGGTTGATTTTTTTCCTTCTGTGTTTACGAACAATGTGTGCAAATGGATAAAAACTTGATGAGGGAAAAAAGAAGGGGACAAACGAAGAAATAGATGGTGGTGCTTCAATTTTGAGAAGGAGTGTATTTCCCTCTAAGGAAGAAATTTCATCGTGTACCGATCATCCCGGAATATCTTTTGTTTGTTCTTTTTGAATAGGTGCATGGCTGAGCCGATCTCCGGACGTCTTTTTCCAGAATTATAAGCAAGTTCGGGATTGATACTTGAATATCTTCGAGTTTTCGGTACGAATTCGGAAATTTTGCTAAATATTAGCTTTAGTTATTGGTTAGTATGTTCCAAAATAGACTTTTGTGAAAATAAATTTCAAAATAACATCATTTTCTACGAAAATTTGCAAAAATCTGAAGAGCAGCGTCATCTTTTTATGATAGCGCTTGTAGCGTTCGGTTCCTAAGTTTATTATGTAAATAAATCCCAGTCCGCCCTCTTGGTTCCAAGGATTGTTTCCTGCTTCCCAACCTCCTCCTTAGATTCCCAGCCTGGAAGAGGCTGAGAGGACGAGATGGATCCGCCCTTGTGCACCGCCCCGTGAAATTAGACCGGACCTTCGCAGACCTCTCCCTCAGGAGGTCCTCCCTTCGTCCCCTAGAGGCCTCCCTATGCAAATGGCCTGTCCGAGGAGGTCCCCTTGTACGGACCACCGGTCACCCTAATGCTGCTCCGTCGTCTAAAAACCTCGTCTTTTTCCTCCCCAGCTCCGGAGGAGATTACTGGTTCAGCGGAGGAGGCTGAAGTGAGATCGGTAATTGCTGTTTGATGTCCTCCGGCCAATGTTTGCCTCCATCACTCGTCTCCTTCCCTTCCTTTTCCTTATATTTTTCTTATCTGACTCTAATATTGCCCTAAATAAACTCCCTCCTCGGAGCAAAGGGAAACTTCCTGCGGTCACCGAGCAACCCCTCCCCCCCACCGCACTCGGTATAAGATGATCCCTTTTCATCCCCTTGATGTATAAAGTTGTCATCCCTATTCATTCCACTCGATGGAGTAACACGCTGTCTCCTCACTCGAGTCTTGCTTTACTGAGGAGTAGCTCACTTAGAAATGGTTGAGTGGTTTTGGGAAGCCGCCACGGTGGGTTGGGTCCGGGTCCAGCCGGGAAGCCCTAGCGTGGCGGGGAAGCAAAGGGTCGCCAGTTGCAGACTGCATATTGGTTTATTATTTTCAATCATAAACCTTTGAAATCGACCAAGAAAAAAAAAAACTTTCTAACGCCCCCTCAAAATTTGTTGGTTTATGTTTCAAGGTACGTAGAATCCAAAAATAAAAATAACGCCGTCCGCCGTACGACGACCGATTTTCATGAAATTTGGTAGGTACATGAGCTCTATTTGGGGTCTTGGAAGCTTTTGGTTATTGTCAGTTACTTCTAAGTGTTGAAAAATAAGGGTTTTTCCCCCGGCAGGTAGGTGAGAAAATCTTTAAGATCCAAAGGTGGAGTTGGATCTCGTAAGATACCTTGAAGGATCCGCGACTTCAAGGTTATGTGGGATTCAAACCCACTAAGAAAACGCCTCCTTTTCTCCCACGTTGGATGCTCAGCCTGGAATTGTTTAACACAATACTTCAGGCTGAGTCCTGGGGCACTTCATCAGCTGCCACAAGACTCCAGCTCCTCCCACCTTCCAGCATCTCGCTGAAGACAGCTTCTGGTGTTGAAATTTGGGGAGTTAATCCCAGCTCTGCCAGCAGCTGGCTTCTTTCAGCCGCCCATTTGGTGCATTTGAAAAAGGTGTGTAGGAAAAAAAGGTGTGTTTGAAAAGTAAGGGGTGAAATTTTGAAAACGCCCTAGCTCAAAAAAGTTCCATTTAAAGGTATTGTCTTTCCATAAATTTAAAATAGTATTGAATTTTTCAAATCGAATGAGCCCACGCGGAGCTCTGTAGGACCAACCGTTCGCTCCCTACAAGAACTTAAGGGTTGGACTTATGATAAATCAGAAACACGAGTGTGAATCGCAAGAGAGGCCTAAACTCAAAATCGAATGAGACCACCCAGAGCTCTGAAGATCAAACCGTGGACTTACGATAAATCAGCAACACAAGTGTGAATCGCAAAAGAGGCCTAAACTCCATTCAAATTTACCTACCAAAAATATGTTAGTTTCTTCGATCGTTACTGTTTTGCATCCTTAGCAACTAAGAATCAAATTTCCTAATGAAGGTACCCACAACTCTGGGATTGCGATGTTATTGCTAGTAGTATTAAATGTCTTCTACGTGGATGAGTGATCTGTACAGTTAAATTATAAACCATTGTGTAATAATTTGCGGAGTTTTATCAATTTTCAATAAAGATGTTTTCGTATAAGAATACATATTTGGAAGACAAATAACGGTACAAGAGTCTTTTACATAGTAATTACTCCGTGAAGACGTACCTAACCTACAGAAAGCTTGGAAATCCAAAACTTTCAGTTATTTCTGAACCCATCTGACATTGTGGTAAGGTTTATAAGATTGGAAAAAGTACACTCAGTGGGCAGTTCAGCTACCTCGCGTAGCTCCACCATCTTACGATGACACATATGGCTACTTATTCATGTTGGGCCTGAGCTGCCCTTCAAATTTGTGAAAAATCGAGTCATCCGATCACTCTGCCATTCTGAATATTGATCGACAAACGATGTAACGAAAGAGTCCCAAATACAGGTATAATCGACTGCGTCAGACCTGCATAAATACGAGTATCATTGAAGCCACCTCCCTGTTTGCGGATGGTTTTACATCCGGTCAAATACATTCAGTGCATTGTTTAACACTCTCAACAAATTAAACATTTTTGTTGGACAAATAACGGAAAATTAAGTTGTAATGCGGGTCCGACAACGCGACAGGTTGTCACACTTCCCCGAGTGTTTTCTGGCTTCTCGCTCACCCTTCGGTGTTATATGTGCATTTCATTTATTTGATTTTCTTGTCAATACCATTTCAGATACGGGATGTGGAGTGGATTGAATTGATTCCACCCTATTATGTTGGATAACGTGTAAAATACCTCCTTAAGTATGAAAAAAAACCAGTTGAAATATATTTATGGGACCATTTTATTCGGTGCGTAGGCTGTTGTTTGCCACATTTTGAAAACGTCTTTGTAGTTTCATACTAATTATGAGAGAAAAAACACTTTATTGATTATTGTAGAAGGAATGAAGGTGGACAAGGACTCCAGTAGTTGTCGAAACGTAATGGATTTGCCGAAATACTAAGTTTTATACTAATTATTTTTCAACAAGTGATGTTTGGTTACTCCATCTCACAAAATATTCGCATGACTAAGACCCTGAATCAGGGTCAAAACGTCGCGATCGAATAAAGAAATTGAGAACGATCAAGTCTAGAAAGGTCAATTAACCAACCCCATCGTATTCTTCAACTAGACAGTTCTACACTATAATAAAGTATATTTATGTAATATGTTATACCTGGCAAACGCATGATCAAAATCAATTCAATATGACCGATTATCTAGTAAGTTGACCCCTACAGAAAGTCACAGTTTTGAGAATTTTTACAGTGATAACAAAAATATGGTGTTAATAATACTCACAAACTCTGCAATTCGAATGTTGGATCTTTTACCTGGAACACAATGAACAAATACATTTTACCATTCAGCAATAAGACAACAAGAAATACATTTAGAACGTCTCTCATTGTTCGAAATCACAATCCTAACGAGATTTCATCAGCGAATCTCATGAAATGTTACGATTTCATTCCATCAGTTTCCAAAACGAGGAAAACACAAATAAACAGAAAAAACAACTCTTTTCATGTCTTGTTTATTTGTAGAAATGTGGAAAACACGATCGAGGATTGGAATCTATTTGCACCTATCAAGAGTTCTGATTATCAGCTTGGGGCGATGTCCCTGAATAAAAAAAAATATATTGGTTTTCAAGGATTTTGATTGCATTGCTACTATGTTTACTCAAAGGGACGTTCGAAATGAGAACTGAAATGTCATAACACAAATACAAATATCATTAACAGAGGTATGTTACGAACGAAACTCCGTCCAGCTTGAATTACACGTTCGCAGTGAAGAATATCAGAAATATGTACGCCGGGGGAGGAACAATTGAGTTCATTTGCAGAATTCTGGATATTATTCAAATGGCTGGAAGAATGACGGCGCAAATAATATGAAGAGTCACGATAGTCAACACACAAGAGTCAACGATAGGTTGGTAACTACTGCATACCACCTTCAAACTAGCTAAAATTTCAACGGAGATTAGGAAACAAAACCTATGGAAATCAAATGCTTGCATACGAGTCTGCAACACATTGGGACATTTTCATGTGTGTTTTCTTGTTGTATTTATTACTACACAACAAGGTGGTGAAGTAAGGTTCATGTACCCATGCATCAAAACAGTTGAGTCTATTTTATTTATAGGTCGCGTGAGCAAGTTTTCGTGACGATTTTTCAGTTTATGTGCCAAAGCAAAGACATGAAAATGTCAAAAATTTTATTCGATTTTCGGATTCTACGTACGTACTTTGAAACGTAAACCAACAAGTTTGGAGAGGGGAGGTTAAATTTTTTTTCTTGGTCGATTCCAAAGGTTCGTTATTGGAAATAATAAACCAATATTGGAATCGAAATACGACGATTGCTGGTTGAAGATTCTTTCAGAAGCTAGGATGTCTAGGACGGCGGTTCCCAACTGGTGGTCCGCGGACCCCCGGGGGTCCGCGAGGTATGGCTGAGGGGTCCTTAGAATATACAAATTAAATATATATTTGCAGCTTCTGAACGTTGACTTCTGCGTCTGGCTTCATATGACAACTAACGCTAGCACACTCTAGTTTGACTTTATGTATTTCAGAGATGTCAGTTATTGCTATATTGATAGTTATTTATTGCTAGTGCTCACAGAGTACTGGAGACAAGTTAGTGCTAGTGGAGTTTGCTAGTGCTAGTGCGGTCCCTGACCGAGTTGTTTACATGTGTGATTTTGTGCAACATTTTAGTGATTGAAAAGCTTTGTTTTTCACGGAAAGTTAATTACGCGTACGTTATGGACCGTTGGTTAAAACGGCCTAGGCATACAGACGAAGAACGAGAAAATGCTTTCGATGTTAAAGTTAATAAGTCAGTGACTCTCGAACCGAACTTGCTAGTATCTCTTGAACCCAACTCGTCGGCGTCTCTTGAACCTTGAAAAATCTCTGTATTTTCACGAATAAATCCTAAGTTTTATAGCATCAGTTTGATTTATTTTTTCACATATTTTGGTTCTTTTTAGGTAACTTTAGACAGTGGGGGTCCTCGTCATTGATGAAGGGGTCCTTGGAAAAATTTAGTTGGGAACCGCTGGTCTAGGACAAGACCTGAGACACTTTGAATAATATTTTCTGGAAACTTGAGCAAAATTAACCGATTGAGTGTAGCCGCAGTCTTATGAGCAGAAGTTTGCTTATTCAAGGAGTGATTATGCCCAGGAAATTACACCAGAATGATTATCGTAAAGAATTCAAGTTCCACTTTTTGCTCCCAATGGACTCTCAACTACCCCCCTCTAGATTGAGTGGAATCGATCCAGATAGATCTTGGACCGCGATAGAGATAAATTTGAAAAGACCGAAGAATATTATGTCCCTACAACCTTACCTCAAAAATGCTTACAATTAGTGTCATCAAACTTTGGAAGTCATGCGTATTTATTTTTCGATGTTGTTCCATTGAGGCTCAATTTGTTCCAATGAACTCTACCGTAGAAGCTTGAAGAGAAAAATGTGTATGATAAAGAGAAAAAAATCAAAAAAATCGTACAAAAAATAAACTAAACGTTGCATGTTTGGCGGGCGGAGGAAACGTCAATCACGATACCCGACACGCAGACATAGATAGTTAGGAACAAAACCAATTTATGCATCTGTCCATCATTTGAGCTCATTAGCCGATGTAATCGCCGTTTCGCCCACCCCTCCGTCTTGATTTGTTCATTAGATCTATTATGGCGGATGGTTGGTGCCCAGGAATAATTATTGAGGCTATTCTTTAATTAGTGGGCTGCCTGCGGGAGTATCCTGCTGGCTGTTCAAGATGAAAAGGGTTGAGGTGGGAGGACGGGGGCTGATGGTAACCTACGTGAAGTTTTCGGTTTTCTGAAGATTATACTCACATTATTCAACAAACGGGACGAGTAGATTCAGAATTCGGACAAGACATGAATTATTATTAACAATAATCAAACGTTCATTATTACTCAATTCTCGCTTTATTCATTTCAATAAACGCTCAATTCTTTGTCTTCGAGCGGTTTTCATGAGGCTAAAAGGCCCAAGAAAATATGCAATTTTCCCATGAAAATTTCCCATAATAGCGTTTTTTAGTCAAATGAAACTTTGTTCCAATCAATCTCTTTTCATTTGAATGAAACTTTTTTTCAAACGAATGAAACCTTATTTCAATCAAATAAATCTTTTCCCAATAAATGACTTTATTTAAGATTATTGCAAAACAATACAGAGGCACTAAAAATAAATTTGATGAAGCGGGTGTCCAGCAGCTGTGGCAGGCAGTTTCATCATCATGTTTATGACGAAGTTGGAGCAGTCTGTCGAGGTGATTGTTTCAACGCTGCGAACTATGACCTCCTCGATGTCATGATTCAGACTTGCTGTGACCTCGATGTCAAAGCAATATGTTTGGGCCAATGAGTTTCATTTGATTGAAATATGGGTTAATTTCTTTGAAAAATAGTTTCATTCGGTTGAAAATCCTCCTACCATTTGATTTGGTAGGTAAATTTTCATTTGATTCTACCTTGAAACGTAAAACATCAAATTTTGAGGAGGTTAAGATTTTGCTTCCTCACTACCGAAGGTAGGGAAGCTTTGTATTCGTGAAAGAAGTGAAAAAAAAAATGTCCTCCAAAATCAAAATTTCCACTTGCTTTTTGCGTTTTAGAGCTTTCCGAACAATTTTGGTTCCGTGTCTGTCTGTCTGTCGGTCTGTCGGTCTGTCTGTCTGTCTGTGGTCAATCCTTGTCCCGGGCAAAACTATACTAACCTGTGGTCCGATTTTGATGAAATTTTCAGGGATTGTGCGGGTTAGGTCCTAGACGGTCCCCTATAAATTTCAGCACCTTCGGATCAGCTGAGTGAGCTCCAAGGCCATTTTCTCTCCTGTTGAACGCAGGAAGCTGAAATTTGAGAGGCAGGGTCAATGGAGAATGCTGAAGGTGCCTGAGTGGTCACTGATCAGCTGAGTGAGCTCCAAGGCCATTTCCTCTCCTGTTTTTCGCCAACTGATTCTATACGTCCATGTTACAATGAGTGAGGAAGCTATACTGCCCACCCAACTTGGCAGACGTTTTTTTCTTGCTCGATTCATTATTGAAATTAATAAAACAAAATGATTTTGGAAATTCACGAATACAGAGAAATTGAGATTTTTCAAGACAAAGCCTCACGCTCAAATTGAATTAGACACCTACAGCACAAAATGGCGGAAGGATCATTAAAATCGGGTGAGCAGAACCCTTTTTAGGGCTAGGGGGTGGGTTCCGGGTCCCCATAAATTGAAAACAATAAACCAAAGGCGAGAAATTCAGTTTGTATAACAACCACACTCGGTAGGAGACTGAGAAGAAAGAAATTGAAGAGGGAAATCAAGGATTCCTCCACTGAATGGTAGTTTGGACTGGCCTCCTAAAGGTGATGGATCTACCATGAGATTGTCCAATATTCTCCCCCAATTATGGCTTTGTTCGATAAAGAAGGAGAAAATTTTCTCATATTTTCATTGGCTTGGTTGTTGGGCTAGACAATCCCTAATAGTCAGTGGCGACCAATACAGGTTCTCTGAAGAACGCCTCCAATAATTGGAACTAATAACTAATTACTTCGAATTGGCGGAATAAGAATGCTAGCTTCAGCCAATTCTGAACAAGTGCATGAAAATGAGACAGCCAATTTACTAACAATTAGAAATCAACAAAGCTAATTATTAAGTGTTGTTGTTGTTGAGTTTGTACGTAATTAAATTGTTATTAAAACATGAAATTTTTTTTTAAACAATTATTAAAGTTTTACGTGATTGGTGATCTTCTAGATGAATTAGAAATTACAAATATAAATTAGAACAAGTTATTTAACAAACTTTTCATAAATTTCCTTGAGAACGACGTACGTAACAAATTTTGAGGGAAGGGGATTAACAATTTTTTGATCGATTTACCTATTGTTGAAATTGATAAATTAAAAGCAGCATAGCGAGAAAAAAACTACTTATGCAAATTATTTCCAGATGATATTCTCAATTCACAATGATTATAATTCGCCAATTCAATGAATCCTCGTGTTTTTAATATGGAGTTTTTGGGCAGGAGGTCATTCTAAAATTTGCGTAACGACATCAAAATTTGTGACGACTTTAGATTATTATTATTAAATTAATGAAATCTGAAGGTAAGTTAGGTATCTTGTTATATAATGTAATATATAACATTACATGTAATATATAACATAATGTAAGACCAAATTTTAATGACATTTTGGCATGCGTTTCGAGGGAGACGGCCATTTCTTACCTGGATGTGTGAGGAATTCTCATTTTCATTTCCTTTTATTGGCTTTTAATAATGAACCTTCGGAATCGAGCAAGAAAACAATTCTAGCCCCCCTCAAAATTTTATGATTTTAAGCGGGATACAAACGGTTCCGGATGGATTCAACTCGTGAGGCCTCATCCCAAAGATTCTGAATCCGTGAAAAAAACGTCTGCCAAGTTGGGTGGGCAGTATAGCTTCCTCACTCATTGTAACATGGACGTATAGAATCAGTTGGCGAAAAAATTATGATTCTAAGAGTTATTGAATACCAAAATATTGGCGATAATATGCGGGATAGGGTTGCAGGTATTAATGTTTATAATAGTGTTGTAAATAGTTGTGGTATATGAACCACTGAAATAAAAGAACGAAAGAGTGTAGGTATAAAACCACCGTCTAGGACCTAACCCACACAATCCCTGAAAATTTCATCAGTATCGGACCACAGGTTAGTATAGTTTTGCCCGAGACAAGGATTGACCACAGACAGACAGACAGTCACGGAACCAAAATTGTTCGGGAAGCTCTAAAACGCAAAAAGCAAGTGGAAATTTAGATTTTGGAGGACATTTTTTTTTCACTTCTTTCACGAATACAAAGCTTCCCTACCTTCGGTAGTGAGGAAGAAAAACAAAAAGTGTAAAAATGGATGAGCCCGTTTGAAAGAAAACTCTTAAAAAAAGAAAAACGCGGAATTTTGATTCCAGAGGATACAAATTGGTCTATTGCCAAATCTTTGGAATGCTACGCCGATTCCTCACTGCCTTGATGAGAAGCTTTCCGAGGTGAATCAATGGGTAACTATGCAGCCTTGGTTGCACCCTCACATCAGGCTCTGAGGAGAACTGAAAACGGAAAAAGACCTCTAACGATGAAATATTTCCGTCCAACAACGCGGGGAACTCGACTATAATTAGGGGGTTTCTGTTTTACTCATTACCGGGGAGAAGCCCTTTCCACTCATTATGCGAGTCTACGGGGAGTCGAGCCTACCCGGGGCCTCATTATTAGGTCAGAGGCTAGATAATCAGACCACCTGCCCCTATTTCCGACGGAGTGAGGTACCTACCGGGAGCAGTTCGGTTCGTGTGAACAATAAATGAACACCCTGCTCAGACCCCGTGTTGATGAGTCAGTATTGTTCTCGCGGGCGGCGCTTGTCATCAAGCCAAACGTGCTGGCTTGATCGAAATTGTCTGTCGGAGTATGTTCGGCGGGAAACTGCAGTCGGGGACTGGCGAATTCTATGGTTTTCCAGCAACCTGAAGGGCTTTGTGTGACAATTTCTATTGTCTTTTACGTGGTTATTGGGTGTTGAGTTGTCCTCATTTCCATGACAACTGAAGTAATCCGATAATTATGTGTCAAGTTTGATGGTTTGAATTCCACATTTTTCGGTACAATACCCAATTTATGGTGTTATTGGTTATTTTATTGGTTCAGTTCTTGGTTTCCAGTGTTTGAGACTATTGGCGTTCCATTAATGGTATAGCTTTAATTAAGGTAAGCTTTTGTAATGAGAAACTCCAAAAATTATTATTGGTAGTTGGAATTGGTAAGAATTCGATCAATCAAGTACAACGGAAATTTATCACAAGCACAACTTTATCAAATTCTCATAAGTTTTGTTTTATTAATTTCAATAATGACCCAAAATTGAAGAAACGAAGGCGATCGCATTTTGGTCAGATAAAATTTGAAGGGAGATTCACACTCGTGATTCTGTTTTATCGTGTAGGGGGCGAACGGTTTGTCCTATAGAGCTCCGCGTGATCTCTAAAAATTCAATATTGTTTTTTTCTATTGGTGAAAAAACAATATCTTTATTTCGAGAGTTTTCGAGCTAGGGCACTCTTGAAAATTTCAACCCTTAATTTTCACTTCTTAGAAGTGACTGACATTCGTGGCACCCCACATGGAGCCCATATACCAAATTTCGTACTTAAAACATCAAATTTTGTTTCTTGGTCGATTCCAATGGTTCATCATTGAAAATAATACACCAAAATGGCGATTTCTCAAATTGGCGATTATTCATCGGGAACAAAAGTAAATCCTGAAGAAATTCCTTGGAACAGTTTCACCGTTGGGCTTAACTGACCAGACTCACGGAACCGAGTAGGACGACTGAGCCACGAATAATGGCAACTCTAATTACACCGATTTTCTAACCAGGTAGAAGAAAATGATCAATGACTTGTACTTTGTACAAGTGCTATCGCAAGTACTTGTACGGAGGACGGCGTACGGCGGAAGGACGGACAATTTTTGGTTTATTATTTTCAATGATAAACCTTCGGAATCGAGCAAGAAAAAAAAAATTTTTAACCCCCCCTCAAAATTTGATGTTTAACGTTTCAAGGTACGTAGAATCCGAAAATCGAATAAAAAAATTTCCGTCCGTCCGCCGTACGCCGTACACCGTACGCCGTACGCCGTACGCGGCACTTTTCTTAGTTACCATGGACCGATTTCGATGAAATTTGGTATATGGGCTCCATTTGGGGTCTAGTTGTGCCGCGAAGCTTTTGGTTGATGTAGGTCACTTCTAAGGGGTGAAAATTAATGGTTGAAATTTTCAAGAGTGCCCTAGCTCGAAAACTCTCGAAATAAAGGTACCTATCGTTTTTTCACTAATTTTAAATTGTACTGAATTTTAAAAAATTTTTGAGACCACCCGGAGCTCTGTAGGGCAAACCGTTCAGTCCCTACGAGTACTTGAAGGTTTTCTTCGATAAAACGGAATCATGAGTGTGAATCGCAAAAGAGGTCTAATCTCCGTTGAAATTTTTTCTGACTAAGATGCGATCGCTGTTCATTTCTTCGATTTGTATACAGTTTTGCCTTCTGCGTAACCAGTAATCAAATTTTCATAATCAAAAGTCAATGGAGAATACTGAAGGCGCCTGAGTGGTCACTGATCAGCTGAGTGAGCTCCAAGGCCATTTCCTCTCCTGTTGAACGCAGGAACCTGAAATTTGAGAGGGCGGGTCAATTGTGAATGCTGAAGGCGCCTGAGTGGTCACTGATCAGCTGAGTGAGCTCCAAGGCCATTTCCTCTCCTGTTGAACGCAGGAAGCTGAAATTTTAGAGGGCGGGTCAATGGAGATTGCTGAAGGTGCCTGAGTGGTCACTGATCAGCTGAGTGAGCTCCAAGGCCATTTTCTCTCCTGTTGAACGCAGGAACCTGAAATTTGAGAGGCAGGGTCAATGGAGATTGCTGAAGGCGCCTGAGTGGTAACTGATCAGCTGAGTGAGCTCCAAGGCCATTACCTCTCCTGTTGAACGCAGGAACCTGAAATTTGAGAGGGCGGGTCAATGGAGAATGCTGAAGGCGCATGAGTGGTCACTGATCAGCTGAGTGAGCTCCAAGGCCATTTCCTCTCCTATTGAACGCAGGAAGCTGAAATTTGAGAGGGCGGGTCAATGGAGAATACAGATGGTGGTAGGTGCTATTGATGGAGAACCAGTGATCTATACAGAAGGGTGATCTATACAGAAAATAATAAACCTTTGAGCAATGATTTGCAGCGTTTTTTTATTAAATTTTTGGTTTCTACGTACCTTGAAACGTAAACCAACGTATTTTGAGAGGTGGGGGGGGGGGGGTTAAAAAACCCTCAAAATTTGTTGGTTTACTTTTTCAAGATACGTAGAATCCTAAAACCAAGTAAAAACGGTGGACGGCGAACGGAAGGAAAAATTTGTATTCGAATAATAATAAACCTTTGTGTTAATAATTTGCAGCGTGGCGGGATGGTAGCATTGACCATCTGTAGGTTGACGGTCTGAAGGCTGAGCAGTAGACAGTGTTGATCCGACTACTGTGTTCGGCTGACGCGTTAAAATAATATCATTTTCTCCATCAGTTTCTTTCTACCTTTTAAACTTTCACTTACCCAATTCAACACTCGTTTCTTGAAGTCATACATACACGATATTTCAAAATATCGATACTTCCGTAAACATATTCGATATTTTAGTATCGATACTGCACTCTCCGATATTTTTGGATAACGATACTTTGGATCCGATATTTACAAATATCGAATATTGCTACGTAATGGCCAAACAATGAAAAGGTGAAGAAGTTTTGAGTCATTACTCGGATAAAATTAATCAATATTATGAAGAAAATGTTAAAAATGTATTTCTATTGAGGAATCTCGTCATTCCCATAATCTTATTATTCCATCTGGTATTTTCTCATCTTTTATTTGATGTCTTCGGCAGTTAATTGCGATAATGCTTAAAATAATGACATTATTGTCAATGGTGAGCAAACTAGGTCCTGATCATTTTGCTCAACTGCTTAAAAAATGAGGAGAAAAAGAAATCCCGCGTCACTTGCAGTTTATCAGTTGAAGACTCCCATCAAACACACATTTGCGCCCGTAAACCGCTCTTGCAAGTTGCCCGTAAAAGCTCAACCTGCCGAAGATAGATTTCACCATTCGGATTTTATTATGGCTTTAAATGGCGTGAAGTTTTTGCAGGGGAGTAAGCGCGGGAGACTCGTAGGTGGGAAGAACAGGAAGAGGACCATAACACCATAGAGTGAGGTACGTCTTCCATGAAGAATGTGGCGGGTGCCACCAGGCTTCGTTCGAAGTTCCTTTTAACCAGGAAATAACTGGGAGTTATCGTCTATAGGGTCTCGAAGGTGGTTTTTACGATGTCACCACCACCACAAGATCGTATAGCTACTTCTATCATATTTTGTAATTAAAATAATGTTTGTCGATGAAAAAAAAAGGTTCGTTACAGTGTTGTTTGCTTTCGAATTTTATGATCGGTGTCGGAGCATCATCTCCGAAGGATGTTTCTCCTTTTTGAAAGACGCACATTCCTCGTAAAGGTCTGTAGCTGTATTACAGATTACGTGTACTTGGATAAGAAAAGAAGGCTCCTCTACGAACTCATCTTCTTCTCCTACTAAAAACTCCCCAAGGTCCGAAATCCTCCCAGAAAGTGACGATAATAGTTAGTTCTTAGCAAAACACCACGGAGGTGAGTTGTAAATAGTGGCATTTTTCACCAGTGGTGTACTCAACAGTGAACTTATAAAGTTCAGGAGTTTTTTTTCGGTTTTCGACGTAACAAAATGGGTTCTACAAAGAAGTATTCTAACCCTGAGGATATCAGAAAAATATTGGACGAGTTAGATAGTGGGAGCAAAGTAAGTTTAGGTGGAGAAACCAGCTGTTCAGAAGATGGAAAGGAGAAAGAGAAGCTTCTGATTCTGAAGGCGAGGTCCAACATTTCACAGTGAAGAATCTTCCTGAGAAAATTCGGGAGGTTCCATGTAGGGAACATTCTAGTGATACTCGTAACAAACTAACCGCCGCAGAAGGTAGAAAATTTGGGGGTTTACCTGAAAATAAAAGACGGAAGAAAAATGTATAAACCACCAAGGGAAGCCGTTCAAAGAGGAAAATTGACTCAGGCCACCCAGCTTCTCAAGCCAAAAATATCACCTCTCGAGAGCAGGTTTTTAATGGTAAACTCCCAAGTGATAGCCAAAATTTTGGTACATAGGTACAAACAAAGATATTGAACAGAGGCACTCAATATAAACATATTACCATACATTCTGTGACAGAAAGGATGCAAGGAAAACAAAAAAAAAAAACGCTTGCATACGAGTCTGCAACACATTGAAACATTTTCATGCCCCCCTGGTAATATCAAACTGTAAAGTACCTACCTACCTAACAACTTCACTTCTGATGGTCATAATCATCATTGTGGCGACTTGGGACAAATATCGTTGCAACAAATATCGTTGCAACAAATATCGTTGCATCAAATTTCGTGATGATTTTTTTTTTATGTGCCATATGAAAGACATGAAAATGTCAAAAAAACGCTTGCATACGAGTCTGCAACACATTGAAACATTTTCATGCCCCCCTGGTAATATCAAACTGTAAAGTACCTACCTACCTAACAACTTCACTTCTGATAGTCATAATCATCATTGTGGCGACTTGGGACAAATATCGTTGCAACAAATATCGTTGCAACAAATATCGTTGCATCAAATTTCGTGACGATTTTTTTTTATGTGCCATATGAAAGACATGAAAATGTCAAAAAAAAGAAACCAAAATGCTGTTCCCAAATACCTTGAATGTTGAAGTGGTTCACAAGGGCAAGTGGGAAGGAATTGATATTTTCCTATAATTTATTTTTCTTCCAAGGCTGTTCAACTGTTAAATATCATATTGAGGAGTGATAAGAAATAATTTGTGAATAAGAATAAATATAAATAAATAATACGTGAATAAGAATAAAGAAATAAATATCAATATTGAAAAAAATTAAGAAAAGTGTCCAAGTTTTAGTTTATTATTTTCAATACTGAATCATTGGAATTGACCAAGAAAAAAATGGTTTAACCCCTCTCAAAATTTGGTGGTTTACGTTCCGAGGTACGTAGAATAGGAAAATCGAATAAAAATTTTCCGTCCGTCCGCCGTACTTTTTTCAGCAACCATGGACCGATTTGGTTGAAATTTGGTAAATGGGCTCCATTTGGGGTCTAGTTGCTCCCCGAAGCTTTTGGCTGATGCCAGTCATTTCTAAGGGGTGAAAAATAAGGGTTGAAATAAAGGTACGGGATTTTCACCAATTTAAGATAGTATTGAATTTTTAGAGACTACCCGGAGCTCTGTAGGACAATCCTTTCGCTCCCTACGAGTAGTTGAAGGTTTTCCTTCGATAAAACAGAAACAGGTGACCATGGCAAAGCTGTGATCTTTGCAGACGAGTGTTTAAATATGAGCTGAATTTTCCCACGCCGTGAAGTTATCTTAGAAGCGAATAGCGATATCAATGAAGGGTTAATAATGAAACTCTGGATTAAAGTTAGAAGAAACAATGAAAACACCAAATTAAAATTGGCACCAAGATAATTCAAAATAGCTATACGTCCACGAATTCGAAAACTATTCCTTAACCATTTCGCTCGACAATACTTTAAGATAATTGCAACTCCGTTCAGTGATTCGATCGTTTCAAGCAGGATCGATTTATAGACGCAGTAACCCTTCTGCTTCTAGAACGTTAGGAGGAAGGGTTAACTAGTGTACGTGGAACCTTAAGCATACTGGTTGAGAATAGGCAGCAGAAGGAGAACTTATCTTAAGTTGTAGAGCACACAGCCCTTTAAGTATCGTCTCTCTTAAGAGCATTACTTGCTCTAACCGCCACCTACTTATAATCCTCGCTAATTATAGCTGGGCAATCTTCGAGTCTTCTCAACCGACCTCGTACAACCGCGAACTTGGAAGCTTTGTTAGCGAAGGTCTTGGTTAAGAGCCATACGTTGTAATACGCTAATTATCATTAGCGAGGTAAATATTCGGAGAACATCTGATCTCAGCTGCTACCTCCTTGAGTAGGTACATAACCTCGTAAATTGGTACATTTATTTTATCGAAGTATATTTTTATTAAGTATATAACATAAAGTAAATTAATTAGTTTGATAGTAGTAGTTTGATGTTTAGTGATAGTTTAACTAGCTATATTGAGTATATTCAGTTTAGTTATTTTTATTCTATCGAGTGTTTAACCTTACGAATGTTTAAACAAGCCAATGCTTACTCATTTTAATGATTGGAAGGAACAAACTATAGGCCCAACCCCAAACGTCCTATTCCTATCCTTCTGTAGATGGTACATAAAACTGAGGTTCAATAGGTGCTAGGAGTAGGTAACCTGTACTTGGTCCAAAAAGTGTTGAGTACATGTATTGGAACAGTTTTTTCACCAGCTATCGAACTGGACCAGGTGTAACAAGAATAAAACGTCTGGCAAGTGGGTGTGGCACATAGCTTTCTCGTATTTATAACCCGATTGTACAGATGATCCAATGCATAGTAGTTTATCTCAAAACATCAATCTCTAAGTAACTTGCACTACCCTCATAGGGGACTCTAGACGTCTACCGGCACAATCTCTGAATATTGTTGGAAAATGTAGAAGTTATGGCTGTAACGAGGAAATATATTTTGCGGATGCGCAGTGGTTACTATCAGTCTAGGGGCTATGATTGTCATAAGGAACCATCTACACGCAAACCCGCAAAATCCCTGAAAATTTAATCGAAATCGGAGAGAATTATGGAAGTTATGGCTGTGGCAAGGATATATCGTTTGCGCATGCGCAGCGGCTACTATTAGTCCAGGGATGATTATTTTCATAGGGGACCGTCTACACGCAAACCCGCACAATCCCTGAAAATTTCATCGAAATCAGATGAGAATTGTAGGAGTTATGGCTGTGGCAAGGATTTCATGACAGACACACAGACAGACACGGTACCAAAATTGTTCAGGAAGGTCTGAAACGTAAAACGCGATTCTAAATTTTGATTTTGGAGGACTTTTTTTTGTCAACCTTGAAAATTGAAAACAAAACTTCCGCTACCTTGGAAGACTCGGAAGCAAAATGGCGATTTCTCAAATTGGGACCGTTTTCTCATCGAGGACAAATGTACATCCGGAAGAAATTCCTTGGAACAGTTTCACCGTTGGGCTTAACTGACTAGATACCTACTCATGGAACCGAGTAGGACAAGTGGGCCAAAAATAATGGCAACTCTAATTAGACCAATTTTCTAACCAGGTAGAAGAAAATTAACAAAGACGGAAGGGTTAACTATCCAAAGTACTTGTGATATTTAACGAGTGTTCAGCCTTCCCACCAAAGAGGATTGTGTGTTATTTTGGAGTTCTGCAATTATGTATGGCAATTTTCCCAGGATGCATGAAATCCGAAGGAATCCAGATCAACCCTAAAGAAGCCTATGATGCATTCCAAGAGCATTTCAGTTGATTGAGAGAAAGTCACAAAGTTGCAATCAATTGTTAGCAGATCAATACTGCGCTAAAAGCGTCATTTGATAGTGAGTGGGTGGGAAATAATCACAGGCAGAAACAGTAGAAGCTCCAGTCGGTAAAGGCACATTTGAGTCTGTATAAAGGCCGATAATCACAGAAATCCCAAGATTAATCTGCCGGACCAGGAGTTCGGTGTCGCAAAGTGACTCACACGGTCAAGCCAACCACGCATATGTACGGGTCGGGTTGCGGGAAGACTTCAGGGTGTCTGATACTACGGAATCCCCTCTCAATCAGTGCGATGTGCAATTCTAGCTCAGGGAATGAGAGAGAAAGGGGAGTGGAGGAGAACGTAATGACTGCACCCTGAAATTAGATCGAGCTTCCACTGAAGTTCACCGCAAGACATTCCGAGTTCGGATATACCAGATGCAAAGGGATGATTAGGATCGGGACTAAAAGATTGAAACCGATGCGAGAGACAAACGATCTACCTTCACAGTATTCCATTCAGTAGGTAGTCATGAATTTGGAAACCTCGATACTTATTTGTTGTTGGAACAACCTATTCCCTTTCTTTTTCATACCTAGATTATTCATACTTCTGCGTATTCATACTACGTGCGAAGTCGATGAATGATGAAATAGTATGACTTGTCAAAATTCGAGGAGCTTTCTTAATCCAAATAAGCTTGGATGGAGGCCCGAAAAGATATTTGTATCGTTTACCTGCTGGGTAGTCACCGAACTCTTTCTTTTGGTTTATTATTTTCCATAATAAACCTTTGGAATCGACCAAGAAAAAAAAAGTCTGCCAAGTGGGTGTGGCACATAGCTTTCTCGTATCCATAACCCGATTATATAGATAATCCGATGCATAGTTGTTAATCTCAAAACACCAATCTCTAAGTTTTTTCCACTACCCTCATAGGGGACCATCTACACGCTAATCCTAGAAAATTTCATCAAATTCGGATCAAAAATTAAGTGAGTAGATGTATGTGATTGGATAAAAAAAATACTTAGCCTCGGCTGGGATTCGAACCCGCGACCCCTGGGAGACAGTTGAAGTTACGGCTGTTAAAAGTAATTCACGTTTGCGCATGCGCAGTGGCTACTATCGGTCCAAAGGTGGTGATTTTCATAGGGGACCATCAGAATACTAGTCTGTAACATCCCTGAAAATTTCATTGAAATCGGATCGAAAATGTAGATGTTATGGCCGTTACAAGGAATTCACGTTTGCGCATGCGCAGTCGCTTCTATCAGTCCGGGGATGATGATTTTCATAGGGGACCGTCTACACACCAACCCGCACAATCCCTGAAAATTTCATAGAAATCGGACAATAACTTCGTATAGTTATGCGCGTTACAAGGAATTCATGACAGACAGACACACAGACAGACAGACACACAGACACGGAACCAAAATTGTTCAGAAAGGTCTAAAACGCAAAACGCGAGTGGAAATTTTGATTTTGGAGAACTTTTTTTTTCGTCCTTGAAAAGTGAAAACAAAGCTTCCGCTACCTTGGTAGACTCGGAAGCAAAATTACCCCCTCAAAATTTGTTGGTTTACGTTTCAAGGTACGTAGAATCCGAAAATTGAATACAAATTTTTCCTTCCGTCCGCCATACGCCGTGAACGGAACTTTCCTAAGTTCCCATGGACCGATTTTGATGAAATTTGGTATATGGGCTCCATTTGGGGTCTAGTTGTGCCGCGAAGTTTTTGGTTGATGTCAGTCACTTCTAAGGGTTGACATTTTGAAAACGCCCTAGCTCGAAAAATGTCGACATAAAGGATTTATATTTCCATCAATTTAAGATAGTAATGAATTTTTAGAATCGAATGAGATCACCCAGAGCTCTGTAGGACCAACCGTTCGCTCCCCATGGATACTTAAGGGTTGGACTTACGATAAATCAGTAACACGAGTGTGAACCGCAAAAGAGGCCTAATCTCCGTTCAAATTCTAGCTGAAAAAAATGTGATCGCTGTTCGTTTCTTCGAGTTGTACTCAGGTTTGCAACCATTTTTTATGTAATTGAGTGTGAAGCGTTTATTTCATTTAATTAAACTTGAATGTGAAGCGAAATTAGGTAGGTAGGTAGTGGTAATGGCAAAGTTGTGTTCTTTGCAGGCGAGTGATGTATCAGAAAAATAATAAACCTTTGTGTAATTATTTGCAGCGTTTTGGTGTAAGGATTGAGAGAATTGGGATGGAATTTCATTACGAGGGCTGTAAGACATTGTCAGTGGAATTTCTGTTGCCAGGCGAGCTTTATCATCAGCTATTGAATTACTCGGTGTTTTTGAGACCTTGATTCCTGTGAACCTATAGATTCCTCATTTCTTCTTCAGTTTTGCTAAGCATATGATAACTTCAGACTCCAGGGAAACGTGGATTGATTGCTGATAATTTCCGAAAGACGTGCTGAGAGTCTGGAAGTGCGATAATCTGTGGAGGAGATGATTAAAGTTCGTCATCGTATTTGAGAGCTCCTCAGCAGCAGCAAACATTTCAGCCGTGTAGACGGAAGAGCTATTCCCCGGTCTGAAACTTCTGGAGTATCTCACCGGTGCATTAAGAAAGGCACCCTCCACTCGCCTGTCTGTATATAAATGGACTTATATTGGATTCGGGACATTTTAGTGTTCAAAGTTAGTTCAAAGGTACTGATGCTGAACGACCCATGATATATATGTACATATTTGGTGATAATACAACAGGCCAGGCCAATAATAGTATATCACAGGTCGATACTACTAACTAGTAACATAAATTAGATACTAATGATTTAAAATAGACATAACATGGTTCTAATTTTTCGACTGCTTGATTGTGACAATAGGTGTTGAGGCTCTTGAGGTTCAGTCAGAAGAATAAAGACACTTTGTGAGGCCGAGGTTTCGGTATATTTATATACCATATTCAGGGCTTTTAAACGGTGTAAATGTATTTCTTATAGCTACATCAGAACTTCAAAACAACACTTTTTAAAGTGAAAACTTATACTGTTTGTGAGGTATTAGGAACAAAGGCAGATTATATTTCGAGGCAGTTTGACATCACTGATTGAAGTTCTGATGTAGCTATGAGAAGTATATTTACACCGTTTAAAAGCCCTGAAGATGGTATGTAAATATACCGAAACGTCGGCCTAACAAAGTGTCTTTATTCATCTGACTGAAGCTCAAGAGCCTCAACACCTATTGTTAAAATAGACATATCACAGAATATCGCTGATAAAATAAAATGGTAAATTTTCACTACCAAGCTCTAATAATACAACATTTTTGAATTCTACGTTCGAATTAAAGAAAATGTCAAGATCTGGAGCGGAGTTGCACAGTTTGTTATATTCTCGAGAAGTTCGGACAGAGGAAGTACCGGCATGAGATGAGGTGCGACATGCGGAGATAGAAAATAGCTGGATGAACCTGCTGTTGGGGCATGAGTGATTGTGCCCGACCCACTCAATGATGCTGACATTCCCGACTCATTATTCGCCCATGACACAACCATTTCATTTCTTCAAATAATGAGCAAAGAATTCATGAGCAGAACATAGTTTACGAACGCCTCAGGCAGGAACGGTGACTAGTCTTCGCTAGGGGGGAAGTGACTAGTCTCCAATGTGGAGGAGAGGCTGCTCAATTCTCGTGATGTCTCTTCCAATTAACCATTTCCCATGATCAATCAACGGTCGAACAACTAATTATAAAGGCATTAAGCCCCCCCGCTTGGGGCCCCGTCGCGTCGTGCCCTCCTTGCTAATTTGCCGCTCATTTGCCCCGCCAAGTATGTAGGTTGGTCTGGTCGACTGTCCACAGTCCGAACTCCAAAGTGATTCTGTTGAACTTGGGAGGAAATTACTCCCCTCCCTCAGTCACAGCCTCATTCCGAAAGGTGGGTATTTTATTCTTCAACCAGAAAATTAGTTCATCGATCCAACTCCCACTTTTTAAGACGTCCCACAGTAAGACTTGGCCGTCCTTATGCGATTAAACTGAGGTGAAGGAGGACAATACTCAACAGATTAAAAAAACCACGTAAGTACTAATCCGTTTTAGACCATTCAAAATCCAAATCCACGAAAGAAAAAAAAATCACAGGTGTATTTGTGTGTACCTATGTGACAAAATCTTGTGTACGCTGCTCAGCCCTCAACTCCCAACTAATTTGCGAGAAATCTATCTAGTTATGCACTACATCGCCGGAATTTTGAATTTTGCCTTTGAAAGAGGGGGTTAGCTCGGCATAAAACGGGCATTTTTGGGCAAAATTTTGTCGACTTTGCCTAGGCTGTATTCTTATTTTTGGTTTATTATTTTCAACTAGCTGAAAAGCCTACAAAAAGTAGGCAAAAACAATTCCTCCGACTCTCCTCCACCCACTCACTCCGACTCCTCACGCCCCCAACTCCGCCCGCCCCCAACTCCTCTGACTCCTCTCGCCTCCGACTCCTCCCGCCCCCAACCCCTCCAGCCACCAACTCTCCCCACTCCCACGACCCCTTCAACCCCTCCGTGCATACGTACGTACGTACGTACGTACGTACGGTTGGCGTTTTATATTATTAGATAATGAACCTTTGGAATGGTTTTGTCTGCACATGCCAGGAGCACAAAGATCTGATGTTTCCAATGGAAGAATGACTCATTGGAGAGTATAATGAAAAGTCCATTCATGCAGCATGAATTAATGAGCGAATTTTCAAAGAAATCATTCAGTTTAAGGTGTGGTTAAGAAAAGGACCAATGGTGTTGCAATTTGTTGTAGAAAGTTTTTTTTTCGATTCTTGGTTTATATATGTAATTATTTTTTTTTTACATGCTTTTACACCAATAATCGACGTCCCGGAAGACGTGAAATCACTGGGCTGAAAGCTGAATCTGGGAGCCCGAAAAGCGTTCTGATTAGGGAAGCTCCTGGACGTAGTTAAAGATGAGTGCGACAGATCGCGTTCATGATCACTTGTTCCCAACCTCATGACAACAAGTCACCTTGTTTATCACATATTTTTCTCCTTGGTGCGTTACCTGCTGCATCTAAGTAATTAATTTAATAACATTTAAATATATTCGCGATATGTACGAAAAAATCGTACGATTTTCAATAATACACTCGGTTTTGAACGTTTCTATCGGTGGCAGTTGTCGATTGAATATTTGAACGAGGACTTATTTTTTTTTTTTTTTTTTTTTTTTTTTTTTTTTGCACATGAACTTATAGAGTACCCACACGGCTACTGCATTTCTGGTTACAACAAATATACGCACGTATTCATTATATATATATATAGCTACAAACTTTTCTTAATTTTGGACAATTTTCATTTTTGAAAAAAGCATTCATATCAGAAATTTTGTGCTGAATCCGAATATACCATAAATTACCATGATTTTCAATGTAAAAACCACAAAAAACGGGAAAAACCCATTTTTTGGGAGTTTTTTTGAATTTTGGACCACTTTGGATTGTCCAAAATTGCTGGTTAACGAACTTGACCTATGGTTTGTTGTTACAAACATTTTGGCAAAAACTAAAAAAAAATTTTTAAACAATTACTCAAGTTATCGTCCGGAATGACACATATATATATATATATATATATATATATACATATGATTTTTGGAAAAACTTCAGGGATCGTTTCAGAATGTTCCAAAACGGATTTCAGTGTGAAAATTTTTCGAAAAAGTCGATTCTAAAAATTTTGAGGCCATTGCAATAGCTACATTTTCCTTGAAAATTCGCTAATAACACGCTGCAAATTATTGCTGGGTATGCTTTGAAGATCTTAGGAGTCCATATTCGTGTTCTACTCGTCTCTACGAACTCATAGAGTACCCACACGGCTACTTCATTTCTGGGTACAACAAATATACGCACGTGTTCATTATATATATATATAGCTACAAACTTTTCTTAATTTTGGACAATTTTCATTTTTGAAAAATGCATTCATATCAGAAATTTTGTGCTGAATCCGAATATACCATATATTACCATGATTTTCAATGTAATAACCACAAAAAACGGAAAAAAACCCATTTTTTTGAAGTTTTTTTGAATTTTGGACCACTTTGGATTGTCCAAAATTGCTGGTTAACGAACTTGACCTATGGTTTGTTGTTACGAACATTTTGGCATAAACTAAAAAAAAATTTCTAAACAATTACTCAAGTTATCGTCCGGAATGACATATATATATATATATACATATGATTTTTGGAAAAACTTCAGGGATCGTTTCAGAATGTTCCAAAACGGATTTCAGTGTAAAAATTTTTCGAAAAAGTCGATTCTAAAAATTTTGAGGCCATTGCAATAGCTACATTTTCCTTGAAAATTCGCTAATAACACGCTGCAAATTATTGCTGGGTATGCTTTGAAGATCTTAGGAGTCCATATTCGTGTTCTACTCGTCTCTACGAACTCATAGAGTACCCACACGGCTACTTCATTTCTGGGTACAACAAATATACGCACGTATTCATTATATATATATATAGCTACAAACTTTTCTTAATTTTGGACAATTTTCATTTTTGAAAAATGCATTCATATCAGAAATTTTGTGCTGAATCCGAATATACCATATATTACCATGATTTTCAATGTAATAACCACAAAAAACGGAAAAAACCCATTTTTTTGAAGTTTTTTTGAATTTTGGACCACTTTGGATTGTCCAAAATTGCTGGTTAACGAACTTGACCTATGGTTTGTTGTTACGAACATTTTGGCATAAACTAAAAAAAAATTTCTAAACAATTACTCAAGTTATCGTCCGGAATGACACATATATATATATATACATATGATTTTTGGAAAAACTTCAGGGATCGTTTCAGAATGTTCCAAAACGGATTTCAGTGTAAAAATTTTTCGAAAAAGTCGATTCTAAAAATTTTGAGGCCATTGCAATAGCTACATTAGGGAAGCTCCTGGACGTAGTTAAAGATGAGTGCGACAGATCGCGTTCATGATCACTTGTTCCCAACCTCATGACAACAAGTCACCTTGTTTATCACATATTTTTCTCCTTGGTGCGTTACCTGCTGCATCTAAGTAATTAATTTAATAACATTTAAATATATTCGCGATATGTACGAAAAAATCGTACGATTTTCAATAATACACTCGGTTTTGAACGTTTCTATCGGTGGCAGTTGTCGATTGAATATTTGAACGAGGACTTATTTTTTTTTTTTTTTTTTTTTTTTTTTTTTTGCACATGAACTTATAGAGTACCCACACGGCTACTGCATTTCTGGTTACAACAAATATACGCACGTATTCATTATATATATATATAGCTACAAACTTTTCTTAATTTTGGACAATTTTCATTTTTGAAAAAAGCATTCATATCAGAAATTTTGTGCTGAATCCGAATATACCATAAATTACCATGATTTTCAATGTAAAAACCACAAAAAACGGGAAAAACCAATTTTTTGGGAGTTTTTTTGAATTTTGGACCACTTTGGATTGTCCAAAATTGCTGGTTAACGAACTTGACCTATGGTTTGTTGTTACAAACATTTTGGCAAAAACTAAAAAAAATTTTTAAACAATTACTCAAGTTATCGTCCGGAATGACACATATATATATATATATATATATATATATATACATATGATTTTTGGAAAAACTTCAGGGATCGTTTCAGAATGTTCCAAAACGGATTTCAGTGTGAAAATTTTTCGAAAAAGTCGATTCTAAAAATTTTGAGGCCATTGCAATAGCTACATTTTCCTTGAAAATTCGCTAATAACACGCTGCAAATTATTGCTGGGTATGCTTTGAAGATCTTAGGAGTCCATATTCGTGTTCTACTCGTCTCTACGAACTCATAGAGTACCCACACGGCTACTTCATTTCTGGGTACAACAAATATACGCACGTGTTCATTATATATATATATAGCTACAAACTTTTCTTAATTTTGGACAATTTTCATTTTTGAAAAATGCATTCATATCAGAAATTTTGTGCTGAATCCGAATATACCATATATTACCATGATTTTCAATGTAATAACCACAAAAAACGGAAAAAACCCATTTTTTTGAAGTTTTTTTGAATTTTGGACCACTTTGGATTGTCCAAAATTGCTGGTTAACGAACTTGACCTATGGTTTGTTGTTACGAACATTTTGGCATAAACTAAAAAAAAATTTCTAAACAATTACTCAAGTTATCGTCCGGAATGACATATATATATATATATACATATGATTTTTGGAAAAACTTCAGGGATCGTTTCAGAATGTTCCAAAACGGATTTCAGTGTAAAAATTTTTCGAAAAAGTCGATTCTAAAAATTTTGAGGCCATTGCAATAGCTACATTTTCCTTGAAAATTCGCTAATAACACGCTGCAAATTATTGCTGGGTATGCTTTGAAGATCTTAGGAGTCCATATTCGTGTTCTACTCGTCTCTACGAACTCATAGAGTACCCACACGGCTACTTCATTTCTGGGTACAACAAATATACGCACGTATTCATTATATATATATATAGCTACAAACTTTTCTTAATTTTGGACAATTTTCATTTTTGAAAAATGCATTCATATCAGAAATTTTGTGCTGAATCCGAATATACCATATATTACCATGATTTTCAATGTAATAACCACAAAAAACGGAAAAAAACCCATTTTTTTGAAGTTTTTTTGAATTTTGGACCACTTTGGATTGTCCAAAATTGCTGGTTAACGAACTTGACCTATGGTTTGTTGTTACGAACATTTTGGCATAAACTAAAAAAAAATTTCTAAACAATTACTCAAGTTATCGTCCGGAATGACACATATATATATATATACATATGATTTTTGGAAAAACTTCAGGGATCGTTTCAGAATGTTCCAAAACGGATTTCAGTGTAAAAATTTTTCGAAAAAGTCGATTCTAAAAATTTTGAGGCCATTGCAATAGCTACATTAGGGAAGCTCCTGGACGTAGTTAAAGATGAGTGCGACAGATCGCGTTCATGATCACTTGTTCCCAACCTCATGACAACAAGTCACCTTGTTTATCACATATTTTTCTCCTTGGTGCGTTACCTGCTGCATCTAAGTAATTAATTTAATAACATTTAAATATATTCGCGATATGTACGAAAAAATCGTACGATTTTCAATAATACACTCGGTTTTGAACGTTTCTATCGGTGGCAGTTGTCGATTGAATATTTGAACGAGGACTTATTTTTTTTTTTTTTTTTTTTTTTTTTTTTTGCACATGAACTTATAGAGTACCCACACGGCTACTGCATTTCTGGTTACAACAAATATACGCACGTATTCATTATATATATATATAGCTACAAACTTTTCTTAATTTTGGACAATTTTCATTTTTGAAAAAAGCATTCATATCAGAAATTTTGTGCTGAATCCGAATATACCATAAATTACCATGATTTTCAATGTAAAAACCACAAAAAACGGGAAAAAACCCATTTTTTGGGAGTTTTTTTGAATTTTGGACCACTTTGGATTGTCCAAAATTGCTGGTTAACGAACTTGACCTATGGTTTGTTGTTACAAACATTTTGGCAAAAACTAAAAAAAAATTTTTAAACAATTACTCAAGTTATCGTCCGGAATGACACATATATATATATATATATATATATATATATATACATATGATTTTTGGAAAAACTTCAGGGATCGTTTCAGAATGTTCCAAAACGGATTTCAGTGTGAAAATTTTTCGAAAAAGTCGATTCTAAAAATTTTGAGGCCATTGCAATAGCTACATTTTCCTTGAAAATTCGCTAATAACACGCTGCAAATTATTGCTGGGTATGCTTTGAAGATCTTAGGAGTCCATATTCATGTTCTACTCGTCTCTACGAACTCATAGAGTACCCACACGGCTACTTCATTTCTGGGTACAACAAATATACGCACGTGTTCATTATATATATATATAGCTACAAACTTTTCTTAATTTTCGACAATTTTCATTTTTGAAAAATGCATTCATATCAGAAATTTTGTGCTGAATCCGAATATACCATATATTACCATGATTTTCAATGTAATAACCACAAAAAACGGAAAAAACCCATTTTTTTGAAGTTTTTTTGAATTTTGGACCACTTTGGATTGTCCAAAATTGCTGGTTAACGAACTTGACCTATGGTTTGTTGTTACGAACATTTTGGCATAAACTAAAAAAAAATTTCTAAACAATTACTCAAGTTATCGTCCGGAATGACATATATATATATATATACATATGATTTTTGGAAAAACTTCAGGGATCGTTTCAGAATGTTCCAAAACGGATTTCAGTGTAAAAATTTTTCGAAAAAGTCGATTCTAAAAATTTTGAGGCCATTGCAATAGCTACATTTTCCTTGAAAATTCGCTAATAACACGCTGCAAATTATTGCTGGGTATGCTTTGAAGATCTTAGGAGTCCATATTCGTGTTCTACTCGTCTCTACGAACTCATAGAGTACCCACACGGCTACTTCATTTCTGGGTACAACAAATATACGCACGTATTCATTATATATATATATAGCTACAAACTTTTCTTAATTTTGGACAATTTTCATTTTTGAAAAATGCATTCATATCAGAAATTTTGTGCTGAATCCGAATATACCATATATTACCATGATTTTCAATGTAATAACCACAAAAAACGGAAAAAAACCCATTTTTTTGAAGTTTTTTTGAATTTTGGACCACTTTGGATTGTCCAAAATTGCTGGTTAACGAACTTGACCTATGGTTTGTTGTTACGAACATTTTGGCATAAACTAAAAAAAAATTTCTAAACAATTACTCAAGTTATCGTCCGGAATGACACATATATATATATATACATATGATTTTTGGAAAAACTTCAGGGATCGTTTCAGAATGTTCCAAAACGGATTTCAGTGTAAAAATTTTTCGAAAAAGTCGATTCTAAAAATTTTGAGGCCATTGCAATAGCTACATTAGGGAAGCTCCTGGACGTAGTTAAAGATGAGTGCGACAGATCGCGTTCATGATCACTTGTTCCCAACCTCATGACAACAAGTCACCTTGTTTATCACATATTTTTCTCCTTGGTGCGTTACCTGCTGCATCTAAGTAATTAATTTAATAACATTTAAATATATTCGCGATATGTACGAAAAAATCGTACGATTTTCAATAATACACTCGGTTTTGAACGTTTCTATCGGTGGCAGTTGTCGATTGAATATTTGAACGAGGACTTATTTTTTTTTTTTTTTTTTTTTTTTTTTTTTTGCACATGAACTTATAGAGTACCCACACGGCTACTGCATTTCTGGTTACAACAAATATACGCACGTATTCATTATATATATATATAGCTACAAACTTTTCTTAATTTTGGACAATTTTCATTTTTGAAAAAAGCATTCATATCAGAAATTTTGTGCTGAATCCGAATATACCATAAATTACCATGATTTTCAATGTAAAAACCACAAAAAACGGGAAAAAACCCATTTTTTGGGAGTTTTTTTGAATTTTGGACCACTTTGGATTGTCCAAAATTGCTGGTTAACGAACTTGACCTATGGTTTGTTGTTACAAACATTTTGGCAAAAACTAAAAAAAAATTTTTAAACAATTACTCAAGTTATCGTCCGGAATGACACATATATATATATATATATATATATATATATATATATATATATACATATGATTTTTGGAAAAACTTCAGGGATCGTTTCAGAATGTTCCAAAACGGATTTCAGTGTGAAAATTTTTCGAAAAAGTCGATTCTAAAAATTTTGAGGCCATTGCAATAGCTACATTTTCCTTGAAAATTCGCTAATAACACGCTGCAAATTATTGCTGGGTATGCTTTGAAGATCTTAGGAGTCCATATTCGTGTTCTACTCGTCTCTACGAACTCATAGAGTACCCACACGGCTACTTCATTTCTGGGTACAACAAATATACGCACGTGTTCATTATATATATATATAGCTACAAACTTTTCTTAATTTTGGACAATTTTCATTTTTGAAAAATGCATTCATATCAGAAATTTTGTGCTGAATCCGAATATACCATATATTACCATGATTTTCAATGTAATAACCACAAAAAACGGAAAAAACCCATTTTTTTGAAGTTTTTTTGAATTTTGGACCACTTTGGATTGTCCAAAATTGCTGGTTAACGAACTTGACCTATGGTTTGTTGTTACGAACATTTTGGCATAAACTAAAAAAAAATTTCTAAACAATTACTCAAGTTATCGTCCGGAATGACACATATATATATATATACATATGATTTTTGGAAAAACTTCAGGGATCGTTTCAGAATGTTCCAAAACGGATTTCAGTGTAAAAATTTTTCGAAAAAGTCGATTCTAAAAATTTTGAGGCCATTGCAATAGCTACATTTTCCTTGAAAATTCGCTAAAATTGAGGATAGAAGAAGAACGAGTGGGAGGCGGTCGAACATTTGAAGCAACGGCGAAGTTATAACCCCCCACTCCACAGTCCACAGCTTGGCCGAGCTGTGGACATAAACAAAAGCGTCTATATAATCAATTCAAAGGAGAGAAGGTCATCGTGGCAGAAAGAGCCTCTCAAGCCAGCTGCGGCCCCCTAGTTTTCTAGGGATGTGTAAAACAAAAAAGCGATGGAAAAAGTTGGTCGGTCGAGTTTTAATCTCCTTTCCCTTCATGTCTTTTTCCACTCGTACCCCTCTCCTAGGGGATGTTGGGTTACATTTTCCATCCACACCCAAGCCATATCCATCCTCCATCAACCATTTCGATAGGTTTTGACACTTACCTACCTACAACTTACTGCTGTTTTCAATAATTGAAACTGATTTATGACCTCAATGTCACAGACCCATCCTTTTGGTGTTGTGCATCCTCAAATATTTCATGAAACAAATGAACGACAGGGGATAACTGTCATTGATATCTTAGTAAGGCTTTCTCTGACTGCATACTGTAGAAAGTAGAAAGAATCCAATGAACCAATAGAACGGAGAGGCTATCTACAAAAAAATTTGAAAAATACTGAACATAAATGAATGCAAGAAAATAAAATGTGTATGTTAAAACACAAGCTGTGTTGGTGATTCTTCTCGTCTCAAGAGAGATGATGGTGCTACCGAGTTGATAGCAACTAA
The DNA here is from genome assembly GCA_009739505.2 of Apolygus lucorum. Taxonomy (NCBI): domain Eukaryota; kingdom Metazoa; phylum Arthropoda; class Insecta; order Hemiptera; family Miridae; genus Apolygus; species Apolygus lucorum. Next base: position 55,484,366 of record CM019180.2, on the reverse strand, counting down.
ACTTCATTTGGGCGTCATCAAAGACAATCCGAAGTCGATCCATCTTCTAGGATATCGACGCTCTGATCATTAAGACGAAGAGATAATGAGGGAGCAATGTACCAATCGATGAGGTTGAACAGCCGCGGAGTTTGACCCAGTTATTATGCACGGATTTCCCTCCTGGACCCACCGTCTATGCAAGCCCTTCCTCAGGAGACGCCTCTCCTGCATAATGAAGTCCTGGGAAAAGCGCCCGAGGCGGCAAGAATCGGAGAGGACCTTGTGCTCTGACGTCAGAGCTAGCCCGGGACTCATCCTTCACGCTTCTGCCTCCATCCGTTTGCTAATGACACAAATATCTCCACTTCCCACAGTGGGCTAATCAATGAAGAACATTGCAACCAACCGACAATTTACTTGTCTTTTATCTTCCAACATAGTATTGTTCGTAGGGATGCGAAATTAATGTAAAAAAAGTTCTCTCATGTAGTATGAGTTGAGTGAATTTTCGAAGAATCTTCTAAGCTATGGAAAATCGCAATATTAGCTATATGACAGAGCAGACAGACTTGTGGCTGTGGTACATAGAATGAATCATTAACTATACAACCAACATCGTGGTTAAATATTTTGTTAAAATCAAAATCCGTCATCCCGAACTCATGAAGTAACCACACGTACGATATTTCTCCACGATTATATACGTTGGTTATTTATTGTTGTTGTTGATTTCAGTTTAAAAACAGTGTAAATTAAACATACAGGAATATTATTTTTCTGTATAGATCACTCGCCTGCAAAGAACACAGATTTGCCATTGGCACTACCTACCAACCTAATTGGGGCAAAACGGTTCATTCCACAGAGCTTCAAAGGATTTATGATGAATCAGAAACACGAGTGTGAGTCTTTTCCTCGAGTTGTACTTAGTTTTCCTGTCTTAGCAACCAGTAATCAAATTTCCTAAAGAAGGTTCCCACAACTTTTCGTTTCTCCAAAATAAACTTGATTGTGAATCTCATATACCAAATTTGAACAAAATCAGTCCAGGGTTGCTAAGAAAAGTGTCGCGTACGGCGGACGGACGGAAAATTGTTTATTCGATTTTCGGATTCTACGTACATTAAAACGTAAACCAACAAATTTTGCGGGGGGGGGGGGGTTAATTTTTTTTCTCGATCAATTCCAAAGGTTCGTTATTGAGAATAATAAACCAAAATCAGATAGTCCATGCTAAAATTTCAGAGTTTGTTGTAATAGCTTAATTTTCCTTGAAAATTCGCTAATGATTCATTCAACTGGAGAATTACCTACGTGTATAATCACCATAGGGCCTCAGACAGTTCTCTTGATAGATTATATGGGATTCAATTTGTCGATCATAACTTTACTCAAGTTCTTGATGTACGAAGAAAAGTGAAGCGGATTGCAGTCCAAATCACCTTCAGTACCGTGGCCCCCTAAGAGTTCGTTCAGACTTTCAATAGTCTACATTTAAATTGAATAGGATGAAAGCAAGCAAAATCGATTTTTAACAGATGACATTAGCCTGATCAATTCTTCGGTTGCTCGAGTAAAGCCGTTCCAAATTTCAGTAGTCTGCACGTTCTCGTGTACAGATTATTTTTTATACAATAACAACAGGAATTTTTTCCGATTCGAAAACATGGGATTCCACATCTATAGAAAATTACATAGGTACCTAATTATTTGCAGTTGTGTTGAAAAGTTAATTCTTCCACTTGGAATAAATGCATTAATATAAACGATTAAATTGATCTCAATGCTGATCAGATCAGTATGTATTGATCATTATACGAGCGTCAAGTTAAATTTCAGCTGTTCTCGAAACGCGTGTCGGACTTGCTCCGTAGGTAATGAAGGGAAACATAACTCCCCTACAGGAAGGAATAATGAGACTAATGACTCATATGATAGCGGCTGCGCCGTTTGTCCTCGACCCGTCATTCTCTCTAAATAATGTTTGAGATTGCAATCTATTTGGCTTAGGACTGGGTAGCTCGCAAGCAAAAGTGCCTCTTTGCGATCATTTACACGACGATTGGTTACTGTTTATGACCTTTACAAAGTACCCATGAAATAGTAATCTTCAGGAATATTACCTCATAATGGGAAAATGTCTCAGACTATTTTCTTCATATACCAAACTAAACCGAACTACAGTAAAACCACCGCTCAGAGGATGCTGTGTTTTGTGTTTTCGAGGTTGGCTGTGAGAACGATGTTTATCACCGTGCAGGATCCATTTGTTACATCGTCTATTTGATGGATCATTTCCCGGAGGAACGACGCAATGAGACGGAAATTATTTCCGAGCCGTTCTTGGTTGCATATTTGGTTGAAATCGGTCTTCAAAAGCCACACTCATAGGTCATAATCATAGCTACGATTGAACACAAATTGGCTACTAAATGTTGTCATAACATACAAAAGTTATAGAGGTATTCTAATCAGGTTGATTTGGGGAAGATTAAGTATTTATCATAAGGAAACTGGAATAGCCATTAAACTATCAATACATTTATAACAGCATATTCATCACCCATGAAGCCTTTGACACATGAAAATGGAATATCTGTTATTCAGAGAGGATAAAAGAACAACTTATAGGAGCAAATTACCTCCAGCGCCACGCATATCGTGCCATAAATATTTCAGGACTTAAGTACGAAGATTTTTCAGAACACGATCCCAATTTATCTAGTCTTCTGACCTCCGGGAAGCGATCTTTTCGGGGGCGTTTTTCTGGAGATCTGCCGCGATAGAGAGACCTGAATTGTGCACCCGGAAACGGCACGTGGTCCCGATTTTGTGATTCGCGATTTACATAACTTCCGAAGATATGAGGAGCATAATGAGCGACTACATTACTTCTGCAGACTGTACCATTCATTTGTCCCTCTGGGTGCCATGATCACGCAGTCATTTACTCCAATCGTAAGGAGATACCGAGTGCTATTCGAGTTAATGGAATTTCGAGGAATCTGGCACGCGACACATGGAATTCATTATAGTGGAGACCAAAATCAAGTTCCAAGTCAGTTTATGGCTAGTTGTATGTAGATAATATAAAACTATTTTATGAAAACATTTTTGCACGATTGTATTGCATATTAAAGAACATTAAATGTTAAAATCAATAACTACTCACCAAATTTTGGTGAGTAGTTATTGATTTTACACTCCAACTAAGTTACGTGTACCTGAGCTATCCAGTGAGCGGATCGTGAACTAGAGAATCATTACCTACATGGAACCTTTTGGTCGCTATTGTCAACGAAGTGAAGCCAATATACATCGATTTCCCCGTCAGGAAGAAGTTTTCATAGGGAGGCTCGTAGGGAACACGCTCTTCCACTCATCTGATCAACATGGTCCACTGATCTCTCTCATCTCCGCTACAACTTTGGTTGGTTTTTGTGATGTGAGACCAATTTTCTAAAGTAGGTACACATTTTTGGTTTATTATTTTCAATGATAAGCCTTTGGAATCGAGCAAGAAAAAAAACATTTTAACCCCCCCCCCCCCCCCCCCCCAAAATTGATGTTTCACGTTTCAAGGTACGTAGAATCCGAAAATCGAATAAAAAATTTTCCGACCGTACGCCGTACGCGGCACTTTTCTTAGCAACACTGGACCGATTTGGTTCAAATTTGGTATATGGGCTCCAACAGGGTCTAGTTGTGCCGCGAAGCTTGTGGTTGATGTCAGTCACTCCTAAGGGGTGAAAATTGAGGGTTGAAATTTTCAACAGTGCCCTAGCTCGAAAACTCTCGAAATAAAGGTATCGTTGGCAATGATTTGCAGCGTTTTTTAATATATTAAAAATGAATAAATAGGATGGGATGGTATGGTTTTATAAATGGTATTAAATAATTATGATCTCTACAACATCGATACGATGATCTAAAATAATAAACTGCGTGGTTCCGGACTAAGATTGCTCTATAACTCTTGTCCTTTATTTTATCGTGCGCTTCAAATGGTGATTTGAGCGGGACTGAACACCGGATTCTTCTAGTTCTTTTTTCATCAAGTGCTCCCAAATCTTCAATTAAAATTTGTCATAACAATACTTGTAAGGTGGTTCTGAAGAGTCCATTTTAATTATTCGTCGTATAATTGAACATTACTTACATATTAATTTCAATATTCCAAATTTGACTAATCGCATATCGTTCTTAACCACAGATTCATCTGATTACGATTGAGGGTGAATGTTAAGTCTAAGTTTTTATATTAGGCTTCGTAATATCATGAACGAGATGACGAGAGAATAGGTACTCATCTTGGAGGGAACGCTCTTACAAAGACTCCTTACGCCACTCCCACTCCACAGGACGCTGGATGTCATTATCGCTTAAAATCAAATTACGAATCTATAATTACAGATCATCACCGGCGGAGCGTGACTCGATTAAAATTAAGAGACCAATAATTATCTTTGAGAACGCAGAGGAGAAGTAGAGGTCGGACTTGAAGGCTTCTTAAGTGAGGGAAGAAAAAGAGAAGTGTACTTGGTAACATGAGTTGGAGGTTCAAAAGTAATTTATTCCAAGAAGAACATTAGCGCAAGGCAGGTTGTCTGTTTCGATCCTTTGTGGTCGAAATGTATCCTGAAGAATCTGGTCGTACGTTAATCGTTGGATTCAGCATAATATCGTTTCTATTTGAAGACGTAAATATGAGTCGTAGTGATGATAAATAGTCGAAAATTATATAGAATCTTCGAAACAATTGGGAGTGATTGAAATTGAGTCATAACAGCGCTGAAGTTTGGTACACATGAAGTGACCACTGACATGATACTAGTGATCACCGGATGCGATCGGAAGGGAATCAGATCGGTAGAATGAGCGATCAAGTGATTCCTCTATTTCCTATCAAATCGAGAAATTTAAAACCAAATAATCATCTTCGAAGCTTTTTTCATTGAAATTACTTCGTCATGATTTATTTCTCGTAACGTGGTTTGTCATTGTCACGGACGCATCGGACTCCTAAAAGCCTGCTTTACTTGCTCATCTTCGAAACTAGGATAGGCTGCAAAGAATGAACGATCTTACAACAGATGCCTCATTCTCAACAGCACGACGTTTGAAAAATTGTAGTCTGGAGTGTTACGTTCAAGTGGTCGGAAGTATCAAAAATAGTTTGCTTTGGAGATCTCAGTTCTATCGCCGTGTTTCAAAGAGTTTCGTAACGAAAATTCCGTTATTCCGTTTGGAATGTGGCCTTTGTCGTTAGTCGAGAAAAATGAAGGTTGGGCGAAATACGGTGATTTTGTGAGTTATTAGAGGTTAAAACGATTTAATGGCGAAGTGTGCTTTTTCGATCGATCAAACTAACAAATCCAGGAGTGAGCTGATGGTTGATGGGGGGGGGGGGGGGTATCGCGAGTTGGATCTGACCGGGAATGAGATACTGGCCTTTAATTACACAAGTATCGTGTACCTAATGAAATATTATTTCGGTGTTCCGTGGCTAAGGTGATAGCGGCGAGGGGGGGTTCTTAACCGAGCTGCACGAACCACCGAGATTACGATCTGCAACTCATTCAACTTCTATAGCTTCGGAATTCCCAAGTTGAGTTTTTTTTTCAATTTCATTCCGACGATCTGTTTCCAACCTTGAAGCCTCACATTATCACATCAGCTGGACTGGTGCGCTCTCTTCAGCAGCTCATAACCCAGAGATATCTCGACATAACGTGAAGCAAGCACGTACGGCTGTGAACCCTGAGTTATCTAAGTTCAGTACCGAAAATTTCTTGTTGACGACCAATTCAAGTCATCAGTCGGTTTATTCACCAATTATATGAATGGAAGCAATCCTCCCGTATCCGAAATGCTGTAAGCCTAATGGTGGATGAAACAAAAGTAGGTGTGCGATAATGCTGTACTCCTAGCGGTCAGTCATGAATGATTCGAAAGAATTCAACCATTTCAAAAAGTGATGCAAAGACAGCTGCTTCCCAATTCTTCTATACCGTTGCAGTCTGCAGTGTCTTATGGGCCAAAATGTGGATTTTTGCGAGCACGTTTGTAAAATTAATGTATTAATACCACAGAGATACCATCTCAAATCGATCAGATGCACCTGACTCTTGAAACAGGTGTGTGATGCTGATTAAAATTTTGATTATCAGAAAATCTTTCTCTATAGTTCGGAAATCCATTTTCAAGGTTTCAGAAAATCGAGAGATTCAACTTGTTTATTATGAAAATTGAAATCCTTCATAAGTGGAGATGGTCCAGCGTCTAAGACTCTCTCGCTGCTGTACCAATTTTCATGAGATTTTATCCCACATCTAAATTTTTCATAAATGTCAGGTATAAGACATGGTAGGATTATGTTTTGTTCATTTATAATTCACTTCTATATACAGATGGGAAATGACACAATTGCATGTCAGCAGCGACGTAAAATCGATTGTATGATATCAATAGCAGTAGATGATCTTGAACGTACCTGATTAGAAGGGGTAAGACGTTCTTCTTCCCTTTTGGGGATGACGCCTTGTATGGCGGCCGCTGCCAACATCCCCTCTCCAGCCTCCCTCTCCCCTTCAGCCATCACTCCATAGCAATCTGAAAAGAGAGAACGATGTTAGAAAACTCGGATTATAAAAGTATAGAACAATGGCACCTCGACCGTTAAAAAAACCACGCGTCGTAAAACTTCCATCGATGAAGTTCAAAGGAACCAATAACCTGACGCTCCATATCGGGGAGTATACGCCACATCTTCCAGTGTGGGGGTTTGTATAATGTCTCAACGGTACAACTGAGGAGTTCCGTTGCAAGAGGCGTAATACCCAATAGGATAATGTAATGTAATTTATGTTTGATGTTGTATTCATGTGAAATGATCAGAACTATAAAGGGAAGTTGACTTTGTCGTTTAAACAGGTGAGTATACCATGCGACAGGTTCAATTTAATGCGAATAATGTCGGTGTGACACAGTTTCCTAGTGACCATAACATTATTGAAGAACCGATGTGTAGGGGGTCATCAAAATCTCAATCCCAAGTATCAACCAAATCAGATAGGAAGAATAGAAGATATATGACACTCCAAAGGAAATCTAAAACCCTATTTATATAAGTTCTAGAAATTTCGATGAAATCAAATGGGAAACGCCTCATAGATGTTCTAAAGACATGATTGCACAAGCGCGGAGGCAGTAATCAATCTTGATACAATGATAATGATGAGGAAGAATTAAGATCTTAAGCCTCACAAACTCTGGAAGTTTAGTCAAAATCCTCCTTTAACTTTGTACTGTTTTGCCATAGTTAAAAGTTTCACACACAGACTGGCAATCATTCATACAAGCTGGATATATACGAAGAGTCATAACACTTCAAGAATGTCTAAAAACAATTTAGAAAATTTTTTATCAGCTCTCATACTCGTAAGAAAATTACTTCCACCACCTAAGAAGGCTCCGAAGCAAATCGGTGCAGCAGTGTGAGGGTGAATTAGTAACTGACCAATTGACCCGCTATATAGGGACCTACCTAATCATGCATTTATCTCAAAAATGAAAATTCTCACCTGGGAAAGCTCAAAACGAGGCACACAATGGTCTTTTACAACCATCAAGAACTATACTAAAATTTCTCACTCACAAATTGATAACTTACCGTCAATAACGCTCATTTGTCAAAATAACTGTAATGGCTTTATGGTTATTAATTTAAATTTAATTACGTGTAGATAATTCCATCACATCTAATCTTGAACAAGTCATTTGAGTGAGGAAATTTCAATGAGAATCGACTTTTGCGATGTTGAATTATTATCCTATTAAAATGCATGATCTCGCTTTGACTAATTAAACTTGATAATAATGATTATTGCCCGACCTCAATTTATTCGCTTCAATAATGAAAGAGAGCTGTAAATAATGTTACATCCCAGCTCCCTTAACGATGAAATGGAATAATTTACCAAAGACAACTAACTGCTTATTGCAGTGTCGAACCAAACTACTAAAAACCAGAACTTACTGAGTACGATTGCCTGTACCGTTATAGTTCTCAATTCTCAGCTTCAAGGTAGTAGCTTAGTTCAATCTAAGTAGCAATAAAGAATCACTGTTCATCCTAGACCGGTGAAATTAATAATGTCGGTCATTCTGTACACCGACTGAGATTTATCAACAAACTTCTTCAGAGTATTGAGGAGTTCCTTTACAAGAAAAGTTGGGCTCTGCCTAATTCCGAAGAGAATTTATTGCGACACAGTGTGTTCCCTGATGTTGGTTTTATTTGAATCTATCGTTTTGGAGGTCATAGGTCGTGGTTTTGGTTCATTGTGAATTAGAAGGTCTCCAACGCGGTAGTGAGTGTATATGGCATGAAATGAGCAGTTACCAGTATACTGAACTCTTTTAACTGAGAATTTGACGATTTAATTGTAGACTAAGTTACAAATAAACTCTAATAGAAGACCCAAAAACTCGCTGAGCAGACTGTGAATAATATGGATTCCAGAATTTCTTTTGTAGAGATTTCCAAGGCAACTCGACTGGTTGAAATCACCAATAACAGACAAGGGTCCAGTAGCAGTCAAAAGTTTTGACTGTTTTGACTATTTTGACGTTTGAGAGGGTAAAACTGATCTATTGCATCAAAGTTAATTGCATTGCCCAATTGAAGACACTGCAGCAACAACAAGCCAACTCCAAAATTATCGTTTGGGATTTAAATTCGTTTTGAACATATATGTTTCGAAATGCGGGGGTCAACGTTGATGTAGACCCGTTGTTGCCGCAGTGTCATGTCAGGTATTATTTACAAGGCAGTGGTGTAAGACTTTGAACAGCCACCACGAAATCTGTTGCTGAAATTGCTGCAGTTGGTTAGGTTAAGGAGTCAAAGATTTACGACCACAATTTCCAATATAGAATTTCTATATCAGAGGATGCTGGAGGTACTTTTTTTAAGAGACAATTTATTAGCCCCCCGCCGCCTCAAATTTTTTTAGCGTTTCAATTCAAAGTATTAACAATCAGAAAATCGAACTTCAAAAAATCCGTCTATTCTTAAAAGTTAAAATTCGGAGTTGAATTTTCAAATCGCCCTGGGTCAAAAACATTTAATATAAATTGTTTTTTTCTCGATTTAAAATATAATTAACGTTTTAGAATCGAATGAGACCACCCAGAAGTTTGAAGGGCCAACCATCCAATCCCTATATATAGTTTACAGTTTTTTATCCCTATATGAAGTTTTACAGTTGGAATGAATGATAAAGAAGAAACACTAGTGAGGATCGCAAATGAATGTTCACTGAAGGAGGTCTAATAATTAGACAATTAATAATTAGACCTAAAGACAATTATTGTCTTTCAAATTTCAGCTGATCAAATGCGATCTTCGTTAGTTTTTGGTTTTTCAAATTATGTTTTCATTTCACTCAGTTGAGCTTCCTTATGAGCGCGCCCACTACGACTACGATGATGATGAAGATATTTTGTGGTTGGAGCTCTCTATCAAAATGACGTTGATAGTGAACATTGCACAATAATTATGGTTGTTAGGTACGAAAAATGGAAAGCCGTGTTCTTTGAAGAATAAAGAAAATCATCAACCGTTGTGCAGCGTAAATTTGCAGCGTTTCAAAGTATGAATTATGCTCTTGTCGTTACTCATATTTCAGCCAGCCTATTACTGGAGATTTTGTCATATGTGCCAGTTACTGGGGGTCGAACTTACTTCATAACTGAGCAAAGTTAAAAACAAACTAATTTAGGGGACCCGGAAGCAGCCAACCGTTAAAGAAGAGAAAATAGTTGGAAAACTGAAATCTGAAGATTATTATATGAGCACGTTAAGTGACAAGGGAAGTTATAGCAGAAATACAAGAAATATGAATTCTTGGAGATGGGTACACATCAGAAACATAATAAATTGACATTTGATCCATTGTAAAGGTTATTGTGGAAAAAGCTGAACGGGAAACGGTGAAAGTTGTTTCAACTTCCAAGAATGAATTGTCTCAAAGGTAAAGTACTCGTAATATTGCGCCGTTCTTCAGAGGATTATAACCCGATAGCCGACAAAACACGGTTCTTCTCGCAACCCATCAGGATTTCTTCCGTCCCATCCAGTTTTTGCGCTGCGTCAAACTGTGAAATATCAATCTGCGCATTACCGTTTCCCGGGACATTATTAGCATTTAGTCTCGAAGGCAATTCCCTTGATCGCTTTGTTACTGCGACACAAGAGCAGTTCTGCCTCGGTTACCTACTTCGCCGGCGTCCTTGAGATACCCAGTCATCAACGTCTTGACTAAGTTTACTTCGTTGAGAGCGAAATAGCGATAACCATCGGCAACCGGAGGAAGTCCATTCAAACGTCACAGGTGTATATTTTAATTATTATTTTCTGCTTCCTCACTGCAACAAATGTGCCATCTAGAAAATTTTTATTCTTTTTTATTTTAGAGCTTTTGAAGAAATGTTGGTTCGGTGTCAGCCTGTGGTCAATCTCATATCCTAAACGACATCATAATAATTATGGTCACAACGTCTAACTCCGCAGACCATTCCTGTGAATGTGCGAGTACGAATTTCATCACTACCGAGCCATTGGGCAGACGCAAAGATAATATTCACTAAATTGACTAAAGATTGGAATATTTTAATTAAGTTTCAGATCCTACTTCGGGAAACAAAGAGATATTGTGTATCAATTATGAACCAACTTAGTTCCAAATCGGTGGAATTTAGATGCAAATCGCGGCACAACTACATCCCAAATGGAGCCTGTTATGATTTGTACTTGGCGGGTCACCAATGTTATGATTTTGAATACGTGAATTTACTGACTCCAAATTGTTGTATGAAATGACTGAAAAATACGGGAAGTTTATACTCTAGAATTTGGAAGAAGAACTTTGTCTGGATAATTTTGAGGGGACGTTTTTGAACAATTTAGCTCCGTGTCTGCACAAAACCGGCTTACTAAATTGTTAGGGAAAATGGCTTCTGGTCTGTGTAGAACCCAGCTCACCAAGTGAAGTTAATGAAATGTGGAGGATGTTGAAGTGTAGGCCCAGTCTGCACAAAACTGGATTGCTACTGAGGTTTAGTTTCCTAAGTGTCTTTTAGGTTTGAGATTTGGTATGGGTTGTTGAAGAGATAAGATCGCTTTGAGAGTTTACTAGTGGTATATCGCTTTTCCATAGGAATGGCCCTTATATACCGTTCCCCTACTCCGGGAGGTTCTAGTCCTCCCGGGGGAGGGACAATTCGGCCGTTGGGTGTCCGGCCATTGTGACCTCATTCCTGTGGAAAAGGGACCGTTACTTTTATTTGTGAAAATACGACAACAAAATTCCTTGGAGGCACGACAGAGCCCATATACCAAATTTGAACCAAATCGGTCCAGGGTTGCTAAGAACAGTACCGCGTACGATACTGTTCTTAGCAACCCTGGACCGATAAATTTCTTAGCAAAACGGACGGAAAAATTTTTATTCGATTTTCGGATTCTACGTACCTTGAAACGTAAAACATCTAATTTTGAGTGGGTTAAATTTTTTTCTCGCTCGAATCCAAAGGCTATTATTGAAAATAATAAACCGAAATTAGGAATGTTGGTTGATAAAAATATTTTTTCATCAGATTTTACTATTTGTATCATAATTTCGACAGCATTAATATAATTGCGGAATAATAATTTCAGCCTCTCCAGGCCAAAAAAATATCAACATTTCAAGGTGACGTAGTGACGAGTGTCAGCACTTCAGCCGGGATATTTTAGCCTTAGATCACTTATTGATCTGAGGGAAAATTGTATTCTCTCTACAACCTGCAACGAGCAGCATGACTTACAAATGAAAGAGGGTCCATAAACGTTTTTTACTTTAAATTTGTTCTTGTGGCAAATTCAGATGGGTTTTAGTCTGTTTGAATTGTGCAATTGCCTATATTATGATACTATTAATATAATTTGTTTAACCTGATTTAGTTCATTTCCACGTGCTGAATCACTTATCCATTTTATTTTTTATAAAAGGACTTATTTTGAATTTTTTTATTTTATAAAATTATTTCTAATGGGCCTATTTTTGTACAGCCTACAGGCATTATTATAATGATTTATCCATCTTCCCGTTCGGTTTATTATTGTTCAGGGTGTATCAAAACGGAGGATTTCTGATACCTATTTAAAACTAGCACCTCCACGTAACCTCTAATAGGTCGAACGAACGTCTTGTAAATAGCCAGAAGACCCCCACCTCTCTCAACACATAATAAACATCGTTCATTACGTTACCGAAACGATTAACATTGACGCAATCGAATGATAAGATGTTAAGAGTGAGATGGTCCGATTAGCGAAGCTATAAATGAACTCGTTCGATGCCATCTCCACCGTCATGTTTGTTAGTAATAGCGATTTTTATGGTCTCCCGAATAAGAGAAATCGAACAAGAAATTACCCGAATCGTAGTAATGAGAAAAATTACGAGAGTCGAGGAACTAAAAATCTAAGTTTCTACAGTAATTCGGTTTCGTTTTAATAGAATATCGAATGACTGGCATTATCGCGAAGGTAATGAAATCAAGCTTGTTTATTAGAATATCCGTTAATTCATCCACAAACATCAAAATCGGATGATGGAAATAATGAAAAGAAATTTAAATATTTGTTTACTTGAAAGAATTTAATTTCAGAGCGGAGCTCAATATTTAGGTACTCAACTATTTATTCATATTGCCGCAATATACTTGATACTAACTTATTTAAACCTTTTCTTAAATAAATTTAAGCATTAATAAAAATTTTCTAAGCTGGTAACTATTAGTATAAATCCGCCAATCATAATGACCCGACTGAGATACTTTCAATTATTTTATTTGCCTCACTTATGTTTTGCATAAGTAATTAAATTATTGGATAAGTTCAAATCGGTATGACCATGCTTGCCTACCGGGCAAGTAGCGGGGGATCAAATACCCTCGCTGTATTTGGATACATTCAAAACACATTGGACGTAATTGCACATCCCGGTAGATCCCGTTTCATACAATAAACCAGTGCAAGTATCTCAACCCTACCGGATGAAAAAGGGGTGAAAACGCAATCTGGATAACCACGCTGGCTCATTTCATTAGGCGGTTAATCAGGTCAGAGGAATTAGCCTAATTAGCGATTACATTGTAATTTCTACCTCGGCCCTCTAGGCTTCGTTTACCGACCGAAAATTGATAAAATGCTTCAATGAGGCGAAAGGACGGATTTCATCCTAAAAAAAAGATAAAAAAACACTGCAAATTGTAACATGAGGATTTGTTATTTTTATGTTTTTGTATTCGATGCCCAGATGCAACGATTTGTTTAACTCATTCATGCCGTACTTATATTGAACCTTTCATGAATCACTTGAAATGTTAAACGTATCTGCTCAATTGGGATTCTATCACACTTTGAGAAGTTGTAGTATGTCCTACAATAAACGTTAGGCTCTAGCCCACTACAGTAAGTTGGGGTGTAGCCCAACTATGGAAGTTGTGTGGTGTTGAATCTAGGCCACAAAGGGAAATCGAAGGTCTAGCTCACTGAGTGAAGTAGGGCTCTAACCCACCGAGGGAAGTTGGGGTGTTTCTGGGACATTTGAACAAAACACTGCAAATTTTATTTTCGCGCAACTTTCACTACCAAATTTGTAATAAACCTTTGTGTAATAATTTGCAGCATTTTTTTTTTTTTTTTTTTCTTTTTGTATGAAGTGATCATATTTTTGAAGAACTTTGGAGTATTTTTTTAATTTTTTTATTGTTTTATATCGTTGTTTTACACGTAATTTTATGATTTCATTTATTTTAATTCATAACTTATTTAATGAAAAAAAAAAAATGTCAGCAATTTTATATGGTTGTTGGTTGCTGAAGAAGAACAGTTGAGTGACATGAAACTAAATTCGAAGAAATAAAAAATATTATACAGCTGAAATTTGAACAGAGATTAGATTCACACAAGTGTTTCTGATTTATACAAAGTTCAATACTTAAGACCTTATAGGGAGAGAACAGTTGGTCCTACAAAGCTCTGGGTGGTCTCATTCAATTCTAAAAATATAATTCTATATTTAATTCGAGCTAGAGTACTTTTGAAATTTACAACCCTTAATTTTCATCCCTTAGAAGTGACTGACATCAACCAAAAGCTTCAGGACACAACTGGTTTCATCAAAACACTAAATTTCATCAAAATTTGTTATTAGTATATCTAAGATTAGGACGGCAGAACTGATTATGGTTTATTATTTTCAATAATTGGGCTTTGGAATCGAACAATGAAAATGCTAGTGGTACAAACATACAGAAAAGGGCCAGTAGAGTTTCAGATTCGCGTAGGGACCAATTATAACCCTTCTGAATGGCTTATTTTTGTGAGTCCGCACCTTATTTTGTGACGACTCGAAATCCACCAAAAACACAACAAACGGTGGATACAGCTTTCGTACAAGTACGCAACCACGAGAGACATTTTATGTCTTTGCGCCCCCTTTCCCCTTCATATGAAACCCCGTATTGTACTTTTGTTTGTGGAAATTTGATTGTGCTCATTGATGGTTGCGATGTAATGTACGTAAACATTCATTTAAACAATCACGCTCATACCGCAGCTTGTTGGCCACGCACAACGGAGTGTTTTACGTAATACGATTGGGTGAATCGAGAGCTTTCCATCGAGTGGTAAACGATTTGTATACGATGATAACCGGAGAAGTTAGAGTCCCGTGGCAACAAATCGGTTGTAAGCGAAACTCGTCAGAAATTTCCGCGTAACGCTCCCCTCATAACGCTCCCCGCGTGACGCGTAACGATCCCCGCGTGACGCGTAACGATCCCCGCGTGACGATTTTTCATTTATGTGCCATAGTAAAGACACAAAATGTCAAAAATTAAATTAAATTATAGTATTGAATTTCAGAATTGAATGAGACCACTCTGAGCTCTGTAGGACTAACCGTTCTGTCCCTATTAGGTTGGTATGTAGTGGCAATGGCAAATCTGCGGTCTTTGCAGGCGAGTGATTTATACTGAAAACTAATGAACCCTTTTGTAATAAGTTGCAGCATGTTCAGAATGTCATCCTTTATTTACTCCCCATTAGAAATTAAAAACGTCTGCCAAGGAACTTGGCCCGCTCTTTCTGAATGAACGTACAAACGAAAGATGGTAGTAGAGGGGGCGAAACGGAGATAGAAAACGAGAAAGAAGAAACGAGGGAGAGAAAAAGAGGGAGGAAGGGAGAAACGGAGCAAAGGAAAAAGGAAGGTCCTTTTGCTCAATGGAAAAACTCAATGAATAAACTTGAGCCGCCTACAACCCTTCCCGCCGCCCTCGGCCGCCTTGTACTACGCTCGCACCCCAACAGCCCGCGCCCGCTCGAGGCTCCGTTCAAAAGCCCTCGGAGGGAGACTTCCTCCCTCCACTACTCAAGGTCGTCGTCGGGAAAACATCTTCCTTATCTTGCTGGAGGGCTCGACCACTTTTTACTTCCCTCTACTCCCCTAACAGATGAAGAGGAAAGTAACGCAACCCGCGAGACACCGACTTGAATGGGTGCCCGGAAGAAGGGCCTATGTCACGATTTCCAAATTTTGTAGGAGCATTGAAAAACTTGGATATTGATGATAACTGATTAAAGTCTGCTGTAGTGACATAGGCCCTTCTTCCATAGGTAGAGAAAATTAGCAGAAAAAATATCGCAAAGTGGCAATGTTTTATTTTGCTCGGAATATTAAGTACATGTATGAGTATTGACATCATTTTCATTTTTCTCTGAATATTAACATTGACTAATAACCTTTTAGATTTCTCAGAATATTTACATTGAAAGCAATGACTTGTAAAATTGCACATGTGTGGGGTCTGTCATAAACTGCGTTATATGAAGGAGGTCCTTCTTCTTTTCCTTTTTCATGGGCAACAGGTTTGTGTAAAGAATAGGTAAAGAAGAGAAGAAAAATCTTGTATGTTTTCCAGGGTCTTAACACGTTATGGGACTCTCGGGCGTACAGAGTTGAAGGGTCGTCATGAGATAATTTGTACCACTGTTACTTAGTTGTTTGGAATTTGGTGAGCACGTCTATGTCCTTGAATTTATTTTGCGTCAGAACCACGAACGAAACACGAGCAATATCACAGAATAATAACAGAACAGCTTTGTACACAGGACTCTGATAACGAACTGATAACATAGGCCTTTCTTCCACTCCGGTTTCCTTCACTTCTCAACAAAAATGCGATTCTCCTGAACTCTGTTGGCCTTGTTTACAACTGAAAACCATGAGAACTCTTAGTCCACTTGACATTGGCCCTTATTCCACGAAAAACTGGGTTTCGGAAAAATCGTGACATAGGCCCTTCTTCCAGGCACCCATTAACTTTTGCATTTTCACCATGAAAGATAGGATCCTCTGAATTCGTGATCTCGGTACTCACACTTGAATCCCACTTCGAGTACCTTCTGAGAGTGGCTCTTCTGGGGGCGAGTGCGACCTCCAAAACTGGTGGGGCACCAAACGACAGAATACGCAAACTTGACCATAGGATCACACATACACACTTCTGTGTCAAACAGAGGAAACACTGGGGAACAATCACGCCTCAACTTCATACCAGTTAATGAAATACCTATTCGGGGATCAACTTTAATAAAAACGATGCAAATTATTACACAACGGTTTATTATTTTTATATAGATCACTCGTCTACAAAATCACCAACCATCAAATATGAAAAAAAAGAAAAAAAAATCAAAAAAAAATCAAAATCACCAACCATTGATTGCATTTTGGTCAGCTGAAATTTGAACGGAGATTAGGCCTCTTTTGCGACTCACACTCGTGTTTTGATTTATATATATATATATTTCAATATAAACCCTTAAATTTTCGTAGGGAGCGAACGGTTTGTCCTACAGAGCTCCGCGTGGTCTCAAAAAATTCTAAAAGTTCCATAGAATCTTAAATTGAAGGAAAAACAATACCTTAATATTGAAATTTTTTGAGTTAGGGCGTTTTCAAAATTTCAAAATTGATTTTGGAACCCTTAGGAGTGACCTACATCAACCAAAAGCTTCGGGGCACAACTAGACCCCAAATGGAGCCTACATACCAAATTTCATCAAAATCGGTCAATGCTAAGTGGCAAAAGTGCCGCGTACGGCGTACGGCGTACGGCGGACGGCGGACGGACGGCCAAATTTTCATTCGATTTTTGGATTCTACGTACCTTGAAACGTAAACCATCAAATTTTGAGGGGGTGTTAAAATTTTTTTTTTCTTGGTCGATTCCAAAGGTTCATTATTGAAAATAATAAACCAAAATGTAAATGGAGATATGCGCTAAAAACGAGTTGTGGGGATGATTTCCACCTCAGTGTGACTTCCTAGGGAGATAGTCGAGCATCACCAAAAATTTTTTCATCAAACAAGAAGTCCTCTGATAAGAAATGGGTATAATCTTTAAAAAACACGCAACAATGGGAACTCCACGGTCCAAATGTTTTGTGCCCCAGTGTTTCCTTGGCAACGTGTTTTTTTTTTTTTTTTTCACAAAAATTGGAAATTCAAGAGTAGACAATCGATTGTTGGATACTCATTGATTCCCTACTACTTCTTCGTCTTCTTCTTCTCTCTAGGTCCATGGTGCTGGTCGTGGGGACAGCTTCTGGTGACCAGCTTCCACTTTCTATCATCACCATGGATCCACATTGACATTATAATTACTTGTAATTTTACACTTGTAAAAGATTCATGATTCCATGGATCATCAGTGAGTTTTGAGGAAAAAAACTTTCTACTAGGGATTTTTTTCTACTTTGGGGAGAACATTTTTCGAAGTGAGTTTTTTTCAACTTGGAGGTTAAAATTTAACTTTTAAGGGAAATTTTGCCGGGGCAAGACCCTGAGTGGCCTTATGGACTCCATGCCCCTGCCATGAGGTATGGTAGTATTCAAAGAGAAAGGATAGATAGGTCACTTTGAGGAAGGCTGGAATCGAACTGCACATAGCTTCCTAGCATCCATAACCCGATCGTTTAGATGATCCGAAAGATGCTACTCTCAAAACATAAATCTCCACGTACTCATCTAGACGACAACCTGCACAATCCCTGAAGGTTTCTTCGAGATCGGGCAATAACTTCGGATAGTTTTCCCATTAGAAGGCTTTCATGACAGACAGACGCACAAACAGACAAATATAGAACCAAAATTGTTCAGGAAGATGTAAAATGTAATAAGCGAGTGGAAATTTGGATTTTGAAGAACATTTTTGGTTTATTATTTTCAATAATGAGTCGACCAAGAAATTTTTTCACTCTCCCCCCCCCCCCCCTCAAAATTTGTTGGTTTTTACGTTCTAAGGTACTACGTAGAATCCCAAAATCGGAAAAAAATTCCGCCGTCCACCGTAAGCGGCACTTTCCTTAGTTAACATGGACCGATTTTGATGAATTTTGGTATATGGGCTCCATTTGGGGTCTAGTTGTGTCCCGAAGCTTTTGACGATAAATCTGAAACACAAAAACGAACTGAAATGCAAAAGAGGCCTAATTTTGGTTTATTTGTTCAGATTTTAGCAGTTTTTAGCAATAAAATTTCCTAAAGAATGCACCCGCACAACTCTTTATTTCTTCGAATTTAGTGTGAAGCGGTTATTTCTTTTAACCATAAAAAGTGAAAACAATGTTTCCGCTTCATGGATATACTCGGAAGCAATTCATCATAATTCAAATAGGTCCAAAATGCATTTCCTGTAAAATTCAGAGGTTCCTTTGATTCTGTCCATTTTGGAGAAATATCTGATAATTTCAGATGAGGATCATCAGTCGTAACACAGAGAGTTACGATCAGCCAGCAATTGAGCATAATCAAACAGACTGGGAATCAAGGTGAGACCCTCTCCGATGAAACTTTTTATACTCGTACAATCAGCCGAGGACAGGCGTTCTCACCTCCGTTTATTTTCGAGTCCCCTCGTGTCAACTCGAGCTCATTAACGATACCTTTTTTTCCCTTTATTTTTTTCGTCCTTGTTTAAAACGAAGGGAAAAATCTCCACAAGGTTTTTGAGGAACCCCACAGACCATAAAGCCATCCGCACGATATCTCCTGAACTTTTAAAAAAATCCCCTCCCTCTTCGTTCAGTCGCTTCTTCCCCTTCAATTTAAACCTCTCCCGGCAGCTCTTGCTTAATGAACGAACTGAGTTTTATTGTCTGCTTGTCATTCTGAAGAGCCCACCTTGTTAATGTTGATTAGAACATATTCAGCTTCCCCTCGCCCCACCCACCACTCGTACAAGCTTCGTAACACATACACCCTCCTCTCTTCTTACTCTTACTCAAACCACTCTCCACTGACGATTAGCTCTAACAAAGGATGTGTTTCCAGACTTCAAAATGTTCCCTTCATTTAGGAGGTTTTTGTTGCCAAACCTTAAAAGGCCTCGTGTTGTGTATTGGAACTCAACAAATAATTTGATGGATCTCTGTTGAGGCACCAGTGTTTTTGTAAGAGCTATATTATCTATTTAATACTCTTTGTTGTGTATTTGAACCTTCTGTGATTGTGAATTGAACGAACGCTGGAGCTAGCACTGTTGTGTATTTGTCACTGTTAAATTTGGAATAAAGCAATTACCGTCACACGGGGTCGCTTTGCTCCGGTTTTTTGAATTTTTTCAGAAATTATAATTTTTTCTTTACTTGATTCTCTTGAAAAAATTCCATTTTTGGATGAAAGTCAAGTAGGTACTTCCTATTAACAGAACCTGACGTCACAAATGTTGATACATCTTTTAAAAGTTGAATATTTTTTGTTGAAAATTGGAGCAAAGTTACCCGGGGGTATGATGACTTTGCTCCAATTTTAGAATGTAACTGAAAACCAACCTGGAATGAATCTTGGAGCATTTTAACCCCGTCCATTGGAATAATTGGGCCATGTATATACAGGAAAACACGAACAAAAATGTATTTCTTAAAAATTTTAAGTTTAAAACAATTTTTCTATTGAATTTCAATTTTTGTATACAAAATCTTTTCTCTATTACAAAAAGTATAACTTTCATAGTTTAATGTGAAGCTCAAGCGAACAAAATACTTATTAAATTGTAAATAAGATCAAAGGAAGGAACATTTCAACGAGTAAAATGGTACTTATCTACATTGTATCATTTAAATGATGCTTCCGTGAAAAAAGAAAACTTATTTATGTTCCTTGGTAGAAAGAACTACTTAAAATTAGGAACACACCAAAAACACTTGGAATGTGGCAGGCAAGTGGTAACTCAATAACTCAGGCACTTTGGTAAACCATTAAAAAAACTTCACATTGTAAAATCTCGTCCATGTAATCCTTGTAGGGTCTAGCACCTGGTGTCCTCGACCTAAGGCATCTTGTCAACAACGAACAAACAAAAACGGGATTAAATTCCAAAAAAATACAAACTTTCTTGTAAATTCCAACTGAAATAATGGGCTTCTTCGCTCTAAAACATTGGTGCCAAGTCACCCCACTATTCGGAGCAAAGTTACCCCGTCCGGCTTTTTTGTTGATTGCAACCACAGAAACCGGTTGAAAAGGAAAAACTCACTGAAATTCTGAATCAGCATAAAATTTATAATAAGAGAATAGTGTTACTAACCTGCTGTGATAAATACGTTGGCGTGCAGCTGAGAAATTTGCGGGACCGACTTAGAACAAGATTTCAACTGCACTACAAAAACGGCAATGCCACGAGTATGAAACGGTTGTGGAAGATTATTCTTCACATGGAAGTTATTTGCATTTATGCCCAACAAAAATATCACTGGAGCGCTACGATCGGATGAAGACAAAAGAGTGACGTCACTCTCAAAGATTTTCGGATTTTGGAGCAAAGTTACCTCAAAGGGAGCAAAATGACCCCGTTTGACGGTACTTGAAAGAGCGTCTAAATCACACCTATAGCATTAGTTCATGTATCCTCCGATAGGGATAATAAAGCGTTTTTCCTTCGAATCATATGAGATGAGCTTAGTTACCTATTTTGGTAAAGCTTGAGATAATACGATGCAGGTGATTCAAGGGAAAAATGCTTTATAAGAAGAGCTAGATAATAATAATATCGCAGTAGAACAAACAATATATCACAAACTTTGGTCTATAGTTGATGTAAAAAGATAAAATAAATAGTCAAAAAATAGTCATAAATAAATAACAAGTGCGAGTACTTGATTAACGGCTTTAGGTTTTTGTTGATCCAGTGGTGAGTACGGCACGCTCTTTTGCTCAGCCCAGGAAACGTAATTATCAATTGACTAAGAAACCTGTCACAACATGATCACTAGATAGTCTACTAGATTTAGACCCTACGCTAAAAAGCAATACGAACTAAATTTAATTACTTAAGCCTTCAACTTCTGGGCGCGTGAGTTCAAACCTTAATTTCTCACCAAATTGCCTGGATGCTTCGTTGTGGAGAAGACATTTCGTCTAATTTGGGTGCCTTCGGATGTAGGAGAGATTCATAAACACGTCGAATTCCCACGAGAGTCTCCTACTGGTCCACGGACCTCCATCAAGAGAGAAACCATAAAACCAAAGTTCAGATTTTTCTAGTTCTCGTACCAATCGAAAGAGCAGCTTCCTTTTGCAGAAATGAAATTAACCTAATGAAATTAAATTAAATTAATAAAAGTTGATTTTTCTTCCTTCCTGCACTTAATTCTATTGTCTACAATCCAAAATAATTCTTCAAATCCATTCTAACCCTTTTCCTGCATGATTGGTTTGTCCTTGAAAACATACGAAAACAAGAGGTGGCGAAACAATATGTATATTCAGGAGACGAAAAAATATAATATGACCTTAACCAAGAGTAAAGGAGTCATAACCCAAATAACAGGCATGACGTCAGCATCTCAAAAATGTTGCATACCCACCAGATTTCTCAATCGCTCAACAATTGGTTTTAATACGACAAATGTTCGCATCAATTCAGTAAATTAGCCGTTGTGAAAGACAAAATGAGCTGATTAAACGGGAACAAACGCGTCGTTTATTAGAACTACCCGTTCTAATTATATGATCGTTTCCCCCATGACGCACATGACGTGTTTCAATCGTACGCACGAGTCAGATATGAACGAACAAAAAATGGGTTCTACATGAGGAGATAATCAGCTCAATAAAGAGCGAAATCAGAACCGAGTTTTATTATTAACATCTCAATATTCCATTGATAAACCGACCACAACAACTGATTTGGGGGAGTGTTCTTCTCTTATTATTACGATTCAAAATGTTTACAGCCTGAGAAAGTTGAGGAATTAGAGAACTCAAGAGGATTGAGCGAATTTCAGTGATGCAGAGTGCTTGTGTGACTATCGTGACGTCCAGGTGAAGCCTAGTGAATGCATTCAGAATGTTGGCGACTATCTTTTGAAGAGCGTCTAGGTGGGGAGGTACCTATAAAGGATTACAAGAAAGAACACAAAATGACAGGACTTAAATCAACAACTCATGCATAGGCCTACTTTGTCGTAATCTAGGTTTGTACTATGTACTATTGTGTACTATGTTACGTTGAAAACAATACGATTTAACAACCTGTTCAATGTAGGTAAGTTTGCTGAGAACTTATGCGGGGCGAAAAATAAATCGCATTATTTTTGGGGAATGAGAAATATTCGTGTCCGAACAACGCTGAAGGTTATTGAGACTATCGTTTGTAGACCATGTATGATTTGTCGACTATCAGAAAGCAACAACCCAAAATGTCATCAAAATTTGACCAAAAACTTCCTCTATAATATAGAGGAATATACCTATTATGTCCCATGAATGATTTGTCGACTATCAGAAAGCAACAACCCAAAATGTCATAAAAATTTGACCAAAAACTTCCTCTATATTTCCCTTCACCCATGATGCGTAGGACAAGTACCTTCTTCCGTCAATGATGTATGCAATAAAATAGGTAATTTAAAGGGGGTAAATCATTTCACAAAGGTTTATTACTTTCCTGTAAAGATCACTCGCCTGCAAAGAACACGGATTTGCCATTGTCACTGCATACTTACCTACTACATACTGCTACCTACTACATACTCGTACTTCACACCTTCATATTCAAGTTTAATTGGAAGAAATAAACGATTCACTCAATTCGAGTTGTAGGTACCTTCATTAGGAAATTTGATTACTGGTTGCTAACGACGGAAAACGTAGAACAACTCGAAGAAACGAACGATCACATTTTGGTCAGCTAAAATTTGAACGGAGATCAGGCCTCATTGCGATTCACACCCGTGTTTCTGATTCCAACCCTTCCAACTCTCATGTTCTCTTGGAAAGCGAACAGTTCGGCCTACAGGGTGGTCTCATGCGATTCTAAAAATTCAATAATATTTTAAATTCATGAAAAAGCAATACCTTTATATCAAAAATTTTCGAGCTGGGGGTTTTGAAAATTTTAGCCCTTGCAAAAATAATAAACCAAAGGGCGAAACTTTGAACGCGATTTCCCAACATTTACGTATTATGAGTTGTTACAGCCTCCAATGACGGGTACGATTTCATGTTGTTCTGATGATGTTCTGTGATTTTGTTGATCGAACCTTACATGTATTTTGACAAGATTTTATACCCATAACATACTATGATATATAGCAGTAGAAAATAGAGGAATTTACTGATGTTTCTATTATTTTGCTCATAGCTCTGGACATGTCTCATCGGCGTCAAAGCAACTTGGTTTCCAGATGAAAACTACGCGCGTGTTCACTAACGTCCGTTGCTTAAAAATATTATACTCATCTCTTGTGAGAGGCCGGCTAGAATCCGCCTCCTGCTTATCGAATAATTTCTATGTAACATAATATGTGCGTCAGAACAGATTTTTGAAATATGTGTATTTCAAGGCCCGAACAGAAGGAGTCGATTTCAGAGTATGTGAACATGCTGCTGACTCAATTGCTTCCCTGAGTGACTGACGGAAAATGGCAGATGTCGCATTTTCAGCCAAACTTCTGACCCACCAATTTTACTTAGCCTCATAAATATAGATGTAAGACAGACAAGTAATACATGTAAGTGCCTATTTCAACCCGTTCTCAAAACATCTATATTCTCCTCCTTTTTTGCAATCCCCTTTAAAAAATCCAGCTCTCGAAGAAAAAAATGTTCATTTTTCGGTTTCAGTATTCTCAACTGACGTCATCATTTGAACATCTATTGTTTACATTACTCCAAAAACTTCGCACGATATGAAAAAAAATTTAAATTTCTTCATTGTTAATTAGTTATCATTTGAAAAGCACAAACAGACCCCAATAGAATGACTTACCTCGGTATTTTTATCAATTCGTCTCTAATCAGGCAATCATACCTTGATGCTTCTTGATATTTTTGTATCATATGAGTGATTGTTGCCCTTACCACATCATATTTTGTTCAATTCTAAGGTGTTTTGCCTTGTATAATTTACAAAGGTTATTGGAATGTCATTGAAGGTTTCCTCTTGAAAGGTCTTGAAACCAAAAGGAAACTACGTACACCACCTCCTGACCTACTGAATAGCAGCAAATTGAAATTATAAAACCCTATTGAACATTTAATATCCAATTAGATTGAAGGCCTCGTGCAATGAATTCCACAAATTTATGGCTTCCTCTCATTATTGAGCCAAGAGGTGGAACTTCGGCAATCTAAACGACATGTACAGAAGTAACAGAAAAGTAAAACCACCACTTAGTTTCAAAGAAATATTTTTATTCATGTCGAGTTTTCTTGTTTTATCTCATTTTTACTCAACAGCGTTCATGTTTCTCTTTTGCATCTCCTCTGTGACTCAATTGAATGCCGTTTTCACTCAGACCAGACCTAAGAATGTAAATTATGAGCTGCCCCGAACCAGTTTGGAGGGAACAGCGAAACAACTTTCCCCCACTGCAGTCCAGCGCGAAAGATTTTTAGCGAAAAATACTGTCTCGAAACTCAAACTTGATAAATACTGGACTTGAATGAGAAGAGCTCCGCAGAAGTAACGACGTAGGCGTTCAATTAGAATTAATTCCTCTATTTCAACTGAAAGGTTGTAATAGACGTTCAAATTTGAACATCGTGTAGATTTTGGATTATTTGTAGGTGAATTTCACAAATAATATATCGAGGGTGAATATATTTGACCTCGATATGTCGAAAATATGTTGAAATTGTCTACTATTCTTCCCTAGCTGGAATGAAGGAGAAGAAAAAAGCCCCAATGCCTATTTTTAGGTGAATTTCACATTAAAAATAATATATCACATTAAAAATAATATTTGACCTTGATTTACTATTAATTGTCGAAAATATGTTGAAATTGTCTACTATTCTTCCCTAGCTGGAATGAAGGAGAAGAAAAAGAAACATGAAATTGTCATAATTCCAGTCATACAATTCCTCTTACGTTGCACATTTTGATTTATGATTATTAAATATTGAACCTTTGGAATCGAGCTAGAAAAATAAGTTTGCTCTCCTCCCCCTCCCCACAAAATTTCATGGTCTATGCTGGAAGATAAAAATCTCTTTCCTTCCCATAGTACGAGGTCAGAAACTGGCGCCAACGTTCAAATCCCGCCCAGTCCGTTCGAACACTTTTAGCAAATTTTCGAAGGAAATGAAGCTACTGCAATGGCCTCCAAATCTTTAAGACATACAATTTTGAAAATTTTCTTCATGGGTATGTTATAAAACATTTAAAAATGTTTTCTGAAGTTATACTTTTTTCTTTCTTTTTTAACCACAGTGCCACAGCGCAGCTACGGCATATTTTTCATATGTACGTACAAGTATTTATATTTTTGTGTAATTCCAGACGATAAGTTGAGATAGCAAGACTAACTTAGGTGGCATCAAAAGATCAATGTTGGTGACACAATGTTTATAATAACAAAAGAGAACATGAGTTCGTTGGCCAGAATTTTTGGACCACTCTAAGGGGTCCAAAGTCCCAAAAATAGGACCCAAAAACATGTTATTAGGGTTTTTCGTGGATATTACTAATCTTACTAATATTAGGCATATGCGGATTCAGGACATGATTTCAAATAAGTACAATTTCAAAAATTGAAAATTGTCCGAAAGCTTCACATAGTTACATACTTATATATACAACTTATATTGGTATATGCTGTATATATGTTCTGTTTGCAGGTGGAAAGAATGCGGATGGTTTGGTGAGGTTTCCTTGTGTATTACAGTCTCAAAAACATCCTCATTCTTCTACCTGCCACTCAAGCCAGGGAAAATGAGACCGAGGGTTGTTGACTACCGACCAATGATGAAGTAGAAGGATTGATTTTCACAGACCGTTCGCCTACTTTAAGGCAGTGGTTCCCAATTCTATTCAGGGTGTCGACCAAACTTCAAGGATCGATCGTACATCTAATAAATAAGTAAGAAAATGTATCGTAGCATCTTTGTTTTAACCCCTTGTTTTTCCAAGTTTTTTTCAATTTCAACTTTTTTTCGTGTTCTTGAATATGTCACTAAAATTACCAGAACTACCTTAATTTACTGCAAACATGTAAAAATAAGGGTACCGTTAGAAAGGGCGCAAAATTTCCCATTTTCCTACAAAAAGTTATTTCCAGTAAAGGATGGTGCTTCTTTCAAATTTTAAAGGCGAATGAAGAGTAAACCTGAAAGGCAAAAGAACTCATAATCGAGATGGAATTCTTTCCTAACAATTGGCAGAGTGGAGGGGCTCTCTAACTCATTATGACTCGAGTTGCTCAATGCTCAAATTACAAAGGTCTGAGAGATGAAGACTCGGCCCTTTCCCCAGCCTGAATCACCAGGCTACCTAAGATTTTGGAACAGGTAGTCGTCTATGTTAGCAGGTATACCCTTTGAAAAATTGGCCAGCCGCATTTTTTCTATCTGCGAACAGTACTCTATCAGTTCTTGGAAACGAGTGAAACATGAATATGGATCCCTAGCAACTTCAAAACATAGGTACTCTGTGTATACAATATGTTGGCATGGTAAATAGAAAGTAGGAGAGAAATAACAATTTTCTTGTGGGTACTCTATGGGTTTGGGATGACGAGGTATTTTTCGAGGTATTTTAACATGTTTAACCAAGAGGTAGATTGTATAATCCTAACGACTCGTGCTATGTGCCACACCCACAAGGCTGACCACTCTGTCATACAGCTAATATTTTGACTTTCTCAACCGAAGCTTTGAAGATTTTGAAAATTCTCTCATTGACTCATACTGCATGAAAGGACTTTTGTCTCCGCCTTGAAGTTTTCAACAGCGTTGACTACGATTTCAGTTGTTTTCATCAATTTTTTACGAGTATTTATGTCAAAATAATACCTAAAATGTAAACATTTTTTTGAAAACCGACCTCATTTTTTTTAAAAATTTTCGTATGAAATACAAAGGCTTCAAAATAAGAAAATGACGGATAGCGTTTTTAATTAATCGTTGTTTTATTTCAATCCAATTGTCCCTTCTAAGTGGTGCAGTAATTGCAAGCCGATTTCGTTTAGAGCGTCCCCGAGATAATTCTTTAATTGACCCAAGCACTTGAAGTCAATCAGCGAGGACGGACGCTGCGTTCGGGAACACGTTTATTTCATTACGGTATCGTGAAAATATCTGTACAGCGCTTTTTATTTTATCGTAATTACATGTTTTTCACTTTTTGAAATCAAATTTTTCGAGAGAGCGTTCATTATGAGATTCACGGTTGACGAGCGTCACAATGGCTCTTGGAAATATACCAGATTTTACTGGATTCGGTTCATTATTTTCAATAATAAATCGAAGAGACGTTCAGTCATTGATATAATTGAACACCTCGTACTGGAGAACCTCTTGAAAATTAATGCATAGGGCCGAATGACGAATCACTTTTCTACATAATCTATAGAAAACTAATAGCTCTTTCGACGGTAAATCTACAATGAATGCCCTCACTAGGCGGGCACCATCCAGGAATCCACAAAGACGACTCGAATCTGTCTAACGATGGCACTTCGTAGTGTGGACGTGCGGATCACCCTCAGACGACTTGCAATTTTCTTGCAAGTAAAATTTTTGAGTATTTTGAAAACTTTGTAACTTAGATTTGATTCAGGTGTGCGATTTCAAGTTCGTATATCGGAAAAGTCCGTGGAGGCGCTCTGTACGGAGATCTCTTCCTCCGGAACTCTCACGGGATTACGAGTGACGGATACCCCTTCGGCCGCGTTCGTAGCATTTCGGTCATCATCGGACCACGTACTTACTACCACTACTTCCGTGGTAAGCAAAAACTCTCCACTATCTGGATTGGTGGCCACTCGAAGGCGGGATCGCAGGCCTTGATAATTTTTCGGGTTGGGATCGATGAACCCCGTTCCACAAAAGTGGGTGAGGCAATGAGTAGCCATGAGCGAAATCATCAAAACCCATTCTGGACGTCAATTCAACGAAAGATATCTTTTTACTTTTTACTTTTAATTTAGTGGACCCCCTCATTCTTAGCCACCATAAGACTGCCATCATTGATCTACGATGCTCAACATGCGAATCCGACTCAATCCCCCCCCCCCCCCCTTTATTATTTTTTAATTTTTCGATTGTACTTACCTATTTCATTCTATTTTTTTAATGAAAAAATTTCGTCAGCTCTCGTGTTTTGACAATCGCCATTATTTTGTTCTTTATTTTACTCTATTTCTGTTTTTTTATTAGCTTCTTCCATTTTTGTTATTTTCAAGTTTATTTTCAAATTTCATTTTTTTGGTTACCATGGATCGATTTTGATGAAATTTGGTATCTGGGCTCCATTTGGGGTCTAGTTGCGCCGCAATGTTTTGGTTGATATCAGTAACTTCTAAGAAGTGAAAAATGAGGGTTGAAATTTCAAAACTCTCGAAATAAAGGTATTGATTTTCACAAATTTGAAATAGTATTGAATTTTGGTTTATTATTTTCAATAATAAGCCTTTGGAATCGAGCAAGAAAAAAAAAAATTTTAACCCCCCCTCAAAATTTGATGTTTTACGTTTCAAGGTACGTACAATACGAAAATCGAATAAAAAAATTTCCGTCCGTCCGCCGTACGCCGTCCGCCGTACGCCGTACGCGGCACTTTTCTTAGCAACACTGGACCGATTTGGTTCAAATTTGGTATATGGGCTCCATTTGGGGTCTAGTTGTGCCGCGAAGCTTTTTGGTTGATGTAGGTCACTTCTAAGGGGTGAAAATTAAGGAATGAAATATTCAAGAGTCCCCCAGCTCGAAAACTCTCGAAATAAAGGTATCGTTTTTTCACCAATTTTAAATAGTATTGAATTTTTAAAAATTTTTGAGACCACCCGGAGCTCTGTAGGACAAACCGTTCGGTCCCTACGAGTACTTGAAGGTTTTCCTTCGATAAAACAGAATCATGAGTGTGAATCGCAAAAGAGGTCTAATCTCCATCCAAATTTTATCGGACTAAAATGCGATCGCTGTTCATTTCTTCGATTTGTATACAGTTTTGCCTTCTGCGCAACCAGTAATCAAATTTCCATATGAAGCTTTCTATTTTTCCAATCGAGTGTGAAGCGTTTAGTTCTTTCTAATAAACTTGATTGTGAAGGTGTGAAGCCAGTATGGTGTGGTAGGTAGTACCTAGCTGGTAGGTAAAAAAAAGTTGGTAGGTAAAAAAAATGTTGGTGGGTAAAAAACGCTGCAAATCATTGCTCAAAGGCTTCTTCACTCTTCAGATCACTGATCAGCTGAGTGAGCTCCGAAGCCATTTTCAATCCTATTGAATGGAAGTGCTCTTCCAGGTATTTCCAGCATTCGAGAAGATCTTCTTCACTCTTCAGATCACTGATCAGCTGAGTGAGCTCCGAAGCCATTTTCAATCCTATTGAATGGACTCTTCCAGGCGTCTCCAGCATTCGAGATCTTCTTCACTCCTCAGATCACTGATCAGCTGAGTGAGCTCCAAAGCCATTTTTAATCCTATTGAATGGAAGTGCTCTTCCAGGCGTCTCCAGCATTCGAGGAGATCTTCTTCACTCCTCAGATCACTGATCAGCTCAGTGAGCTCCAAAGCCATTTTTAATCCTATTGAATGGAAGTGCTCTTCCAGGCGTCTCCAGCATTCGAGAAGATCTTCTTCACTCTTCAGATCACTGATCAGCTGAGTGAGCCCAAAGCCATTTTTAATCCTATTGAATGGAAGTGCTCTTCCAGGCGTCTCCAGCATTCGAGGAGATCTTCTTCACTCCTCAGATCACTGATCAGCTGAGTGAGCTCCAAAGCCATTTTTAATCCTATTGAATGGAAGTGCTCTTCCAGGCGTCTCCAGCATTCGAGGAGATCTTTTTCACTCTTCAGATCACTGATCAGCTGAGTGAGCTCCAAAGCCATTTTTAATCCTATTGAATGGAAGTGCTCTTCCAGGCGTCTCCAGCATTCGAGGAGATCTTCTTCACTCCTCAGATCACTGATCAGCTCAGTGAGCTCCAAAGCCATTTTTAATCCTATTGAATGGAAGTGCTCTTCCAGGCGTCTCCAGCATTCGAGAAGATCTTCTTCACTCTTCAGATCACTGATCAGCTGAGTGAGCCCAAAGCCATTTTTAATCCTATTGAATGGAAGTGCTCTTCCAGGCGTCTCCAGCATTCGAGGAGATCTTCTTCACTCCTCAGATCACTGATCAGCTGAGTGAGCTCCAAAGCCATTTTTAATCCTATTGAATGGAAGTGCTCTTCCAGGCGTCTCCAGCATTCGAGGAGATCTTTTTCACTCTTCAGATCACTGATCAGCTGAGTGAGCTCCGAAGCCATTTTCAATCCTATTGAACGCAGGAAGCTGAAATTTGAGAGGGAAGGTCAAGGGAGAATACAGATGGTAGGTGCTATTGATGGAGAACCAGTGATTTATACAGAAGGGTGATCTATATAGAAAATAATAAACCTTTGAGCAATGATTTGCAGCGTTTTAATGTCGATTGATACCTACCGGAGCTCTATAGGTCAAACCGTTTGCTCCCTACGAGAACATGAGGATTAGACTATAAAAAAAATCAGAAACACGAGTGTTAATAGCCAAAGAGCAGACGATTCGTTGTTGTTCCTTCGAGTTGTATTCGTTTTGCGTCCTTAGCAACCAGTATTCAAATTTCCAATTTCAAACTCCCTTTTCTTCGAATCGAGTGTGAAGCGTTCATTTCTTCCAAATAAACTTGATTGTGGAGTAGATAGAAGGTAGACAGTAACTATGGTTGGTAGGTAGAGGCAAAAGATGTGTTCTTCGCAGACGAGTAATCTATACAGAAAAATAATAAACCTTTGTGAAATAATTCACGGCGTTTTTCTTTTATGTAACACTTTTTTTCTCTTTTTATGCAAGAAATTTTTATCTACGGAAATTGTGAAGAAAAATGTGACGGGGGCTCTTACGACCCCCCTTGTGCTTGCAGGGGGCCACACGACCGGCCACTGGCCCCACCCACCATGGTGGCCTCCCAGAACCAGACCACAACCTCCGAAATCGGTGGTTCACTACATTCACAATATTCACAAGCAGATGCGGCTTTTATGTTTACATTTTGCTTCCGAGTCTACCAAGGTGGAGCATTGGTTTTCAAGGTTGAAAAAATGGATTTGTAGGCTATTTGATTTATTCAGAGTAATTAATTCACTGGTTTTGGCTATGTAAATGAAGTTTTTAAATGGGTTAAAAAAAAAGATATAGTTACTGGTTGGGTGGAACAGAACTACTCTGAAGTTCTAGAGTGGAAATTATGTTGTGGAAGATGATGATGTGGCGTTTCTTGGCTCTGCTTGACGGAAGGACGGAGCGTGGAAGACGAGAGTGAACGGGAGAGATGCGGCCTGAAGGGTGATGAGGCAGAGAGGGGGGGGGGGTGAAGTGAAGAGGGGGCGATGTCCTTCCCTCCTCATTAGCGTTCATTAGATGAATTAAGGGCCTTAATGAGAGCAGCGAGCCCCCGGGACCCGCCTGAGTATTAATCCTCCCGGCCTCAAGGAACCACTAAACTCTCCCGGGGCCTTCACTCCCGTCCAACTCCGAGCATAACGCCCAGCTGACTCCCACACCGTGTGCTACGGTAAAATCCTAATAGAAGCTCGTTAGGGATTGAAACCGATGAAATGTTCTCAAAATTACTTTTACAAAATTAAGACCTCCGTGCATCCAAAAATATCGAGACCTATGCTTCCAAAACCAAATATTTGAATCAAAAACAAAATATCTGAAATTTTGACACATTATTGACACAAAATTGTGCATTGCAAATTATTACACAAAGGTTTACTATTTTTCTGTATAAATCACTCGCCAGCGGACCACACAGGTTTGCCATTGTCACTACCTACTAACTACTGCAATTATAGCGACTGGGGAAACAAACAGTGAATCAGTTACCAAGCTAAATTTCTGTATCTCCCGCATTCATGATTGGACAGTGAGATGGAGAGTTAGAATGAATGAGACTAAGTCAGTGCACGTTGATTTCACGAATAAGAGGAGCAACTATGTACCAGCCTTTCTCGATAACTAGGTGATACCGTATGCCAATGAAGCGAAATATCTTGGAATGACGCTGGATGCCAAACTAAGGTGGAAGTCCCACGTTAAGAAGAAAAAGCTGAGCTTTTGATTGAATTCAGGAAAATATACTGGCTGAGGCCGACGGTCAAAATTGTCTGTCCACAATAAGCTTATACTGTACAAGTAAGTCCTAAAGCCCGTCTGGACTTACGGTGCACAACTGTGGGGGTGCACAGCCCAGAGCAATCGAGACATTATTCAGCGCTTCCAGAATAGTGTACTGCGATGCTGCGTTGATGCATACAGATACTTTAGAAATGACAGACTTCACTACGAGCTAAAGATAGAATCTGTCAATGAGGTCATTCGCAGCCAAGCCATGAATCACCTTTTGAGGCTCCAAGATCATGTAAATGAGGATGTCATCAGGCTACTCAACACAGATGATCTGCTCAGAAGACTTAAGAGAACCAAGCCACACGATCTGATTCACTTAGTGTGACCATCATGAAGTGCAAATTTCAGGACAATAAGAACTAAGTGAAGTATCTTAGTTTTATTAACGTACACCACTATGTATCAGAAGAATGTTGCTTATAAGTTGTAACTTGGTGCAATAAAACAAGTCAAAAAAAAAAAAAACTACCTACCAACCATATTTAACCTTTACAATCAAGTTTATTTTAAAGAAATAAACGATGCACACTCAATGCAAAGAACGAGGGAGCCTAAATTAGAAAATGTGATTACTGGTTGCTAAGGACGCAAAACTGAGTACAACTCAAAGCAATTTTGGTCAGCTAAAGTTTCAACGGAGATTATACCTCTTTTGCGATTCACACTCGTGTTACCAACACTTAACCCTGTACTCAGCAACGTCTAATATAATATATTCAAAATTTCAAATATGTAACATTATCATGTAACATATTTCTAATAAGTACAAATTTCAACTTTTTAGAATCTTTTTCAGTTTTATTATGTTCTTAGAGGGCTAAGAGTACACTTTGAAGGAAAAATTAAAACAGATCTCCATTGGGAAAGTGCCAAAATTTTAGATAATAAACTCGTTATTTCTTTAATTGAGACTACGTAGATTGGTGTATATTCACGTTTACTACGTTATCTAATCAGTACGTGCAGCCAGTGAGAAGGTATAATTAATAACTATACCTTGCTGGTAATAATTATTACTAGCGATTCTTCCATTATTTTATTTTATGGATTCTTTTTTCCCATTTGTTTTTTTCTTTTAATTCTATTCTGATTGAAATAAACCAAAATACATTTTACATTTTAACATTTTTTTTGTAAAGGCCGGATCGGCAATACAATTGTCAACAATGTTAATAAAATTTAAACGACCTAAAACTAAAGTTCGGAAAAAATAAAAAATGAGGCAAAAAAAAAGCCCGGTAAAAACAAAATATCAAGGACCAAAGCCCTCCTGAAAAAAGTCCGTCACAGTATAAAGTTCTGCATTCAACAGCTTCTCCCTGACTGTAGCGATGAACTTCTTTTCAGGAAGAGAACGCAACTTGTTGGGAAGGTGATTAAAAAACTTGGCACCCGACTGCAAAGGACTCGTTCGTATCCCTCGTCACACTGAGACGTGACACTGGAAGAAATAAGTCGTCTCTCTTCCTGGTATCATAGGTGTGCAGATCACGCCGCCGTTCCATTTGACCCAGATTACTTCTTACGAATTGGAGACAGCTCAGGACATAAAGGGCTGGAACAGTGAGGATTCCCAGGGTGCGAAAGCTTCCACGGCAACTCTGACTCCGGGATAGCCCGCAAATAGTTCTGACAGCCCTCTTCTGTTGACTGAAGACCTCACCTGCATGACACGAATTGCCCCATACCAAAATTCTCATTCATCGGTGACTTGGCAGTGTTCGATACGTAGGTTCTAACAAAATCACATGTGTTGAAAATCTGTTCAAATTTAGAAATTGTTTAATCTTATTCAATTTAACAAGTTTTTGGAGGGCCTAAAGTACATGGGGGGGGGGGACTAGGAAGAATCGTCATGGGTTAAGTTCTCATAGAGAGCGAACGGTTTGTCCTACAGAACACTGGGTGGTCTCATTCGATTCTAAAAATTCAATAATATTTTAAATTAAAGAAGAAACAATGCCTTAATATCGAAATTGTTTGAGCTAGGCCGTTTTGAAAATTTCAGCCATTTTTTTACTCGGGCATTTCGAAAGGTTTTTTATTGAAAATAACAAGCCAGGTTGACAACACTTGGCATACCAGAGCTCTTCGAACAACCTTCGTCCTTGTTTGACAGTCCCAATCAGACAGACAATCCTTGGTTTTTACTGATTTTTACTAAACATTTTACTAATTGATGGAAACATTTCACAAATTTAAATAAACATTCGTTCAACGTCAGCTCACGCTCGAGAATTTCCATCTCAGTTCGACAAACGGGAGGTCTTCAATCCTTCTCGCGTCCGTCGAACCGAATCCTCGCCATAAATTGAAATAGAAAGAAAAAAAAGTAGAAATTTGGTACAGATGAAGAAGGAACGTTTGGCCAAATAAACGCATATCGAAGGTTAAAAAAAAGAAGGAAGCAAAGAGAATTTTTGTCGACAAAACAAGGTGAAGAAAGCTCAACTCCCCACCCAACTTGGCCATCTTTGCTTTCTTCGAGTGTATGAAAAACATTTTAGAAATGAAGGTTTTGACTTGTTTGCTCTTGAATTCGTGTTTGTTGAAATTCGTTGACAATTTTGTTACTATATTCCCCAAATAATTATTAAGTGCCTTTAGATGCATGGCATCTTCGTTTAGCCGCATCTGATTCCAAGTGACAAGTATTCAAACAACAAACCTAAATTTTCAGGAAAACTCAAACGTTTACAACTTAAATTATCAGAAGAAAAATGTTTCTCTTTTTATAAAAATTCACACAACTGTCACAGTTCTCCAGATTTTCCGGAATTAAAAAAAATTAAATATATTTTTATAAATCGTTCACAATACTTTTTTTCCGCAGGCTGTGATGAAGGATTCACTTAGTTTTGAATTTGGGTGCATCTGAATGATCTCTTGATTGTCCGTTCAAGTACATTCGTTTCTTGCACTTGAACCTACATATTCATTCTCAACCTGTGTACTTCCGTGCAAAGAAGGAAAGCAGTACCTAACTCGATTTTTTTAACATTTTGACTTTTTGATATTGTTGGATCCAGAAAAACATTGATAAACTGATGATTGGACAACGGAAAAAACAGTTTGTGATTTATGCAAGGGTAGAAAGGAAATTCACGCCATTACTGTTGAAACCCACATGACAATTTGGGAGAAGCACAATCATGAGAAAAAAAATTGATAAATTTAGGAATTATTTCTAGTATTTCCTGTGTGAAATCAATGGAATAAAACAAAAAAAGAGTGCAGAAGAATTTTTCAAAAGAAAAAATGACATTTTCGATCAGAACTGAAGTTTTTATGAAGCAAAGCCTCAGTTTTGTCGAAACTGGTTTTCCGGGAAAACAGCTTTTCTCCTTTGAACGGCAGTGTACCGATGTGTGGTTCGAGGATGAAATGGATGATTGAGTCGACAGAAACAAGCAGTCACTAACCGCAACTAGTTTGAGTAGTAAAACACCCCCTTCTCCTCGACAGCTCTAGGACAAAAGTCCAATCAGTAGCTGGAAGGAAGAAACTATTATGGGAAATAATAAACAGTTTGGAAGCCGAAGCCCTCTGGCATTGTGTTCATAATTAGCTTCTTCCTTCGGAGCTGCCTAAAGGCCAATTCACAATGATTATCAACCGAGCACGGTATTAGTGTTATTAGTGCGATGCTCGGCGGTGCTACCCGACCCACTACCGGCCTCACAGATAATGTCTGCCTTCTGTCACGGCTAGTTCCGTCTTTCGGCTCGAGATTTTATTCCTAACAATCGTCAACTTTAGAAGGGAAAACATGGACGTCCAAAAACCCGTTCCGTTTTAAACAAACGGGTTTACACGGTTGAAAAATGTCTTAATGACGAGAATTACGAGTGCAGAAAATGATGATTCGATCGTAATTATCATACGTCACGTAGCAGGTTTGTTTTAAAAGAGTGACAACACGAATTGAATAAGACACAAAATGCTGCAGAAAACTGAGTTCAAACAAGTTGTCTTAGAGGTTTCAAAAGAGGAAGAAAGTTAGAATTGAAGCGTTCGCGGTTCGCCACCTGCGACCCATGACCTAGGGCAAAAACGATGCAAATTATTACACAAAGGTTTATTAGTTTCCAGTATAAATCACTCGCCTTCAAGTGACACAGCTTTGCCATTCCCACTACGTACCAACCATATTTTCGCTTCAAAATCAAGTTTATTTTGAATAGTTAAAACGATTCACACTCAATTCTAAGATTGAGCCATTTTCCTACTTGCCAACAACCGAAGGTACTACCTACTTCGCAATCAAGATCATTTGAAAGAAATAAAAACTTCACACTCGATTCGAAGAAATAGGGAGTTTCCTATGGGAAATTTGAATACTGGTTGCTAAGGACGCAAAACTGAGTACAGCTCCGCGTGGTCTCTGAAAATTCTATAAAATCCAATACTATCTTAAATTGGTGAAAAAAATAATATCTTTATTTTGAAAGGTTTCGAGCTAGGGCACTCTTGGAAATTTCAATCCTTATTTTTCACCCCTTGGAAGTGACTGACATCAACCAAAAGCTTCGGGGACCAACTAGACCCCAAATGGAGCCCATGTAACAAATTTGAACCAAATCGGTCCAGTGTTGCTAAGAAAAGTGCCGCGTACGGCATACGACGGACGGACGGAAAATTTTTTATTCGTTTTTTGGTTTATACGGATGGTTTATAAGTAAACCATCAAATTTTGAGGGGGGTTCTTTATTGGAAATAATGAACCAAAAATTTAATTACTGTTTGATAAAGACACGACAATGAGTATAACTCGTAGATACGAACAACTATCGAATTTTGGTCAGCTAGTTTGAACGGAGATTATGCTTCTTCTGTAAAGCGCACTCGTGTTTTTGAATTATAATAAGTCTACCACTCAAGTTCTCATAAACGGCGAACGGTTTGTGCCACAGATCTCCTGGTGGTCGCATTATATTCTTAAAATTCAATACTAATTTAAATTGATAAAAAACAATACCCTCTATATCAAACGTTTTTGAGCTAGGGCTTTTTGTGAACATTCCAACGCTTATTTTTTACCCTTAAAAGTTACTGACACCAACCAAAAGCTTCAGGGCACAACTAGACCACAAATGAAACCCATATTCCAAATTTCATCAAAATTGGTCATTTTTCGGCAACATTTTTATTAGATTTTTCGATTCTACCTTGAAACGTACCTAAACCATCACATTTTGAAGGGGATTAAGTTTTAATTTATGCTCGATTTCAAAGGTTTATTATTGAAATTAACCAAAAATCACAGCAGATAAAAGATTAATGTTCAGGTGTTGTTTGTGAGCAATCGATGCAACCACCGAAGGAAAGCTGTTGTGAGCTGAGGGTCCAAAATGGAACGAGACGCCTCTTCATTTTTCCGTAAAAGGACGCCTCGGGTTCCGTCCTCTCCCCTCCACTCGCTACAAGAGATAATTAACCTGCTTCCGAGATTAATAACCAATCACTGATTAATTAGGTGGAACACTTGATATCTCCACAGTGGTGCGGAGAGCGAGGGGCGAACCGATACCTGAACCTCCCGCCCAACACTTCCATCTTGATGTTGGAAGCTTCATTACCAAAGGTTTACACACAACAGGAAAACTCATCCGTCAGACCGCCAACTCTCCTTGGATTTTGAGTGGGTACCGCGATGCGCTTCCAATAATAATAATATAATCAATAATGCTCAACAGGCCTCGTGAGTTGGAGTGTTTACGACATAGATACTCATGTTATTACGGCCTTAATGCCAAAGGTCCATTATAGTCCATGGATATCGTTTAGAGTTCACGGCGTAACATCAATAGAGGCTGATTCCAGTGAAATTAATAGTTTCAGTTCAAATTGAGAGTTACGAACATAGTACCATCAATAAGCTTTTCTTTTTTTATTTAGCCATTTTACTATGATACATTTATAATTTTACAACATGAAAACATTCACTACCTAGGTGTATTGTAGACACATAATCAACCCTCAGTGTGTATGCTACTTTTTTCATGTCCAGGGTGTATGCAGTGTCTGACAGACACCGAACTCCTATAATCCATAGTTCAACCAATATTTGGTTCTACAGTTATATCGTAAATGTTGAGAGAAGTGAAATTAAAAACGACCAGAATACTAGTTCGTTTGATTACTCACTCAAAATATCTTAATCTGTGAAAAAAAAAAAAAAAAAAAAAAAATTACTTACATCACTAAAATCACATTTCTTGGTCTGGTAACATATTCCTGATTCCGAATAGCTAATGGTGTGATAATAAAAATGTTTCACTGAAATATGGTGATCCTTTTGTCTGATTGCAAGATGAATTACTAGTACCTATAAGGAAGTAGGTGTCACTGCACATTTCACTTACGGGCAACTGAAGGTCTACCAGATTTATCTGAGTGTGCACTTGGTGCACTAAGATACGTGACTCGACCAATATTCTGAAGGTTCCTCGGGTCAGTTTGTCGGCATAAGAAGGCATCGCATTCCCCTCTGTGTGGCTACGAAATTGGTCGGAGGATGTTCCTAATTCTGAGGCCTCGACTCTTGCAATAGCCCGGCAAAACGCCTCACTCAATTGATCTCTCCGCCATTATTTCTAAGATACTGCCGTCGAGAGACTGGTTTGTTTACGCTTCCTACGTTCACTCTATAAATTCGGTTTATTCGTATGAACGTGCTTTTCCCAGGTGTACAAAGATCAATAATCTCGGATTTTGGTGAAGTTGTTTTTGTCGCTAGATGTCAGTACTTTCTGGGGCAAAATATTCATTTCCGATTTTCTCAAGAACGGCTGTAGCTAATTTCTCTCTGTACAGCAAATGAGAATCAAACTGAGGTTTGTACATTTGATTTTGATCTCGGAAAAAATCAATTTTGACCTTTTACAATAACAGGTATCTATCATTTACGAAATACAAAGTAATTCTCTGATCGAAAATCGGTTCATTAGATCGACTGTTCTATTTGTACTGCGATTTACAATGTGGAGGAGGTTATTACCTCAAGCTCTGTCATTTCGTCGAACTCACAACTATTTCAACCAAGGAGTAGAATAGCAAATTATATAGATCGACCCAACAAACAGACTACGTCAATTAATTGGGACTGGGG
This sequence comes from Apolygus lucorum, assembly GCA_009739505.2. Taxonomy (NCBI): domain Eukaryota; kingdom Metazoa; phylum Arthropoda; class Insecta; order Hemiptera; family Miridae; genus Apolygus; species Apolygus lucorum. The sequence continues at coordinate 55,444,490 of CM019180.2, read as the reverse complement.
TCAACTGGAAATTCAACACCTTCTTCGCCGAGCTTTCGGAAAATGTATTATCTTCTTCAGGGCTCGAAGGATGTTTTATATTGTGAAACCACCATTGCTAATAGTTTATATATGTTGAAGTTTGGAGGTTCCACTAAATAAAACATCCTTTGAGCCCAGAAGATGTAATAAATTTATCGAACGCTCGGCGTAGATGGTGTTAAGGCCAATCATCCCCGATTTTAATAAGATTTTTTTTCACCAGATGGCAGCACCGGGGAGTTTAGCAAAAGGGGCAGTCGTAGTTCAAGTTTCTCTCTCCACCAGTTCAAGCGATTTTCATTTTGAAAACGGGAATGTACTCATTATTAGTTTCCAAATGGCGCTCTGCCAAAATTTTCAAAATAAAATTGTAATTTCAATTTTATTCAGAATTTTAAAGTTCAAATTTTGAAAATCATTTCACATTTTTCAAAATCTGCGCTTATAGCGCCAAAACTCTAACTCACCTGAGTACGAAAATTTTTTTTTATTTGAAATTTATTGAATATATTGATCGTAAAGCGTCGGCGGCGAAAATCAAAGGATTTCTAAGAAGGGGGAGGTGATTAGCAGCTGAGTCCCCTTATGCATCTGGACTATAGACTTGTTGTCACCTTCCCCTCCGCAACCCTCACAACACGGACCCCCATTTTGCTTCCTAGTCTACCAAGGTAGAGGAAGCTTTGTTTTCACTTTTCAAGGACGAAAAAAAAAGTTCTCCAAAATCAAAATTTTTACTCGCGTTTTAGACCTTTCTGAACAATTTTGGTTCAGTGTCAGTCTGTCTGTCATGAATTCCTTGTAACGCGCATAACTATACGAAGTTATTGTCCGATTTCTATAAAATTTTCAGAGATTGTGCGGGTTGGCGTGTCATCTATACAATCGGGTTATGGATACGAGGAAGCTATGTGCCACACCCACTTGGCAGACGTCTTTGTTAGTTCTTTCTGATTTTGATTTTGTGACTTCAAGTCTGTTCGTTTCTTCATTCTGAATTTCCTCTCACATTGATTGAATTTGGGAACTTACTGAATAATTTTGGTGTAGGTATGTCTGTTCGTCTTACGGTAATCAGAAGCCTACCTACCTTTTCATCTCATAACTATTTATCTGCGTACTTATTTTCTTCCTACTTGCGAAACTACGAGAATAAATAAAATTGAGATAATAATAAAAATAATAAAAATAATAATGAAAAAATAAAATAATAATAATAAATAATAATAAAAATAAACTACGAGAATAATAAAAATTGTTTATATTACCAAAAAAGAACATATTTTGATTGGCGATTGATGTTAGGTAAGTAAGATACCTACTTCCTTTAGAATGAACAGGCGAGGAGAAAAACGTGAACTACGTTTGTGTTCATTTTGAAGCGCAACGTGGTGGCTGTTTCTGGAACTATTCTCGGGATGATTGGCCTTAACACTCCGAAGGTCGCGCCCCAAAAGTTACTTAGATGGTCGCGCTGGTCCTGTGAGATCCATCCGGAAGTAATGGAGTTTTTCAATGAAAATGACCCCCATTTTTATATTTTAGGAGCTAGAAAACGTAGTAAAGTAGAATTGACCTATTTTCTGGTGAAAATGATAGTTTACAAGCAGAAAAAGGTGTATTTCTTGTAAAAAACTAATGACTGAATAATATGACTTTATCTCGAAATCAAATGTAAGTTTCTCTGTGAAATAGCAGTCAGGTACACAATATAATGTATGCATACAATAGAATACATGGCAAAAAATTTGCATCCTTAAAAAAAAACAGGTACCTGAATAGAATAGGAATTAAATGAATAATCGTTACTTAGATCAAATTACGAATATAACAAAATCCATCATCGTGTTGTATGGAAGTTTAGTAAAACTCATAACTGTTATATACAGGGTGTCACCCTAACTCGAGGACCAAACTTCAAGGATCGATTCTACAACTAATTTGCAAACTTTTTTGTCTCTTGACATTTTTTTTAAACGCTTTAAAATTATACTTTTTTCACTTTTAAGATTTTGTTCGTGTTTTCGACCTTGAGCCATTAAAACGGCCATAACTCCCTCAATTTACTGGATAAACTCAAATATGAGTATACCGTTGGAAAGAACGTTAAATTTCCTATCAGTTCATTAGGACACAAAAGCTTTTTAAGCCTTTCGTATAAGTGAATAAATTGGTCAAAGTCAGAAATTTAAAACTTTCTCGAAAATCACCATTTTTCAGGCTGACTCATCTTATGTAATAAACAGCCGTATCGGCGGGCACTCAACGGAAAAAACTTGCCCAGAATCTCAGCTTTCCAACGGTCTATCAATTTTTCTTTTTAACATTCAAATTAGCAGAGTTAATGAAGTTTGAATGCCCGAAAACGTGTGTTTTACAAGCAAATCCAGTAAACTCAATAAACTCAAGTAACACCTTTTAACTCAATAAAAACACCGAATTTCTAGTTGATTGAAGTTTTTATTGAGTTCAAAGGTGTTACTTCATGCTCACTACCACATTTAAGAATAATGCGTATTTTATGTACGAAAAACGAAGGTTTTCTTCGAAAAATCTACTTTCTTGCAGTCGGAACCATTCGGAAGTATCACTATTTGATTCAGCGTAGAAAATTACATAGGAAATGATACTAAAATCGTCAAGCCATCTTGAGGTCGAGGGGGACCAGAAACCGCTTAAAACACTGGATTCGCTTGTAAAACACACGTTTTCGGGCATTCAAACTTCATTAACTCTGCTAATTTGAATGTTGAAAAGAAAAATTGATAAACCGTTAGAAAGCTGAGATTCTGGGCAAGTTTTTTCCGTTGAGTGCCCGCCGATACGGCTGTTTATTACATAAGATGAGTCAGCCTGAAAAATGGTGATTTTCGAGAAAGTTTTAAATTTCTGACTTTGACCAATTTATTCACTTATACGAAAGGCTTAAAAAGCTTTTGTGTCCTGATGAACTGATAGGAAATTTAACGTTCTTTCCAACGGTATACTCATATTTGAGTTTATCCAGTAAATTGAGGGAGTTATGGCCGTTTTAATGGCTCAAGGTCGAAAACACGAACAAAATCTTAAAAGTGAAAAAAGTATAATTTCAAAGCGTTTAAAAAAAAATGTCAGGAGACAAAAAAGTTTGCAAATTAGTTGTAGAATCGATCCTTGAAGTTTGGTCCTCGAGTTAGGGTGACACCCTGTATATGAAAAATACAAAAGGCGGTAACTTATCAGTAACAATGGTACAAATCGTTTGTACAAACTAGCGTATAGGTATTTTTAGACTTTCATTGTTTATTTATTTTAATTTATTGTAGAATGGCAAGAACAACGAAGCGAAAGAAATAGTTTCATGCAATGTGTGAAATTACTACAAGAAAAAGAAAAAAAGGGAAATTAGAAAAAGTTACATGCTCGGCCACGTGGATCCATCAGATCCGAATGAAGATTGTACCACACGGGAGGCACGGCCGACTTCCTTGATCACACAGAGTCCAAAAGCACCTCAAGAAAAGAAGGTACTGGGAGAGGGAGCCCCCTTCATTGAAGGGTTGGCTGCGGACAGAGCAAAGTCCATCAGTGGATCTCTCAGATCCCAGCGCGACCATCGGAGTGTTAAACATCCAGTTTACCCTAGTCCCAACACCATAGAGACCATAGAGGTAATCTCCAGGAATCCTTTAATCGACCTTCATCTTGAAGGGAGAATCCCGACATCCTTGACCCCAGTCCCAATCAATAATTGACGTAGTAAGAAGTAGAACTGGCCAATCATACAGGGTGGCCGAAAAGTCCCTTTACATTAATGATAATTTTCATAGGTATTAAATAAAACCATAGCAATTATTCGAAAGACAGATTTATTGACTAATTACTTCAACATGGTCATTGCTATTAATCCAAAACATCGGTATGCATACCTCCATTGTCATAGTAGAGCTTAATTCGACGCCATGTTCGTTTGCTCATTCGTTTCAGAATCTCTGGAGTGACTTGTTCAAAAGCCGCCCTAATTCCTTCTCTCAGTCCTTCATTTGTAGCATATCGTTGTTTTCTTATCTCTTCCTTGATGTAACCCCACAGTGCATTATCAGGTGGTGCATTATCAGCGTTTGCGAGTTGACTTCATCGGCGATCGTTCAATGGAAGCCTCCACAGCAGCGCAGGTTTCAACTCGAGTGCTTGGTCTCCCACTCCTTGATGCATCACGAACGGATCCTGTTTCAAAAACTTTCTTTTCCCAAGATAAAAGAGTTTGTCGGGACGGCGATTGTTTATCAAAATTGCTATGGTTTTATTAAATAAATTAAATTTTATAAGGTATTAAATTTAATACCTATGAAAATTATCATTAATGTAAAGGGACTTTTCGGCCACCCTGTACATGCCACTAGTAAACAAACTATTTTGAGGAAATTTAGAACCCATCTTATAATTAGTCTCAACCTTTTTTTCGACTTTCCACACAAACGTTTTTCCAAAATATCACAAATTTATTTCTTGAATTCGTTTTGCATGGGTGCATAGTGCCGCCAACGCATAGGTGCTTAGGAATACCACCTTCACCACCTCTCACACCGACATCAACACTTGAATCGGTAATTTTCTTACCTAATAATACAAGAAATCATATTTCGTGATAAAAGGACGGAGACTTGAGGATCTGGAAGAGGTTTCGAAAATACTTGGAATCATTTCCCAGGAGATCGCAAGGTTTAGGGTGATTTCCAATGTTGGTACAGAAAATGTTGGGCACTCTGTGAGAAGGTGTTGTAACAGCTGATCTGTCAGCTGACCTGTCATCGGTGAGGAAGGCCGTGAGCCCCCTCTCCAATAAATGATTCTTACCATCTCGTAGCGCGCCTTCTCTATGAACTGCTCCCGATTATCTTAAATTAATTATCATATCGTATATGGTGTCAGGTGTAAACCGATTTTTAATAGAACATTAATTAATCGTGCATGCACAGTGGTGAATCGCGTCGCGAAATCGTAGTTCCGTCGGTAGATGATCGCGGATTAATTCCGAGGTGACGAACTAACCTACCTCAACATCGACCATCCGACCGAATCTTAACGAAACGATGGGAGACGCCAAACCACCGCCACAAATGAATTTTGAGGCGATGAATTTGAAGGAAGCGTGGAAGGAATGGAAGCAGAATTTCGAATTCTACTTGATAGCTGCCAAGAAGAAAAATGATTCACATGAAGTGAAGATCGCCACCATGCTAAACCAGCTAGGACCTCGCGGCGTGGAACTGTACAATACTTTCGTGGACGATGAAGTGGCAAAAGCAAGTCCAAAAGAAGACGGAACATTTCCCCAAGCAAATGAATTTTTCAAAAAATATGAAGAAGTCGTCGAAGCGTTTTCGCAATATTTTGCACCAAGGAAGAACGTGCTACACGAGCGGTGTAAATTTAACAAGTTGAACTTGGTCGCTGGTCAATCACTCGTCGAATACGCAACTTCCCTGAAAATTGCTGCCGCAACTTGTGACTTCATTGACCGAAACGACATGGTCCGAGACCGCCTGATATCTCAAGTTACGGACAACTCTCTGCTGAGCCGACTCCTGGACGAAGGAGATACTCTGAGCCTGGAACGTGCCGTCGAGCTATGCCGCCTCCACGAAAACCGCCAAGTCGAAATAAAGGATTTCGAGAGGGAGAAGGAACCGAGGATCGACGCCATCCGCAAGAAAGGTCAGACGTATCACTCTAAAACCATGAAATACAAAACTGATTATGCCCAAAATAGAAACAAAAAATATCTGTGTAAAAAATGTAACACGGAGCACAATTATGGGAATTGTCCAGCATACAATAAGGTTTGTAGAGGTTGTAACGAATTGCATCATTATGAAAATTGCTGCCCTACTAAAAATAAGAAAAAAGGCAAAAAATATCATAAGCGTTATGTAAATGCCATAGAATCCGACTCTGATTCATCTAGCGAAGAGTTTTACTTAAATGTAATAAATAAAGTAGATCAGTTAAAGTCAGATGAAATGAATTGGAACATAATTGGTCGAATAAATAAAATTAATATTAAATTTAAAATTGACTCAGGCAGTCACGTAAATGTGTTGCCCTTACGAATTTTTAAAGCAATTCATGCATCTGAAGATTTATTGAAAAGAAGTAAATTAAAACTGTCGGGCTACAATGGTAATAACTTAAAGATAGAAGGAGAAATAAATTTGTTAACGAAGTTTAAACACTTGAACAGTGTCGCAAATGTGAATTTTGTTGTAATCAACACTCAGGATAAACCTATACTAGGACTTAAAACCTGTGACGAATTAAAAATTATCAGTAAGTTGGAAAAACTTGAAAACAATAATGAAGTTAATTTTAAAAATAAAGAAGAAGTATTAGAAATATATAGAGACGTGTTTTCAGGACTAGGAAAATTTCCTGGAAATCCGTATAAAATTCATTTGAAGGAAAATGCTATTCCTGTAACTCATCCTCCTCGCAGAGTGCCGAAGCACCTGCAAGAGAGATTGAAATCTACGCTAGATCGATTAGAAAAATCTGAAATAATATCACGAAATGATAGCCCAAGTGAATGGCAACACCCGTTGGTAATTGTCGAAAAAACAGACAAAAGTCTTCGTCTATGTTTGGATCCTAAGGATTTAAACGAACAGATTCTTAATGATAAGTATCAAATTCCGACAACGGATGAAATATTTGATGACCTTTTTGGTAAAAAACTATTTTCTACTCTCGATCTCCGAGAAAGTTTTTATCAAATACCTATTTGCCCAGAATCGGCAAAACTTTGTAGTTTTGACACGCCATTTGGCTCGTATAAATTTCAGAGACTACCATTTGGTATTAAAATATCTGCCGAGGTTTTTCAAAAGAAAAATGTAGAAATTTTTGGTGACATCAAAGGAGTGAAAGTTTATATTGATGACTTGGTAATATCTGGATCGAATAAAGAAGAACACGATCATATTTTAAGGCAAGTCCTAAACAGAGCTCGAGAAGCAAATATTACTTTTAATAAGGACAAATTTAAATTCAGCGAGTCGGAAATTAAAATTTTAGGCCATATTATCTCTAAAACAGGAGTAGCGATTGATCCGAATCGAATTAGAGCCATTAAAGAAATGCCTAACCCCTCAGACAAAAAGGGTTTATTAAGATTTTTAGGAATCTTGAAATATGTAGGCAAATTTATCCCTCACTTATCGGAAAATAGTGCCCCACTTCGCCAGCTAACGAAAGACAGCGAACCATGGGTGTGGACAGACGTCCACACGAACTGTGTGAAATATTTAAAAGATTTAATCATCAACAGTCCTGTACTGGCCCATTATAATGAAAATGAGCCTTTACAGATCCAATCTGATGCTAGTAATAACGGATTAGGTTGTGCCCTACTCCAAAATGGAAAACCTATAGCATTTGCTTCGCGCTCATTGCGCAAATCAGAATTAAATTGGGCCATAATAGAAAAGGAAATGAAAGGTGTCCAATTTGCACTAGAAAAGTTTCACTACTTTGTTTATGGGCGAGCAGTTGAGGTCCAAACTGACCATAAGCCGCTCATAAGCATTATGAATCAGTCAATTGAAAAGGTCCCAAAACGCCTTCAGCAAATGCGGCTCAAATTAATGAAATATTCTTTTCAAATTACGTACCTACCAGGCAAAGAAATGGTATTAGCTGACGCGCTCTCCCGAGCATACATCCAGGACCATGATCAGGATACAGCTGACAAGGAAATGGATTGTGTCATACATGCGATGATTAGGACCACCATGTCGGAGAACCGACATAGAAGTCTTGCCGAAGCTACGAAAGCGGATCCGTGCTTGAGTAAAATTATCAAGTTTATCACATCATTTTGGCCGGAAAAGCTTTCGGGTGAATTGGGACGTTATGCTCAGCTCAAGGACCACCTATACTTAAATAACGAACTTATATTGTATGGGGATAGAGAGGTAATACCTACCTCAGAACGTAAGCTCGTACTATCTCGTCTTCATGAAGGTCACTTGGGCATCTTGAAAACTAAAGCGAAGGCACGAAAGGCGTTCTACTGGCCAGGAATGTCGAAAGACGTCGAAAATTTTGTGACTTCGTGTCTGACATGCCTGGAAAGTAGAACGGCAAACCCAAAAGAGCCGATGATTCCCTCCAACATCCCTTTGCGTCCATGGGCGAAAATTGGAATGGATATCCTTGAGTTTCAAGGCAAATCATTCATAGTAGCTATAGATTATTTTTCCAAATGGATAGAGTACTCACGAATTTCGCGTAAAAGTGCACTCGACGTAATTAATTGGTGCCAAGAAGTTTTCGGAAGATTTGGGTTCCCAAACACTATAGTTTCGGACAACAACCCGTTCAGCAGCCGCGAATTTCGTTCGTACTTGTCCGAAAACGACATAGAACTGGTAACAAGTAGTCCGCATTATAGCCAAGGACACGCGCTTGCCGAAACCGGCGTAAAAATTGTCCAAAATATTCTAAGAAAATGCGCTACAACTGGTCAAAGCCCGTTTGTACTACTTTTGCACTACCGTAACACAGTCGTTCCAACTTTAGGTTTTTCTCCTAGCCAACTTATGTTGGGCCGATCTTTACGTGATAACACGACGTTTATCGAGAAGGATCTGGCGATCAGACCGATCAACAAACAACAAATCTCTGAGAAGATAACACAAACTCAACAAAAACAAAAAAAATACTACGATAAAACTTCTAAAAACTTACCTGCCGTAAAAACCAATGATAAAGTCATGTACCGACATCAAAATAAGTGGAGACCTGGTTTGATTCAAGAGAAAGCCCAGACTCCTAGGTCTTGGCTTATCAAGGGGAATGATGGCGAAACACTTCGTAGGAACAGACGTCATTTTATTAAAGTCAAACAGGAAAACAATAAACCGCAAATAAATATAACACAAAATTACACCAACGAAAACAAAGAGACGCCTACTCTAAGGAGAAGGTACTCTCTCCGTGATAGAAGCACGATACCGCGAGTGAACCGATACGGTGCATTCATAGCAACCTGATAAACTTGATTATGAACAATTAACAAAAAGAAATTGAAATTTACTTTAAATTCACGTCACTTGTAACAACTCGATTGAGGAACTAAATGATGTTTAGATTTTAGAAGACGACTAGGTTATTTTTGTGAACCAGGAATGGAAGGTTATCAGGCAACAGTTGTCATGGATGCTATAAACCATCCTTGTAGTTGCGACGTGTACTTTTTACGACTTTCTTTATTTAATTTACGATTAAGTTTGTATTAGATACAATCTTGTAATCCAGTCGGATTATTTTTATTGACAAATGTATGAACAAGAATTTTACTTAATAAAGATTAATTTTATTTTCCTGAAAAGGAATGATGTAACAGCTGATCTGTCAGCTGACCTGTCATCGGTGAGGAAGGCCGTGAGCCCCCTCTCCAATAAATGATTCTTACCATCTCGTAGCGCGCCTTCTCTATGAACTGCTCCCGATTATCTTAAATTAATTATCGTATCGTATAGGTGTTGCACTGATAGTTCTTCGCAGCCTTCTACGAAAAATAAATAAACCTTTGTGAAATATTTTTGGATTTGGTACCTACCTTGAAACGTAAATTAGGTACATATTTTAAGGGAGGTTAAATGTTTTTCTTGCTCGAGTCCAAAGGTTTATTTGAAAATTATAAACCAAAATAACGTAATAAGGTGACAGTGATAAGTAGTTGACTAATGATACGATCTACAGCAATGTTCGGAATCAGTAGAAGTAACGAAATAAGTAACGAAAACAAAGGTTTCTTATTAAAACTACAGACCGTAGGAGTCAACCCCAACATTGCAACATAGCAGAGGAGACATTCCACTCACATTTAGCAAGCAAGCGTATTTACGGGTATCAATACTTGGAACAACTTGAGGAAAACGTTAGTGCGCAGGTGGCGCCCGTATCATCAAATTAGTTCCCTGGCGTGAGGAGCGAGAGGGAAATTAAGAATATCGCTATCACGATTAAGAACACCTCACGTCGGCGGAGGTTTTGTTCTTTTCAACAAAAGTTGTGCAACAAAGCGGAAATCCGCGGACGAAGCTTCTCACCACTTGACAGCCGTCTTGTTGCTCATTTCAAGAATTCGAGTTTGTTGATTGGCAGATAATTACCACGTTCGTACGTGAGGAGTGAGCAGAACATGCAGGGTATTCACGATATTCAGGTGTTCAAAGAGGGAGAAACTTGGCGTTTTTCCTATGATCATTTTACGAAATATCTCTAAAAGTCCGGGTTTTCATTATAACTGGCCCAAGTTGGACTGAATATCGACGGTGAAGAAGAAAATGTCCGTAACTCCAAAATCGCGCATTTACTGGAGAACCAGAAAACGTCTGATTTCAGGAACTAAACTTATTACCATGTCAATTTTCGAACCATTCTTTCCTTCATAAAATTATGTGAATTGAGAGCGCTAAAAATTATTACCCAATGGTTCATTATTAAACTAGGTACATGCATCACCCATTTGCAAATAACGTGGCTTTCCCTACCTTCGGGTTTATTATTTTTAATAATAAACCAAAGGAATCGAGCAAGAAAAAAAATTTAACCCCCCCCCCCCCCTTAGTATTTGATGGTTTCAAAGTCTAATTCAATAAATCAATGAACCTTTGTAACTGAGAAAAAAAAGTAAAACACCTCAAAATTTGACGGTTCACGTGTCAAAGTACGTAGAATCCGAAATCGAATAAAAAGCTTATAATGGACCGATTTTCATGAAAATTGGTATATGGGATCTATTTGGGGTCTAGTTGCGAAGTGGTCAGTCACTTCGAAGGGGTGGAAAACAGGGGTTGGTTTTCGAATTGCCCAAGCTCGAAAACTCTTGAAATAATAGTACTTAGGTATTGTTCTCTGTAGGACCAACCGTTCGCTCCCTATTTATGGTGGTTATCATTCCCTGTTCAATCAAATTCATTTTCCCTGTATTTTCTGCTCACCTCATAATTTCCCCTGTTTTCCCAATCTCTTGATTAGTAGGTATAGATAATTAAGGTACCCAGAAGTACCTGAGACTGATAAATTCAGCATCGAATGAGTCCTACGCCAGCTCATCAACATTTAGTAATTTTGTGCGAATATTCGAAATTATATGAAATTTAACTTAACTTTCCGTCCTCAAGGCCGCGTCGTTTGAGACATGTTTAGCCTGATGTGTGACAGAGAATCCGCACATCAATGCAGGGATCAGTTTAGAGGCAAATTACCCTTCTACCCAGTGGTTCTGCACACTTTGGTGAGATCAGTTCGAGCACCTCTCTTTTTGTACCTAATTTTGGTTTATGCATTTCAATAATGAACCTTGGTTTATTTATAGAGTGATTGTGGCGCCAGCAACACTGTCTTGAGGTACCCTACCAGAGTAGCGAAGCCATTGTTTTCACCTTTCAAGGTTGAAAAAAAGTCCTCAAAAACGACAATTTTCAGTTGCATTTCACGTTTTAGGCCTTCCAAAACATTATTTGGTTCCGTGTCTGTCTGTCTGTGTGTCTGTCATCGTATCCTTGTAACCAGCAAAACTATACGAAGTTATTGCCGATTTCAATGAAATGTTCAAGGATTGTACGGTTTGTGGTGTAGATGGTCGTGGAGCATCGTGTCGTACCATATTGTTGTGCAAAAATTTTTACAAAAGCACAATACTTTAACTAATGTATGGAGTATATCTTAAATGTGTATAGGGCTTGCACGTTTTGAATAAATGAATATATCGTTTTGCAGATTTACTGTCGCTATGTCGTGAAAAGAAGCCTTGTGGACCTAAGCAGCAATGTGGTTTTAAGCCACATTTGAACTGAACAAGTCAAAATGAAAATATTCTATCATCACTTGAAATTATGGCTCGATCAGTGATTACTCCTTTGGTTTACGATCAACTTCTGGGCTCTAGTTGGTGGCCGATACTGGGTCACTCTGGTCCGTTTCCGGAGCTTCATCGGCACACGCGAGTCAAAGGGAGCGCGACGGGCGCGATGGGCGGGTTCTCGTGGGTCGGATACGCGGCTCGAGTCCTCGGCGCATTCCCGCGAAAACACGACGGCAACCCCCCCGCGCGGAAGGAATCACCCCGGTGACTTGAATGAACCGAAAACGCCCGCCCTTCCTTTTCCAGCATCATCTTCTTGAGCCGCTCGCTTTTTCTGTTTGGCTCGAGCAGGAGTTCCCTCCAGACAACAAGATGAAAGGTCCAAGTGCTAGAAATGGTCATTCCAGGAACTTCATGTCATCGTGACCATTTCATCATGAATTCAGCTCTCATAATTATTAACCGACTATTCAATACTTGGTTCATTATTTTTCAATAGTGAACTTTCGGCATCGAACAAGAAATTCCAGTGGTTCATTATTGAAAATAATAAACCAAAACCAAAATTTAAACTCCTCAAAACTTGTTGTTTTACGTTTCAAGGTGCGTAAAATCAAAAACAGATGGACCGATTTTGTTAAAAATTTGTCTGTGGGCTCCATTTGGTCTAGTTGTGCCGCGAAGCTTTTTGTTGATGACAGTCACTTCTAAGGGGTGAAAAACAAGGGTTGAAACTTTGAAAACATCCAAGCTTTGATTGAGCAATTTGATTGTCCCTATGATAACTTAAAGGTTGGACTTATGATAAATCAGAAACAGGACTGTGAATCGTCGTTCAAATTTCATAATAATATTATGATGGTGCCTTCTTTGGGAAATTTAAGAATGGTTGCTAAGAATGCTAAACTGAGTAAATATCGAAGAAACCAATGAACATCGCATTTTCATAATATGACCAAAATGCGATGTTCATTGGTTTCTTCGATATTTACTCAGTTTAGCATTCTTAGCAACCACTATTTAAATTTCCCAAAGAAGGCACCACAACATCCTTTTTCTTTCAATTGAGTGTGAAGCGTTTATTTCTTGTAATAAACTTGATTGTGAAGTGAAAATATGGATGGTAGGTAGTGGCAAAGGCAAAGCCGTGTTCTTTGTAGACGAATGATCTATTTAGAAATAATGAAACTTTGTGTAACAATATGCAGCGTTTTCTTAGTTACCATGGTACGATTGTTTATGAAATTTGGTATGAGGACTCCTTTTGAGATCTAGTTGTGCCCCGAAGCTTTTGGTTATCGTCAATCACTTCTAAGGGCTGAAAAATAGGGGGTTTTTTTTTTCAAAACGCCCTAGCTCAAGAACTCTCGATATAAAGGTATTAATATTTCATGAATTTGAAATGGAATTTTATTGTTGGAATCGAATGAGACCACCCAGAGACAGATCGTTCGCTCCCAATGAGGATTAGAGGTTTGGAACGAATGATGATATATTTTCCAACCGTTAGAAATTACAGTCAGACAAACTTTTTTCTGTCACTAATGTTGATCAGGCTGAGAATGACTGGAAGACAGATAAATAGCCATAAAGCGATGAAGCTTTGTGATGCATGCACAAAATAACTTCGTCCCCTATGGTTCCTACCAATACGTCAAAATGACAGCAACTATTATGGAAGGTAAATCCATCCTCATGGGGGACGGGAAAAAGTGGTTATCCGAATCAACCGTTTTTAAGAAAATGCCGATTAACCAGACGTTCCTCATGTTCTAAGAAGTCAGACCCGAGGTGTGGGATTCAGACTCGAAATGAGCACTCGGTCGAAACCCGGTAATTGTCCCGTACTTTCGTTTAATCACCAACAAACACTCATCATCCTCATCTTTTTCCATTCAATTACCTACTTATTTCCGAGAAAAACGGGGAGATGCGACTCGGAGGGCCTACGAGAACATGAGAGGGTTGAATTATTTTAATAGTCCTTCTTGTCGGGTTGCGTGCGAAGATGAGCGCAATCTCGGAGAGTCGTTATACGACTGTTACGCAAAGGAATGAACCGAGAGGTAGGAAATCGCGCTCAAGTACTTCTTGCAAGGAGCACCAACTGGTTCCGAATGGTAAACGTGTAGGTAATTAAACACAACCCGGATTTCGAGAAATCTCGATATCTTTTTTCATCGTATGGTTCGTAGATTGGAAAAGCACCCTGCAGGCGTTTTTGGAAATTTCAATAAAGCGTTTAGTCATAATGAAAGAAGAAAACTGCATCGACGGAACCTTTCTGCTGAAAATGCCAAACACCAGCGCGAGACTCTCTGATCTTGGTTGAAACATATTTTTAGAATGTTGTCTAGTGATTTTTACTCACCTTTGAAATCGAGCAAGAAAATCGAAAAAACTAAATACGATCTCAGTTTGGTCTGCTAGAATTTGAACCGAGATTGGACCTCTTTTGCGATTCACACTCGTGTTTCTGATTTATCGTAAATCCACTCCTTAAGTTCTTATATTGAAAGAACTATTTGTCCTACAGAGCTCTGGGTGGTCTCAATCAATTCTAAACAAAATTTAATACTATTTTAAATTGGTGAAAAAATACCTTTATTCAGAGAGTTTTCGAGCTAGGGCACTTCTGAACATTACAACTCCTATTTTTCACCCCTTAGAAGTGACAGGCATCAACCAAAAGCTTCAGGCCCCAACTAGTTCTGTAATGGAGCCCATATACCTATTAAATTTCATCAAAATCGTCCCATGGTAACTAGTTGCCGCGTACGGCGGACGGACGGGAATTTTTTCATAAACTCCACTCCTCAGCATTTGACTTTTCAAGGTACTGATAATAAGAAAATCGATTGATAAATTTGTATATGGGTTCCATTTGAGGTCAACTTGTGCCGTTGATGTCAGTCACATCTAAGGGGGAAAAGTAAGGGCTGAAATGTTCAAAACGCCCTAGCTCAAAAACATTCGATATAGAGGAATTGTTTCCATCAATTGAAAATAGTATCGAATTTTCAGAATCGAATGAGACCAGCCATAGCGCTGTAGGACAAACCGTTCGCTCCCTATTAGAACTTGAGGGTTAGACTTACGATAAATCAAAAACACAAGCGTGAATAGCAAAAGAGACCAAATCTCAGTTCAAATTTTAGCTGATCAAAATGGGATCCTTGTTCGTTTCACCAAGTTGTACGCAGTTTTGCGTCCTTAGCAACCAATAATCAAATTAAATCAGAAGTAGTTTGGTAGGGAGTGACAATGGCAAAGCTGTTTTCTTTGCAGGCCAGTGATTTATACAGAAAAAAATACACCTTTGTGTAACAATTTGCTAGGTTTTTTAAAAATAATTTTGAACGTACACAAATATCTACATTTTTTGGAAAACCTCTGCCAAGTTACACAGTATGTTTTGGTTTTTTAATATGGAAAAATATTTGAAATCAGTTTCAAAACCTTCCAAAAACACGAAAATCATTTTTTCAAAAATATCTGTTCCGCTGATAAATAAGAGGTACTTAGGTACTAGGTCATCATTATTTTGATAAATCAAGGTTAAAATGATTACCTATTATTAACGATTAATAATTACCTACTAAGATCCTATTTATTATTGAAATGAACGGTAAAAATACTGAGTCTGGATTATTTTCTATAATGTCGATTCCGTTGCGTAATGAACGAGCTCCTTCGATACATATTTACTCAATATTGTGTACTCGAGGTCTACATTATTACCTAATCTACACCACCTAGTACTCTATCATCGACCAATATAACTTCAATACGTTTTAAACGATACGAATACATTCACCGACCCGAATTATGTCGAACGAAATTAATTTACTCGAGTGCCTGTTTTCATAGGTTGTTGATTGTTGTGATAAAAGAGGGAAATATCGCAGAAAGTATCTTTTCAGTCGTAGAACAACAAGATACCACTAATTGACAGTCTGAATCAACGACCTCGTTGAACCGTTACGTTCTGATTGAATCATTCGAGAGCATAATATACGAGTACCTTTGCAGCACACACTATTGCATTGTTATATTGGTTCCCGCAAATAAATTCATTCTTCTTGTATTATATGTTGTGTAAATTCACAGAGGCGAGTTCGAAAAATAAGAAATAATTAATTCGCCGTCAACGTTGGACAATTGAACAATTCAATAGTGGTTGGGCACTTGGACAGCTCACTCAACATGGCCGTAGAATACTAACCTGCAATGATAGATAAGGCCTTTGGGAATTCCCAAGCTTTCAACTCTTCACTATAATGAAGGAACAGTTAGTCTCAAAACGCACTGGGAGTTTCGTGGAAGTTAACCCTTAACCCATTTCCGGCCACTGATGCGTTTTTGCATAGTCATATTATGCTTTTTTAAACACTGAAGATAGTGCAAAATCATTGCAGAAGAATTCTTTCTCGTTCATTCTGTTCTTAAAATTTTCAGAAAAAATTGTCTTTGACGTTCGGGAGCTGAATGCGATTTTGAAATTTTCTCAAAATGAGGCCTTTTGGCCAAAGGCATGATTATGGTGACCGAGTGAGCGTTTTGGACCATGAGTTGAAAGGGATTCCGATCCTCGGACTCTACATTTTACCAAAAACAATGAACTGGTTAAATCGTATCGCTTTGGAAAACTCTCAAATCTCATTAAAAAGTAAAATTCATAAAACATTGAGTATTTTTGCTCTCGATTGGTGAGTAAATGATGCTTTATTTCGGCCGGCATTCTGTAAAATAGTTCATCCTCCTCTCCTCATTATTCAGTTATTTCTACCCTTGGCTTGAAATGGGTTAAGTTTCCACTTGTTCAAAAATGTTTTTTTTTATTTCTTAATTAAATGTATACGTACTTTGATAAATGTATAGAATATTTGAGGAGAAGGCACATCAAAGGTACACCTTACAGTATATCAGCTCAATTTTCTCTTCAAAGGCCACAGTAGCGCTATCTTCGTTAGCAGAATTTGTCTATAAACTCAATTTTGTTGGGGGAGAAGGAGGATACTTGGAAAAATCCTCGGTGGGATGTTGGGTAGTTATTTCTCATAAAGTACAGACTCAAGGAATGAGGTGGAGAAGATTCACTTCATGAATGCAGTTAATTACAGCTGTGCTGCCTTACAGTGGCACCATCTCTGAGGAGAAAACCCGACTAACAGCCTATGTTGTGGCTAACAATCAGTAGATGAATACCTAGGAGTGTTTAATTTAAGAATTTTTCATCGAAGTGAAGTGTCAGTATCTTATCGGGCGATCGAACAGTTGGAACTCAGGATCATCAACAACAGCAGCAAAGGAGGAGACCTACCGACCCATCCTGGCTTCCTCAGTCACTTCACTGATTGCGATTATAATCCACGACTCTCAATACGGCTATATATGCTTATTGGTAATCTACACAACCACCAGCGTATCACTACGAATACCCACCATCCCCGTAAGTTTGCCGCTTATTCGTCGCCTTCAGTTTTCCCGGATTAAAAAAATAAATACCTATAAACCATAGGTATTTATGGAAAAATCTTGCTGTTTCTCCAGATTCAGGGATTTCTCTCTCTCTCTTGAACTCGATGGCAAACTTCTCGATTTCGTCTTTCTCTAGGCTGGCAGGAGGTACTTGGATATCCATAATCGCAAAACCTACTGCTGTTGGCTCCAAGCCGTGTGAGTTGGTGGAGCACCTAAGTGGAAGTCTCTTCCTCCCACGTGTACATCCAGCACCTCGACAGACTCGGATCACACTTGGAATCCCGGTCAGACTGTATAATTTTCTATGTACCAAAAGGTACTAGCGATACTAATTTTATTTTTTTCCCATTTACCTTTACTAGGAGGTGCTCCTAAGGTTAAAAAAACTCCCTATTAATTTCACGAATAAATTAATTTGGTTAACTTGTAACATAACAGCCTACAAGGTGAGAAATGAGGCTAGAGGCCCAAGAAGGCCCCATTACGGTGTGTCAACTCGAGAATTACCTATTTTATTTTTTCTTTCTGTTATTACATTTTCTTACACAATCGATAGTTGCAGTATCAATATAACCAACGGATATCAGAAAGTGGATGAACTGCCGCAGGTAACAATCGGACTTCCAAAAAGATACCTCAGGATTTTAAGGGCTAAGGAAGCTAGGACCAAAAAATGGACCGAAGAGATGGCACCAGATTTATATGCAGAGGGTAGGTATTTCGAAGCTCGTTGCGAGGTATTCGAAGTGCATTGAGATGTCCGCCGATATTCAAAAACCCTAAAATTTCTCTGGAATAACACGTTGTTAAGCATTCAAAACCTCTCGACATTCTTAGGAAACCTAAAAAAATGGATTACCTGATGAAATGGAGCATCCAAGAAGTTGAGGGCCTCTCAGTAGGACCGCATTTTACCAGGAAATAATCGCCAAAACGTTTAGAGAAACAAGAAAATTGACAAATTTTTAACTTTGAAGTGGAAAGACAATCCAAGCGTACAAAGAAACGAAATACGATTGCATCTATGTCCCACAAACCGCCAAACGGACGTTTGGTCCTACAGAGCTGTGGGTGGTCCCAATCGATTCGAAAAATTGAATACAATTTTAAATTGGTGAAAAAACAATACCTTTATTTCGATAGTTTTTGACCTTGGGCGCTTTTGAAAATCACAACCCCTATTTTTCACCCTTTAGAAGTGACTTTTCGGCACCAACTATAGTACAAATGGAATTCATACACCAAATTTCATGGAAATCGGTGCATATATAATCTAGTCATTTCAGTGCGTCTCAACCAGGGTTTTGCTTCCGAGTCTACCAAGTTAGCGAAAGCATTGTTTTCAATGGGGTATTTCGGTGGGTCGGAAATTCAGGTTTTTTACCTCAAATTTGGATTCAACACCCTTGAAAACCTATAGACTCCAACTTTAAGCTCAATGATAGGTACTATAACATGTGGTAGAAAAATTAATTAAAGAGATCACACGTTTGAAAAAAAGGAGGACCGCCATAAACACACACACATTTATGTTTATTATTTAGTAGTATTTTGTCGTATCCAAGAGGTCCTCCAGGGGTTTCATCTCTTCTCTGTGCATGGATACTTTTTTCAAAGACAGTTGGCTAGCTACGTCACACCATTCAAATCTTCAACTTTCCTTAGCTTATCTGATTTTTTAAAAACATTTTCTCGACGAACAGACCCGATTACCGTTATTCCTGAGCCATACTCTTTTGAAAGAAAATTTTTTTTTTAGTGACTAGAAATACCCCATTGTCAGACATTGTGTGAGTTGGCATGTCCCCTACGAAAATCATAGCCCCTGCGCAGGTGCAAACGTAGAAGCAATGCGATAACTTTACCTGTTTCTATCCGATTTTGATGAAATTTTCAGGGATTGTGTGGGTTGACGTGTAGATGGTACTCTATGAGGTTGTACGAGGTAATTAAGGATTGATGTTTCGAAAATAGCTTCTACGCATTGGATCATCCATACAACCAGGTTATGGATACCAGGTAGCTATGTGCCACACCCACTTGGGTGAGCTTTTTTCCATTCTTGCCGTTGGTGTTAATTGCTTTTTTGTTTGAATATTATGAAATAAACCAACGAATAGTCGAAATGGAATATCATTATGAGCATATTTTGTTACAAACAAATATACCTACCAACCACAATATGCAAGTTTCAAGACATCGAAAATCACGTTGATCTGCAAGTAAACATCAATGAACGAATCCGCACTTTGAACTGGAAAGGTTTTAATCATAGTGTACCTACTTAACAAATAAAATAACTTCACGGTAAGTAATTCTTTATGAGAGTTGTCATTACTCCGACCTCGGAAATCAATCATAACGAGAGTCGTAATAACCGATGAGCCAAGTTTAATAATTCAGTCGTAATTCTTTAAAATGAAATGAGGTTACCTTCCAATTTTCGAACCAAACGGAGCGATTACGACTGATCAAATTAGTTACACGCCATTAAATCTCCGGAGATATGATTTAATTCGGAAGATGAGTAAATGAAGTTTCCACGATTGTCAGTGACTGGAATATCGTGGAAACTAGCGATATTGTTGATATCATCATGGCATTTCATCAACTCGTGGGACGAGTAGGGGATATTGTACCAAAGATTATCATGTCCACATTTCCAGCAATTTGGGCGCTGAAATTTTCCCAATTCTATGAACATTTAAATTTCCGGCAAAAATAGTTTTATTCCTGTTCTATATATATTATTTTTTCTATATATATTATTCTATGTATATGTTCTATATATGAATTTGATACCTTTACTTCGAGAGTTTTCGAGCTGGGGCACTCTTGCAAATTTCAATCCTTAATTTTCACCCCTTAGAAGTGAACAACCATCAACCAAAAGCTTCGGGTCACAACTAGACCCTAATTGGAGCTCAGATACCAAATTTCATCAAAATCGGTCCATGGTAACTAGGGAAAGTGCCGCGTACGGCGGACGGACAGAAAATGTTTCATTAGTTTAAATTAACAAATTTTGAAAGATTAACGAGATTTTGTTCATTTTTTTTCTGAAAATAAGCCGATATTTTTTTTTCATCCACCGTTGTCCTTAGTTACCAAGGACAAATTTTGATGAAATTTGGTATATGGTTTTCATTTGGGGTACAGTAGTGCCCAGAGCGTATTGTTGATGTCAGTCGTTTCTAAGTAAGGAAAATAGGAGTTGAACGTTTCAAAACGCACTACCTAAAAAATTGTCGAAATAAAGGTATCGTTCTTTCATCAATTAAAAATAGCTTTGAATTTTTCGAATCAAATGAGATCACCCACAGGTAGGTCTCAAAGTTGGGACAAATGATAAAAATGGTGAATTACAAATTAGTGTTCGGTGAAAATCTTCGTTCAGCGGGGGTCAGTTCATCTGACCAAGTCCGATCGTTTTCCTTCTTTGATGAGCTTCCTTAGCAACCAAGAATCAAATTTCGTTATGAATGTGAAGGCACAACTCTCGCTCAACGATGTTCCGCAGGTAGTATCAGCCAGTGAAATGAAACTCTGAACCTCGATTGTATGTCTTTAATCAAAATTTTCAAGATTCACTTATTCATTAAATTGAAACTGTTTTTCGCTCAATTTCTGGACAATGTTAGGTAAAATCAGCAAGAGCAAACACCTCATTCTATCGTTTGTATCTGCCATACTTGATCTATCACCTGATGATGCCCATCAATTGGGTGGAAAGGTGAGTTTTAATTCAATAAAGAAACAATAATATTGAAAGTTCATTTCGATTGAATAATTATTAGTAATAATAATAACAGGTAAACTTTGATTGTTTCAATAGCATTTACAAAACCCAATTCAACAACTTCCAAGACAAATTCAACATTTTTCAAATATAATTCAACATGTTACGAACCAAGATTCAACGTTCAACGGTGACATTTTCTGCGAGAGTGAATATAAAACTCTCATTTCAGATTTTAATGCCTAATTCATCGTTTTGACATGGATATGGCGAGACGATGTAAAGATTTCGCTAAACTTTTTTTGCCACAAAAAATGCAACGCTGCAACCATAGCTACATATACTGTAATATATCATGCGATCAGAGTTGTTTTTTATTAATGATTTTATTAATTTTTATAATAATATTATTATTCAATTAACGTACCTATTATTTCGACATTATTCCTTCAAAATTCAGTTTATTCATAGAAAAAGTAATAGTAGGTACATGTCTTGTGTGTATTTTATTTCATCATTTTAATTTTCAAATTACACTTACAGCAATGGACATATCCATGATTTATTGTTTTTCCCTCTAAGGGAGAAATTTCCTTCGATTGTTTCAATGACACGTCACGAAATTTTGGTGGCAAACCTCAGATTCAGATTTGGCACCCCTCAAAACTTTCCTGCTTTCCTGTTTTGAACACATTTTGACTGGATCTACATGGAAAGGGCAAGTTCCCGTAGCCCCCGAGAGGACAATTTCTGCATGCTATGCGGAGGCGGGGACTTGCCCCATCTTTTCCTTTAAAATTATTGTGTTTGTCAGACATTCCTTATTTCTTTGTAGGTTGAGGGGAGGACTTTTGGATTCGGCTTTCCTTGTTATAACATTAATTTAGTAGTCGTGAGCACTTTCGCAATGATTCGTCAGGACTTGAGGCTTTTTCTTTAATGACCACTTGAAGAGTTTTCTTTCAAACGGGCTTATATCCATTTTTTACGCTTCTTGTTTTTTTTTTTTCACGGATTCTGAATCTTTGGGATAAGGTCTCACGAGTTGAGTTCCTTCCGAAACAGTTTGTATCCCTCTTTATAAGCTTGCTAAAACTCGGGTTTGCCGACAAAACGGCTTATATACATCCAGTTGTTTTTAATAAATAATTATAAAAATAAATTTTTTTGAATTTTTAAATTTTAAACCTTTTTTTAAATTCTTAATTTTTTTTAAAAATTAAATTTTAAAGTTTTCTGATTCCACATATTTTGAAACATAGACCATCAAATTTTGAGGGGATTAGAATATTTTTTCTTGCTCGATTCCGCAGGTTCATTATTGAAAATAATTGGTAAACAAATAAGAGAAAATGAAAATGAAACTTTTCTTCGCACAACCAAAAACTCGCTTTTCGAAATGGCCGTGTCTCTCTCAAAAAGCGTGCCAAAATTTCGAAATTCGGTCTTACAATCAAAAGTTTTATGAACAAACTATTTGGAAAATTTGGGAACGCTATCCATTCCTTCGCCATGAAATTAGTTTTTCTCAATTTTTCACAAAACATTCGAAGTGGATAAAAGCCCGTTAGAAAGAAAACTCCTCACTACATTAGATACTTTGTACTTCTGCAGGATTCAATGTTATACATCAGAAACAGAATCTTAGCTACATTTCGGTAGCTATGAAGCAAGGTTCTCTAGAATACTGCGATATATTACGTGCGACCAGAAAAATTGTTTTATAAAAAAAATTATTCATAGAAACTATGGACAAACCCATGATCTATTGTTTTTCCATCAAAGAGAAAAGGTAAGTTTTGATAATCCAGAATGTTTTTTGGGGCTTTTTAGTGTCATATAAATACGTTGAATTATGGAAAACGCACTAGTAGTCGACACTGCGTCAGCAGTCCTCAATAAATGATAAAAGCTAAGGATGTAAGACACTATTTGCAGTTCCAAGTCATGGTTTCAATCCTCTGAAGGCAACTGAATTGTTATTTATTATTAAAATGCCTACATACTAAAATTGAGCTGCGATTTGCCAAAGCAGTCTGATTTAATCGATAATATACTTTAAATAAAAATCTTGACGTAATATTTTTTTCCATTTGTTTCAATGTGATTTATTATATTCAAAATTAAGTTTATATAAGAACCCGGTTTAATTTTGTTCCTCAAATTGTAAATCATGACACCTGTCGACTACGCAAACCGCTGTCGACTTCTGAAGAAATCATCTGTCCCACTGTCGACTACTAAGGCAAATTTAAACTTGGAAAAAAACTATTTTTTTGCCCTATTAAGCTCAAATTTTAACAAAATTGCTCGTTGTATCGCATGGGGGAGGGTTTTGTGTCCACTTGAAGCCGGTAATTACGAAGTAAAACTAAATTTTGCAGGTGAAAGCAAAGAATACCCGTCGAAATTTCAGTCCTGTTGTACAATATACCGTACACCACTTTTGAACTGTGCTTTTCGCGGCTAGGGTCCTCCTGAGACATTATTGGCGGTTCGACAACAACTACAAGTTTTACAGATAACGTTATTGTGACTTTGAGATGGAAAATAAGCGAGAAAGCGGTCATTTTTGGTTAGTTTACATCGACACTCGGGCCATCGTGGATTCCACCGGCAGGTACCACAACTTCAAGCTCATTTATGTTTTATAATCAATTTTTTCTCGCTACTCCAGTTGTTATAATTGATTTCTGAGATTCTCCATTTGTTCAGGATCCCATCATCAAGTTGTTCACTAGACCTAATGGTCGTCACGGGGCATCGAAGTTTGATGACAACATGCAGTACAATGAAATCTAAGCTATGTTGACCATTATAAAAATTGAACCTGAATTTCTAACTAAACCGTCTTGCTAATAAAAATTATTATTATAATTATAAAAAATTATGAAAATTATATAAAAAAATTATAAAAATTTCTAACTAAATTCTTGGGCTTCCAACATCAGTTTTTGCAAACAGTTTTATTATTTAAAATGTCCTTTGACTTTGAAATTTCGAGCACATTTTGAAATTTTCAACTATTAGTCTTTTGATATGTTTTCAGTCAAGTTATTCACACGAATTTGAAGAAATGGGATTGTCTGGGTTGGCGGATAGATGGTCCCCTATGAGATTCTTCACCCTCGAATCACAGTAGTCTCTGCTCGTGCGCTAACGAAGAAACCTTGTATCAACCATAATTCCTACAATTTCACGGAAATTCGATGAAAATTTCACGGATTCGGTTGGCGGGTAGATGGTCCCCAGAGAAAATCATCGCCCCCGGATCTATAGTAGCTTGTGCACCTTGTAACAGCCATAACTCTCACAAGGTTTCACCACCACAAAGTTTAGAACCAAATTTCTAAATCAAGATTCAGTTGAGTTGCCTGATTTCCAATTTTATTTATCTATCTTCCAAAAATCATCTATTTTATTTATAATTCTTCTAAAAACTTGAAAATGAAATGAATAGTGATTGTCACAAGACTTTGTTGTATACCATTTACCCTAGGATGATGGAATTTTGAACGTGTACAAAATTTGAGATTTTTCGGGTAAGTATGTAAAGTTTTGGTGCTGAAGGTGTCGACTACTGGTGCGTTTACCTTGGTGTAGCGAAATTTTGAATTAGTTGTGAAACATGTTGGATTTGTTTTGAACAACGTTGAATCGAGATAGTAAAATATTGAATTAGTTTTGGAAACGCTTTGTTTACGTTTCTACGGGTGTGATCTTAGCAGATTCATCGTTGTAGCAGATTGCCGGCGTTTTCGGGGGGGAGGGTGGGAAAATCGCGGGGAAACCACGTGGGGCGCCTTTTCCGCCGAGTCCCGCCAAATTCCCGCCGCCCCCTCCGACGATTCACGATCGCGAGGAGGGAATCGTATTTGGACCGTAATAAATCGTAGGAACTCACCTGGAGAGGTTGTCGAGGCGATTTTGCCGCTCCTGCCGCCGACTCCGTGGAAAGTCGGTTCCGTCGTCGAGACGATCCTGCCGATTTCACCAGTCCGTCGGTCTTATAAAGTCCATGACACGGTGGAGCACGAAACCGAAAATTGTCCCGCGATTTCGACGAAAACAAAAAAAAAAACGAAGTATTCGTACACGAAGTGTGAAGTTTTAAAAACCGAAAACCAAAAAACAATCAGCGACGATACGGTTGATTGGTGGGATGTTGGAAATGTTAATTACCGGAACTGATAATTTTTTGTCGATTTGTTTGGGGAAATTTGAACGGGAATTCACAAGAGAGGTTGGACTTTGTGCACCGTCTTGTTGTAAGGATGGCAACTAACCAAGCAATGCCGGGCGGTTGTGTTGGGGAGAAGGTCGTGGTGAGGGGCCTTCGGGCGGCGTCGGGAGAGCTCGGCCGTTTCCGCCTTTCGACTTCTACCAGGAGCTTCGGCAGTGCTCGTAATGAGCCGATGACTCACCCCTTTTCATCCCCTCCTCCTTCCCACCCCACAACAGCCCTAATTAGACCCCCCCTTCGTCCGACGCGATCGTCACCCCTTTTTGCATTGACCCCCCCCTTTTCCCGCCCCCGATAGTTTTGACCGTGAGGGGGGAACATCCCTCCCCCCGCGAACTCCCACCTCCCGAGAACTCCGGCCTCCATCTCTTCGGCGAATCTCACCCTTCCTCCTCCGGGCGACACTTGAGGGATCCCACCCCCCATTCCCACTGACCCACCCCCCTCTACTTTACACTTCTTCCCCCAACTTTACAGCCACCTCCAGACCGCTCCCTCCAATTTGTTTCTTTTCGACCACTTGACTTTCACGGTTTCCGATCTCCCTTCAACCTCCCTCAACTCAGACTTTGTAGCCTCTCTTTTACAAAACAGCGAGTGGTTTTCACGAAACACTTCAATATTTTCTGTAGATAATAAACATTTGATCCCGAAAATTCAAAATTGGCGGTTTGACTACACGAAACACGTAGGTAATATTGTAGTCACCTCAGCAAAAACGCGGCAAATTATGACACAACGGTTCCTTCGTTTTTTCTGAAATAACATTTTTACCCAAAAAATCAAAATTAGGCGTTTTTTATTGCACGGAAAAAATTCTATTGTTGTAGTCATGAAAAAACGCCGTAAATTAAAACGCAACTGTCCCTTCAGTATTAAATAAAAAATAATTCCCGATTTAACATGTTAACCCAAAATAAGTCAAATTTGGCGTTTTTGATTCCATGAGAAACGGGCTATTGTGGTAACCTTGGAAAAGTGTTGCAAATTGATACACAATGGTTCTTTAATTATTTTCTGAAATTATAACATTTTTACCCCAAAAATACAAAATTGACATTTTTGACTGCACGAAACATGGGTTATTTGTAGTAAGTAGGTAAGCAAAAACGCTGCAAATTAATACACAACGGTTCCTTGATAATCAAATACTTGACAATTAAATGAAAAGTAGTTCCTGAAATAACATGCTCATACGAAAAAGTCAAAATTGGATTTCTTGACTGCACAAAACATGGGCTACTTGTAGCTTGTAGTAAGTTCAGCGGTAAGTGCAAGTTCAGAGGTCATCACGGCATTCCAGGAAGCACAACGGCTGACTCATTGGCTAAGGAGGCCACACTACTCCCACTCCGTCAACTCAGTGTATTTCCAGCATCTGACCTAAATAAATCTATCAAATTGCAATTGAGAGAGGATTGGCGCCAAATGCATATAAATTACCATGCAGGTAGATCATATATAAGGGTTTTTCCAAACCCGAAGACAAGATCTTGGACCGCCAATAATATTATATATGTCATAATAATATGACATATTATGTCATCCCATTCCAAGTCGTTTTATAGAGCTATTTCAAGGGTCCGGACCGGTCACAGCGTCACCAAGTCCTACTTGATGCGGATTGGCAGGAAGTCTACGGACCTCTGTCAGCAGTGCCTGGAGAGAGAGGACGCACACCATTTGATAATGACATGTAGCCGTTTCATCTGTCAGCGAAGCATACTCTTCCAGAGAGTTACAGAACATGTAACGAGTCCCTTCAATTTGGAAGTACTTCTGTCATCGGAAAATATAGCCTTGTACGAGGCCATGGTGCATTTTCTAAGTGAATGTGAAATTAATCTATGAAAGTGAAGTTTAATTTTATGCGTGAAGATTGAAGTTTAGTTTTTGTTTAATGTAATATGTCGGCTGTATAGGCTATGCCTGATGCCAATAAATGAATTTAAAAAAAAAGTTCAGCAAAAGTGCTGCAAATTTGTACGCAACGGTTTATTGTTGCTTTCGAGCGTTCCAATGTAGCGGAAGCATAATTTATACTTTACAAGGATTAAAACGCTGCAAATCATTGCCCAAAGGTTTATTATTTTCTTTATAGATCACCCTTCTGTATAGATCCCCCCCTACCAACCGTAGGTACCCACTACCTACTGGGGCCTTTTTGAAAATTTCAACCCTTTATTTCCATTTGGTTGGTGATTGGGGTTGAAATTTTCAAAAAGGCCCCAGTAGGTAGTGGGTACCTACGGTTGGTAGGGAGGGATCTATACAGAAGGGTGATCTATAAAGAAAATAATAAACCTTTGGGCAATGATTTGCAGCGTTTTTTTTTCACCTACCAACTTTTTTTTACCTATTTTTTACCTACCAATTTTTTTTACATATTTTTTTTACCTACCAAACATTAGTAGGTACTACCTACCACACCAAACTGCCTTCACACCTTCACAATCAAGTTTATTAGAAAGAACTAAACGCTTCACACTCGATTCGGAAAATAGAAAGCCTCATATGGAAATTTAATTACTGGATGCTCACAAAGCAAAACTGAATACAAATCGAAGAAATGAACAGCGATCGCATTTTAGTCAGATAAAATTTGAACGGAGATTAGACCTCTTCTGTGATTCGCACTCGTGATTCTGTTTTATCGAAGGAAAACCCTCAAGTACTCGTAGGGAACGAACGGTTTCTCCTGCAGAGCTCCGGGTGGTCTCAAAAAATTCTAAAAATTCAATACCATTTAAAATTTATTAAAAAAACGTTACCTTTATTTCGAGAGTTTTCGAGCTAGTGCACTCTTGAAAATTTCAACTCTCAATTTTCACCCCTTAGAATGACTGACATCAACCAAAAGCTACGCGGCACAACTAGACCCCAAATGGAGCCCACATACCAAATTTGAACCAAATCGGTCCAGGGTTGCTAAGAAAAGTACCGCGTACGGCGTACGGCGGACGGACGGCGAAATTTTTATTCGATTTTTGGACTCCACGTACCTTGAAACGTAAACCATCAAATTTTGAGGGGGGGTTCCTGGTCGATTCCAAAGGTTCATTATTGAAAATAATAAACCAAAAAATGTTAACCACCCCTCAAAATTTGATGCTCTACGTTTCAAGGTACGTAGAATCCAAAAATCGAATTCAAAAAAGATTTTTTTGGTTTATTATTTTCAATAATGAACCATTGGAATCAAGCAAGATAAAAAATGTTAACCCCCATCAAAATTTGATTTTCTACGTTTCAAGGTGCGTAGAATCCGAAAATAGAATTCGTCCGCCGTACGCGGCACTTATTTTAGCAGCACTGGACTGATTTGGTTGAAATTTGGTGATGAGGTGAATGATTTCAACCATTTGGTGATGGTTGTAACAATATAGGTTGAATTTCAATCTGTACAACAAATATGAAATACACCTTATTGCTCATATTTGAGTCAGAGGAGGGTTTGACGACCCTACCCCCTCAAACCAGTGATTAGATTAATCAGCCGGCCTGAAGAGAATATCGATTGCATATCTCTATGAATCGCTTATCCCTAAAGGCGTAGCTTCAACAAATTGGGAACAAACCAAAACAGGTTGTCCCTTCTGTAAATGTAGGATCGTCACATAGTTGAAATTGGGCTCCATTGGGGGTCTAGTTGTGCCGAGGAGCTTTTGGTTGATGTCAGTCACTTCTAAGGGGTGAAAAATAAGGAAAAAAATGTTCAAGAGTGCCCTAGCTCAAAAACTCGTCAAATAAAGTTTTTTTTTCATAAATTTAAAACTGTATCGAGTTTATAGACTCGAATGAGACCAAACAGAGCTCTTTAGGACCAAACGTTCGCTTCCTATGGAACTTGAGGGTTGGACTCACGATAAATCAGAAACTCGAGTGTGATTAACAAAAGAGGTCTAATCTCCGTTGGAATCACCAAATAATCTCCGCTGATGGAAATGCGATCGTGTTCGTTTCTTAGAAGTAGTAAGTGGGCACGTTGAGCACACTTTCACTTGAATCTCTGATGTTTTTACTTTCGACTTGAAGCTCTGATGTTTTTACTTTTGACTTGAAGCTCTGATGTTTTTACTTTCGACTTGAGGCTCTGATGCTTTTTATTTTCTGTTAAATCCTGTTAAAAATACTTTTCTGTTAAATCCTGTTAAAAATACTTTTCTGTTAAATCCTGTTAAAAATACTTTTCTGTTAAATCCTGATAAAAATTTTCAACACAAAACATCAGAACACATTTTTTAACACAAAACATCAGAACCAGTGACTTTTTCGATCTAGCGACTTGAATTCCTGATAAAACTTTTTTCAACACAAAACATCAGAACCAGTGACTTTTTCATTTGGGGGGTAAGTTTAAAGAATATTTTTTCCCATTAGAAACTCTAAAAATTACAGTAGGTTTTAATTTTTAATGACAGGTGCCACTAAAAATTGTATATATTAATTATAAAATGTTTACGTTCAATACCCCCAAGGCAAGGTATCAATAATATCGGTTTCTTTGTTTTCAATTATATTTCGTTTATCATACAGAAATCTAAACTCTTTTTCCACTTCTTTGTTTACTAATGTTTTATCTTTTACATTTCGCGTAATCATGTTATATTTAAGCTTAACGTTGTTTATTTCTTTCGTTAAAACTTTGTTCATAGTTTCTCTATTTAATGATTTTCCATTTTGGTAATTTAAAGTAAATCCTTTAACTTTCATAGTTTCTTTTCCTTGATTGGTTATATAAGCGTAACTCTTTGGTCCAGTACTAATCCATTCTACAATGTGATTATTTTTTCCTAATTCATCAGTCCACTCACCTAACATACGACCTGTTTTTACAGAATTTTTCCCATCATCAATATAAACAATACTATCTGTATCATAATAAACAACATTCTTTCCTATTTTATCAAGCATATCATATAGTCTCAATCTTGCATTTGATGTAGTAAAAGCTGCAACGAAAACATTTGTTGAAAAACTATCTTCGATGTATTGATTCAAAAATTTATAAGATATTTGTACGATATTGTCATTCAGAAAAAGGCATGAGCCAATTTCTAGTCTGTCATCTAAAAGTATATCGTACCATCTTGTTATATCAACAACATATTCAGATTGCACCATATTCAATCTGTGCCCAAACTTTCCCCACAAAGAATTCAAGCAAATCTTTGCTACTGCTCTCCGTCCAGGATTTGGTTTAATACTCTCTTTTTCTAAATCTATATCGAGACTTTCTTTAACGCTTTTTATATATTCTTCAATAGTTTCAAAGTCGCTTTCCCACGGACTAGTCTCTAGTTTTATTTTCATAAATTTTTTTACATATTCTTTGAACAATTCATTACTTTTTTCTTTGAAATGCCATACTTCGTAAATTTCTTGAATCTTATAACCTTTTTCAATAGCTTTATTTACTTCATCTGTAGTCCAAGTATCAACCAGAGCTCTTTCATTTTCATCGTGTGAACAAGTATTACATTTATCTACAAAACATTTTTCGCATAAAATAAATAGAAGTTTATCTCTTTTGATCGGTAGAACTGGGTGATATAATTTTTTAGGAGGTAATATTTTACATTTGATTAATCCGTACCAATTTTCATTATATTTCTCAGGTTTATGAATTTTTGTTGGATGACCTAAGGGATAATAATCGAAATATTGAACTGTTGGATACAAACTACAAACATCGATATATCTTAATTTTTTATTTACGACTTTCAATTTACTAGCATTCGTTCTACCACCATAGAACGCATCTCTAGGATTTAATGGTTCAATAACGCTTATATTTTTATTTAATGATGATTTATAAGCTTTCGATTTTAACCAAATACATTCCCACTTTTCTATCAATTTAAAACCGGCATTTTTTATTTGATTACTCCTTTGATTAGTTTTTTCTAACAAATCGCCCATAGTTTCATTGTTTACATTATTAACAGTATCTTCGTGGAAACATTTTTGACATCCATGCCAAAAACAACCATGATACTGGTACACGGTATTTGTTGTTTTATCGTAACCATCAACCTTTGCTCCACAAATTGTAACTTCTCCTCCGTTTAAAGCATGTTGTACATTTTTAAAATTACTAAGCCAAGATATTGAACCTTTGCTAAACATTTCCTTTCTGTCCTCTTTAATACTTGCTATCGTATTTTCCTGTAAATATAAGGACCGGTAAACAGCCATGCAAACACTCGCTATAGTTAAATATTGGAAAGGATCGATATTAGCTATGTCTAAAAATTGCTTCCTAAATTCAATACAGCCCCTTCGCAAAATATCGACATCTGATTCACAATATTCTAATATTTCTTTCTGAAAGTCGAATATATAATTTTCCTTTACTTTTTCAGCGTGCCATTTCAAAAATGCTTTTCTTACTTCGGGTTTCATTGAATCAGCCCCATAAAATTTAGTATCAGGAATTGGTCCAACGTAATTTTGATTATCTCGAGTATTGAAATAATGGGGAAAATATCCTTTTTTTAGTTCTGTTAATCCGAACGTTTTCGGAAAAGCAGATAACGGAGATGCGACGAAGTTAGAACTATCGATTATTCTTATTATTCCTTTAATTTCTAATAACATTATTTTAGTTCCATTATAAATAGTGTAAGGTTTCAGAGTATTTTCGACGCAGTATTTCAAAATGAATTGAGAATCATATCCTTTTGCATAATGTGCTATGGCAGTGTATCCTCTGTGTTCTTTAGAAATTAGCCACTCGCAAAATTCCTCATTAGTTTTGAAAACGAATTTAGTACCATCAAGGTAGTGCGCTATAACAAGATTTGCCTCATGAGTTCCTGTTTCTTGCATGGCCTCGTAATCGAAAAATATGTATTTTTCAGTGAAATTACAACTTTCGAGTTTCTTACTGGATTGTTTATTACAAACGCAAGGCTTAGTACAATATCCACCTTTCTGTCTGTTTGGGAGCATGAAACATTCATGGCCACCTATATCGTCGAATATTTCTTGACAGTTTCGACATTTTCCAGAACCACATCTATGTTCGTCGGTTCTTTTGCAAATTTTCCCGTAGTTTAAACATTTATAGACTATTTTACAAACTTCTTTATGATTTTTAACGCAATTATCATTATAACAATAACGGTTACAATCGTTACAGAATATTTTATTTTTATCTTTTTCATCGTGTTGTATTTGTTTACAGAGTGTACAGACATCTTTATTTCTAGTCTTTTTGCATTCGTGTTTCTCTTTATTATTATAGGGAGTATCACAATTTTTACAGTAATATGAGGAGGCATAAAAGGCTGCTACACTATTAATCACGTCAAAATGATTTCCGTCTTTATAAAGATAAATTATAGTATCTTTCTTTTCTCCTTCGTAAATAACGGTATTGAAATTTTCGGCACAGATAACTTTAACTTGAATGTCTAATAATTCTTCAACAACTTTGATATCTTGCAATGTGAAACCTTCCTCGGTGTATGAACCCATTTTTTCGCAAAGTTCTGTGGCTAATTTTGTTTGAATTTTTCGGCCCATTCTTAAAACTTTTATATCGTTTTTTGTAAGTTCTCTACCGAAAATTTTATTAGTATGATAAGTTAACGCGGTAATTATGGCTCTTGGACAACACAGATTATCGGAATTTTTTATTTGAGTAATACATTGTTTCGTATGTTTATTTTTGGCTAAGTTCAATATTTTGAAGCCTTTTGCTCCTCTCGGTAAATTAATGATTTTAATGTGAAACGTAGTATTTGTTATTTCAACGTTTTCGTTGGAACTAATAATGTTGCTTACGTGTTGGATAAATTCTTTAGCTTGTATACGAGATAAAACATTTGATTTACTACTTAAATCTTTCGATATATCATGGTGAAAATGAGGGTTTTGGGCAACGATCATAATTTTATCCCCGGTTTGGAAATTAGATTTTTCTTTAGCCAAATTTAACATAGCAAATACAGCTTTTTCGACTTGTATGATATTAGATAATTTTATACAATAATCGATTTCTGTAGTTTTAAATTTTTTAATGAATCGAGATTTAGTTTCTATAATAGTAAAAGGAGATTTTCGTTTTTCTTTGTTTTCACTAATCAAGTCATCTTCGAAATTGAACATTTTTCCTGTTTTTACTTTAAATGCATGCCCTTGTGGGTGCATTAGATGTTCGATGATATTGATTTTTTTATTCGATTTTTTAATTTTAATATGTTTTTCTTTAGCTATTTCGCGTAGTTTTTTAACAGTTAGTTTTTCTAGATCACTTTTCTTAAAGTATACATTTTTAATATCATTTAAAGCTGTAATAAGATTATTTTTCTTCATTTTATAAGCACCTTTTAAATTGTAATCTTTCGCTTCATTTCTCAAATCTTTAACTCTGAATCCTTTCTCAGCGGTTCTTTGTTGAGGTTTAAGAGTTGGTTAGGGTCGTTTTTTAGATGGAATGGTGTTTTTAAATGACGAGCCCAGTTTTTATATGTGATTTTTTGATCACATTTTTCACAGATTTTATCTGCATATCGTTTTTTAATAGTATCCATTTTATTATAGGATATATAATTTTTCGTATCGTTCATTTTTTTTTAGAAAAGAGATTCCTTTAACTCTCCCCTCATTTTTTTTAGCCGGTGACTTTTCTAGTAATTTCTTCAAAGACATAACACAATTTGATTTTTAACAGTAAATACCTCGTACCCGTCTGCCAGACGGGTACGATGAAAGGTAAATACCTCGGACCCGTCGATTCGACGGGTCCGATGAAAAGGCAAACCCAATTCTTAAAGGTGGGGGACGAATCGGCCCCACCTTTAACGATAAAGTCGAATACAAGTCGAGAACATTTAAAAAAAGATTTTAAAATTCTTAAAGAGGGGGAGCAAATCGCTCCCCACCTTTAACGATAAAGTCGAATACAAGTCGAGAACATTTAAAAAAAGATTTTAAAATTCTTAAAGAGGGGGAGCAAATCGCTCCCCCTCTTTAACGTTAAAGTCGAATACAAGTCGAGAACATTTAAACAAGAGCTTTCAAAACTCTTAAAGGTGGGGGACGAATCGGCCCCACCTTTAACGTTAAAGTCGAATACAAGTCGAGAACATTTAAAAAAGATTTTAAAACTCTTAAAGTGGGTGGGTCCGATTTGGACCCACCCTCTTTAACGTTAAAGTCGAATACAAGTCGAGAACTTTTAAACAAGAGCTTTCAAAACTCTTAAAGTGGGTGCGCGAATCGCGCACCCTCTTTAACGTTAAAGTCGAATACAAGTCGAATATATTATCACATAACATTTTATTTATATAAAAGATTTCTTTTATATAAATCATTCTAGAATTCTGTTTTTTGTAGTTCTTGAGCATAGAAAGATCCTTCAATCTCTTCGTCGTTTAAATCTTTTATTTTGTAAGTAATCGGATTTGTTGGTAGAATTCCAGAAACCACAAAAAATTCTCTAGTCCATTTAGCATCATATTTATTCCCAAATGTTTTCTTAAATCTTGTTATTCGAACTCGATCTCCAAGAGAAAACTTTACTTTCTGTGAGGCTTTTTGGTTCCTAAACAATCTAACTAACACTTCATCTTCGTTGTTTTTATTAACTTGTACAGGTATCATCCCAATCGATCTATGGAAATCTTTAAAATTGTATTCATGAACCAAATCCTGTAGAAAATCGATCCATTTTTTATTATTCTCAACTTCGAAAAGAATTTTCATTTTTCCATTCAATGTACGATTAAATCTTTCTATGATTGCCGATTTTTCTTCATTCTGTGTATGATACATTTTTATTTGGTGACTTTTCAGAAATTCTTTAAACATTTTATTTTCGAATTCTAATCCTTTATCGGTATGTAGTAAATTCGGAGCATTATGATTTTGTGATTTGGCCTTTTCTATGATTTTCTCAAAAGCTTTTGTTACGCTTTTTCCATCCTTTTTCTTCAAGGGTAAGGTCCATGCAAATTTTGAAAATGTATCGATAACATTAAGCATATAACCGTATCCATCATTCTCTTTTTCATAATTTTTCATGATTATCAAATCAGCAGCCCACAAATCATCAATACCTTTAGTAAATATTGTCCTTTTTTGAAATTTATTTCTTATTGGCTTATGTAATTCTTTAGCGAGAGATAATTTTTCATCAACATTCAGATCTTCTACTACAGTTGGTTCTTCAGAATTTTCTCTCTCGGGGGAAGTGATAAACTTGCTCTTATTAGTTTTACATTTTGTACATTTTGCAGCCACTCTCCATCTCCCGTTGATAGTTTGCACTCTTTCAGCATCAACATTATTAGTTTTCTTTTTACACTTGTGACAGTAAATAGGTTCAGTTAAATCATTATCCATTTTATTATAGGAAAAAAGTTTTTTATGAGAAATATCTCATAAAAAAGAAGCTCCTCACTCACTCTTCAATGAAATGCAAATAAACTGTAACATTTTCAAATTGCAGCTCATCTCCATTTTCATTTCTACATGATAGTTTAATCTCTGTAATATCACTCATTCCTTTTCGTATAGGGCTGTAAAGAATCTTTTTATTTGTTTCCATATAAATAGTATTGGGGAGAATCTGTTTCTCTATCAAAGATACATGCAGTAATTCATGTACGCTATGAAGATGGGAATGCTCATCATGATTAGCAAAACTATAATCAATAATATTACAATGCCATTCAATTAACGAAATAGGTTTGATTAACTTAGGGTTGTCTTCAGAATAGTAGTCCTTATTAACATCAAAATAATCCCCAGGTGTTTTACATTGTTTAAAATCAAATAGTTCACAGAAATTTCCAAAACGTAAAACTTCAATTACAACAGGAGATTTAAGAAAAAATCTATTACGATTTGTAGTGTAGTCTACTTTAAAAACCAAACTTTCAGGTTTTGTTTTTTTTAATGTGTCAATTTGTGATTTATAAAGTGTTTTATTCTCCTCAAATTTCTTCATGAGTTCAGTTATATAACTTTTTATTTTTAAATATAATTCTCTTCTAAACGTCTCAACAGTAAATGTGCCTTCTAACGCATACTCGTTATGATACCATCCATCTATAATAAACATTTTTAATGATATCAATACATCTTTCACTTGAAATGAAAGAGAAGGTGAAGTAAATAATAACTTTACTATTCCAAGTTTATAATTTTTATTGGGATTTAGAACAATTTGTTTAGTAAAAGTTATTTTTAGATCTTGGTGTTTATCAGAAATCTTTATTAGAGTCATTGTTTTATTATAGGGAAAAAGGTTTTTTCGTATAATAAATATGAGTAAATACGAGATTGAACCAATTCCGTTTGATAAAAATAAGGCTAGAAAAGGAATTTTACCATTACCTTTAAGAGCATTAATAGTAGGAACTTCTGGTTGCGGGAAAACAACACTTCTCTATAATCTCATCACAAAACCATGGGGAATCCCCTTTAATCATCTATATATTTTTTCAAAATCTCTGGAGCAGAATGCATATGAGATTTTGAGAAGCAATTATGAAAAAATTTCTGTAAAAGACGATGTGGAAATAGCGCAGTTTTTCAGTAATTGTGACGAACTTATAACCCTGGACGCATGTGAAGAAAAAAGTCTTATTATTTTTGATGATTGTGTAAACATTCAACATCAGAGAGAAATCAAAGATTATTTTGTGAGAGGACGTCATAAGAAAATCTCGTGCGTTTACTTGACACAATCATGGTCAAAAGTTGATAAACAACTCATTAGAAACAATATTAATTTTTTATGTGTATTTAGACAAGGACCAAGATACATGCGAGATATTTATGATGAATATGTGGGAACTGATTTCACTTATGATCGATTCAAAGAATTATGCTATTCTTGTTGGGATGAGAACTTTGGTTTTCTAACGATTGACCTAACAAAGAAACACAGTAACGGGCGTTACCTAAAGAAATTTGATGAAACGCTACATGGATAAAAAATATAGATTTTAAGTTTGTTTTTATAGGGATTTCCTATAAAAACGCTACATGGATAACTTCAAAAACGCATTGGAAAACGCTTAAAAACGCAAAAATAACGTTCCTAAAGCGATTGAGCGATTGAGCGTTTAAGCGATTGAGCGTTTGACCGATTGAGCGTTTGACCGATTTAAAAAAAAAATTTTTCCTATAATAAAAACATGACAACAAAAATTACTTTAGAACAAGCGCTTAGAAAGAAATTCAAAGAAGCGCAACATGAAATTATGAAGGAAAAAGAAGCCAAACTTAGAGAAATCAAAAAGATTGATCAACCTCCTGAAAAAGATGAACAAATATTTTTCACAAAACCAAAACGTAAACCCATGAGTGTAGCTGAAGCTGATGAATCGATCAAACTTACAAAACATTTACAAAAATTAGCAAAACAAGAAAGGGTTAACCAAGCATCTGATAAGGAAACAAAAGAAAAGGCTTATGAACCTATAACTTCACGATTAGATAAGGTAGAAAAAGCAGTGAAACAAACTGATGAAGATCTTGGTAGAAAATTAGATCTCATTCCTGCAATAAAAGCATTTAATCCCTTGGCTATCAGCTCACCTAAAAAAGTTTCTTTTCATGAAGATGTTGATGGCGAGGTTCAAGGTAATGATACTGAAGATACATTAAATCAAAGCTCTTCAAGTGATGATGAAATGGAATTAATATTACAAAAAAGTGTTGAATTACCAAGCTCTTCTGTAGGCCCTTTAGGTATTGGGCCAATTGCAGAATTATATATTCTTCATCCTGATAGACAATTTGGAATATACCCTTTAAGAAATCATATCTTTATTGGAAATAAGCAGATACGGGTAAATGGAAATGATATTGAAATAGAAAAAATGAAATATTCCGGTACTGAAGGCTTATGGAAGCTCTTAACAAAACCCATAGCTTCTGATATTCCATCCAAAGATGAATACACTAATGAAGACTTTAAAGCTTATGCAAAAATCCTCATTCAAACAAATAGTATGTTTCAAAATAATAATCCCGAATCTAAACAGCCAAAATCAAGTGTTAGTAAAAAATGGAAAGAAATCATAAAGCCTATCTGGGAGTATAGTAAAAAGAAAAAGACTGGTACTGGGTTGATTAAATATACTGAAAATCCTGTAGAATTTAAATATATAGATAATTTGAATCAACTTCAACAAAGACTATACTATTTGTATGCGCAAGAGCAGGCAGGAAATAATAATTTTCACAATGAAAAATTGGGAATTATAAATTTCATTAAAGATCAACTGGAGAAAGATATTGATAATCCCAAGGGAACTGAATACTTGATTAAAATTATTAATAATTTACCCAAAAATATGATAAAAAATGGTTCTGGTATTTTCAATACTATTCTTAATAAACTTGGGCCTGTTATTCCAGAAATGCATCTCCCAGGTGGTTATCAATATTGTGGACCATTTACTAAATTGGATAAGAGATTAAATAGAGGTGATGAAGGTATAAATAGTCTTGATAAAGCTTGTAAACAACACGACATTTTTTATAGGGATCATGAAAAAACAAGTGATAGACATCTTGCTGATAAACAACTAGAAATAGAAGCTGATAAAATTATGAAAAGTTCAACAAATATCGGTGAAAAATTGGGAGCTTTTGCTGTAAAAACTGGTATGAAAACCAAACGGTTCTTTGGGATGGGTGTATACTAATTAGGTATTATGATTGTTTTTTATAGAATTTCGATTCTATAAAAAAAACTTTTTTCCCTATAATAAAATGATTACACATCAAATAAATTTGTCAGAAATACAAATGAAAAAAATAAGATCTGCTTATAAAAAACGTGTTCCAGTAAAAGTACGACTGGCTTTTGCAGATATTAGTGGAAAAGGAAATCATAAAATCCTGTTAAATGAAACTCAGAAAAAAAAGCTAGATAAATGTA
Organism: Apolygus lucorum; assembly: GCA_009739505.2. NCBI lineage: Eukaryota > Metazoa > Arthropoda > Insecta > Hemiptera > Miridae > Apolygus > Apolygus lucorum. Next base: position 55,405,240 of record CM019180.2, on the reverse strand, counting down.
TCAAAAACAAAAAAGGGTTGGAATTGGAAATGAATTATGATCAGTTGCAAATAAATCATTCAGGTGGCTTTTTACCCTTAGTTTTTGCAGGAATTGGTGCTCTTGGAGCATTATTGGGTGGTGGAGCTGCAGTAGCTTCCAGCGTTATTGATTCTAAGCATAAATCTGCTGAAGAAGCAGAAATCAAACGCCATAACTTGGAAATGGAGAGATTAGCACAACAAGCAAAAAGCCTAAGTATCGGCTCTGGATTGAAAAAGAAAAAATCTATTTCAACACCTAAAAAGAAACCTACCAAATCAAAAAAAAAACCTACCAAATCAAAAAACTAAATAGCTTCCAGCCTCTTACCAATTTTGATATTGAAAGATTATCGAAAGAAATGAAAATTAAAAATTTCAAAGGAGTTTTCATGAAGGATGAACTTCCTGATCGGTCTAAGTCCGTTGAATGCGGAATTATTAATTTAGAAAATTCTGATGAGGTTGGAAGCCACTGGACTTGTTATTTTAAAAAATCCGAAAAAGAAAAATATTATTTTGATTCGTATGGTAATGCACGACCACCAAGAGAACTTGTTCAATATTTAGGTTCAGAAGATTTATCTTATAATGAGGAACAAATTCAAAACCAATATGATCCTCCTATCTGTGGACATTTATGTTTATTAATTTTGAAAAAGCTATCAGAAGGACACGGTTTTGTAAATAGCATGAGAACATTGAAGAAAAATCTTAATTTCTTTTATTAAATTTTATAGTCTTGATATTTTTATAGAATTTCGATTCTATAAAAAAACTTTTTTTCCTATAATAAAATGATGTACACAAATAATGAATCACCTTCAGCCCCTGAAGAATTTACTCCAATAACTCATCCTAGATTATATCCAAAAATAATTTTTCCCGAGTTTAATGAGAACAATTATAGAATCAATCGAATTATCAATCAATTTAAATTTTTAGAAGATGAAGAGAAAATGAGAAATGGTTTGAGAAAAAAATATGGAAAACTATCAAGTACTCTTTACGGTACTGAATTTTTATTCGCCCTCTCAGAACTCGGACTGGTTGGTGCTTCTATAGCATTACCAATAATAATCCCATTCAGTGTTCCAATTTCTGCAGGATTGACAACCTTATCGACAATATTAAGGACTTCAAGCGGATTTTTCAATAAAAAAATTACTAAACACTCTGAAATCGCACTTTTGGCAAAAGCTAAATTAAATTCGATTGAAGAAAAGTTCACAAAAGCAATTAAAGACGGTAAAATATCTGATGAAGAGTTCAATGATATTGAACAAGAAATAAAAAATTATATAAATATGAAAAGTGCTATTCTAAATGAATATAATAAAAATAAGAAAGAAATTAAAAGTGTGGATCCTATCAAACTATCACTTTTGAAACATGGGGAAGTTTTCAGAACTGGATTTTAATATTCGGTGGGCAAATGTTCTCGACTTGTATTCTTGTTTAACGTTAAATAGGGGTCGCGAATCGCGACCCCTCTTTAAGAGTTTTCAAAACTCTTTTTTAAATGTTCTCGACTTGTATTCGACTTTAACGTTAAAGTGGGTGGCCAAATTGGCCACCCTCTTTAAGAGTTTTTAAAAATTATTCTTTAAATAGGTTTTAAGTCAGTTTTTATAGGGATTCCCTATAAAAATTATTCCACTATCTTGATATTTTTATAGAATTTCGATTCTATAAAAATAAAACTTTTTTTCCTATAATAAATAAGTATGAATCAAATTAAATCAATCTACTCGAAATACGATTCTGAAATCACGAGGCTTCAGTATCGACACTTTTTTCCAGAATCCATTACCGAATTGAATTCAGTGAATAATAAAACAGTTTTCGAATTAAAACTGGCAGATGATTTTATCAGTAGTAATATTGAATATTACATTTCTGGTAAGTATGTACCAAAAGATACCACAAAAACCTATGGAACTAATGACGGAATAATGATGGTTGACAATTTTGTCGCCCACTTATTTTCCAAAATTGTAGTACAAAAGCATAATACGATTATTGATGAAATAGAAAACCCTGGAATCGCTAGTACAGTTCTAGGACTAGCTTCTTTATCTGGGCCTAAAAATTACAATGCAGACGCTTATTGTTCTGGTTTTAATTCAAACGTTAATGGAGGGGGAAAATTTAGTGCAACTGGGGATTTAGGTGACCTAGGTCTTGGTTTCTTTAAGGATATTTCCGTTCCAATTTACAAGGGAGGGTTTGAAATTACTTTTATTAGAAATTCCGATGATAATGTATTGTTCCGTTACAAGAAAGATCTAACTTCTGCAGAAGGTGCGGAAGGAAAAGTAATTATTGAAAAATTTTACCTTAAGGTTCCCATAATTAAGTACGAAAGTGGACCCAAAGCTAAATTAATTACTGAATTAAGTGTTCATCCTTATTTGTTTCAATTTAAAAAATTGCAATGTATTCAAAGGAAAGTTACAGAAAACACCTGGACTTTCAACATTACCGGAATTTACCGGAACGTGCAAAATCCTATTTGGGGGTTTGTTGTTTTTCAAACAGGTAGAAAAGATAACCAGCAGAAAAATAACTCAAAGTTTGATAATTGTAATATTAAAAATATAAGCTTGCTATTAGAGGGTGAACAATATCCTGAAGAATATTTAAATTTAGATTTTGATTCAAACGATTATAGTTCGGCTTATAAAATGTTAACAAAATATAAAAGAGTTATTTGCCAAGACTCTACTTTTCCATATTTTGATTTTGCAGAATTTAAGTCAAGCTACCCGATTTATAGTATCAATTTGACACGACAACCACAAACTATTTCTGGTCAAAAAAGTAATATCATTTTGCGTGCAGATTTTGATAAAAATGTTCCAGAAGATACTATGGCTTATATTATTTTAGTTTCAGAAGTAACTCTAAACTATTCACCTATACAATCTACGATAAAAGAGGAATTCTAATTGGATTCAGCAGAAAAATAGGTTCAGTTTTTATAGGGATTCCCTATAAAAACTCTAAAGAGCTTTGTGGCTCAGATGTGAGCCGCAAAATTCCATACGAAATAAAATGGATTATAACCGGTACAAAATCAAAGGAAATTTTAGCAAAATGTCCCAACTTAACCACACATTCTCTGGCTTCTCAACTTCTACACAGCATCCATTCCTGAACGTTCGCTGCCTTCCGTTTATAGGAAGGGGAACTTTGAATGGCACAACCTTCGCGACTACGATGGAGTTTCAAGTCCATGAGTCATTTCAACTAGCTTTTCAGTTTCGTTGAAGTTTCGGTTTTTGCTGCATTTAAGTAGATGTTGAGAGCAGAACAGTTAAGAAAGGAGATTTTGACGATAAGGTCGACTCTCACTTCCGTCGAGGTGGGATTAGATTAATTATTAGCTTAAGGGCCCATCGGCTAATAACGCCTCTAAAACCTCGAGGGAAGTGTATCCTCACTATTAGAAAAAAAAATTCTCGGGTTTTGTCCTTGCAGCGATCCCCCGACCTCTAGCATGACAAGCGCATACGTTAGCCACTACACCAGGACTCCCAGTTGAGATGAGAAACACGTTCCGCGATCTTATACTATCATTTCAAGGCCGAATGAGGTCAGCCCATTATCTCACCCGGACGCTCTCGCAGGTCTACAGAACGACCTTGTATCTTATTCAATATTATTCCCCTCATTGTTAATGAATTCTTAAAGGCGGACCCCCGGGGAAAAAAATATATTTTCTATAATAAATAAAGAGATATGGGTTTAAGCGACGAAGCATTAAATTTATGTAAAGAACATGGAGGTTTCTGGGAGTTTGTAAAGACACCTGAATTTAAATTTTTTGAAAAAAACAATTACGAACTAGATGAGATTTTGCGTTTTTTGAAGCAGTATAGATTTCTTAAACAGGTGTGCAGAAAATATATATTGGGTGTCGATGGTGAACCACCACTCCTTACAAAGGAGGCAGTAAAGGTATACCTTAATGAAAAAAAGATTAAGGTTCCTAAAAATGCCACTGAACATCAACTTAGAAAATTGATTTATAATGAGGATAAAGCCGAACTGAAGAAGGATTTTGAGGATTATTTTCGAGCTTGCTAGAATGCTTGGGGGAAGGAGTTTTTATTTTTAATGAACACAGTTCATTAAAAATTCTTATGCTACTGATTTTTTCAGGATAGAAAAATGGTAGTATACAAATTTCAAATTTATGATCTTTTTTTATTTTCACTTGGTTTTCTGAAAATAAGAATGAGGGGAGGGTAAATAGTATCCATGCAAGAAAAAAGCGGGTGGATACTATACAAATGAGGGGAGAGTTAAAGGAATGGGGTTTTATAATAAAAGATGGCCGATGAATTTTTGGAAAGAATCAATGGTGGATTTAGTACGCTTAATGATTTAAAACGTGACAAACCTTATGTGATCCTTAAAGCGGAAAAGGTGAAGTCTAAATTTTGCGAAACTATAGCGGTAAACTTGGAGGGTGGCTTTAACAACATATTGCTACCAAATCATTTTTTAAAAATTGGTTTAACCAAGAGGGGGATTTAGAAACACTCGTGAAAGACAAATGTAAATTGATCTATAAAGGTAAAGTGACACTTAAAAATAATAATAAAATGCATCGTATAGAGTTTACAAAATGAGCTGACGGTATAATTAATATATACAATTTTTAGTGGCACCTGTCATTAAAAATTAAAACCTACTGTAATTTTTAGAGTTTCTAATGGGAAAAAATATTCTTTAAACTTACCCCCCAAAAGAAAAAGTCACTGGTTCTGATGTTTTGTGTTAGAAAAAAGTTTTAACAGGAGTTCAAGTCGCTAGATCGAAAAAGTCACTGGTTCTGATGTTTGGTGTTAAAAAATGCGTTCTGATGTTTTGTGTTGAAAATTTTTATCAGGATTTAACAGAAAAGTATTTTTATCAGGATTTAACAGAAAAGTATTTTTAACAGGATTTAACAGAAAAGTATTTTTAACAGGATTTAACAGAAAATAAAAAGCATCAGAGCCTCAAGTCGAAAGTAAAAACATCAGAGCTTCAAGTCAAAAGTAAAAACATCAGAGCTTCAAGTCGAAAGTAAAAACATCAGAGCCTCAAGTGGAAGTGTGCTCAACGTACCCACTTACTACTCTTAGAGTTGCACTCAGTTTTGCGTTCTTAGGAACCAGTTTTAAAATTTCCAGAAGAAGGCACCCCAACTCCCTATTCCTTTGAATTTAGAGTGAAGCATTTATTCATTTCAAATAAATCAGATTGTGAAGCGAACCGATGGCACTTAGGTATTAACAATGGGAAAGCTGCGATATTTACAGACAAATAATGAACCTTTGTATGCCTATTTTCAGCGTTTTTGTATGTAGAATTTCCCTTACCAACGGTTTATCATTTTGAGAAACCTAACCTTAAATATATAAAACACAGAAAGTATTTTGAAGAGGAGTAGGTGCTCATAAGTGGATAAATAGAAAGTCGAAGTAGAGGATTATTCATATCGAAGATGAAAACTAGCCTTTGAGGTGTTCTTGTCTCTCGAATGAACCAACAAGTATCAGGGTTTTCAACCTTCTTTCTCGACGTTTTCCGAGAATCAGGAATTTCACCACGTCGGAATTTCCTATATTTGACCCCAAAATCGGATTCAGCACCTCGAAAAACCTCCTACGACGAACTTTCAGCCATACTTCCTAATTTACGAATAAACAAAACAGTGTAGAAAATATGAACGTTTAAAAAAACCGAGAGGATGGCGACAACCGGAAGTAGTTCATGTACGGCCGCTTGAAGCGCTGAGATCGTGAAGTACAGTCCTCAGAGGCAACATTTCACAAAACCAGTAAAGATCGAAATCGAAGAACTGAAGAGAAAAACGCTGCAAATTATTACACAATGGTTTATTATTTTTCTATATAGATCCCTCGTCTACAAAACCACCAAACATACAATATGAAGAAAAACATCGATCGCATTTCGGTCAGCTTTAATTTGAACGGAGATTAATTAGGCCTCTTTTGCGATTCACACTCGTGTTTCTGATTTATCGTACGTGAAACTCTTTAATTCTAGTAGGGAGCGAATGGTTTGTCCCACAGGGCTCCGCGTGGTCTCAAAAAATTCCAAAAATTCTATAGAATCTTAAATTGAAGGAAAAACAATACCTTTATATCAAAATTTTTTGAGTTAGGGCGTTTTCAAAATTTCAAAATTCATTTTTGAACCCTTCGAAGTGACCTACATCAACCAAAATCTTCGGGGCACAACTAGACCCCAATTGGAGCCTAAATACTAAATTTCATCAAAATCGGATGCTAAGTGGCAAAAGTGCCGCGTACGGCGGACGGACGGCCAAATTTTTATTCGATTTTTGGAGTCTACGTACCTTGAAACGTAAACCATCAAATTTTGAGGGGGGTGTTAAAAAAAAAAAATTTCTTGGTCGATTACAAAGGTTCATTATTGAAAATAATAAACCAAAATATAAAAAGCAAGATAGACAAATACAGGTTTCCCCTGATTTTGTTTGAAAACTTCCCTCTTAGATAACAATATTTCGTTGTTCTGTCAGGCAACAAGGGGAGGGAACGGCGATCCGAACAGCCAATCAGCGAGCGTTCCCGCTTCACGTTGAAGAGGTCCGCTTTCCCGGTTGTTTTTTGAAATCATAAATTTTGATTGTCTCCCAAAAATAACAGGGGACTCATTTTCCAAAATCAACCCGATTTTCATCTATCCCACACCATTAACTATTCAGGAAAAATGCTAACAGAATTCGGTGAAATTCCTCATTGAAGGTGAAAACTAGCCTTTGAAACTAGTCTTGTCTCTCGAGTGAACCAACGAGTTTTGGTGTTTCCCACCTATTCTATTTTTAAAAATGCCCTAGGTCGAAAACTTCCGAAATAAAGGTACATTTTTTCTACAAAAAGAAAATAATTTTGAATTTTTTGAATTGATTAAGATCACCCAGAGCTCTGTATTTTTCCTCAACTCTTTATTTCTTTGACTTGAGTGTGAAGCGTTCATTTCTTCAAAATAAACTTGATTGTGAGTAGGTAGGTAGGTAGTAGTTGTGGTTAGTTGTTAGTGGCTTTCCAAGGTTGAAAAAAAAATTCTTCAATGTCAAAATTTCCACTCACGTTTTACGTTTTCGGCCGCTCCTGATCAGTTTGATTTCGAGTCTGTCTGTCTATTTGTCATGTAACGGGCACAAGTGAACGAAGTTGTCCGATTTCGATGACGTTTACAGGGATTGTACGGATAGGGGTGTGGACGGTCAAACGTGAATTCCTCGTCATCAGCCATAATTTCTACACTTTCCATCCGAATTCGATGACATTTTCAAGGAATAGTGCGGGTTGGCAAGTAGCTGGTCTTTTTTGAGGGTTCTTAGATATTGATGTTTTTAGATTATCAATTATGCGTCGGATCATCAATACGTGAGAGGTAAAAATAACTTGAAAGAAAATATTGGAAAGTTTTAAAATATTCAGATGAAAAATTTTTACGGCCTAATTGAATGTTTCGTGCGATGTGGAGGAAAAACATCTCTCCCAAGTGTGTTTGGAAGGAAAAGAGCTAAAGTGTGACATATTTAAATTTTGTCTATGTTATTCATTATGTAGGTAATGTTGAGAAAAAGCCATTAATTTATAGAGAGTTGGTCTTCCTCTAATTGTTCGACCAGTCCCCAAGCTGTGCTTTTTTCGGCTTCGGTCCCAAGCTGTTCTTTCTTTACCCAATTGTATGGCATTTCCAATTCAATTTCAAGATTTTTTCGTACAAAATTCAACATCGTCCAAGTCAAATTCTAGATTTTTCAAAGCAAATTCGAAATTATTCATACCAACTTCAAGATTTTCCAAACCAAGGAATGAAAATATTGCACAAAGTAGCCCTTGAACTAAAAGAGAAAATCAGAACAATAAAGTTCTTAACCTTCAGGCATTTGGAAGAGATACATGTAAAGAAGGGATGTGCTTAAAGAAGGAATGGACATACAGAAGGAACTCTTGGATTCTTTATTAACAAAACGTCAAATTAGGACAGGTAGGTACTGAGTTTTGAGGGCGACGATAACCGATAAAAACATTAGTTATGTTCTCACTGCAATTGACTTGTCAACTCCTCTACAAATGTGTAATTTGGTTCGAAAACAATCTTGAATTTGGTGTGGAAAATGTTGATTTTGGTTTGGAAAATCTTAGATTTGACTTAGATACAATTGGGTTATGGATACGAGGAACCTATGTGCCACACCCACTTGGCAGACGTTTTCCACCCCAACTGCACTTCATGAATTCAGTATCGTCTATTTTAGACTGACATCTCTATTATGATTGGTCGATTTCCGTTCTTGTGTGCGAGGAAAATACGTGGATACGGCTCTCAAAACTTGGCAGACGTTTTAAAACTCTAACATGATGCTGATAAGAGGATAACGCCTGACTTGCCACACTGAGCGAATTTCATCCCCAAAGAACCGTCGGATTGATACGGTGAGAAATTTCGGGGGTTACCGAAATGAAAACGTCCGCTTCACGAGCGCGTCAAGCGTCCAATCAAACTCCTGCCATGAAACGGAAATTCGTTCTTATTGCTCCGCGGTTCTTGCCCGGTTTAATTTCACATTTCATCAACGTATGACGCCCGGTAGGAAAACCCCATTTTTTCGCAGGTATTTCTTGATTTACCCCCTCCCACCGGGGGGAAAATTTTCGTTTTTCATCGTTGACCTCGGTCGTTACCTTTTTTTTTCATCCCATACGAATAGATGTACAATCCCACTTTCATAACTCCGCGGATTTATTCATTTAGATGGTATTGGAGAGATTGCGCCGTCATAAAGTCGGACTTTGGTTTTAAGTTAATAACCGGGGAAAAGCCATTTTCAAAACGAACTGAAAAAAAAAAACGAAAAATTTCGCTTGCTCCGAAGAGAAACGAAATGTCCGAATGGGAGAGAAGTGTGAGGGGACATTTTCCGTGGAAAAACCTTACCGAGAGATGAAAAAAAAAGGTTTTATTCAAATGGAAACAATATTACAAACTAAAACCAAGCTTTAGGCACGGTAAAAAGACCCGGAGGAAATGAGAGAGGTTTCGGGAGTGGAGGGGTACAACTGCGACCGAGTGGAGGGGGTAAAGCCGTCAAAAAAATACATGGTCGCCAGTCATAAAAGAGACCGTCGGGGGGTGTTTTATATCCAGCCCTCGGCGTAGGAGGCGGATTTATGTATTGGCCCCCTGTATTATGTATTCTCTGATTAATGTATCACAGGGGCCCCTGTCATTTTGTTGCAAGCCGTTTTTTTTAGGTCCTCCGTTTTCCGAACGTGGATTATGCGGGACAGTTTTCAGTGCAACCCCCTCTTTCCTTCGTCCTTTTTTCGGTCTTTTCGATTTTTTGTGTCCTGTTTTTTCGTTTCCCCCTCCCTTCTCGGTCCTCAAAAGGCCGAGTTTATGGGCCTATCGGGGAGCGGCCGATAGCTCATTCCGGAGTTAGGCCTGTTCAGTGTTTCGACATAAAATGATGGACCGGGTTATTTTCACCCCCACTCTTCTCGTACTGCCTTCCATTGTGCAGCGTGTTTGATCGTTTGGGCGAAAATCTCAAATGAACGTGAAAATTCCCATTAGATGACGCCAATGTATAACGAAAAAATTTCCACTCGCGGCTTTTATGTCGACTAAGCCGTTAAAATCTATTGGGGCCAGCGTATGAAATAGTCAACCCCGAAGAAAAAACGCTGCAAATTATTACACAGAGGTTTATTATTTTTCTGTACAGATAACGTGACTGCAAAGAATAAAGCTCTGTCACTACCTACCAACCATTTTTTTATGCTTGACAATCAAGGTTATTATGAATACGCACTCAATTCGGAGAAATAAAGAGTTTAAATATAGAAATTTTATTACTGGTTGCTAAGGACTCAAAACTGAGTACAACTCGAAGATACGAACAACGATCGCATTTCTGTCAGCTGAAATTTGAACGGATACTAGGCCTCCTTTTCGATTCACACTCGTGTTTCTGATTTATCGTAAATCCAACCCTCAAGTTCTCGTTCGGAGCGAACGGTTTGTCCTACAGAGCTCCGCGTGGTCTCTAAAAATGCAATAATATTCAAAATTAATGAATAAACAATACTTTCATATGAAACGTTTATGAGCTAGGGCGTTTTCAAAATGTCAATCCTTATTTTTGAGCCCTTAGAAGTAGCAGATATCAACCAAAAGCTTCGGGGCACACCTATTCCCGGAATGTAGCCTATGTATCGAATTTCATCAAAATCGGTCCATGGGAACTAAGTAGTGGCTTTTATCCGTGTGACGTCACACAGAATGGATGTATCGATTCTTCGACCAATCGAACGGTTATTCGAATCTCGCTGAAAGGCGGCCATGTTGACTCCGTTGTAATCAAAGATTGTATGGACGGTTTTTCATTATGCCAATTTATGCGGTTATTAGTTGCTCTTCTCGTCCCGGAAGCGGTATTTAATTGTTTGTTTTGCCCAAAGTGATTGAAAACAGTGTGGAAAGACAAGAGAACTTTCCAAAAAAATAAGAATATCAGCCTTTTGGCGTCGCTGATTTCCAGCATTCCTGACAACCATGTTCGATGAACTGACTGAATTCCCATCGTTGTAAACAATGATTTTTTCATTAGACATGCCGATTTGTCCGTTGTTTGGCTGCTCTTCCCGTCACGGGAGCAGTATTTCGTTGTATGGTTTACCAAAAGTCATTAGAAGCCAATGTGAAAAGACAAAAGACCTATAAGAAAAAAGAAGAGCAAGGTGGCTCGCTCGAATCAATCGCAATTTGAGAGGGCGACAACTAAACTCCAAACAAATACTAGTTTGTTCTCGGCATTTCATCACCGGTAAGAATAAAAATACATCACATTTTAATGTGCTTACGTTACTTCAGTCATCAGTAGTTAGGTAGTAATAATAGAATACCTACCCTCATTGGACGGGCTTCACAAAATGTTTTTGTTTGTGTCCAAGTGTTTTGATTTGTACGAAGTTCCCAGGAAGATAATTTCGAACCAATTTGCGTGATTGTTTTGAAGTTCAATTAGTAAATGATCGATGTAAATATGCACTTCATCTCCTGAATTTCAAAATTCAATTAATGACTCCATTGCTTGTTAGTCTATCCATATTCGAACCATAAAATGGAGTAAGCGTTTAGGTCAATACAATATATTGACCTAATATAATATATTCCATGTATGTATATTATACATATATGGAACCTAATTTTGAAAAATTGCTCATACAATAGGTACCTACTGCTTCATGGCTCGAAGTAGGTTGCGTGCTAGAGTCGGGAAAGTGGTTTGTTATAATTTTTAATTGAAAGTAGAGCCCTCACTGAGAGTTTTGGTATCAACTGGACTCTTCTATCATGAGTAGATCTTTTCCCGTGATTTTTCAAAGTTTCATAACAATGTTGACTTGGCAATGGGCAGGGGATGCTATCATAACATTATTTTCATCAAACGACCGTTGTTGAATCTACTACCTGCCCAAAACATGGCATACATCGTTATTATTTCAATTAACCTAATAATAATTTGATACCATTTGAATTACTTACCTTTCCAAACACCACCACCTTGTCACCTGGGAGTACCTTGCATGAGATGGATTTCACATGCCCTGAATTAACGAAGTTGTGCGGATCCAAAGATTTGCAGCACTTCAGTTGCTTCAGGGACATGAAATCCGTCTTCAATACAAGGTACTCCACGAGATCTTCGCGAGTTATGTCAGGAAAATCGTCGTCAAACTCAACAACACTCTGCTCAAAGGGGTCTAAACCACCGCAGAGATGTATCTTAAGACACATACTGAGTATGGAATTTCTTGTCAGACATCTAACCCACAAGGGAGACATAATAATAACGATTACATAATGCTTTTGAAGAATATTATCACCATCGTTCTGTTTACATACCAAGAAACTTGGTATGTAAACAGAATAACCTTGCTGAATAGGAGCGTAAATGGCGCCTCTTCACAACCAGCTGATCGGGTCAGAGAAGATTATGTTGAGAAGGTTATGTTTGATATCGAAAATAATCGATTATTGAGTCTCGAGGATAAAACGATATTCGTTTATCATATTAGGCGGACGGACGGAATCATATTAGTTTATCATATTTATTATATTAGGCGGACGGACGGAAACATTTTTATTCGATTTTTGGATTCTACGTAATCTACCTAGAAACGTAAACCAACAAATTTTGAGAAGGGGTTAAACTTTTTTTCCTGGTCGATTCCAAAGGTTCATTATTGAAAATAATAAACCGAAATACTGTATTCGTCCCCCGAACTCACTGTACCTACCCAAACGTAAATAGTTAGTTTCTTCCTATTTTGGTTTATTATTTTCAATAACGATATTTTCAATAACGACTCCACTAGGGCTCTAGTTGTCTCCAAAGCTCCAAAGGTTGATGTCAGTCCGATTTAATGACATAAGGTCAAAATCACGAAAAAAGTTTAAAGTTAAAATAACTTGAAAACGAAGGGTTTACAAAAAATTGCTAAGAGACATTTTTTGTTGAAATTTTTCTAGAAAATCGACTGGTGCCGTATGGCAGACCAGTTAGGCTTACACCCTGTATAAACCATTTGGGATCGTTGTTCGTATCTTTGAAATGTTCTCAGTTTTGCTTCCTGAGCAACCAGTAATCAGATTTGCTAATAAAACCCTCAACTCCCTATTTCTTAGAATTGAGTGTGAAACGTTTATTGTGAAGGAAAATATGGATTGTAGGTAGTAACAATGGCAAATCTGTGTTCTTAGCAAGCGAGGGATCTACGATACGTCCACCATACGATACGATACGATACGATACGATACGATAAGAGGGATCTCGTGTACAGAAAAGTAATAAACCTTTGAGTAATAATTTGCAGCGTTTTTCTTCAATGAACACTTTCTTGTGAATCTCACTCGTGTTTCTGATTTATGTAAGTCCAACCCTTGAGTACTCTTAGGGAGCGAGTAGTTGGTCCTACAGAGCTCTTGGTGGTCTCAATCGTTTCTAAAAATTCTATCGCATTATAAACGTTTTTAAAAAAAAACCTTTATATCGAGAGTTTTCGAGCTAGGGCGTTGAAGCTTTCAACCGAGTACGGTGGGTGGACGTACTTTTTTCGATTTTCGGATTCTCCACACATTGAAATGTAAACACTCATTTTTTAAGGGGGGGGGGGGGATTTTCTCTCGTTTCCAAAGATTTATGAAAATAATAACCTATAAAATTAATGTTCTTTCCCGGATGTTATGTCGATTGAAATCTATTCGAGGTAGTATCTGGTATGTGTTGTAGCAGAAGCAGTTAAGATCCTTCAGTCTTCTAGTAACATTCGGAGTGAGGTACATTTCCTCAACATGTAATATAAAACCAATACGAAGTTCTGGGATCTATTGTTGTGTTATTGTCAACACTATTTTCACCCAATGTTAGTACATCTTAACCTTTTTGTCAAGGTCTCGAAAACTCTCGAAATAAAGGTGTCGTTTTTTCAACAATATAAGATAGTGTTGAATTTTTAGATTTTTCTTTAGACCAGGCGGAGCCCTTTAGGACAATCCGTTCGCTCCTTACGAGAACATAAGGGTCGGACAATAAATCAGAAACACGAGTGCGAATCACAAAAGAGGCCTAATCTCAGTTCAAATTTAAGCAGACCGAAATGCGATCGATGTTTTTCTTCATGTTGGTTAGTGGCAACAATGGCAAAGCAGTGTTCTTTGCAGACGAGTGATCTATATGGAAAAATAATTAACCTTTGAGTAATAATTTGCGGCGTTTGTAATCGATAATTGAATTTAACGTATCTTCTAAACTAAATTTCAAATTTTGAGAGTGGCAAACACAACTATTCTCTTGTTTAAATAAATAAAAAAATCCGTTCAATGATTAAGAGGTCACTTCCACTCTACATATCCGCCACTATATGTATTGATAATACATCACGTTCTACAGCCTCCTCACCCAAGTATTAAAGAGAAAGTCTATCTCAAGTCTCAGAAAGTCGCACACTAAGTAGACGTTCTCCAATTTCAATAGCCAAACGAAGAGGTTTCCTCAGAAAACGTTATTTTCTAACTTATTACCGGACTAAATGCCTACTCCGCTGGTTGATGACCCCGCAGAGCGCACTTCAGTTCCATAAATTATTCACCAACGACGGAGGGTTAAGTGCTTGGATAACATTAAAGTGAGGCTTGGGTTAAGTCCACCCTCTGCCCTCCACCTAAGGGTCTTCAAGTCCAGTGTTTGCATATCATTTTGGAATTAATTGCGTGGAGGGCTGCGCAGAGCTGGCTCTGTGTTTATGTACAGCAAGTAACCTTCCTATTTCGAGTAAACCACCTCATCACATAAATAATTGTTTAGCTGCAGCTCCGCTGTTTGTCCTAATAGTTCACTACGGGGCTTCCCCCGGTAGGTCTCCGTCCTTTTGCGCTCGAAAATGTGGAAACTCGAAATTCGCTGTTGACGAACGCTGTTAAACGGATATGGTTGGTATTCGTAATTTGACTTCCAACTTTCTCGTTTCTCAAGGCAGGAGTGTGAGTATTCATCATTGAGAGGTTTACTCAGAGAGTAACATAGTGAACACGTCTGAACTGAGGTCTGCCGAGTTATGCAAAACTGAACTAACTAAATCACTCTAGACGGAGATAGAAATTCGTCCCGATAAAAACGGAGTACCTGACTGAAGACGTCTAGACTGAAAACGATAAATTGTCATGTTGAATAGATTCTGACGGACAGGTCATCATTGACCATCTAGAAATGGAGAAAGACGCATCATAGAGAGCACTGCTCAGTTAGAAATTAAAGTAGAACTTGAATTTTAGCGGCTCACAGAACGGAAAGAGATCGGGAGAAACAGAAGAAACCAAGCCATTACAAAGGATGAACAAACACATATGTTGTTAGGACTATAACAACATACATGTTGTTATAGTCAAATATGTTGAGGAAGTTACCCTCCTGTCAATTTCAACTACTCACATTTCGAATTTCCAATGTCGTTGAGGAGGTAGAAAAATGAAGCACTGGGTATTAAGCCAACCTATTGGTTTATTATTTTGAACTAGCTGAAAAGCCTGCTAAAAGCAGGCAGAAAAGTTGTAGATATGTAAAAAAAATTTGATGTCGCGGCCTGGAATCGAACCCGGGACCCCCACGTTCGGGCGACATACGTACGTACGTACGGTTGGCTTTTTATGTATATAGATAATAAGCCTTTGGAATCGAGCAAGAAAATAAAACGCTTCAAATCATTGCCCAAAGGTTTATTATTTTCTGTATAGATCACCCTTCTGTATACATCACTGGTTCTCCATCAATAGCACCTACCACCATCTGTATTCTCCCTTGACCTTCCCTCTCAAATTTCAGCTTCCTGCGTTCGATAGGATTGAAAATGGCTTCGGAGCTCACTCAGCTGATCAGTGCTCTCCCAGCATTCGAGAAGATCTTCTTCACTCTTCAGATCACTGATCAGCTGAGTGAGCTCCGAAGCCATTTTCAATCCTATTGAACGCAGGCAGCTGAAATTTGAGAGGGAACGTCAAGGGAGAATACAGATGGTGGTAGGTGATATTGATGGAGAACGAGTGATCTATACAGAAGGGTGATCTATACAGAAATTAATAAACCTCTGGGCAATGATTTGCAGCGTTTTTTACCTACCAACATTTTTTTTACCTACCAACTTTTTTTTACCTACCAACTATTCGTAGGTACTACCTACCACACCATACTGCCTTCCCACCTTCACAATCAAGTTTATTAGAATGAACTAATCACACTCACCTTTCGAAAAATAGAAAGCTTCATATGGAAATTTGATTACTGGTTACGCAGAAGGTATACATATCAAAGAAATGAACAGCGATAGCATGTTAGTCTGATTTGTACGGAGATTAGGCCTTTTTTGTGATTCACACTCGTGATTCTGTTTTATTGAAGGAAAACCCTTAAGTACTCTTAGGGAGCGAACGGTTTGTCCTGCGGAGCCCCGGGTGGTCTCAAAAAATTTAAAAATTCAATAATATTTAAAATTGGTGAAAAAAAGATACCTTTATTTCGAGAGTTTTCGAGCTAGGGCACTCTTGAAAATGTCAACCCTTAATTTTCACTCCTTGAGTGATTGACATCAACCAAAAGCTTCGCGGCACAATTAGACCCCAAATGGAGCCCATATACCAAATTTGAACCAAATCGGTCCAGTGTTGCTAAGAAAAGTGCCGCGTACGGCGTATGGCGGACGGACGGAAAATTTTTTATTGGATTTTCTGAGTCTACGTACCTTGAAACGTAAAACATCAAATTTGGGGGGGGGGGGGGGGGGGAGGTTAAAATTCTTGTTTTCTTGCTCGATTCCAAAGGCTTATTATTGAAAATAATAAACCAAAAAAGGATCTCCAAAATCGAAATTTCCACTCGTTTTACGTTTCAGACCTTTCTGAACAATTTTGGTACCGTGTCTGTCAGTCTGTCTGTCTGCCATGAAATCCATGCCGCAGCCATAACTACAACATTACTCATCCATATTCGGTGAATTTTTCAGGGATTGTGCGGGTTGGAGTGTAGATGGTCCCCTATGAGAATCATCACCCCCAGACTGATACTAGCCACTGCGCATGCGCAAACGTGAATTCCTTGTAACCGCCATAACTTTTGAATTTTTCATCAGATGTTGATGCAATTTTCAGGGATTATGCAGATTAGGTTATAGATGGTCCCCTATGAAAATCAAGGCCTTAGAATTGACAGTAGCCTCTGCGCATGCGCAAACGTAAAATCCAACTTCTACATTTTCCATCCGATTTCGACGAAATTTCTCAGAATTGTTCAGGTTAGCGTGTAGATAGTCCGCTAGGGGGGTAGTCGAAGGTACTTAGAGATTGATCTTCTGAGAATAACTATTATGCATCGGATCATCAATACAATCGGGTTATGGATACGAGGAAGCTATGTGCCACACCCACTTGGCAGACTTTTTTGATTTATCATACGTCCAAGGGGAGCGAACAGTTGGTCCTACCGTTCTAGAGCTTTCGGTGGTCTCATTTGATTCTAAAAATTCAATGGTATTTCAAATTGATGGAAAACGATACCTTACATTGAAAGTTTTTGAGAAAATTTCAGCCCTTATTCTCCAACCCTTAGAAGTGACTGACATCAACAAAAGCTTCGGGGCACAACTAGACCCCAAATGGAGCTGGTATTCCAAATTTCATCAAAATCGGACCATGATAACTAAGAAAAGTCGGATGAGAAAGTCGATTTTGGGATTCTACGTAATTTCTAAGTACCAACATATTTTGAAGGAGGGAGGGGGGGCCAATTTGTTTTTCTTGGAACTGCAGTACCGAAACATGATGATAGTCACCATACAACAATTGGGGTGTATTATTTTTTAATTTTGTAAATTAACCTTGCTCTTTCAAAAACATCTTTTCCATAAGGCCTTTGTCAAAAATAATCGCGAATTTTGCCTAAACCCAAGCCTCCCTTTCAAGAAGGAGTTTCAAGGATGAATTCTTCAAATTAGCTTATATTTGACAGGTCATGTAGGGTTAACCACTAAACGTATGTTCTTTGCTTACATAATAAATGCATACCGAGACTTTTTGTGAAAAATGACATCTAGGGTTTAACCCCGAAGTTTCTGACCTCGTAAAATATAATCTAGATCTTGACCAAATAATGTACTTGAATATATCATATATACTTACTTATATTCAACTCCTAAACAAATTTCACAGTTGAAGTAACAAGCTATTGTATGATGTTGGCGAAGTATTTGAACTGATACTCATTGCTCAGCGGATCTCGTTATTCTCTCGAAAAGTACTTTGTATAATTGTATTGTTGTCCTTTGTATTTTTGTACTCGTTTCTATATAAGTCTCCCTACTGCGCAATTTTCGCCTCTAAAGAGGGTCAAAGAAACCGTAAATATACGACTTGTGAGGTTTCGGTGATCGTTACCAACCGCTCTTATTTACAAAAATATCAGGTTGGAATGTACAATCTTCTCCAATTCCAGCGCGCGTCAGAGTTCTGCTCATCAAATACCCACAAATTATGCCTCCGCTGAACAGAAACCAAATTTGAAGGATCGATTCTACAACTAATTTGCAAAACAAAAAATGTCTCCTAGCAATTTTTTTTAACCGACTCAAAATGCCTTTTGGTTTATTATTTTCAATAATTCTAAGGATTGAAATTTTGAAAACGCCCTAACTCAAAACATTTTGGTATAACGGTATTGTTTTTCGAACAATTTGAGATAGTTTTGCATTTTTAGAATTTTTAGAGACCACGCGGAGCTCTGTAGGACAAACCGTTCGCTCCCTACGAGAACTTAAGGGTTGGACTTACGATAAATCAGAAACACGAGTGTGAATCGCAATAAAGGACTCATCTCCGTTCAAATTTTAGCTGACCGAGATGCGATCGATGTTTTTCTTCATGCTGATTGGTGGTAACAATGGCAAAGCCGTGTTCCTTGCTGATGAGTCATCTATAAGGAAAAATTGTGTAATCATTTGCAGGATTTTTTACTGTTTTCGTGTTAAACCTTGCGGCACTAAGGTACGTAGATTCCAAAACGCTGCAAATCATTGCCCAAAGGTTTATTATTTTCTGTATACTCGTCTGCAAAAATACGGCTTTGGCATTGTCACTAACTACCAACCATAGGTAGGTGTTATGTCTGCGTGTCGGCGAGTGAAGGAGCTGACCTTCTCGCTGCGGCGTTTGTTTCTTCTTTAACTCCTACTCAACGAAGAGAGTGTTCCCTAGCCTAACATGCAGTGCTGTCGCATCGGCGGTTCATAACCACACCGAGGTGCTAAGCACTGTGGAGGCAGCTAGCCCGTCAGCCTCGGCGGTTCATAACCACACCGACGGGAAGACGGGATATTTACCTATTGAGCCTAGTACTTCGAGGAGATTCCTGTTTGAGGAGAAGGTTTGAGAGCGAAATGATAAAGGCGATAGACTTGACTAGATTGGCATAAGGGTGCATCCCTGAGTGAGCTTATATACTCATTTCTTTAGCTCGGGAGAGAGAGAGGTGGAAGGGTGACGTCATGTCGGTGTCTCCCCCGTACCTCGTCTCCCCCGGCGGGTGATGACTCACTCAGGGATCCTCCCGTCGGCTTCTTTATTTAAGAACTACGTATTGCTGATATGTGGGTCATAACATAGGTCCCCCTAGATCTTAACATATAGAAGGTTATTGTTGTTTTTATGAAAATACATTTGTTTTTACGAGTTGTCCAATGTACAAGTTTGATTGTATAAGTTTGAAGTTTGTGTATAATTTGAATTTTCATTTAAAGTAAATGCTGATGGATATCTTCAGTTTTTCTTGAATGGAGAATGTTGATTTGTATTCCGTGTAGATGTCGACTTCACGGAGTACGTTGTTGATGATCGTGAAAATGAAGCGTAGGGTCAGCACGCCGCCGGACGCTGGAATCCTTTGGCTTGCATAGCGTGACGCGCAGTGACGCCTAGTGGCCAGGCCAAAACGCATTCTCTTTTTAGAGAATGTTAGTGAAATTCGTAAAAATTGCCCGGACCGAACTTTTTGGGAATTTGAGGCAGGAGTCGCACGACGGCGTTTGTTCGGCCCGGGACTTGGGTGGGAGGAAATAGGGGTAGAGGAAAGGAAATTCTGGAGCGCAGCGTCAAACATGTCGTTGAAGGCGTTGATCTCCCCTATTTCCTCCAGTTGGAGTTGGGTGGCTCGCCGCGGAATATAGTCATCGCGGCGGCCCCCGTTGTGCGCTTTGATGAGCTGTTTGTTTGCAGCTGTTGGGTTGTCTTTGTCTTCTTGCGATTGCTGCATAGCTTGGTTGTTTTTCGATGTTGGCGGGCGTACTGGCCTCGTTGGTCGTCTTATGAACGGAGACGGAGTTTCCGGCGGTGTTCCTTCCTCCGCCGGTTTGCGAGGTTGTGCCATTTTTATCACAAGTTGTCGGAATTTCTCTTTGTCGAGGTTCTTCCCGTGGTTGATGTGTCTCGGGTGAATTCTGAGCGTCGAGTGGTGCCGAGTTGTTGGGCTGTCGAGGTACCTCGGATGTTTCTGAAGTGGGGGTAAACCCGTAGGCCGGTCGACACCTGTTTAAGGAAACTGTTACTTTTGACCCATTTACGATGATTGTGGCGGTTTTTTTCGTCGGTATTGGTGACGTAGTATGGGCCCGTGTACAAAGGCTTTAATCCTTTTTTGAGCGTCTCCTCACGCAGGTATATTTTCTTGGCCGTGTAGAAGGCGCTCGGAAATGAACGTTTCGGTTTGGGGTTTCTGTCGGGTTTAGCCTTGGAAGATATATCGGTAGGTCGGTGCTGAAAGATATCGGCGGGAAGTCGTAGCGGAGCTCGGAAAGCGCGTTCTGCTGCACTATATCCGTCGGAATATCTTACCGTAGTGCGTAGCCCCAGAAGAATTGTTGGGAGGTCTTTTGACCATGATGGTGAGGTGGCTGCCGTACGTAATGCGTTTTTTAAATCACGATGCCATCGTTCTATCTTCCCGTTCGATTCCGGATGATAAGCTGTTGTTCTATTTCGTTGAATTCCAAATTTCCGGAGAAACTCCGAAAATTCGGCGCTTTCGAACTGTCTCCCCTGGTCTGTGGTAATTAGGAGAGGGCATCCGTATCGGGAGATCCAGTGTTTGATGATGTTATCGATTATAGCTTTTGATGTGATCGTTCGCATTGGTACGCATTCTGGCCAACTTGTGTTTCTATCTATCATGGTTAATAGATATTTGTAACCCTCAGAGGATTCCAATGGTCCGACTAAATCTAAATGAACGTGCTCAAACGCCAAATTTTCCTCAAATTGTTGTGGAGTCGTTTTGGGGTGTCGGAATTCTTTGTACTTGGCGCACCGGTCGCATGCTTGGACCCAGTTACGCAGATCCGTGTTCATTTTTGGCCAAAACGCTCGTGCTCGAATTATATCCCTGGTTGCTCGTATTCCCGGGTGACTTAGGGAATGATAGTGCTGGAAAATTGTTCGGCGTAATTTGATGGGGATATACGGGCGAGGTTGATTCCCGGAGATATCGCACCATATTTTGCTTGTTGAATTCGGGATGGTTTGTTGCTCTAATCTTTTGTTATTGATTAGGTTTTGCAGTTCACTAGAGCTGTCTTGTTGTTGCTCTTGTGAAATTGTTTGTCCCGTAGGGAATGCAGTGAGTTCATTAAGTTCTGACGGTGAGGGTCGAGATAGCGCGTCTGCGACTATATTCGAAGTTCCCGGAGTGAAGCGGATGTCCGTTGTGAACTGACTAATGAACTCCATTTGGCGTAGGCGTCTTGGTGAGGCTGTTTTCCGATCTTGATGTAAGGAAGTCGTGAGGGGTTTATGGTCAGTTATGACGAAAAATTCGCGGCCTTCTATGAAGTCGCGAAAATGCTTTATGCCTTCGAAGATGGCTAAAAGCTCTCTGTCGAAGGTTGAGTACTTCTGTTGTGCGGGCGTTAAGGTTTTTGAGAAAAAACCTAGCGGAGATGTATTCCCGTTGATAGTTTGCTGAAGTACCGCCCCTATTCCGACCTCCGATGCATCGGTAGTGAGTGACAGCCTGCCCTTAGGTGAAGGGTGTGCCAAGAGTGCCGCTTTTTGTAGGTCCGATTTGCATTGGTTAAATGCTATTCGGCGTTGTTCTGTCCATTCAATCGGTCTTTTATCTTTTTTCTTTGATGGTTGCGGTATTGCTTCGACCAATGGTTGTTGATGAATGGCAGCGTGAGGTATATGGCGGCGGTAGAAATTTACCATTCCTAGAAATCGCCGTAGGTCCGTTACTGATGTAGGTAACGGGAAAGTTGTTAAGTTATCCACTTTTTTGGGAAGTGGTTTTATACCGTCTTTGTTGACGAGATGGCCAAGACACACAACTTCTGGTTGTGCCAGTACGCATTTCTCTTTGTTGACTGTGAGTCCTTCCGCCGCAAAGATGTTTAAGACCTGTTGTACGTGAGTCTTGTGTTCTTCGATGGATGTTGAAGCGATTAGTATATCGTCGAGGAAGCAGAAAACGAAGTTGAGACCGCGGAGTATCTGGTCCATATACCTTTGCCATGATTGAGCGGCGTTTTTCAGTCCGAAATTCATTTTACGATATTCGTAAAGGCCGAATGGTGTTATAATGGCAGTTTTAGGTATATCTGCTGGATTTACGTCGATATGGTGAAAAGCTCTCGATATATCTAGTGTAGTGAACACAGTACATCCGTGCAGGTGTGAAGAAAAATCTCGTAGGTGTGGGACAGCGTATCGGTCACCGATAGTTCGCTCATTTAATCTGCGATAGTCACCACAGAAGCGCCATGTCCCATTTGGTTTAGGGACGGCATGTAATGGGCTTGCCCACGGAGATTTTGATGGTTGTATAATGCCATCTTTGAGTAGCTGCTCGAAGCTTTCCTTCGTTTGTCGGAGTTGTTCCGGATGGAGGCGGCGGCTTTTTGCAGTGACTGGAGGTCCTCTAGTCTCGATATGATGTTTTATCGATGAGAGAAGCGAAGACGGTCGTTGTGCTGGTTCGTATTTTGCCAGCATTGTTGTAAAGGCCGGAGGAGTTGATTTGGTTGATACTCCGGTGTTGATCGTGTTCACGTATCCCGGTATCGGGCGTCGTGAATGAGGATTGTAGAGTTGTCTATTTTTGAGATCGACATGTAAGCCGAAGTAACTCAAAAAGTCTGCGCCGATGATCGGACGTTTGACGTCGGCGACGATGAATAACCATTCATAAGCCTCATTTTCGAGGATTACTTTTGTACGGAATTGTCCGTATGTTGCGATGGAGGTACCGTTTGCTGCGAAGAGAAGCTGGTCGTGTGTTCTTCGTTTCCAATGTAGAAGGTTGTTAGGGATGATTGAAATGCTGGCTCCTGTGTCTACGAGAAATGGGATGTTATTTTTCCGGCATTTGACAAAAAGTCGGTTGGAAATGTCGGTGTAGGAGGTGCCCGCCTTGTTAACAGGCGGGCCTCCTAGTTTTCCTGCCAGGACACAGATTTGAATGAGCACGGTTTCGTACATTTCAATGCCTTCTTTTTAAAGGTGAAATGGTACCAGCAGAGTCCTCCTTTCCGTGCCGGTGATGGTGTGCGGCTACGCGGACGTCGTTTCGCCGGCTGTTGTGCCCGAGAGGTCGGCTTCCTATCGACCGTTTCGGTGTGAGGGTCGATTTGGTGGACGGAAGTTGTCATGCACATCTCGTGGGCTGCGTCGGCGATAGGTGCGAGGTACTCTGCGTCTTTCGTCATCCACGGAGCGATGGTTGTTTGTACTTCAACCGGGAGGGCTTTTATCCAGAAGGCCTTTGTCAGGTCTTGTGGCATTAGGTCCCCCAGTTGATGCTTCATCTTCCTTAGAAGTTGGGAAGGTTTCTGGTCCCCCAGGTGTTGTTGTTGGGTGAGGGCCGTGATCCGTTGATGACGGGATGGCTCGAAGATGTCGATGAGCCGAGCCTTGAGGTCGTCGTAAGGCCTGACGAGTTCGGTTGCAGTGAGGTCCGCTGTTTGCACTGCTACGTCGTATGGGAGCAGAGGGAGCGTCCTGGTAAACCTGGCCCTTTGAGTGTTGATGTGCGCGCCGGTGTAAGCTGCATCGAGTTGAAGGAACCATAGTCGAGGGTCGTCCCTGTAGAACGGTGGTAGTGTCAAGGGGATTGACACTTTGGCGGCCTCTGCGAAGTCAGGTTGCGGCGGTGGCGCGGGAACTCCGTTGTCGTCCATCTCTTGTGCCGAATAGGAAGTTAAAAACGTGCGGGGTCACCACTGTTATGTCTGCGTGTCGGCGAGTGAAGGAGCTGACCTTCTCGCTGCGGCGTTTGTTTCTTCTTTAACTCCTACTCAACGAAGAGAGTGTTCCCTAGCCTAACATGCAGTGCTGTCGCATCGGCGGTTCATAACCACACCGAGGTGCTAAGCACTGTGGAGGCAGCTAGCCCGTCAGCCTCGGCGGTTCATAACCACACCGACGGGAAGACGGGATATTTACCTATTGAGCCTAGTACTTCGAGGAGATTCCTGTTTGAGGAGAAGGTTTGAGAGCGAAATGATAAAGGCGATAGACTTGACTAGATTGGCATAAGGGTGCATCCCTGAGTGAGCTTATATACTCATTTCTTTAGCTCGGGAGAGAGAGAGGTGGAAGGGTGACGTCATGTCGGTGTCTCCCCCGTACCTCGTCTCCCCCGGCGGGTGATGACTCACTCAGGGATCCTCCCGTCGGCTTCTTTATTTAAGAACTACGTATTGCTGATATGTGGGTCATAACAGTAGGTACTGCTGCTGATACTACGTTCTACTCATTCTAATCTTCTAGGATCAACGACGACTTTCGACGTTGATGAGAAAACCATCACCCAAGTAGCAAGGAAGTGGGATCATGAAAAAAATTAGGCAAGTCCAATAGAATAATTTTCAATTAATAGTTTAATTAGTAGTCTATATTATTTAAAACAAACTTGAATATATTGATATGACTTTTGTACTACCTAGTCAAAATAGTGAGCTTATTTTAACAATTAAAGTTGATTTTTTTACTATATGAAACCACATCGAAAGCCTCAGTAGAACTACATAAGCCAACCCGCAATGCAGAGTTGGTAATAGGAACCTTATAATGTATAAAACGGATATAAAGTACAGTAGTCGTGTTTCTATGAGCAATGAATTATATGAAGAACGAAGTGGTCATGTTTACGACGTCCCACAGTAAGACTTGGGCGTCCTTATGCAATTGATCTGGGGTAAAATTGGACAACACTTACCAGAATAAAAACCACACACCAATCCGTTTTGGAGCATTCTGAATCCAAATCCGCGAAAAAACGATGGGTGTATGTCTGTGTGTGTGGGCGCGCATGTGTATGTGTGTGTGTGTGTGTGTGTGTGTGTGTGTGTGTGTGTGTGTGTGTGTGTGTGTGAGTGAGTGACAAAATCTTGTGTCGTCTACCCAGGCCGTAGTTCTCAACCGATTTTCGTGGTTCTTTTTTGTACGACACGGAAAACCATCTAGTTGTGCACTAGGTCATCGGAATTTCGAATTGGAGTGAAGGAGGAGTTAATGCTCAGAAAACGCTCGTTTTGTGGCATAATTTTGTGTTGTCTGCCCAGGCCTTAGTTCTCAACCGATTTTCATGGTTATTGTTTTGTTTGATGCGGAAAACTATTCAGTTGTGCACTACGTCACCGGAATTCCGAATTGTGCCTGTTAAGGCGGTGGAAAGGGGGGTTAATGATTAAAAAACGTGCGTTTGCGAGCATAATCTTGTAAACTCTGTAAAAGCCTCAATTTCTAACCGATTTGCGTGTTTCTTTTTTTTTTTTTGTTCGACTCAGAAATCTTCCAAATTGCTCATTATTTCACCAGAGTATCAAAATTAGCAAGGGGAGGTCCGGGTGGGTCGATAATATTCACAAAATATTCGATTTTTCAATAATTCGGTTCTTTCATAGCTTACTGATTGTACCCAAGCATTGACATTGAGGACAAATTCTCATTATACCGCCGGATTTTCATGAATTATTCTCTGCACCACCATAGAACTAATAGTGGTGCCACCATGGTGCCAGGGAACCATAAACCGCATACGTCGTGAGTTTTTAGGACGTCCCACAGTAAGACTTGGGCGTCCTTATGCGATCGATCTGGGGTAAAGTTGGACAACACTCAACAGAAAAAAAAAACGTCTGCCAAGTTGGGTGGGCAGTATAGCTTCCTCACTCATTGTAAAATGGACGTATAGAATCAGTTGGCGAAAAAATTATGATTCAAAGAGTTATTGAATACCAAAATATTGGCGATAATATGCGGGATAGGGTTGCAGGTATTAATGTTTATAATAGTGTTGTAAATAGTTGTGGTATATAAACCACTGAAATAAAAGAACGAAAGAGTGTAGGTATAAAATAAACTTACGAAGTTATGACGATAATGATTATTATTATTCAATACTAAAACTATAATAGGTGTACGTATTAGGATAATGGGTATTAATTTGTTATATACTCGTAATTTGAGTTTTGTTTATAATTAAACGTAGAATTTTATTATTTTATTTAGCGGTCCACCGTCTAGGACCTAACCCACACAATCCCTGAAAATTTCATCGAAATTGGTTGAATAGTTGCGGAGTTTTGGTTGTAACAATAAATTTAAAGTTCGCGCATGCGCAGCGGCTATTGCTTGACCAATTTGATTGAAACTTATAGGGTGTCTCTTAGAAGTTAGTCCCTAACTAACCTCCAAATTTGAGCAAAATCGGTTCATTAGAAACCGAGAAACCGAGGTTCCAGGAAATTCACGTTTGCGCATGCGCACTCGCTCCTATTGGTCCGAAGGTGCTGAAATTGATAGGAGACCGTCTAGGACTTAACCCGCACAATCCCTGAAAATTTCATCAAAATCGGACCACAGGTTGGTATAGTTTTGCCCGGGACAAGGATTGACCACAGACAGACCGACAGACCGACAGACCGACAGACAGACAGACAGACACGGAACCAAAATTGTTCGGGAAGCTCTAAAACGCAAAAAGCAAGTGGAAATTTTGATTTTGGAGGACATTTTTTTTTCACTTCTTTCACGAATACAAAGCTTCCCTACCTTCGGTAGTGAGGAAGCAAAAAATAACCACACAGTAATCCGTTTTAGACCATTCTGAATCCAAATCCGCGAAAAAAACCATAGGTGTATGTCTGTGTGTGTGTGTTTATGTGTGAGTAGGTGTGTGTGTATGTGTGTGTGTGTGTAACAAAATCTTGTGTACTCTGCACAGGTCTTAGTTCTCAACCAATTTTCCTGGTTCTTTTTTTGTTCGTCGCGGAAAACTATCTAGTTGTGCACTACGTCGCCGGAATTTCGAATTTTGCCTTTTAAGGGGAGGAAAGGGGGGGTTAATGCTCGAAAAACGTTCGTTTTTGGGCAAAATCTTGTGTACTCTGCCCAGGCCTTACTTCTCAAACGATTTTCGTGGTTCTTTTTTCGTTTGACGCGGAATACTATCTAGTTGTGCACTACGGTGCCGGAATTTTGAATTTTGCTTTTTAAGGGGGGGAAAGGGGGGGTTAATGCTTACAAAACGTGCGTTTGCGTGCATAATCTTGTAAACTCTGCCCAGGCCTCAATTTCCAACCGATTTGCGTGTTTCTTTTTTTGTTTGACTCAAATAACTTCCGAGTTGTACATGATTTTACCAGAGTACCAAAATTCGCAAGGGGAGGAGATGAGTGGGGGATAATATTCACAAAATATCCGATTTTTCAATATTTCGGTTCCTTTACTGCTTACTAATTGTACCCAAGCTTTGAAATTGAGGAAAAATTCTCATTATACCTCCGGATTTTGATGAATTATTCTCTGTACCACCATGGAACTAATAGTGGTGCCACCATGGTGCCAGGATATGGTGCCATGATGCCATAAACCGCTTATTTCGTGTTTTTTTTTTTTTTTTTGTGGTTCACCTTGAATACGGATGTGAACTTCGACGGACTGCCTACCAAAACTAACAGATGAAAGTTCAATGTTACGACGTATTTCCGCTTTGGTGCCAGACTGGCACCATTGTTGGCGTTGGGGAGGTGTTGGGGGGGGGGGGGGGGGTGAACTCGAATTGGCGTTGGGGAGGTGGTGGGGGGGGGGGGGGTGAACTCGAATTCGTATGTTGGGTACCGTAGATCATGGATTTTAACATGCTCTTCAGATTCGAGGCTCCCATGCCGCTAGAAATGTTAAGTGGATAATGGTGGGGGGGGGGGGGGGTCAGTATTTCTTGCCTAAAGTAATAAATAAATTACATCGAGTGAAACAGTTTTATCACTTAACAACTGGTTGAACTGATCTAATGCTCATCCAATGGGACGTCCCCTGGAATGCATGCATTACTAAACAATATGTTTTCGTGTTTCACCTTGAATACGGATCTGAACTTCGAAGGACTGCCTACCAAAACTAATAGATGAAAGTTCAACGTACCGACGTATTTCGGCTTTGGTGCCAGACTGGCACCATTGGTGGGGGGGGGGGGTGAACTTCCCTTGTTTGGTATCGTACATCATGGGTGCTCTTCACATTCGAGGCTCCCATGCCGCTAGAAATGTTATGGTGGATACGGGGGGGGGGGGGAGACCACTGTTTCTTGCCTAAAATACTAAATAAATAAAAAGAAACAGCTTTATACCTTACCTACTTGTTTAAATTGATCTAATGCTAATGATTGTGAGGGTATTATAATGTAATATAGTATCTTATACTAAACAAGGAAAGCATAAAAAGGTATGAGGCGTGACTGTAAAGATTCTTCAATAAACATTACTATTTTGCATGTGAACGCCGCACAGGGGGCCTTATTAGAGACTATAGAAATAAGCAACATTGCATGTACTATCCAGCTTCCTCGGACTACAGAAATTATTTTATCATCTTGAGGAAAGTAATGATAGAATAACTTTGCTTCACGATCTAGAATAGAAAAATTCTGACGGTTATAAGAGTAGTTTATTTATACGTATCGAACAAAAACTCTATATAAAATTAATTACAACCTTAATAATAAATTAAATACCGATTTGTCTCGGTTTCTGTTCTGTTTTTGGAAATAATAAAGTATGTAAGCAGGTACTCACTTCAAGATAGAGAGCCATATCGAAGTTCATAATTCCTCTATAGTTCCACGAAAGCCCTTTGCGAGCTACTATCAAAGGCAAAATTAAATTTCTGCTTGTTTTGGGCGCAAGTCGATACCATTTGTTGTTGTAAATAGAATTGTATAGTACATCACTCTGAAAATCAATCATTTTTCTCATATTCATACAGCTGATACGTCCTTAAACAGTACAAAAGGTTCCTACCACCTCAACTCAAAAATTGCATGTAATCGATCGGAACAAAACCCTACACGATAAGTTTTGTTTCTATCGATTTTCAAGTGGTAGTAAACTTTTCTCACAAGAATAACATGGGCATTGAGGGTCCCAGGGTCACGCCAGAGGTCAAGCCGAGGCACGTCTTAGAAATGTTACAACCTTGAATGCACACCGGATAAATGTTCTTCCTGTCAGTAGTCGAGAAGTCGTATCCACTTATCTAGGACGAACATTGGGTCCACCAAGGCTGGCTCGTACCATATGCTTGGCTGACCAGCCATGCCATATCCCACGCCTGGCAATCGTTGCCACTATCACCTTTATTTGATTCCGCTGTTGTTAGCATGCTATGCTGCATTCTCTATTAGTGTGTCAACTTCATGTTTCTGAATTTGGCAGTATTGAAGTCTGTAAGCGATCTCTGTTCAGAGCCAGAGACCACCTAGACATGAATAATGAAGGCTCCTCTTGGTGTTACCAACAAAAGAATTAAAAGAAATACTAAGTTCCATATCTTTGATAGTGAAAGAAAGAGTAAAATTAGGTACAAAAGGTCGAACAAGTATCAAGTAAACTATCACACCAAACCGATCAACTTGGCCCTAAGGACTAAGTAGAAATTAGTTGTTTTGAGAAGTATTAGCGTTTATATACTGACCATTAAAGAAACTCGATGGCCACTGTAGCAAAAGTAAATTGGGTTTGTTAACATGCATATATACGTAATGAAGTATTTGCTGAAACTCGTAGTGTTGTCCAGGCCGACCTGCGAAGAGTAAGATTAAAGTACACTAAGCAATACAGAGTCTCCAGATTGGTGGGATCCAAGATTAATTTTCCCTCATATCGTAACCCCATCATTTGCTTTTGATTTGTTATTTTCAATAATGAACCGCTGGAGTCGATCAAGAGAAAAAAAAAGTAAAACCCTCCCAAAAATTTGATGATCTCAGTCGGTCGCCATTCGTTCCTCGTTCCGAAATTGAAGGGGCAAACCCCCTTTTTCATCTACCTCTGTTTGAAACCTACCTAAATGTTTCTTCTACCTTTTTGTTCTATTTAAATTTGAAATTTTAAAGGACTTCAGAAATTTATTAGTGTACGGCCCTAGAGAATTGAAAACTGAAATATTGCCGCTGGAATCATCAAAATCGAAAAATAATTGCCAGATAAATATGGGTAAAACCGTTTATTCAGAAGTTTTCACATTTCTCTTCAGCAATTATTCTATTTTGATGATTCCGGCGGCAATATTTAAGTTTTTTAATTCCCTAGGGCCGCGCACTAATGAATTTCTAAAATCTTTTAAAATTTCAAATCTAGGAACAACTTTCTAAGTTTTCGCCCCTTCAATATCGCGAAATACTAGGAACGAACGGCGACCGACTGAGACCCCCTATCAACCTTTTCAAATTACCTAGAATTCGAAAATTGGTTCAAATGTAATCGAAAAAGATTTTGAATAGTAATTTTTGGGAAAAAGATTAGCCACGGGCGGACAAGGAACCAAAGTTGTTCAAAAGACTCTGAAAAGCGATACTTACCCAAAATGTTTTTGACCATTCTTCATTTTTTCTCCTTCTATGTCGCCGAATCATCAGTCTGAGAGACCCGGGTTCGATTCCATGCCGTGTAAATTTGTTGAATTAGGTACATGTTTATTCATAATTTTGTTGTTGAAATTTTATGTCACGGAACAACGAATTTCTTTTAACTTATCTACAATTTGTTTTTGCCTGCTTTTAGCAGACTTTTTAGCTAGTCACTAATAACGTGATTACAATATCGAATCATGGATCAACCAGACTGTTTTCTCCATTATAAATCTTCATTTTTTTAAATTATCCTAAACACTAAAGGATGTATAAGCAAAGTATGCAATCGTAAATAATCCAGGAACATCTTTCGTTCATATCTTACCCTCATTAATAAGAATCCTGCAATACTGATGTACTGCAAAGCGAAAAATGTGTCAGCAAAAATTGTTATCCCAAGGATGTCGTTCGTCTCTTTTGTTATTCTGAAACCACAAAAATTATTTGAGACCTGATATTCCCGATGGTAATTATTTAAAGGGATTTGTGAATGTAGAGTTTGTTATATTTCACTTTCTTATTAAATAATATGTACAATAAAGGATAGTAGGTGTATGTACTAACCCTATGACTTCAGTGTGCCATTTGATAGTTTGTTTCAACAAATAGTCGGCATTCGTCTCATCAATTTTCTCGAATCTTTCTGCTATTTTCTTCACCAATTCAGAAGTCGTTTGAGACAATGTGGAGAAAAGAACATTTGTGCATACCACAATGATGCAACAACCGAAAAATTGAAAAACTTCATACCACACGACAGCGTGAATGTTATTTTTCTTTTCAAAAGGCAGGGCCACTTCAAACGGCACAGGATCTTCAACCCCTCGAAAATAGTATTTGACGTAGGTCATTACGACAGCGTTCGAGAGAAACACTATACCAATAACTTCAAAGAGATAGGCCCAGTTATCACACCTCCTTGCCAAAGCTGGGAGGAACACCTCATCGAATTCTTCCTCCATCTGTCGAAGTAGTGATTCGATTTTGTCTATTAATGAAAACAACCTCTTCTTCCTGGCCGTCAGTATAATGATTCGAACCGTCATAGACATCGTTGAGATTATGATAAGAACGCATTCCAGTTTAAAGTAAATGTCATTGTCTTGAATTATGTTCAGAAGCGTGGTGATCGCTATGAATTCGACGCCGATAATTATGATGATGAAGTTCCAAGTAGTCCAGAGGTAGGATTTGATGCCGGAGGTCGAATCGGCGAATCCCAGGACTTTCAATGCCAAATTTAGAGATTTGAATACAGCAACCGATTCAGACATTTCTCCCGAATGAGGACAATTACCTTCCTGAGGTTGAAAAACAAACAGAGTAAAATGAAAAGTAATAGGTACAAAAAGATCTATAAAATAGCTAGCTCATCTAAAATGAAACGACGCTTCATTCTTACGTATCAGTGTGGGTTGCGCACCATAGGAGTTTTTACTTTTTCGGTTTTTGACATCAAGATCGAATTAAACACCCTTTATTCCCTTCCTAAGTATTTATTTCATTAAAGATTAGACCCGGTAGACCGACACTGAACCAAAGTTGTTCAACAAGCTCCGATTTTGGAGGACTCCAATTTTGTTGTCCTAGTGCACGAGTTCAAAGCTTCCCTATCCGATTGTGATGAAGCAAAATATAGCCAGGAGAATTAATTAAGCCCTCATTGATTAGGACAACGCTGTTGCAGTTCTTACGTAGCAATGTACCTATATTGTTTACCCTTAGAAGTGACCTACATCAACCAAAATCTTCGGGGCACAACTAGACCCCAAATGGAGCCTACATACCAAATTTCATCGAAATCGGTCAATGCTAAGTGGCTTAATTGCCGCGTACGGCGTACGGCGGACCAACAGCCAAATTTTTATTCGATTTTTGGATTCTACGTACGTTGAAACGTAAACCATCGAATTTTGAGGGGGTGTTAAATTTTTTTTTTTTTTTTTTTGGTCGATTCCGAAGGTTCATTATTGAAAATAATAAACCAACATTTGGCCGTCCGTCCGCCGTACGCGGCACTTTCCCCACTTAGCATTGACCGATTTTGATGAAATTTGGTGTGTAGGCTCTATCAGGGGTCTAGTTGTGCCCCGAAGATTTTGGTTGATGTAGGTCACTTCTAATGGTTCAAAAATGAATTTTAAAATTTTGGTAACGCTCAAAATATTTTGTTATAAAGGTATTTTTTCTTCAATTTAAGATTCTATAGAATTTTAAAAAAAAATTTCGACCACGCGGAGCTCCGTAGGACAAACCGTTCGCTCCCTACGAGAATTTAAGGGTGGGACGTTCGATAAATCAGAAACACGATTGTGAATCGCAAAAGAGGCCTAATCTCCGTTCAAATTTTAGCTGACCGAAATGCGATCCAAGTTTTTCTTCATGTTGGATGATTGGTGGCTTTGCAGACGAGTGATCAATATAGAAAAATGATAAACCATTGTGTAATAATTTGCAGCGTTTTTTCAACAAGGGTTGACTGACCAACAGACAGACGAGGAATCAAAGTTGGTCAAAAAGCTCAGACACGCAAAATGCGAGCTCGGAAATGAATTACAGAGGTCTCCAATTTCGTTAGTCTGTTGCACCAATTCGAGACCCCTATCTTCAATAATTCTCACAATTATTGTGAGAAAGAAAAATACATTCAGGAGACATTAATTTAGTACTTGTTGATATAACTGCCAAGTCTTATCAAGTGAAGTTATCCAGAGTATGTATTGATGTCCCCTGTGTGCTTATAAAGATGTGTCTGTCTGGTACTTGAATATATAACTATATATACTTACTTATATTCAACTTCTAAACAAATTTCACTGTTGAAGTAAGAAGCTATTGTATGATGTTGGCGAAGTATTTGAACTGATACTCATTGCTCAGCGGATCTCGTTATTCTCTCGAAAAGTCCTTTACATTATTGAAAAGTACTCGTTTCCGTAAAAGTCTCCCTACTGCGCAATTTTCGCCTCTAATGAGGTTCAAAGAAACCGTAAATATACGACTTGTGAGGTTTCGGTGATCGTCACCAACCGCTCTTATTTACAAAAATATCAGGTTGGAATGTACAATCTTCTCCAATTCCAGCGCGCGTTAGAGTTCTAAGACACTGCTCATCAAATACCCTCAAATTATGCCTTCGCCGAACAGAAACTAAATTATAACGTGA
This sequence comes from Apolygus lucorum, assembly GCA_009739505.2. Taxonomy (NCBI): domain Eukaryota; kingdom Metazoa; phylum Arthropoda; class Insecta; order Hemiptera; family Miridae; genus Apolygus; species Apolygus lucorum. The sequence continues at coordinate 55,371,489 of CM019180.2, read as the reverse complement.
TGATGCAAGTAACTACCTACATGCACAGGATGTCTGCCATTGGGATGAACCAAACTTCTAGGATCGATTCTACAACTAATTTGACCACAAAAAATGTCTCGTAGCAATTTTTTTTAACCGACTCAAAATGCCTTTTGGTTTATTATTTTCGATAATGAACGTTTGAAATCGACCAAGAAAAAAAATGTTTTAACCTCCCTCAATTGTTGGTTCATGTTTCAAAGTACGTAGAATCCAAAAATCGAATGATAGTTAGAATAGGCCATCCGTCCGCCGTACGCAGTACTCGGCACTTTCCTCAGGTAGCATTTTGACCAATTTTGATGAAATTTGGTACGTGGGCTCCATTTGGGGTCTAGTTGTGCCCCGAAGATTCTCGTTGATGTAGGTCACTTCTAAGGGTTGAAAAATAGGGAATGAAATTTTGAAAACGCCCTAACTCAAAACATTTTGGTATAAAGGTATTGTTTCCCCGTCAATTTGAGATAGTATAGAATTTTTAGAGACCACGTGGAGCCCTGTATGACAAAATGTACGCTCCCTACAAGAACTTAAGGTTGGGCTTACGATAAACGATTATTATTGTTTTTCGAACAATTTAAGAGAGTTTGGCATTTCTAGAATTTTTAGAGACCACGCGGAGCCTTGTGGGACAAACCGTTCGCTCCCTACGAGAATTTAGGGGTTGGACGTACGATAAATCAGAAACACGAGTGTGAATCGCAAAAGAGGCCTAATCTCCGTTCAAATTAAAGCTGACCGAAATGCGATCGATGTTTTTCTTCATGTTGGATGGTTGGTGGCCTTGCAGACGAGTGATCTATATGAAAATAATAAACCACTGTGTAATAATTTGCAGCGTTTTTTTGTTCGACGCGGAAAACTATCTAGTTATGCACTACGTCGCCGAAATTTCAAATTTTGCTTTTTAAGGGACGAAAAGGGGGGTTACGCTCAAGAAACGTGCGTTTTTGGTCATAATCGTGTGTCGTCTGCCCAGCCTTTAGTTCTCTACCCTTTTTAGAGGTTCTTCTTTTTGTTCGACGCGAAAAACTATGTAATTGTGCACTACATTGCCGGAATTTTGAATTTTGCATTTTACGGGGGGGAAAGGGGCGGTTAATGCTCAAAAAACGTGCGTTTGCTGGCATAATCTTGTAAACTCTGCCCAGGCTTCAATTTCGAAACGATTTGCGTGTTTCTTCTTTTGTTCGACTCAAATAACTCCTGAGTTGTACATGATTTCACCAGAGTATCAAAATTCGAAAGGAGGGGGGGCGAGTGGGGGGATAATATTCACAAAATATCCGAATTTTCAATATTTCGGTTCCTTTACTGCTTGCTAACTGTCCCCAAGCTTTGAAATTGAGGAAAAATTCTCACTATACCTCCGGATTTTCATGAATTATTCTCTGTACCACCATGAGGCTAATAGTGGTGCCACCATGGTGCCAGGACACCGCATATTTCGTGGGTGTTTCTGTGTTTCACCTAGAATACGGATGTGAACCTCGACGGACTACCTACTAAAACGACGTATTTCCGCTTTTGACTGATGGGGGGGGGGGGGTGAACTCGAATTCGCATGTTGGGTATCGTAGGTCATGGATTTTAAAATGCCTCCAGATTCGAGGCTACCAGGCCGCTAGAAATTTTATGGTGGATAAGGGTGAGGGGGGTCACTATTTCTTGCCTAAAGTAATAAATAAATTACATCGAGTGAAACTTATCCAATGGGACGTACCCCGGAATGCATGCATTACTAAACAATATGTTTTCTTATAAACTTGATTGTGAAGGTGTGAAGGCATTATGGTGTGGTAGGTAGTACCTTCCAATGGTTGGTAGGTAAACAAAAAGTTGGTAGGTAAAAAAATGTTGGTAGGTAAAAAAAGTTGGTAGGTAAAAAAAAGGTTTCTGTACTCAAAAACGCTGCAAATCATTGCCCAAAGGTTTATTATTTTCTGTATAGATCACCCTTCTATATAGATCCCTCCCTACCAACCGTAGGTACCTACTAACTACTAGGGCATTTTTGAAAATTGCAACCCTTCATTTCAATTTGGTTGGTGGTTGGGTTTGAAATTTTCAAAAATGCCCTAGTAGGTACCTACGGTTGGTATGGAGGGATCTATACAGAAGTGTGATCTATACAGAAAATAATAAACCTTTGGGCAATGATTTGCAGCGTTTTTTGAATAAACCAAAGACAAATCAAAGATTAATAAATCTTCCTCTCACTCCCATAGTAATTTATTTCCGCAAGAACTCTTCACCTATCAACTATCAGTACACCACCTGTTGGTAACATTTAACTGAGGTACTACATTTCTCCTCTCCTCTCATCCTAATATTGAACCCTCAACTCCTGTTTGTTCCGGAGGTCAACATAAGATTGTAAACGAGGCATCTCAACTCTTCACTCCATCGAATAATTCTTTGAAGAGTCCTTTAGCCATAGTGGCTGTAAGGCGTTTCTTCGTTCAAAGTGTTGAGGGGATATTGCCACAGTCTATCCCCCTTAGCATAACCACTTCGAGTTTATTAGTGTGTTCCAATCGTCTATCAAAGTGTTCTGCAATATTTGGCTTCACGAGTGACAATTTTGTTCTTAATTTCCTAAAAAACATCATAGAATATGGGCGTTCTTAGTGTTCTGGGCGGGATTTCCTGGATCTGACAAGTCTTCATTTCCTGTCGACTGCTCCAAGAACCAGCACACCTCTATTCGAAATAACGCACAGCTCAAACATTTTTCTGTACACCGTACGCGGCACTTTCCTTAGTTACCATGGACCGATTTTGATGCAAAGATGCAATTTGGTATATGGGATCCATTTAAGGTCTAGTTGAGCCGCTATTGGTTAGAGCCAGTGTTTTCTATGGGGTGAAAAATAGGGGCTGTAATTTTCAAAATCGCTATAACTCGAAAACTCCCGATATAATGGTATTCTACTTCTCCCCAATTGAGAATAGAATTGAAATTTTAGAATCTAATGAGACCACTCGTAGCTATGTAGTTCAAATAGTTCGCTCTCCAGGATTTTTATTTTATTTTCGGATTTTACATACATTCATCGAATTTTGAATGGTGGGGGGGGGGGGGCAATTTTTTTCTTGTTCGATTCCAAAGGTTTTGTTTTTTAATACAAAAAATTCCATTTAAATTGGAAAACATTGAATGTGACTGGAGAGTGCAGCCAAGTACCTCCTTCTCGATCGGTTATTATCTAGTGTAAACCAAACATCACCGTCTGGACTGGTAGCCCATAGCCCCCTTCTCCACCCATACACTGAGTTTTCCATGCTTAAAAGCCACCCTCGGTAAAAAGTCACCACTCCTCCCCCATGCCCCATTTTAAACCCCTTTTTAAACCCTATCCCCGCTCCCTACGTCCGATCCCCTTTTCAGCTTCTTTTATCGGGTACAAAACTCCATTTCCCAACTAATTAAAGGGAATAAGGGGGCCACCCGACTGAAAGTACCCCCACTCGCCCAAAAACCGGCCTTTACCGCCCCATTTTGGGCCACAATCGTATATACGTTCGGTTTTCCCTGCTCTTTCCTCCTTCCATCCCAAAAAAGACGTGAACTAGTTAGTAATTAAATCCTTCCAGATTTTCATTTAATATTTTCCATTGCTTCCCCTCTCCACAATCGTCGTTTATTCGAATCCCCCTCAACGACTCTCAATATGAAACTGACTTTTCAAAGTGTTCGAAAAACAGTGCAAACCGGTATTTAAAATAACCCAGATTGAATTAAAATCAATTTGTGACACGCGTAATGGAGTTTTTAGGGGATTATTTTTCCAGGAAGTATTATTTTCAATAATGAACCTTTGGAATCGAACAAGAAAAAAATGTTTACCTCCTTTCCCAGGATCAGAACCCTTCACAATTTATAGAGAAGTTTAGAACTTAGGTTGTGAATAGAGATTCTTAACTATTAGGAAGCAAAACAGGTTTTGAGTTTTGAGTAGGCAAACTTCTGGGATAAACGAGAAACTAAACTTCGGAGTTTTAGAATATATCATTTACAGATGGGCAGACCAAGGGAGAGGAGTTTAGCCCTTATAAGGGAAAGACGTCGTCCCTATAAGGGAAGGACGTCGAGGTGTTGAATCTTGTGTTGAAGCTGTGTTGAAGCTTGTTCTGCATATCGTTTGAGCGTTTATTATTTAATTATGAATATTCAGTATGGTTCTCTATATACCTCCCCCAATCATTAGTAATATACCCCAAGCCATTCATTAGTAATTTTCACTACCTATTTAGCCTAATGAAAAAAAAAAAGATTTTTTGGAAGTTGGAAGGAGGTATTAAAGAGAGCATTGCGTAGGAAATTTTCCTATTTACAGAGTTTTCTTGTTTAAAGAGATGTCAGCTCCAGGTCCCACAAAGCTACGCCACCACTCGTTCCTGAGCATCCATCATTTTTATTGGTCGAATTACAGGTATCTTACTCACACCAGACCACATACTGACCTAGCATAACATACCAGTCACCAGGAAATGGTGGCCCCAATAATTTCAACTGACCGGATGTATTTTGTACGTATGCAGTAGGCCCATTTAGTATTCTTGGAATTTGGTAGCATCAATGTCCGCTTAAAATCTCCTCCACAACCGCACTGGTTTCCTTCTATCCACCTTCCTCAAGAAATACAACTTCGCTCGGTTCTTGAAATGGAGTCCAGGAGGCAAAAACAATAACAGCTAGTCACCATTAGAGCTTTTTCATGCAGGCTGTTTTAATTATATAGTTGAGGCCGTGTATTTAGAGTAAGGATCCGTCAGGTGGGGCTTGAGCGGCAGATGTTACTCAGACAGGCCTACCACGTTGGTACCGACAATTTAATGTTACAATTAGCCTCCTTCGGGTGCCTCTCACAGAATGAAACGATCTCGTTGAAGCTTTTGTAATTAGTATGAGTGAAAAAAAGACGAAAACCAGGTGGGCACTGCTAAACACACGTATTGAGTAACGGCCGAGCTAAATTTTTCGTAGTAGCGGGGTGTGCCAACAGTAATTAGTGTGTGAACAGAGCTGCGTAGTTATCTTTACAAAGGAACTTGAGTGAAGTACGTTTCAGAATGAACTGTTGTTGGTTTGAAGGAAGTTTTTCCAATTGTTTACCTGACCCAGAAGAAGTAGGTTTCCAGGTCATTTCTACAAAAATGAAGATGCTAGAATATTTATTGATACTTACGAAATTTCGAAAAACACGAGGTAAGTGTTTGCGTACAAAATGTTTATAATAACAATCGAAAAGACGAGATCGTTAGCCAGGAATTTCGGACAACCCTAAGGGGTCTAAATTAAAAAAAAAAAAAAGGTCCAAAAACCGTGTTTTTCCTTTTTTTGTGTGGATATTACCACCATAATTATACCATTATATTGGTATATTCGGATCCGGCATAAAATTTCCAATTAAAGTGCAATTTTAAAAATCGAAAATAGTCCAAAAATTGTAAACATATACTTACATAAATATTACATAATATATATTAGGAACACATGCGTAAATTATTTTTCGGAAAGAATATAAATTTGTTCATTTTGGTTTATTATCTTCAATAATGAACCTTTGAAATCGACAATGAAAAAAATATTTAACCCCCCTCAAAATTTGATGGTTTACGTTTCAAGGTACGTAGAATCCAAGACGCTGCAAATCATCATTGCCCAAAGGTTTATTAGTTCCTGTATAGATCACCCTTCTGTATAGATCACTGGTTCTCCATCAATAGCATCTACCACCTTTGTATTCTTCCTTTGACCTTCCCTCTCAAATTTCAGCTTCCTGCGTTCAATAGGATTGAAAATGGCTTTGGAGCTCACTCAGCTGATCAGTGATCTGAGGAGTGAAGAAGATCTCCTCGAATGCTGGTGACGCCTGCAAGAGCACTGTTCAGCTGAGTGAGCTCCGAACCCTTTTTAATCCTATTGAACGCAGGAAGCTGAAATTTGAGAGGGAAGGTCAAGGGAGAATACAGATGGTGGTAGGTGCTATTGATGGAGAACCAGTGATCCCTACAGAAGGGTGATCTATACAGAAAATAATAAACCTTTGGGCAATGATTTGCAGCGCTTTTCCCAGTATGTAAATGAGTTAGGACCCTCAATAATAGTCTTTTCTAGGTATTTTTTACCAAGCTAATAATGTTTACAGGTAATAGTTTAATAAGGTCTACAACAGTTTATGTGAACATAATATGTTCACATAAACTGTTGTAAACCTTATTATTGCAGTATGTTATACTGCATAATTATGTTTGTATTACTGTACTTCTTCGTATCATCAAAAGCATTCCTTACTTATAGTTGTGGGGATACAACATCTAAAATACCTAAGGCGGTTTCAACGAGTGATTATAGGTAATTCAGGTTGCTCAGAGAATGTCACCAGCAATTCTGGATGAATTGTTGCGTTATTTCTTCACGCTCACTCTTTTTCATTCCTCCACTCCAGAACACCTCACAGACGCGGCGCAAAAACAAATGATTCACGCTCTCCAATCAAGACCCCTAATGTCAAACCTCCTATACTTTCCCTTCCGCCTGGATAGATGGTCCCGGTGGTCGCCACTGGGGGCGGAACGGGAGGCCTTTAAGCGCTCAATTATCCCTCTAACAGAGACCCCCCCCCCCGTCCTACCTACCTCAACCTCGCTTTTTACCTCTTTTTGAGACCCCTGGACTAGGAGGGGAAGTAAAAAAAATTTGCATGTCCATTATATTTTCCGTCACCCTCTTCCCCTACACGGCGACTCACGACGGACAGTCCCGACCAGCGGACACTCACGGACGGGGGGATAATTTGTAATCCCCGCAGCCTCCCCTGGTATTGTTTATTTTTATTTCCTGCCATTTTTTTAGATTCAAACCGTCCGCTTCGAAAAAAATGGAAAAAATAAAAAAAATGTGGCGGGAGACTGGAAAAAAAAATTTCTCTCTTTTTTTTGTAATGGCCGCCTCTTCTCTGCCACCCTTTTCCTCACCCTACTGATATGTCAATAGTATAACGTATAGGAAGTGGGAGGCAAACCGATGGTTAAGGGTGAGACGGGGTCAGCGGTGGGTTCGGAGCGGTTGGATTAGAGCTAATGTCCCGAGGTCCCACCGAGAGAGAACTGTCAGTTGTATTTTTTCCAGAGTATAAATACGGGGCGAATAGGATGGTTTGAGGAGAAGGCGCGGAGGGTACATTTCAGGGTACGGCGGGAGAGGAGGGACATTTAAGGGTACGGGAGAGGTGGGGGAATTCAAGGGTGGAATAGGGTTTTTTTGCGTCAATTGTAATGGATGTGTCATTGCGGCTGCGGTAGCCGTGTTACAATAAATTCATCAAAACACAATATTTTTTCAGGACTGGTCGCAGAAGGGGGGGGGGGGGCAGAGCCCCCGAGGTGAAGGCAGACACAGGCTGTGAGTGCCACAAGATTTATACCGATGGCTTCGCTACGAGCGGCGTTTTTCCTCCTTTTACTGCACTTTATTAACCAAATGAACTTTTTCCCTGTCCGGATCGAGTTTTGGATGAGATTAATGGGCAACTGGATGCGTATTTTTGAAAATCTTGACTGAAGGGCGACATGAATAGGAGACCCACCCTAGGAAACGGTTTTCAGTTTACTACATTTTCCATCACTAATACCTGTACTCCCTAAACTATTTGAAATGAAAAAGTCCATTATAGGCAATCAACACACGAAACCTCATACCTTAACATCAGTTTGGGTTCCGCCATAATCATTCGACTACACAGAGTGTCTACACTTACGAAGGGCATAACTACAGAGTTCAATACTACGAGGTGTTTCCAACAAAAAATGTCTTTTAGCAAGTTTTCCTCAGCCCACTCAAAACGATTTTTTTTCACTTCGAAGTTTTTTTCGCGGTTTCCGACCTTACGTCATTAAAACTGTCATAACTCCTGTTATTTACCAAGTTGAAAACTCAAATTTGAGGAAATCTTTGGAAAGAGCGTTAAATTTCCAAGCTACCTAGTTTAAAACCAAAATCTTATAGCAAATTAACCATTTCTAAAACGCTGCTAATCATTGCTCAAAGGTTTATTATTTTCTGTATAGATCACCCTTCTGTATTGATCACTGGTTCTCTATCAATAGCACCTACCACCATCTGTATTCTCCCTTGACCTTCCCTCTCAAATTTCAGCCTCCTGCGTTCAATAGGATTGAAATGGCTTCGGAGCTCACTAAGCTGATCAGTGATCTGAAGAGTGAAGAAGATCTCCTCGAATGCTGGAGACTCCTGGACGAGCACTGATTTTTTTTCTCTTTCTCCTGTCTATGAGATAATGTCGAAAAACCCCTTTTGGTTTATCATCTTTTCAGTTATAAAAAGGACCCAAAAAACCCAGAGTCGGTTCACCCACCAACAGAAAAAATGTAAAAAGTTGGCACTCGTAAAAAGTTGATGTGATCTCTCCAATGTAATTTTAACACAGCACCCTATTGGACGTACTGTTCGCAGATAGAAAGAATGCGGTTGGCCAATTTCCCGAAGGGTATACCTGCTAACATAGACGACTACCTGTTCCAAAATCTTAGGTAGCCTGCTGAGTTAGGATGGGGAAAGGGTCGAGCCTCAGTAATCGTAATCCAGGCATAGAGCAACTCGAGTCATAATAAGGTAGAGAGCCCTCCACTCAGCCAATAATTGGCCAATAATTCCTAACAATTATTGTTAGGAAGGATTTTTATCTCGAATGTGAGTTCACTTGCCCTTCTGTTTACCCTTCAGTCGCCTTTAAAATTTGAAAGAAGCAACATCCTTTAGGTACTGAAAGCGTGATTTTATTTTTGAATGGATGAATGTAAATTCTCTTAATTGAAGACTTTCCCAAGGGTAAGGAACCTGTTTTATTTTTTATTAGTATGTTCTGTATTTGTTTTGTGTTGCCTGTAATAAATCAATCCTTTCACTTCATCATCATTCTGTAGTCAACAACCCTCGGTCTCATTTTCCCTGGCTTGAGTGGCAGGTAGAAGAAAGACGATGTTTTTGGGATTGTAATACACATGGACACCTCACCAAACCATCCGCATTCTTTCAATCTGCAAATACTACTAGAAACTACTTTTACCACCAGCGCGCCTAGCGGGAGTTGCCACTTCCTCTACGGATACCGCCTAGTTGATTTCACCACCCACTGAACCCGGAATTTGGCAAATTGACATATTTATACGTCACAATGGTGTAAAATACAAGTAGATAATACAAAATCTAGAAAAATCGCAATAACTTGTAATTTGAACCCTAATCAATGAAAGAAAAAAACAAAATAAAATTGACAGCGATTTCTCTTTTTGCCAAGAATAAGGTTAACAATGGACATCTTTGTCAGCACCAGGACAGCAATTAGATAACTAAGGACAATCTTTGACTTATCCGTCTCACTTCCATCCTCGCACCATTACCACACCAAACATGTAAAAACTTTCACATCATGAATATATAACTCTGAATAATCTGTGATAATAAATCTTTCGGGCGAGGGAATGAGAGTAGACATAAAATACGGTCCGTTTATTCAAGAAAAATAGGTGAAATGTAGCCCACAATATAGGCGGTTGCCGCAATCATTAATAAAAATCTTAAGAAAGTCCAAGGGCGAATAGTTTTGCTTTGAATAATTCATTGAAGTGGGTAGCTACTTGACTACGAAGTTCATAATTTGTCAAGGTTGCGAAACTGTTTTGCCAGCCTAGAGTTTATAAAACAACTCCTCACAGTGTGTAACTTCGAAACTGAGCAGAGCGATTTAAGGCGACTTAATTATTTTTTTGCGAATAAACAATTTCATCCGAAATTTGACAAGGGGGTTTATTTCAGATTTTAATCAATTCGGTCAGTTACAACGACCATTTCCCACGAAACAAGAGTTAGTGGTTGAAAGAAGGGGGTGAAGTTATTTATCATAATTGGGCCTAACAGTGGGCCACCGTTGTGTTGGACAAGGTTCCGCCTTTAATGGTTAGATATGAAGGTGTATACGTTCTGATATAAACTATTTGGATATAAAGGGTGAACATTAGGCGAGGGGAAGTATTAACATTAGGTGGAATTAATGCGGTAACACGAGTGTTCATCCGAGGACGCAATTTATCCGTATTTCCGAAAATTTATCAAGACTAAGTAACGAAAAACAAGTTGAACTAGGCGAGAAGGAAGATATAAATGAGATGACCCTATATCTCATTTATCTTAACAAATACGAGGCTCACTGGCTTCATGAAAACTATGGGTTCTCAAAGTTTGAGTCGTTATCATTATTGTAGGAAGGAACTAAGTAGCATCTGAGTTTATTGTACACCTAATTTTCACTTTCAGAGCCTATAGAATGTTTTGAAATGATTAGAGAGTTCGTAATAAAATAGCAGATAATAACAGCAACCAAAACTGGCAGCTTGACCAGAAAAATTGATTTTGAACTGCGATAATTGCGAAAAGTGGAGAATTAGAACATAACACTGCAAATTATTTCACAGAGGTTTATTATATTTCTGTATAGATTACTTGTCTACAATGAACTTAGCTTTGCCATCGTCACTTTTTTTACCAACCATAGGTTCTACCTACCTCTACTACATACCTACTTCACAATCAAGTTTATCTAGAAGAAATAAACGGTTCACACTCGAAGAAATAGGGAGTTGTGGTTCCATCAAATAGAATTTTGATTGCTGGTTGCTACGGATGCAATATTGAGAACACGACCAACGATCGCATTTTGCTCACATAAAATTTGAACAGAAATTACATAGACCTCTTTTGCGATTCACACACGTGTTTCTTTTTTATCGTAAGTCCAACCCTAATGTTCTCATAGGAAGCGAAACGGTTTGTCCTACAGAGCTCCGGGTGGTATCAATCGATTCTAAAAATTCAACTCTATTTAAAATTGGTGAAAAAATAATACCTTTAATCGAGAGTTTTTGAGCTAAGACACTTTTGAAAACTACAGCCCTTAATTTACACCCCTTAGAAGTGACTGATACCAACTAAAAGCTTCGGGGCACAACTAGACTCCAAACGGAGCCGGTATACCAAATTTCATCAAAATCGGGCCACGGTAACTAAGGAAAATGCCGGCGGATGGACAGAAAAATATGTACCTATTCGATTTTCGGATTCTCGTACCTTGAAACGTAAATAGGGATGGCATATCGAATGAAACACATCGATACTCTGATCAAATGATGTACCATCAATGAGATATCGATACCTACGATATATCGGAGAAAATATATCGAAATTTCGATGTATCGGAAGATTGGAACTTGGAAAAACTTGTTGAAGTAATTATTTAACCTGCTATAAAAGTTACTGAGTATAAATTATCGAAATTATCATATCTAGTTGAAAAAGTACGAAAATGCTTCAGAAATGCTTGCATACGAGTCTGCAACACATTGAGACATTTTCATGTCAACCACTACACAACAAGGTAGTGAAGTAAAGTTGTTAGTTCAACCCAAGCATCAAAGTTTTCGTGACGATTTTTCAGTTCATGTGCCAAAGCAAAGACATGAAAATGTCAAAATGTTAGAGCACAACGCCAGTAGCAAAGGGTTTTTGGGGTTGCAAATTTGGGTATAAACTACCCTCAGGGGTCCTAAAACATAATATAAAAAATCATAGATACCCTCGCCATAGCAATGTTTCATCAATTTATAAATTGCTTCAACTCGTACACTAGGTAGGTAGTTTTAATCAGGACACGCCTCCATTACTTTTGGCTCAAATCAGATGAAAGGGGGTGCGCCTTGATTTTTTTTTTTTTAGATTTTTAATCGAAAGTAGACTACATTCTGAGAATTTTGGCACCAACCGCGACTTTCTAGCGTGAGTAGATCTGCTTCTATGATTTTTCAAAGTTTCGACTGTTTATGACGTGACGCGCCACTCTCGACGGTCGAAACTTTAAAAATTCATAGGAAAAGATTTACACACGCTAGAAGGTCGTGGTTGGTACCAAAATTCTCAGAATGAGGTCTACCTTAGATTAAAAATAACAATAAACAGTTTTTCCTACCCAGGCGCACACCCTATTGAGACTTGAGCGCCACTGTAGGTGTAAACCATTCATGTACACAATCATGTCTGAGCTGAAGTCAACAGTCTGAAATCAGTCTATCACGTAGGTACCTACAAAAATTGGAATGAAATTACATGATGTTTTTACAGGCAAAGAGGTCTCTTCTCATCTATTCATTCTAATATTCAATTTTTACGTGTTATGTTGAAAACAAGTCGCGATTTAGTCGGTAAACGTATCGATATTGACCGATAATATCGGTTCTCTATATCGATATACTTCATATAGGTATCGATATATCGTTGCCATCTCTAAACGTAAACAAACAAATATTGAGAGGGGGTTGAAATTTGTTTTTCTTGTAGGATTCCAATGGTTCATTATTTATGATACTAAACCAAAAGTAGCCTATAATACCTGGAGAAACGCAATTTTTTTGGCTGCACTAGAGTTCCAAATTCGGAGATAGGTACAGGTACACACGGTTACACCGTCCATACTAGAAGAATTTCGTAGCAAAAGGGCCAAGAAGAAACAAGCTTGTCAGCGGAAGAAAAGAGAGAAACGAGATAACATGATTACAAGAAACTCCAAAGAAAACGTCATCCGTCAAAATAATTTCAACCCATCTCCGACCACCCTTCCACTCGAAAGTCGCAAAAAAACCGACGACCTGAAAAACCAGAGTCGAAGGCGTTCTACGGCACAACCAACCAGTTTTGTTTACATTCGAAATCAAACGTGACTTATTGTACATGTAGACACTAATTTATTATGAAGAATCATACAACGTTCACGGGCTCTTACCTGAGCATGAACTGGAGTTGTTGAATCGACGTCTATGTGTAGAGGAACTGCGAACTCAAATCATTCCTCTAACTTGAAAGAATGGCATTATTTCACTCCCGACCTGGGAAACCGATCGCGAATCACGAAAACCGTAACCGGGAAACAAAGAGGAAGCAGATCTTATTATTACATCGGGGAACACCACAGTTTCACAAGTGATAGGTAAGACGCGGCCGAGACTTGACTGGAAGATGGCGGTCATTCCAACGGCCGCTCGGTCGAGTATCGATTGTGATTCAATACCAGTATTCGATATTTTTTTGAATTGATGATTTTGGGGGATCGGAAAATGTGAATACCATTTTTTTTATTAATGCATTATTATTACGTTAATAGGTTCAATTAATCATTATTTTTTGTCAAGATAAAAATCGGGACTCCGACATCGCCGGCCTGTTCAATAGCAATAGGAATCACTACTCAATGGAACAGCTGTTCGAGTTACTTTGATTCGTTCTTGAAGTTCAATAAGCTGTTCGCTACTCATCGCTTTTCTCCACGATTAATGGTCATTTAGGAGATCTTTGTGAGTTTTATTAGGTACGTATTAAAGTAATATTTTTTCGATTATCTTGAATAGTCAGTAATTATTCTTACCGGGATTTACCAACGTATTTCGCTTTGTCGTAATTCTGAAAACCATGGTCTCATGGACCAGTCTACCTTATTTGCAGCTTTTTTTTTTCACTTTTTAAGGTTGAAAGAAACTTTTCAGACCTTCCTGATCAATTTTGGTTCCGTGTCTGTCTGTCTGTGTGTCTGTCATGATATCCTTGTAACGGGCCAGCCTTATACGATGTTATTCTCCGATTTCGATGAGATTTTCAGGGATTGTTCTGGCTGGCGTGTAGACGGCCCCCTATGAAACTCATCACCCTGGAATGATAGTAACTGCTGCTACAAGGTGAATTCCTTTAACAGCTATAACTTCCACATTTTCCATCCGATTTCGATGATATTTTCAGGGACCTTACGGATTGGAGTGTAGATGGTCCCCTAGGAAAATCATCGCTCCCAGACTGATAGTAGCTTCTGCGCATGCGCAAACATGAATTCCTTGTAACAGCCATAACTTCGACATTTTCCCTCTGATTCCGATGAAATTTTCAGATGGTCCCCTATGAAAATCACGGCCCTCAAATTGACAGTGGCCTCTGCGCTTGCGCAAACGTAAAATCCTTGTAACCGCTACAACACGAACCTTGTTCATCCGAATTTGAAGAAATTTTGTAGGATTGTTCTAATTGGCGTGTAGACGGTTCCCTACGAAAATCATTGCCTCCAAACTGGTAGTACCCACTCCGCATGTGCAAACGTGAATTCCTTGTAACAGCCATAACTTCTACATTTACCATCCGATTTCGACAAAACTTTCAAGGTTCATGCGGATTGTGGTGTACATGGTCCCCTATGAGGGTAGTGGAAGGTACTTAGAGATTGGTGTTTTGAAATTAACTACTATGCATCGGATCATCTATAGAATCGGGTTATGGATACGAGGAAGCCACTTGGCAGATGTTATTTTTCTTGGTCGATTCCAAAGGTTCATCAAGGTTCATCCATTAAGTTCAGGAAGTTAATTAACCAAATCCTCCCGTGACTCAGCTTTGAAAAATAGTGCTGAAACAAGTGCCAAACCTGGGTTTTACTAATATCTTAATACGCGGCTAATACATGTTACTATGGATCCACCTGTTACGCTCGTTTTACACTAGATAGTAGGTCTTGCCAAAGAAGAACCTTAATTTACCCACTTCAGCCGCTAATAGAGCCCGCAGAAAATATAGGAAGGGATATGAAAGATGATTTTCGAGGTTGCTCGCAACAACTTTTGGGTCAGATGTACTGAATGTGTCATGTTCGATAGATAAGCTTGTTGTTGGTTAATACAAGAAAGGTGAATGTGTGCGAAGGACCTGTCTTGGGTACATTGTAAGACAGGTCCGTTATTGGCACAACTACCTAGTTACACAAACCCAGTTAGTAGGTGGTCGAGTTGTGCTCAGGATGGCTTCTTAGACGACAGGAGGGCTCGCCGCGGGGAGGGGGCAGCAAGTGACATGCCGACCCGTCTTGTCAGTTACACACACGTGCTGATAATTAATCCATAATTATCCGACGGACGCTCATTAGGTCGAAGGAAGGGAGGTGGGTTATTATCAACCTCTGTTTCCCGCAGTATCGATGGCTTGAGTTGACACTTGGGGGTCAAAGGTGGCCTTTAACAACTGGTGTCCTCCGTGATGCCCTGGGGCACTTCTCGTGGTGTCCTGACCATGACTGAGGTGTTGAACGTTACTCACGATGCCTCCAGGCTGAATCGCAAGGCTGTCGTTTGTCACATGCAGCTCAACAGTCCTGTTAATTGAAACTCAATACGATTCTCATTGTCAGGCTCTTTAATGTCCTAATTGGATTTCGATAGGCCATCCAGCAGGCACCATCTCAACGTGGACAGCTGGTCGTACCTCACAACGATCTTAGTAACACCGGATCCTTTGGAGTCTGTGTTCTAACTACATTCTAACTACCAAGGTGCAACTTAGAGGAACGTCTGCCAAGTTGGCTGAGCAGAACGACTTCCTCCCAAAGTATATCACGCACATATAGATGAGGAGATTGGACTTACTTATGTACTAACTGCACTGTAACTTACTACTTTGATACGAAACATGAATTCAACGATCTAGTTCCTAATTTTCTAAATTCAGAGTTCTTTCGGAGTCATGTCGAATTGGTTTCATATTGCTTCCTAGTCATTATTTAGAACAATAATTTTCACTTGTCAAGGTCTAAAACGCTGCAAATTATTTCACAAAGGTTTATTATTTTCCTGTATAGATCACTCATCTGCAAAGATCACAGCTTTGCCATTGTCACTATTTTTACCTACCAACTATTGGTAGGTACTACCTACCACACCATACTGCCTTCACACCTTCACAATCAAGTTTATTAGGAAGAACTAAACTCTTCACACTCGATTCGAAGAAATATCGAACTTCATACATGGAAATGAAGGGAGTGCCTTCATTTTTTTTTTTTAGATTTTTAATCAAAAGAAGACTACATCCTGAGAATTTTGACACCAGCCATTCTCTTTTTGGATGAGTAGATCTGTTTCTATGATTTTTCAAAGTTTCGACCGTTTATGACGTCACGCGCCCCTCAAGCCAGGGCGGGACCCCCCAGCCCACTGTGACGTCATAAACGGTCGAAACTTTAAAAATTCATAGGTTTTAGATTTACACACGCTAGAAGGTCGCGGTTGGTAAAAAAATTCTCAGAATGAGGTCTACCTTAAATTAAAAATAACAATAAACAGTTTTTCCTGCCCAGGCGCACACGTGGTATGCATACCAATAGGGTGTGCGCCTGGGTAGGAACACATGTAGGCTCCGTTTGGGGTCTAATTGTGCCCCGAAGATTTAGGTTGATGTAGGTCACTTCTAAGGGTTGAAAAATAAAGTTTGAAATTTTGAAAACGACCTAACTCAAAAAATTTTCATATAAGGTATTGTTTTCCTTCAACCTAAGTTAGTATAGAATTTTTAGAATTTTTCGAGACCACGCGGAGCACATTAGGACAAACCGTTCGTTCCCCACGAGAATTTAAGGGTTGGACGTGCGATAAATCAGCATGGCAGTATGGTGTGGTAGGTAGTACCTACCAATGGTTGGTAGGTAGAAAAAATGTTGGTAGGTAATAAAAACGCTGCAAATCATGCCCAAAGGTTTATTATTTTCTGTATAAATCACTGGTTCTCCATCAATAGCACCACCATCTGTATTCTCCCTTGACCTTCCCTCTCAAATTTCAGCTTCCTGCGTTCAATAGGATTGAAAATGGCTTCTGAGCTCACTCAGCTGATCAGTGCTCTTCAAGATGTCACCAGCATTCGAGAAGATCTTCTTCACTCTTTTTTCTACCTACCTCACCACAATGCCTTCACACCTTCACAATCAAGTTTATTAGAAAGAACAAAACGCTTCACACTCGATTCGAAAAATATACAGCTTCATATGGAAATTTGATTACTGGTTGCTCAGAAAGCAAAACTGGATGCAAGTCGAAGAAATGAACAGCGATCGCATTTTAGTCAGATAAAATTTGAACGGAGTTTAGACCTCTTCTCGTAGTACTCGTAGGGAGCGAACGGTTTGTCCTGCAGAGCTCAGGGTGGTCTCAAATTTTTTTAAGAATTCAATAACATTCAAAATTGGTGAAAAAACGATATTTTTATATCGAGAGTTTTCGAGCTAGGGCACTCTTGAAAATTCCAACCCTTAATTTTCACCCCTTAGAAGTGACTGACATCAACCAAAAGCTTCGCGGCACAACTAGACCCTAAATGGAGCCCATATGCCAAATTTGAACCAAATCGGTCCAGTGTTGCTAAGAAAAGTGCAGCGTTCGGCGGACGGGCGGACATTTTTTTATTCGATGTTCGGATTCTACGTACCTTGAAACGTAAAACATTAAATTTTGAGGTTGGGGGGGGGGGGGGTTAAAATGTTTTTTTTCTTGCTCGATTACTAAGGATTATTATTGAAAATAATACACCAAAAGCGAGTGGAAGTTTCGATTTTGGAGAACTTTTTTCCAACCTTGAAAAGTGAAAACAAGGCTTCCGCAAAATACTAAGAAAAACATGAAGAAAAAATAATATCCATTTCCCGCTTACCGACCCGTCATTGATTTTGTAATTTACAGAACTCCTTCTTTCCTAAAGTATGCAGAATACATCATTATTACTGCCAGAAATAACTTCAAGCGATTCAAGTGTATGATTGAGATGGTCATTGTTTGTGATTGTTTAACACTCATCATTTACCACCGTTATTGGCTCTTTCTGGCCCCTCGTTGTCTATTATCGGCAATAGCGTGTGGTAATAGTGGAAGGGAAGCAGCGTGGCAGCGCCCCCACACAGGTTTGATGAGAAGATTCCACGTTAGTTCTGAATGTGGTTGGTAAATAACATCATTTCACTGGTAGGTGTCGTTGTTAGAGGGGGTGAAATGGACAACTACGATAGTGCGCCCGTCCGCCCTTCCTGGTAACGAGACCGTTTTCACAGCGAAATGCGCCCAGAAGGTAAAGGGGGTGGAGGAGAGCAGGTTTCGTCCATTATCGATTAATTATGCGTTTTAGGGCGAAGTGGACGTTTGGTCGAGACGGGTTAAAGTGGTTGGCTGTACATCAAGCACTAAGGACCGGGGGCCTAGATCATAGTCAGCTCACTATAGGTCCTACCTATGCCTCGTCCTGGGGACGGGGAGGCTGTTAAGGTCATAATAGTCGTGGAGGGGCTCCCGAACAACACGAGTTCTGGCGCTAGAAGTAGTGAAGTAGTGGCAGAACGAACAATGCCTCCAACGAACAAAACACTTCGTCATAATCATGCTCACCTCCAGTAATGGGAGCTCTCAATAAGGGGAGAACCTTTCACCCGCTAATAAATTCTGAAATTCAAATTGGACTGAATGGAATAGAACCAGTGCACCAGTTTTCAGCACACCAATGGTCACTTGCCTCGTGATGATAAATGCGAATGTAGTATGTAGTTGGAAGCGCCCTTAGACAGCAAAAGAAACAAACAAATTTTTGGTTTATTATTTTCAATAATGTGATCGGAATCGACCAAGAAGAAAACATTTTAACACCTCCCCCTCAAAATTTGTTGGTTTACGTTTCAAGGTACGTAGAATCCGAAAATCGAATAAAAGATTTCGCCACTTCTAGTAGAATCACCCACATGGACCAAATTTCGTACTATATCGGCTTCATTTGGGTTTTAGTTGAGCCCCGAAGCTATTGGTTAGTCTGTCACTTCTTAAGGGTGAAAAACGCTGCAAATTATTACACAAAGGTTTATTATTTTCTATATAGATCACTCGTCTGCAAAGAACACGGCTTTGCCATTGTTACCACCAACCAACTTGAAGAAAAACAGCGATCACATTTCGGTCAGCCAACATTTAAACGGAGATTAGGCCTCTTTTGCGATTCACACTACTGAATGGTGATTCGATTCTAAAAATCTATTAGGTACCTACTATTTCAAATTGGTAAAAAAACCTTTATTTCGAGATATTTCGAGCTAGGGTACTCTTGAAAGTTTCAACGCCTAATTATCACCCCTTAGGAGTGACTGACATCAATATTCGATTTTCGGATTCTACGTACCTTGAAACGTGAACGTATTTTGAGGAGGGTTAAATTTTTTTTTCTTTCTCGATTCCAAAGGCTTATTATTGAAAATGATATACCAAAAAAGTTGGTAGGTAAAAAAAAGAAAAACGCAGCAAATTATTGCCCAAAGGTATAGATTAAATTATTTTCTGTATAGATCACCGCTCTGTATAGATCTCTCCCTACCATCCATAGGAGCCTATTACGTACTAGGGCATTTTTGAAAATTTCAACCCTTCATTTCTATTTGGTTGGTGGTTGGGTTTGAAATTTTCAAAAATGCCCTAGTACGTAGTAGGCTCCTATGGTTGGTAGGGAGAGATCTATACAGAACGGTGATCTATACAGAAAATAATAAACCTTCCCCTCTCTCTCTCACATTTTCTATTTTTGATAAGAGGTCTCAAATTACACCTACTCAAACTCTGCACAAAAACATATTCCGTACAGCCTCTTCCAGTGATTATTATGGTATCCACTATTGAATTACTCGTGATTACTCTTATTATCATATTTGAACACTCCAAGTAAGTACATTTCCCACTACGAAACGATATCGTTTCTGGCAAACCCCACTCTCATAAAGGTCCCTCATTAAGGGAAATCCTAATGAAGACGGATGAAGGGGCATTAGAAGGCGGTGGGCAGAGGAGGTGTCTTGTTCATTACAGGGATGAAGCCTCCGTGATAATCGCTCGCGCTCGCAAAGGTCATTCCCAACAACCCAATCTTTAAATCTTGCGTGATGTATCGCTTTAGAAAGCGTATAACTATATTTCCGACTCCGCCGAAAAGGGGGGTTTGAAGAAACCTGGTTGATGGGAGGTGTTTTTGCTTAGTCGAAACGTTTTTGATTGATTTTACGTGGCAATGAAGAATAACGGGTGAAGGAGTGTGAGAACGTATCCGGACGTGTTGCCAACTAATTACTTCTCTCGTTGAAATTCATCTTAATCGTTGATTAGACAGGATGATTTTTTTCATGTTTCCAACAATATATCTTTAGAATCGTACATAGTTACCCACTAGTCGTAGAGTTTTCCTTAATTTTCAGTAGAATTGAAGTATAAAGCACACTCACGTGGTGTTCGCTTTATGGCAAACCATGAGCACCTTGACACAGACATGGGTGATTCGCCGAGCTTAGTGTTCGTCTTGGATATGGCGAATGGTTCGGTCCCCCCAAAATCATGGCGAGCAAACTATTTGACCTCAGAGCTCTGGGTGGTCTCATTCGATTCTAAACATTCATCTTTGTATCGAAAGTTTTCGAGCTAGGCCACTTCTGAAAATTAAAACCCCTATGTTTTACTCCTTAGAAGTGATTCTACATACTTTGTAACGTATGTACAAATTTTTCCTTGCTCGATTCCAAAGGTCATTATTGAAAATAATAAACCAATAAAAGAACTTTCTAATCAATTATGGTCTTCTTTAAATTGTTCATATTTGCAGTATGTGATAAGGGGCTTTATAATTATCATAAAAAGGACGGAAAATACATCAATTTTGCGTTGAAATAGGAACTACTAATTTTTAGGTATATAAAAACACAACTGTATGTTTTCCATAAGGGAACGGTGCGTTAACTTTTCAAACTTCAGCATCTAGAGACAATAATAGAGCCACTTATCGCCAAACAGAACACGAATGGAGAAAAATGTTCCACCAAACGATGATAAACTGTACCGCAATACCCGAGCATCTATTCGAACGTTTGTTGGGGACACCTGTGGGCATAAAATCAACAAAAAGCGGAGGACCCGAATGTTGGTATCCAGCGAACACCGAGCAGAAACAGACCCCACACACATAGGAAATTCGGCGAACATTTTGCTTGGAGTTCGGCGAATACCGAGAAGAAGCATAACCCACCCACATGCGGAGTTCAAACGGTCAAAAGCGGCCCAATGGCGCCTATTCTACCCTCTCCTTCTAGTATTCGAATCAACCTCCAGCGAGAGGTCCCCCACCCCATTTTGTCCTTAATTGTAGGAAATAAAGATATACCTACCTGGATTGAGGATTCCAAGCGAAGTAAATATATTATTATGGACTATCCAGCCTCTGGTGTGCTTCTCCAAGCTCTGTAGGTAAACGGCCTAAGAGAGTTCTGATTGAATTGAGAAGTTACAAATGCGGAGTGTTCCCAAGGTCCACTTTGAAGGCTTATTTGTTCACGGAATACTCCCCTAGGTCACCCCTGTTTGTGATTAAGATCGCTAATTGGGAGTACTGCCTCTAGTTGCATAGGAAATTAATAAATTGATGGATTTATCGAGTCAACCCCATAAATTATTGTGTGACCAATCAAGCCAATTGAATGACGCTGAATCAAATCATGACCGAGAGTAAGCTGAATCGCAGGTGTCAATGTGTATCAAGAATCAAATAGTAATTCGTGTCGCTAATTGAGAGAGGTACCGCTCGGGGCTCTGTTATTTGGAGTCGGACTAATATGTGGAGTAGTAGTTAAGGTTGTGGTGGTGTGGAGGGGGGAGGTTTATGTATATTATGACGTCATTCTGCCGTGATCAAGTCTGACATATATGCACAAGTATGCTAATCTCAGTCACCGTTGAGAGGAACAACGGGGGAGCAGTATCTCAAAACAAGTTGTCATTAAGTTGACCGGCCGAGTGGCCCTGTCTAATGTAAATAAATCACGATGAAGATGATCAGAGCGTTAGTTGAAATATGCAAATGTGTGTTGAGACTCATCGTCCTCACTGACCCTTCAACTATTGCAGTTAGCGTCCCCAGGGATATATCGCACGCTATTACAGGGAGCGAGGGCGACATCAATGATGTTTCAGAAGCTTCTCCAACAAATGGATATATATCTAAGATAGTCAACCTGGGAAAATCACTAAGGTGAACTACTACTAGAATTGATTGATTTCTACTGCTGGTTTTTTAATCATTGCTTGCGTTTCACTCCGCTCTTCGGAATATTCCAGAGTTGTCCTGAAGTGAACAGATAAAAATCTATCCAGTTCTTACGTGGAAGATCTTTAAAAAGAACTGAAAATAAATGTGAAACCTGCGAGTTATTATGTCAATTGACCGGGATTGGAGTCAACTGGAAATTCACCACCTTCTTCGCCGAGCTTTCGGTAAATTTATTACCTTGAAATAAAACATCCTTCGAGCCCTGAAGAAGGAAATAAATTTACCGAAAGCTTGGCGAAGAAGGTGTTGTGTTCCCAGTTGACTCCAATTTCGATCAATTGACATAACCCCTTTGTTGGGTCGATCTACATGATTTGCTCCACAAGTTATCTTGGGTTGAAAATTTAACACTCTGAAGATAGAGCACTTGAAATTCATCAAGGAGCATACTCAAACAAAACCCTGGAAAGGTTTTGGATGTCATGTTGCAGACATGAAGTTACGAGTACTTCTACATTGGAATTTAGCCTCATTTCTAGAACCTTCTAGTGTTGAAGCCCAGACTGTATCAAGTGAGCCCATAAAATATAGGTTTCGCCCTCATGGACGTGGGAAGAACGGATTCACTGGACTGAGAACACATGGTCTGCAGACCTCGCACAAGCTAGCTGACATTACTACTTCAGTCTCTTCAGGATGACTTCTGAAATAGTTTCAAAATTGAATGCTGATCAAATAGATGAAAAAAAGCTGGAAATTATTACACAAAGGTTTATTATTTTTCTGTATAGATCACTCGTATGCAAAGAACACGGCTTAGCTATTGATACCTCCAACCAACTTGAAGAAAAACATCGATCGCATTTCGGTCAGATAAAATTTGAACTGAGATTAGGCCTCTTCTGCGATTCACACTCGTGTTTCTGATTTATCGTAAGTCCAACCATTAAATTATCGTAGGGAACAAACGGTTTGTACTACAGGGCTCCGCGTGGTCTCAAAAAAATCTAAAAATTCTATACTATCTTAAATTGATGGAAAAACAATACCTTGATATCAATATTTTTTTAGTAAGGGTGTTTTCAACTATTTTATTTAGGATGGGAGAAAACGTTAAAAGCAATGTAGAACCATTATTGGTTTGACCACTTGTCGAAATGTGTACGTTTGCATTTGACCTTCCTTAAGATGTAAACGAGATACTGCAACACAAATTCAGCTGTAAGTTCAAATCGAACTTCAACGATGGTGCTTGGAAAATTGAATATTGTGAATTGGGTCATGGATATTCCACACAATCGCTTCTTCAAAAGATGTTTGCGTCACTCGGGCCAGTATACAGGAAAGCAATGCTATTATCGGCACCAGGCGAACGGAGCAAGTGGGATCGACTGGGGATGTGTTCGTCTAATTTACAGAATGTTGCCTCTGTAATTAATTTAAATTGTACGTCTTTAATTAGAGATCAATTGAACGCCGAAGGGATGGGGGGCGGGATAGCGACTTCAAGCTTCTCATTAAGACTTTCTATCTATCAATTTAGCAGTGGAATTACTCCTCCGACTCTCTCACTCCCTTCGCGAAGGGTCGGAATTGGCGTAGTGAAGCGAGGGGGTCTGACAGTTCGTAACTTTCAGTCACACTGTCTTTGGTGTGAAAACCGATTAAATCACTTCCTGGTTCCTGGGAATAACTTTCCGCTGAGAGAAACTAGGTCGATGTTAGGGGTACAAAAAGGCCGATGTTGAGAGTACGATAAACATTTAAAACTATCGTAAATGCATTCACATGTAGATGGCCATTCGAAGTACCACCTCTACCGGTCTAATGATCGGTTATCAGAGATTTCGTAGCCAATTCTGCAAAAATACACATGTAATTTCAAACAGCTACTGTTAAAAAAAGATGTACCTGACAACACCTAGGGTAGGTACACTGGGAGCAGAAAGCTGCAACCCCCCCCCCCCACCTAAAAATCGTTGGTTTACGTTTCAAGGTACGTAGAATCCGAAAATTGAATAAAAACTTTTCCGTCCAACCGCCGTACGCGGCACATTTCTTAGCAATCATGGACCGATTTTGATGAAATTCGGTATATGCGATCCATTTGGTGTCTAGTTGTGCCCCAGAGCTTAGTTGATATCAGTCACTTCTAAGGGTTGAAAAATAAGGGCTAAAATTTTCAAACCCCATAGCTCAAAAATTGCTTTTTCATCAATTTAAAATATTATTAAATTTTTAGAATCGAATGAGACCACCCAGAGCTCTGTAGGTCAAACTGTTCGCTCTCCAAGAGAACAAGAGTTTGAAGGGTTGGAATCAGAAACACGATTGTGAATCGCAATGAGGCCTAATCTCCGTTCAAAGTTTTGCTGGCCAAAATGCAATCGTTCGTTTCTTCGAGCTGTTCTCAGTTTTCCGTCCTTAGCAATCAGTAATCCAATTTCCTAATGGAGGCTCCCACAACTCGAATTGAGTGAAGCGTTTATTTTTTTGTTTAGTTTTTTTCTTAGCAACACTGGACCGATTTGGTTCAAATTTGGTATATGGGCTCCATTTGGGGCCTAGTTGTGCCGCAATGCTTTTGGTAGATGTCAGTCACTTCAGGGGTGAAATAAAGAGTTGAAATTTTCAAAAGTTCCCTAGCTCGAAAACTTTCAAAATGAAGGTATCGTTTTTTCACCAATTTTAAATAGTATTGAATTTTTAGAATTTTGAAAGAACACGCGGAGCTCTGTTGGACAAATTGTTCGCTCCCTACGAGAATTCAAGGGTCGGACTTACGATAAATCAGAAACACGAGTGTGAATCGTTAGAGAGGCCTAATCCCCTTTGAAATTTTCGCCGACCAAAATGCGATCGCTGTTCGTTTTTTTGCTTCCTCACTACCGAAGGTAGGGAAGCTTTGTATTCGTGAAAGAAGTGAAAAAAAAAAATGTCCTCCAAAATCAAAATTTCCACTTGCTTTTTGCGTTTTAGAGCTTCCCGAACAATTTTGGTTCCGTGTCTGTCTGTCTGTCGGTCTGTCTGTGGTCAATCCTTGTCCCGGGCAAAACTATACTAACCTGTGGTCCGATTTTGATGAAATTTTCAGGGATTGTGCGGGTTAGGTCCTAAACGGTCCCCTATAAATTTCAGCACCTTCGGACCAATAGGAGCGAGTGCGCATGCGCAAACGTGAATTTCCTGGAACCTCGGTTTCTCGGTTTCTAATGAACCGATTTTGCTCAAATTTGGAGGTTAGTTAGGGACTAACTTCTAAGAGACACCCTATAAGTTTCAATCAAATTGGTCAAGCAATAGCCGCTGCGCATGCGCGAACTTTAAATTTATTGTTACAACGAAAACTCCGCAACTATTCAACCAATTTCGATGAAATTTTCAGGGATTGTGTGGGTTAGGTCCTAGACGGTGGACCGCTAATATTTTGGTATTCAATAACTCTTTGAATCATAATTTTTTCGCCAACTGATTCTATACGTCCATGTTACAATGAGTGAGGAAGCTATACTGCCCACCCAACTTGGCAGACGTTTTCTTCGAGTTGTACTCATTTCACGTCCTTAGCAACCATTCATTTCCTTAGCAACCAGTAATCAAATTTCTAAACAAAGGAATTCTTTATTTCTTCGAATGGAGCGTGAAGCTTTTATTCGATCTAAATAAACTCGATTTTGAAGCGAAAACTTAGTTGGTAGGTAGTGACAATGGCAAAGCCGTGTTAATTTTACAATTGGCTCTGTACAAAAATGTAATAAACCTTTGGTTAGTTATGTCCTTTGCTATGGCGGAGATGATATAGACGAAGAGGGGAAATGTGGGTGAATTTCCGAATTTGACCTGATCTAGACCCTTGGAATATATTTCCAAGGGAATGAAAATTTATAATTTTTTATCAGGGACTATGATTTATCAAAAGTTCTTATAGGGAGTGAACGGGTTGTCCAACAGCGTTCTGGGTAGTCTCGGTTGATTCTAAAAATCTAATAATTTTTTTTTTTAAATCGGTGAAAAAAATACTTCTAGTTCAAAGTTTTCGAGATAGGGAGCTTTTAAAAATTACAACCCATATTTTTCATCCCTTAGAAGTGACTGACATCAATCAAAAGCATTGCGGCTCATCTAGTCCCCATTCAATATTGAAAATAACAAACCAAAATGATTTTCTAGCCTCCTGATCAAACTAATGGTAGCAATAAATCATCTCGATTTATGAATGTATGAAAGGTTGACAAGTTGTTCAAAGTCATCATCGCAGATACATGTATTGATCATTGCTAGTTATGAGTGCAGGTAGTGGTAGTTCCTACTACCTACTATCTGTAACTCAGTTTCGGAGCCCGCCCATCTCACGGTTACCAAGCGTTGATAAACATTATTACAACCCGAGTACTTTTACCTCTGGGAAGACCCTTCTCGACCCTCCTTCACTTCTTCCACCGAATAAGATTTAAATCAGGTTCCCGACCCAACCTTCCCCGTGTAATTATATTTTAATTAAGAATATAATTAATCCGGCCTTTGGACATAATTAAACGCTGTGGTTAATTTACATTTTAATGAGATCAACAAGAATCTACTTGGAAGAGGAGATCCCCTCGCGCCCGCGGAGGCGCCCCGACGTTTGAGTCGAAAGTTCTGGTTCATAGCAATTATTGAGTTCATGAACTTCGTAAGCCGAGCTAATTATGCACGTGGTTCTCTCTCCTTCCCTCCCTTCTCCTCCCACCAGCTCCATCTCATTCCCTCACTCTGTTCCTCAGTTCCATTTTCCTTCCAAGTTCTCTCGCTTTTGCTTCGAAGCATTCAAATCTGGACGAAAATGTATGTGAGAGAAAACGGTGATGTGGTGGCCAGAGAGAGAGAGGGGCGTAATTACGGGCCGCTTCTACGCTTCAATCTTATTCAGGGGTCGAAGCTGTGTAGAATGTTTGAAAAGTTACTTAAACCATACTACTAAAGATTCGTTTTAGATAGTTTTGAAGGTCAAATCACATCGGTGACGTCCCCCATTCTCAATTCATTGAATAACGCCGATTTCTGGCGTTTGTCATGACTCTTTCAAGCATAGCAGGAGTTGTTGGAAATTCCTTCCTGAAACGTTCTTTATATCTTAAAGGACCCTTGGACGGTTCACATAAACTCGGGATTTCAAAAAACCCCATAGAAAAACGCTGCAAATTATTACACAATGGTTTATTATTTTTCCATATAGATCACTAGTCTGCAAAGCCACCAACCATCCAACATGAAGAAAAACATCGATCGCATTTCGGTCAGCTTTAATTTGAACGGAGATTAGGCCTCTTTTGCGATTCACACTCGTGTTTCTGATTTATCGTACGTAAAACCCTTGAATTCTCGTCGGGAGCGAACAATTTGTCCTACAGGGCTCCGCGTGGTCTCAAAAAATTCTAAAAATTCTATGGAATCTTAAATTGAAGGAAAAACAACACCTTTATATCAAAATTTTTTGAGTTAGGGCGTTTTAAAAATTTCAAAATTCATTTTGGAACCCTTAGAACTGACCTACATTAACCAAAATTTTCGGGGCACAACTAGACCCCAAATGAAGCCTACATACCAAATTTCATAAAAATCGGTCAATGTTGAGTGGCAAAAGTGCCGCGTACGGCGTACGGCGGACGGACGGCCAAATTTTGGTTTATTATTTTCAATAATGAACCTTTGGAATCGACCAAGAAAAAAAAATTTTTAACATCCCCTCAAAATTTGATGGTTTACGTTTCAAGGTACGTAGAATCCAAAAATCGAATAAAAATTTGGCCGTCCGTCCGCCGTACGCTGTACGCAGCACTTTTGCCACTTAGCATTGACCGATTTTGATGAAATTTGATATGAAGGCTCCATTTGGGGTCTAGTTGTGCCCCGAAGCTTTTGGTTGATGTAGATCACTTCTAAGGGTTCCAGAATCAATTTTGGAATTTTGAAAACGCCCTAACTCAAAAAATTTAGATATAAAGGTATTGTTTTTCCTTCAATTTTGGATTATATAGAATTTTTAGAATTTTTTGAGACCACCCGGAGCTCTGTAGGACAAACCGTTCGCTCCCTACAAACATTTGAAGGTTTATATTGATATATATAAATATATATTGATATCCGTTCAAATTAGAGCTGACCGAAATGCAATCGATGGTTGGTGATTTTGATTTTTTTAAAAATTTTTTTTGATTTTTTTTTTTTTTTTTTTTTTTTTTCATATTGGATGGTTGGTGATTTTGTAGACGAGTGATCTATGTAGAAAACTAATAAACCATTGTGTAATAATGTGCAGCGTTTTATTCGATTTTTGGTTTCTACGTCCTTGAAACGTAAACCATCAAATTTTGAGGGGGTGTTGAAAATTTTTTTTCTTGGTCGATTCCAAAGGTTCATTATTGAAAATAATAAACCAAAAATTACATGCGGATAAATTGGGAGATCAGGCCACTACAAATCGCCCCTGATTGAAATGAGGCGTTCTAGGATGTGTTTCCTCAAAACAGCCATCGATGCTCTTGATGTGAGCTCGATGCTCCTGTTGGAACCAAATGTCAAAAAATAATAATAATAATGTTGAAGAAAACCACTGATTGGCACAAAAGATAGGACGAGTGTAATTTTCGTTTCAGATCAAAAACACAACAACCACTTTTTCAATATAACAACTCATTAAATTCTAACAAACATGTGTCCAAGTACTGTAGTTACTCTACACTGCTCCCTCCTGTCTGTTGAGACCTGTCCTCAGGTCGGAGTTCTGCTTTGGCCAAGCGATTAGCATGCAATCGACGGATTTTCCTCCCCATCTGTACATCGAAAAGTACATCATTATGGCGTTTCTTTATCACCCAAGGTCCGGTCCACATTGGCTGAAGTTTCGGAGAGAGACCTCTGATGCGTTTCGGCTCGTACACCCACACCCAGTCATTTTCCTGATACGGTGCCTTCCTCGCACGGCGGTCAAAGGTCTCCTTTTGAGTTCGCATCTTCAGTTGAGCCTCCTGTCTAGCGAAATTCCGAACCTCGTCGAGTTGTGCCCGGAGTTTCAGAGCATAGGGAGTATCCAAAGCTTTAGGCTGATGAGGGGGGCGCACTAGATTTTCCGGCAAATGGAGATCCCTTCCATACATCACCTGAGCTGGTGAAAATCCAGTGGTACTGTGGGGTGTAGAACGATAAGCCATGAGAAATAAGGGAATTTTCTCGTCCCAATCGTTTTGATTTTTTCCCACAAACATGGCTACATGTTTCGTTAGCGTCCTATTAAGCCGTTCCACTAATCCTGCTGATTGTGGATGAAGAGCGGTGGAGCGTGTACGATGCATTCCCAATACATCCCCTACTTCTTTCACCAACTTCGCTTCGAAGTTTCGTCCCTGGTCTGTGTGGATTTCAAAGGGCACTCCCGTTCGACTGAACACTTGTTCCACCAATGCAGAAGCAATTGTTGAAGCTTCTTGGTTTGGAAGTGCAACAGCTTCTGGCCATTTTGAAAAGTAGTCAGCTGCGACAAGCACATATCTGTTTCCCCTTCTTGTTGTCGGAAATGGCCCTAAGATATCCACCCCAATCCTCTCGAACGGTGCTCCCACTGTCATCTGTTGGAGTGGTGCTGGGTGGGTTCGTCCCGGTCCCTTGAATCTCCGGCAAACATGGCATGTTCTGCACCAGGAGCGCACATCTGAAGTCATGCCTGGCCAGAAATAACTTTGTCTCACCCTGGCGAGAGACTTCCAAAATCCAAAATGACCCCCTGTTGGAGAATCATGGCACAGGGTCAAGACATTTGCAATTTTACTTTCTGGAACTACTAGCTGCCTCCTGTGTGAGTTGTCTTTTTCTAGCCACACATGATACAGTTTTCCACTGTGTACCTCCAAAGAGTCCCAACGGCTGATCAATTGCCGAAATTTCGGGTCTGCTTCTATCAACTTTTCATGATGTGGGCGATTGCCATTACATTTCCACTTGATAATTTCCTGTAGTGTAGAATCATCCTGGAAGTTGTCATCTTGTGGTAGCAATTCCACTACGTGCAAATCAAGAGTTGAATCGATCTTCTCTCTTTTTTGGCAAAAAGTACAACCATCACCGCAAGGGCGACGGGATAAGCCATCGGCGTTTCCATGCTTTGCACCTGCTCGGTGTACTATTTGAAAGTTATAGCTTTGTAACTTTTCGAGCCAGCGTGCCAATTGCCCTTCTGGTTGATGGAACGACGTTAACCACGTAAGGGCTGCATGGTCGGTTCTTAAAATGAAATGCTTACCATACAGATATTGATGGAAATGACTGATAGAGCGGATGACGGCCAACAATTCACGTCTTGTAGCGCAGTAATTCTTCTCTTGTCTCGACAAAGTCTGGCTGAAATAGGCAACCACATGTTCCTTTCCATCAGCATGCTGCGATAAAACTGCCCCAACCGCATGAGCACTTGCATCACAGTCCACCATGAAGGGCTTGGACAAATCTGGAAAAGACAATATTGGAGATGAAGTCATCGCATCTTTCAGCTGATTGAAACTTACATCGCAGGATTCACTCCACACATATGGAATGTCTGCTTCAGTGAGGTATGTCAGGGGCTTAGCCACGTCAGCAAAGTTCTTCACGAATCTTCTGTAGTATGAACAGAATCCAAGAAAGCTGCGCAACTGCTTTTTATCTTGGGGTACTGGCCACTCTCTGACTGCTTTGGTCTTGTCTGGATCTGTTTTTACACCCCTTTCAGATATTAGGTGGCCTAAATATCTCGTTTCCTTCTTGAAAAAGCTGCATTTCTTTCCATTTACTTGAAGGTTTGCATTTTGCAAGCATTGCAGGACCTTTTCAAGTTTTTCCAGAACTACATCAAAACTGGGACCATGAATGATCAAATCATCCAAGTAGATTAAGGCAAGTTCTGAGGGTACCACTGCCTCCATCAACCGTTGAAAAGTTGCCGGAGCATTGGTTAAACCAAATGGCATAACCTTAAACTGCCATAACCCTTTTCCATATATACTGAAAGCAGTCTTCTCTTTGTCCTCGGGCTTCATCTCCACTTGCCAGTACCCACTCTTCAAGTCAAGCACGCAGAACCATGCAGACCCACCTAAAGCATCCAGCAAATCTTGAATGCAGGGCAAGGCATATGAGTCTTTTTTCGTCATTTTATTTAACTTTCTGAAGTCCACACAGAATCTCGTTGACCCATCTTTCTTCGGCACTAGAACTATGCCGGCGAAGCCCATGGGCTTTTAGAGGGTTCAATGACGTCCTGCTCCAACATTTCCTTGAGGAGGGTACTTATATGGTCATACTGTGAGAAGGGTATGCGTCTTGGGGCCTGCTTCAGAGGATGAGCATCACCTGTATCTATGGCATGTTGAACCAAGTGAGTACGTCCAACTAGCTTTCCTTCTGATGCAAATGATGCTTGAGACCTTCTGAGCAAATCAGTTAACTTGTTCCATTCAATTGAATTCGGAACTAAATCTGACTTGGTCAACGCATTATGTACCCACTCTGGTTGGCTTCGCTGCTCAGAACCTGCTCCTACTTGAACCGCCTGGTTTTCATGAGATCCCAGCTTGTCAGAGAATCTTGAAATTCTAATTTGGAGAGCTTGTTCTGCACATTGCCATCGCCTTCTGAGGGGTATCTCACTTTCATGAATTTGCAGAGACAATCGGGCCAAATTGACACAAGCATTGACCCTCCGAAGGAAATCCAAGCCCAGAATTGCCTTGTCTCGAATCTTGGCTATCAGAAAAGTGTGGTTCACTTCCTTCTTTCCCAACTGTATCAGTATAGAACATTTTCCCAGGACCGGCATCTCCTGACCAGATGCAGTATGTAGGCTGGGGTAACTGGAAGGGTGTACTGTTGAACAACTATTCCTAGCCACATCTGGACGAAGGATTGAAACTGTGGCTCCTGTGTCAACAAGTAAGAAGCATCCACGTTTGCCCACCTTAGCTTCTACGAATAAGGCCTCCTCCTTGGTTCGGGCAGTTTTTATAAATGCGCAATGTGGGCCATTTCTTCCTGGAGCCTGGGCAAGGCCCACTTCCGAGGCTCCATTCAGTTTTCCGACTCGGACTCCACAACATTTACACGACCTGACGTCTTCTTGCTATGAGGGCATTTTGAGCGAATGTGACCCTTCTCATTGCATCCCCAACACTCCGGTTCTGAAATGGACAACTCCTTCCTGGAATAGCTCTGCCCTTCCATCAACTGAGCCCTTGTCAAAGCATCTTGTAGTGTTCTAGGTGCATAGCAGGATAAAATTTTCTTTGCCCCGTGATCTCGCAAACCTCTCAAAAAAGCGTGTAAGGCTACTTCATCCCTACATTGTTCTGGCCAATTGGGCGTAGCTAATCTTACAATTCGCTCTATGTCTAAAGCAAACTCAGCAAGAGACTCACCTGGCCGTTGTTCCTTGGACTGTAATTCACTTTGCCACTTGAGGGACAAATGCTCTTGACCGAACCTGAGCTTTAGAACAGTACTGAGGCAAATAAAATTCATCCGGTCTTCTTTTGGTACCATTGCCAATACCACTCCAAGAGCAGGCCCTCTAAGAGCACTGGCGAGTTTTTGGCCCTTACGCTCCTCAGACCAACCATTAGCCGCAGAAACGATATCCAGATGACCAGCATAATCTTCCCACGAGGTTTTACCCTCATAAATCATAAGAGAACCCTCGTGAGATACTGGTTTTTGTCTTAAATTCATGATTTGCTGTTGTACTTCTAACAAGGTTGAACTGACATTTGTTTCCAGCAGTGGAATACTTGATGACGTAGATGGAATTGGATGAGCAAAGACTGATTGCCTCAACTGCATATTTTCTTGTTCCAACTGTTGTATTCGTCTTTTGAACTCCTCTAATTGTTGATTTATTAGTTCTAACGAATGGTTGGTATTCATCTGAGCCTGATCCTCTACAACAGGTTGAACAGAGTCCATCAGACAAGGTGTGGTACTCAGTTCTCGATCATTTGAGATTGTTCTTGGTACTTCATCCTCGTCAACAACAGCATGTTGACGGGTAGATATGGTGCGTCTCGTTTGTTGTCGGCGATTTGACATTTTGATCCCGGACGGGCCCCCAAATGTTGAAGAAAACCACTGATTGGCACAAAAGATAGGACGAGTGTAATTTTCGTTTCAGATCAAAAACACAACAACCATTTTTTCCATATAACAACTCATTAAATTCTAACAAAACATGTGTCCAAGTACTGTAGTTACTCTACAATAATATAAAAAATAACTCCCAATAACAATGAGATGGCTGTTTTAAGGGAACACTTTCCAGAACAGAAGATCCAACGCTCAAATTTCGTACACATGTATAAGGTTTAGAATAAAGATTATTGTTATTATTGTGCTATCAATGCACTGAAAGCTACATTTAAATATTTTGAAAATCAAGATGTAGGACTAATGGAAAATTTTCTTAAAGGATTGATGAAGAACGGAAGAACCGGTGTCAGATTGCGTTTTTTGGGAGCGGTCGAAATAGAATGGGACACGTATATGGAAATGATTAGGGTTGGCATTGCGGACATGATAAAATATTGTAGACTGGCTTGGGATTTGAGGTTCAGAGCAATACGGAAATATGGGCTGAGTGATAATTTATAGCTTTGTTGTATATTATGGTATTGATTGTTACTCTTTCTTCTCTTTTATTGCAATGTCGTTCATGCTTCCGAGTTGTTGTTGTTCAGTGTTGTATATAATATCACTATATTATAGTGATGATAGTTATAGTGGCATGTACACGGATATTGAGCCCAGATATAGGCGAGCCTATCCTTTGACCATGATTATTACATGGCTGTTTGTGGTATAGTGTATTTCTTTAGTTATTAATAAAAGCATGTTTTCTCTCTCTCTATCTCTCTCTGATGAAGAACGGAATAAATTAGATCATCCCGAGTCTCGCAGTCCACTAAAAATTGACCAAAATTTTATTTTTCGACTGTAAATAATGAAATGGGAAATGTAGATCCCTGAAGGAACGACGTTACCTACGTATAATAGCAACTACAACATTTGCTTTTGGGGACATCGTTCCTCTGCTCTCTTATCTCTTCAATTACTTTATGTAATAATGAATAGGTATGAGTCAACTGTGATGAACGTTCTGAAAGAGGAGCGTTTTTGTGGAACGACCTCTCGGAAATTGCGTGCCAAAAGCTGAAATAAAATTAAAGGAAAAAGTTTAAATAAAAAATCTAAAGTGCGGACTCACAATACATGACCGTTTTTATCCAATGTAAAGCGTAAAGCCGAACCGTCCCCACACCCATATGTCTATACCTGAAGAAAAAAACCCTAATTAAATAATTCCGGGTGGAGGTATAAAAAAAGTGACCGGTGGCTTAAAATTAGGAAAAAAAGTGGTAGTGGCTGAAAAGGTTCAAAAAGGTTTTAAAAAAATCCCCTCCTTCCCCCGCGCCGACCAATGGCTATACAGGATTTTTTTCCCTGGGTCTTTCCCAATGAGTGGACAATGTAGAAAATCGAATATGTTAAAAGTGGACTGACGTCCGGAGCTTTCAGTGGGCGGGCTAGAGAGGACTTCCCAATCAATGAGTCATGGATTTTAATTTAAATTAAGTGTTAGGAGGGAGTGGGATTTTAGGGGATGAAACGCGGATATGAGGAGGAGAGGGGAGGATAGCTTCACGTTAATTATGAAAAAATAAAAAAAGTAATTGCATCTGGTTTTTTTATTTCGAGGGGAATACAGGGAGGTGGAAATAGAGGGTTGAAAAAAAGGGAACTGAGTAAGTTGGGTTTGAAGCTTTGCATACGATTAGGGGGCGATAGACGTGATGTGGGGGTCATTTGGTATCTGCAAGGGTGAAGGGTAAGAAGGGGGTCGTTACGAACAGTTTCCCACAACCTGGAAGTAAATCTTTATACCGGTGGATCTATGGGACTATTCTGTTCAGGTAATGAGTAGATGATTAATGATAATCTTTTTGGTGGACATTAGCGTAAAGGGAGTTAATAATGAAACGCTGCAAATTATTTCACAAAGGTTCATTATTTTTCTGTATAGATCACTCTTCTGTAAAGATCACAGCTTTGCCATCGCCACTAATTTTTTTTACCTACCAACTTTCTCTGGCAATTATTGTTCGATTTGATGATTCCAGCGGCAATCTTTTAGTTTTTCAATTCCCTAGACTGCTACGCTAATGAATTTCAAAAATCCATGAAAATTTCAAATTTAGGTACAAATTTTTAAGTTTTATCGCCCGTATTTTAGGGGAATACAAACCCGGAACGAGAAACGAACGGGACCGACTGATACCCTCTTAACTGTGATGATTTCCGCTTCAATTATGGGTAATTATGACAGAGGGGCTACCAGAATACTAGAAATAACCTTTTCTGGAAGTTTCATGGAGGTGTTTTAGAAATGAAAGGTTTTTGGTGCCTCCTAAAAATCACGAATTGTGGTTTAGCCTGTGTCAGTAAGAATCACTAAAAGAGAAGAATTGCGATGAATTACTGAAAGAGGGAACAACCACTTGATCAGCAGTAACATTGGCAAACTGGGTTGCCATGAGATACAGCATAATGATTCAAATATTAATGATCACTGAAAAAAAGCTTATTCGTACCATACTAATTACTTCAATTCAAGAAGCTGTCAAAACCATTGGGTTTCCATGATCGGAAGGACCTCTGATCAGCTGAGTGAACGACGAACCTTGTTCCTTTACTATACATGGTACAGAGCTAAAATTTAGAAAAAGTACAGCATCTTGTGTACAGCGATTTGAAGATTGAAAATAATAAGCTCATTCTGAAAATACTAAACCATCGTAATTATACTTTTCGGACTTATATCGTGGCTGCTTCTAGAAATCGATCAAAACGCACTCTGCCCACCCCGTACAGTCTAGTAACAGCTGACAAAAAGGAGAAAATTAGTTCTTTGATGAGGAATTCAATAGGATTAACAATAAAGGTCATCTGACGTCCCAATGGCCACCGATTTGTGATCTCGACGAACCAACACGGCTTTTCACCTCGTCACCTCACGGAGTCGCGTTTGTCGGAAAATTGATCCTCTCCCCCTTTTCAACGGAATTGGCCCTACGACGCGTTTCAATGGAAAGAGATGAGGCCACTCCCCACCTTCCAAAAGCCCAACCGATCAAATCCTTCCCCTGGTTTTCCTCTGTAATATCCGCAAATATCCGCTAATCAAGCTCAATCCCGTCGCTGAACCGCCGAAACACACCTAGATCCCGCGACCACTTGTCGCGTCCACCTTTATAACTCGGGAAGGACAAATGGATCTCGAAAGGGACGGTAATTATAATCATCGGTTTCCCCCCGGGATCCGTGTCAAAGGGTTCAATTACAACTTTGATTCCCAAAACAAGAACTTCGTTCGGCAGCTTTAGTTGTCGACGTTTGATTGTTTCACCTGTTCCTCTCGCCGGATTCCAGCTTTGAAAAGTTTCATTATAGCTCATTCAGAGACGGCCATCTTGTTCCTATAATGATTCGCTGAATGAACGCCACACTGATGATTTCGTCATTCAAAATTGGATGAATCGAGACTAACACTCAAAAGGAGGGGGGGATATGGTGAAACTGATGTGAGAGCGAGAATTCAAAACACGTTTCGTAAAATCACTCATCATGAAACTTCAACTTCATGGAGCCAATTCGACTGTCTGACTTGGATGAAAACTTAGGAAGGAAAGAAAGATAGCGTTGATAGTAACACACATACTTAACCCTCGGATGGTAACATAATAGACCCAATACTCAAAAATTTGGATTTTGGATAAATTGAATTATAACAAACAGCATAATTGTACATAACTTCTATTTATCTTCATGAACTTGAATTTCAATTAGGAATATTTGAGGAAACTTTTTCATATATTTAAATATTGAAAATAATTTGTTTAGAATCTTTTTTTGTTAAAAAATTTAACCTTTGGATTCGAGCAAATGAAAACTTTTATAACCGCCCTCAAAGTTTGATAAGTAAGTTTGCACACTTAATGTACTAGTATACATTTTCAAATAAATCTTTCAATTGAACCTTCTGTTAAGAAGGAATCAAAACTGATTACAACTCGAAGAAACGAACAGCGTTTTGGCTAGCTAAAAATTCAACGGAGATTAGACCTCTTTTGTGATTCACTCTCGTGATTCTGTTTTATCGAAGGAAAACCCTTAAGAAAGCGTAACGGATTGCCCTGCAGAGACGTATAACTTTGAAACGTAAAACGAAAGAAAATTTTGAGAAGAGTTTAAATTTATTTTCCCTTGGTCGATTCCATAGATTCATTGTTGATAATAATAAAGCAAAGCAATGGCTTTGGAGTTATTATTACCAAAACATGGTGTCCATTCTTTCGAAAAGGTTACACTGAGTCAATTATGAATGATTGATCCTACTGGAGGAGCCCAGTGGGTAGGTTAGGTTCATATGAAATAAGGTTCAAGATAATAAAATTTCAAAATAATAATAGTATAATATGGTTTTGGACATAAGAGTTCATATGGTAAATCAATGAGTTAATGTATAAAAATCCAGAACTTATACATATTTTGTGAAAACATAAATCTATGTTAGAATTTGGAGGACAGAAAAAACTGTGAAAGAGCCTCA
Source organism: Apolygus lucorum (assembly GCA_009739505.2). Classification (NCBI taxonomy): domain Eukaryota; kingdom Metazoa; phylum Arthropoda; class Insecta; order Hemiptera; family Miridae; genus Apolygus; species Apolygus lucorum. The sequence continues at coordinate 55,333,822 of CM019180.2, read as the reverse complement.
ATATGATTATGAGAAAGACATGATTAAGTACTACTATGACAAAGTAACAATGTCTTCCCTGTATTAGGTATCGAATGTTCAAGAAATGTTTCCACTGTCACTTTTTTAATGTTTTTTGAACAATAGATCCTCACAATATGACATCTTCATATGAAACCTCGCTTAATATGTAAGTAGGTGATCATAGTTGCATATTATATAACTTCAACTATGGAGCTCGCTTGCATGATAAATCACATTTACTCAGAAGGATTAATGGTGGGCGTTTGATATTCGCAGGCATCGACGAGAAGGAGAATCAATATCTGAAGAAATTATTTTGATCGATCTAAGCTTCGGGCAAACCATCTGTAAAAGGCCGCGTTGCGAATAGTACACTACTTCAATTTAGATGTTGATTAGTCTATGTTCATTCGATTTATGCAGAAGCGAAAGGTCCGGAGTTCCGCCCACTCGGAGAAATGAATCGAAATTAGATAATCGAGAGTGTAATCTAGTTTTTAACAGGATCAGCGCCCCTCAATAACATCGATCGAGATGGGCAGCCACTAGGATTTTTCCTTCAATTGGGCGTTGAGAACAAATACACTCAATTCAACTTCTGATTGTCTCGTAAGATAAGGGGAAATTTCATATTTGGTAAATGTCGTATTTTATAAAAACTCAACTTCCCAGGAGGAGAAAAAAAACGAATCTGAACGGGTCAGTACAACATGATATAATTATTATACTCTGTAAAATTTGCCATTCATGAAATTTATTTAAAATGCCTATTGATTCGATAAAATCCCTCAAACGGCTAGTGAATCTATGAAACGCTAGGAATTTCACAAATTCACTAGATATTCTTTAAAATGACTCTGGCCTCTCAGACATAGTGTATCAGTTCCTGCCGGATCGTGTTTAGTAATGTTTATTCCAAACACAATTATGGTTTATTATTTTCAATAATGAACCATTGGAATCGAGCAAGAAAACAAAAACGTGTTAACCCACCCCTCAAAATTTGATGTTTTACGTTTCAAGGTACGTAGAATCTGAAAATCGAATTAAAAAATTTTCCGTCCGTCCGCCATAGCGGCACTTTTTTTTTGCAACCCTGGACCGATTTGGTTGAAATTTGGTACATTCCTTAAAATGGCTGTGGCCTCTATGGCAATGTGTATCTGTTCCTGCCTGATCGTGTTTGGTCATCGTGTCAACTCCAAACAAAATTTTCGACTGAACAAAATTTTTGAAACAATACAACTTGAATGCAAACGGCTGTTAGCTGGTAGGTATAATGAACCGGTTCATGTGGGAACACCAAAGTTAAGGTCAGTCAGCTCGGGAGATTATCTGGATTGGTGACCAATCAGGGGGAGGTTTCGGAGGTTCTGATATATTTTCGGGTTGGGGCGGTTGACAATAAGTAGCAATCAGAAATCATCAAAACCAATAATTATTGTGATTTTCCCTTCGGAGGACAGTTGATGACGTTTGCAACGCCAGGAATAGCATTTGGGCGAAAATTCAACCTGAGATGGTTGTTCACTTTACTTTACTTTTTATTTTCAACTTGACTTCAATTACAATTTAAAATACAAGTTGGGTTTGGGTAGATAGAAACGATATCCCAAATATATCGACAGGGGGGGGGGGGAAGATATTTAACAAATCTTCTGGGAAATTTTTATAAGTTCCCTGGTTTCGATTGTGACTTTCGAATCTTGGGAGTAATTTTGGTTAATTATTATCAACTAGCTGAAAAGCCTGCTACAAGCAAGCAAAAAAATTGTAGATAAGTAAAAAAATTTGATGTCGCGGCCTGGAATCAAACATGGGACCCCCACGTTCGGGCGACATAGTACGTACGTACGGTTGGCATTTTATGTATATAGATAATTAACCTTCGGAATCGAGCAAGACTTCTTCAATTCCCCTAAAAATTTGAGGGTTCAACTCCGAACGTCGAATACAACATTTCCCATCCGATTTTTTCGTACCATGGACTGATTTTGATGAATTTTGGTGTATGGGCTCCATTTGGGTTCTAGATGATTTTGGGGGCTTTGAGAAATTTGTCTGGTACAACATTAGGCTTGTAGAACATTTCTTGTACAAAGCCCGAAACTTGTACAGCGGTTTGTACATTCCAAACTTAGCACAAAGGACGGTTGTACATTTTTAGGATTGTACAATGTCGAATTTGCAAATAACAGATACATTCATTCTATTAACCCGCAAGATTAATAGTAGCATGGTTAGTGTTAGTCACTTCCAAGTTCCGATCCTCTATGAAGTTTTAGAGTTGAAACAAATTATATATCAGAAACACGAGTGTGAATTGATTTATTTACATTCGTTGGGCGCATCAACCGTAAACGAATGTTAACTGACGGAAAACCCGTTTATTCAGTTACGTTTTTACCATTTTGGTTTATTATTTTCAATAATGAACCTTTGGAATCGACCAAGAAAAAAATGTTTAACCCCCATCAAAATTTGTTGGTTTACGTTTCAAGGAACGTACAATCAGAAAATCGAATACAAAATTAGTTGGTGGATAGTGACAATGGCAAAGCTGTGTTCTTTGCTGGCAAGTGATCTGCACAGAAAGAAAAACCTTTGTGTAACAATTTGCTGCGTTTTTCTCTGGCAATTGTTGTTCAATTTTGATCTTTCCAGCGGCAATCTTTCAGTTTTCCAATTGCCTAGGCCGATGCACTAATAAATTTCTAAAATCCTCGAAAATTTTAAATTTGGCTACATTTTTCTGAGTTTTTACCCATGCAATTTAGGGAAATACTGACCCTTTAAAATGGTCTCAGTCGATCGCCTTTCATTCCTCGTTCCGGGTGCGTATTTATCTCAAGAAACGGTGCTCAAAGTTCAAAAGTTGTTTCTAAATTTGAAATTTTCAAGGATTTTGGGAATTCATTAGTGCATCTGTCTGGGGAATTGAAAAATAAAATGTTGCCGCTGGAATTATCAAAATCGAACAATAATTGCCGGCGAAATGTCGGAAAACCTTACTGAATAAACTGGTTATAGGGAGTGAACAGTTGGTCCCACAGATCTCTGGGAGGTCTCTTTCGATTCTAAAAATTAACTACGAGTATTAAATTGATAAAAAAAAACCTTCATATCGGAATTTTCTGAGCTAGGGCGTTTTCTAAATGTTAGCCATTATTTTTCAGGCCTTAGAAGTGCCCATAAGCTTCAGGGCACAACTAGACCCCAAATGGAGCCTATATACCAAATTTCATCAAAATCGGTCCATGGTACGGCGGACGGACGGCAAAATTTTCATTCCATTTTCGGTGTCCACGTATTTTGCCTGAAACGTAAACCAACAAATTTTGAGAGGATTGCAATTTTATTTTCTTGGTCGATTCCGTAGGTTCATCATTGAAAATAATAAATCAAACTTCAAAAGTTTGAAATTTGAAACCATTTGAAACCGTATCTTTTGTTGATCGAATTTTTACACAAAACTTTGTAGGTTCACTAATTTTGACCTCAGGAACATGGGGAAAATATTTTAAAAATTCTGCCAATAGCCAATTCACTGAAATTAAGATATGACACGTCCGATGGAGTGCATGTAAAGACCAAGGATATACGTTTTTTCAACAAAAATAAACTGTTACCTGGTAGTAAATAGAAGGAATAACAGTATTCACATGAACATAACATAATTTAGTCAATACTGTATTTTTTTTACTACAAAACGAAGCATTTGAAAATCCTATGAGAGAAGTATTATTATGGAACATTCAAATTTTCGTTAAAATATCATAGAATTAACCACTTATAAGCCCACCTAGGACTGGTGGCACATTGTTCTAGTCTGAGACTTTCAGTTAAAGCCAGCCCACTTCTTCTTCTTCTTCTTTTCATAGGTGTTCACGACATAATGGTCCCTGCGATCAAACAGGATGTCGTCCAACACTCAGGAAGACGGTATTAATAGGTACCTCACAAACGATTCTGAATGTCTCCTTCACATTGCATACTTAAAAAAAACCATTTCGTCGCCTAGCATTGCTAACCATTTCGCAATTCATGTCAGATTTCTGATCCCAGTAGTAGCGATTGTCAGAAATCTGAATAATTTTGCTATAGCCAGCAACTGCACCTTGTTAAATCGTCTGATTCCTCATCAGTCAGTACATTTGGCTCGGGTGGTACAAATTCCATCGAGTGTATTGGTTAATTCCATCAGGGGTATCACCAATTAGTACCTACATCAAGGGCTTCTTGAAGAGAAAATCCAGGCCAGCAATGAAAAATCGTCTGCCAAGTGGGTGAAGCACATAGCTTCATCGTATCCATAACCCGATTGAATAGATGATGTTCAAAGGCGGTTGCCTCCAGCGGTGCCCTACGGCACCACTGGTTCCAAATGGGTTAAGACATTTCTCCTGGCATAACAAATAAGTGCCTACAAAGATAATACTCGTGATTCAACTTATGGCTATTTTAATGGGATGCCACTCACGTTTATGGATTTTCACGCAATAAAAATATCATTTAGGGGGCCCATACCCTGGAAGCATGCCATATCCAGAGATCAGTTACAAGCAATTCCATGAAAACTAATTTCGAGTAAAACGAGATAGGTTCAACGTACGAGTATATGATCACTAAAATACCGAGAAATTCAAAATAAATTAGTTTGGTGAAAATCACGTAATACACCTGCTCTCCCTGTGTAAAGAGTATTACTAGCGACTGAAAATGAATCCATATCACGAATACGATCCCTCCTCTCCACCAATATATTATATAAATAACGAAATTGGGATAAAATCAAACGAGCGAATCAAAATAATTCCCCGTTGAACATTTACCTCTCTCGTCCACAATAATTTTCCACGAATTTTAATTAAAAAATCTCTTTTCATTCGAATGAGTAGTCGCGTTTTTTCAGTCCCTTTTTTTCCGAGATGAAAAATTAGCATAAAAGCAATAATGGCGAAAGCAATAAAACATTACAACGGTGGAAATCGGATCCCGCTTGTGATTCCGAGTGTGAGCAATAAAATGAGGTTGTGTGTGGGTTGGTGGGGGTGTAGGAGTGTAGGGGGGGCAGTGTGTGGGATTTTTTTCCTCGGAATGTCCCATTTTGACGACCCGAGAATTCTACTTATCGCAAGAACCTCTTTTTTAGGTCTGCCCATTTGTAATTAATATTTTTTTATGCGGTTTCAGTACCCCCTCTGCTCCATACCAAAAAAATGAGGTGAAATCTCTCCGGTTTAGCATGGAGAATGCAGAGTTGGGAGTTCGGAGTGTAGGAGTTTAGGGGTGGAGGTCATGTGGGGCAGAAAAAAACAACATGAGGAGAAATGGCTGAAAACTCAATGCTAGTCCCCCCCTTCACTCCTACCCCTTATTCCAGAGTCGAAGCCCTTGCTCATCAATCAGGAGAAAAAAAACGAATTACGGTTTGGAAATTCAAAAAGCGTAGTCCGGGGCTTGGACTGAGTCAAGGGAGGGTGGGGGTTCTCATTTCTGGGAAGTCTGAGTTCATTTGGAATATCGGGCTAATTGCTCCCAATCAAACATCAATCACACGGCGATTTTTCTTTTTTTTCTCGCTCTCTTTTTTTAAAAAAAGAAAAAACTCCGGGCGGAGTTTTTCCCGAACCATCCTAAACTACATTCCGACGCATATCGCTCGCGCAATTTTTTTCCGCCCTCCTCTCTTCCCCTCGTCGTCATAACCGATTCCTCATAACTGTTGACTTTTTTTTGTATCACGTGGTTTTTTTTCTCTGATGGGTTCGACTGCTGAACGCGTTTCGGATCAAAACTGCATCCAATTTTATGATCGATCTTGGGAACAATTAGACTTGATCTTTTGGATGGGAAAATTGACCATGGAGGATGAATTGGGTCGTTTGGTTTCATCTCGAATCAGCCAATTTTTCAGCAGTCAGAATATGATGGCACAAGTTCCGGGTTTGATAGGCTGTAGGTCAGAAAAAAGTTAAATATCATTTGTTCCCCGTGGATGGAGGAGGGATCATGTGGAAGCGATTAAGGAGGAATTAATATGATGGTGGATACTTGGAGAAGTAATAAACTAAAAAAGTGCATGAAGAGGGAGTATCGAAGAAAGAACAAAGAAGTGGATATATGAACGAAGGAGCTCGGAAGAGGGAGTAAAAATGGGTGAGGATGTATGGAAATATGAAGTGTTGAGGTGAGACCATGGAGATGTTAGTGAGGAACCAAAAGCATGGAGGAAAGAGAATGTGAGATTAATTCAGTACGTTGACAATATTATTATGGGGCATGGACTAAAGAACATGAAGAGGGGACAATTTAGAAGGAAGAACGGAGGATTAAGTATCATGTAGTATCATGCATCACCGATAAAGTTTTGGCCGACCCAAATGCGATCGTTGTTCGTCTCTTCGAGTTGTACTCAGTTTTGCGTCCTTAGCAACCAGTAACCAAATTTCCTAATGAGAAACCCGCAAATCCCTTATTATTTCTTCGAATTGAGTGTGAAGCGTTTATTTCCTAACCTTCATCCGCTCGCGCTCTCTTGAGTCACACTAGCGATCGCGCGGCGGCTAGTAGCCGCCCGTCACATTTTTCCCTATTTCAATGGTTTTTTTGGTACTTCAACTCGATAACGACAAAGATTTGGATTGGTCATGTTGTTAGTAAGTTCATACACATTATTTAGGATAAAACAATTTTATTAGAAATAAATATAAACTAAAAAAAAATTGGAAAAAGGTTCTTCCGCTCGTTCCTCATCCTGTTCATCTAATTCACGGAGTATGCGAGCGATATCTTCATCCCTGCTGTATAGAGCCCTGAAAAACAAATAAACTGATAAATAAAATGAATACATATTTGTAATTTTTTATGCCTCAAGGCATTCATGTTGAAACGCTCTGAAACTAGGTTTGAAAGTGTGTACATACAAAAACTTATTTATTCGTACGATAAATTTTTCAAGATAAGATTGGCAAAAATTATTTCAAATGAATGTAATTGGCCGGTGGCGTAGGAAAGTAAAAACAGTGATTCGCTACCCTAATAGACCCGGAAGCAATACGAGTAAGTACCAAACCAAACATCACAAAAGGATAAATGAAACTCAGGTTTTTATTGGAATTTCTTCCGAATCATACATAGCTACTCATAACGAGGCCGAATGAAGTAAAAAAGGAAGAGTGTAAAAAAGAGAGAAGGTAAAATATGTATGGTAGGTAGTTACAATGACAAAGCTCTATTTGCAGGCGAGTGATCTATACAGTAAAATAATAAACCTCTGTGTATTAATTTGCAGCAAGTTTTGGTTTATCATTTTCAATAATGAACCTTTGGAATCGACCAAGAAAAAAAATTTTAACCCCCCTTAAAATTTGGTAGTAAAATTTTTTTTTCTTCCTCGATTCCAATGGTTTAGTATTGACAATAATAAACCAAAATTGTCAAACATAATTAACCAAAACTTTAATTCGTTTCTAAATAAGTCTGTATAAGCCGTTTTCAAATATCCCGTTTTGATTACAAGTAAAAATCTATTCAAGTTCCCCCTAAAAAAAAACATATATTAAAATTAGGGACACTTACGAAAGATTATGTAGGAGGAAGTACATAGAATGAGATTGAAGGAAAGAGTTAGGTATTGAAGAAGAAATATGAGTAGAAAGGTACGTGGTGGTGGTGGAGGGTCCATGCGGAGTTTCATCATATGAGTTGCGTCTTTTATTCATGGGCAAGACCCCAACTTCCTTTGTTGACATCGATACTCCCTGTGCACTCTCGATACGAGATTGATTGATTTCCCCAATTTGATTGCCCTGTTAAACGTTACAGGCACCGAGTGAATTTGGCTGAGCTCATTGAATGATTGTGGTAGGATTAATCAGGGATTACGAGGGATGTGATGAGATTGATGTAGCGGCGTTATGTGCGAATATATGGGAGGGATGGGATAGATGAACTGTTAGTTACAGCAGATTTAATCATATTTATGATGGAACTATCATCATAAATTTCTATGATGAAGATTCCAACCTCACTCTCTCTTGTATGTTTGTTTTGCTCCGTTTTCAACATCTCATTTTTCTAGTTTCAATTTCAATTTCAATTCTATAAGCTCATGTTGCTAAATCTACTGCTGTTACATATAATAATACGAACTAAATGAACACTCACTTATTCTTCTCACTTTAAACTCATTCTCGGGCCTGTCTGTAGTTACAACGTTGTTTGTTCTCCGCGGAAACTCCCGTCGCTAAACGTTGGAAACAACAAGTGATTTGTTACTCCGACTTTATTGGTTAATAGAAGGTTTCGCCGTCGTGAACATGTGTAGTAGTTATTCATAATGCTTCATTAGTATGTTAATTCCAGAGCCGGCGTTTCACATCAAAAGGCCACTTTGTCTGTTGAAACGGAAGAAACGCTCGGCTTTTTTTTTCGGGGTCCTCACTTCCATGATTAATTCCGTCTTTATGGTCAAACACCAACATAAGAATAACAAATAATCCTCGAGTTTCGTATCTTCGCATTGATTTGTGTATCTGATAAACCTGTAAAGCGTACAATTCGAATGTATTGATGATCAATGGCAAATCCATTGTGGAGTGTTTAGAAAATTGCTCAATGGTACTGAATTCGAAATGAGAGTTTTAGAAAAATAGTGTTACCAATCAGTTTGGAAAACCATATTTCATAAAATGAAAATATTAAAAATATTTTTGAAATATTATTTTCTTTGAAAAAGTAAGTTTGAAACCGACCGTTTTTGCCCAAGATGAACAGTTTTTATTCTATGATTTTTTTAAAGCAGTGTGGTGCATCTTCACCGGTGCGCACAAAACTGAGGGAAGACATAAAAATTGAGGAAGAATCATCTTCACAATAACGCATATTGTAGTTTCCTAAATCTATTACATCTTGAACGGGCTGATAATGCAGTGCTAATTAACATCGTATCTTCATCAATATATACTGTAGCTTCCACATATGAGATCATCGTGACATCAATGAGCAATAATAAATTATTACACCTATATTATTTAGAGAATGTTGATTTTTTTGCATACTTGTATTTTTTCCAAAATTAGGTATAATCGGCGCGTTACTCTTTCATTCATTTTCAACAAACACCATATATATACCCGGTGACCCCTACGGCTCACGTTCATGAGCTTGAACTTTTTTCGCTCACGACCACCTCCTTTTCACACGATGAGGTTCCTAGAATGTTAGAAATCCTACCTACCTACTACATAATTACCCTCACACCATCACAATAAAGTTTATTAATTTGGAAGAAATAAAAGCTTCACGCTCGATTCGAAGTAATAGGGAATCCATATGGGAATTTTTATTACTGGTTGCTAAGGAAGCAAAACTGAATACAACTCGAAGAAACGAACAGCTAGTTTAGTTAGCTAAAATTTCAACGGAGTTTAGACCTCTTTGGTGGTTCACACTCGCGATTCTGATTTATCATAAGTCCAACCCCTAAGTACTCGTCGGGAGCGAACGGTTTGTCCTACAGAGCTCCGGGTGGTCTCTAAAAGTTTTAAAAATTCAATACTATTTTAAATAGGTAAAAAACGAAACCTTTATTTCAAGAGTTTCCGAGCTAGGTCACTTTTGAACATTTCAATCCTTAATTTTCACCACTTACAAGTGACTTATTGAAAATTAAAAAATAAATACACAAATAAATTAATAAAAAAGCTTGGAGTAAGAAAATTAGGGTAATGCTCACGAACGACCAGACATATGAAGCGAGAATGTATGACAAGCGAGTTGGTCCGAAGATTGGTAACGCGTGCTCAATTCGTGCTGATAAAATCGTCTATACAAGTTGTATAGTTGTATAATACAACCTACTAGCAATAACATCTTCTCTATTCGAACTCTTTGAGTGCATTCATAATTAATTACGAAATTTGGTTTTTGGTTGCCTAATTGGATGATATAAAACTTTATTCAAATAGAGATGGGTCCTCATTAAAGATCCGACTCTTTCAGAAGAGCGAGTGAACCACGGGTCAGAAAAAATGAACCGCGGCTCTTCGGATCTTTTGAGCTCAGTGCTGGTAGTGTTCGGTGAAGATCGGTTCTTCAAAAGAGCGAGTGAACTGCGGATCAGTAAAAATGACAAATGAATCGCGGTTCTTCGATCTTTGGATCTCTTGAGATCCAGTAAAATAAATGAACGGCGGCTCTTCGATCTTCAGTTCTTTTGAGATCGGCAGTGTTCGGGAAAATTAGGACCTCCTTTTCGTCAGCTCACTGTTGCCAGCCCGTACGATAATCGGTGAAGATCGGTTCTTCAAAAGAGCGAGTGAACTGCGGATCAGTAAAAATGACAAATGAATCGTGGTTCTTCGATCTTTGGATCTCTTGAGATCCAGTAAAATAAATGAACGGCGGCTCTTCGATCTTCAGTTCTTTTGAGATCGGCAGCGTTCGGGAAAATTAGGACCTCCTTTTCGTCAGCTCACTGTTGCCAGCCCGTACCATAATTCCGAGGGAAATACGATATAAGTCGATCAAACAATACAATTTTGCGGAATTGTATCGTACCACCACATACAATATTGTATTTTTGGTCGTAAACTTTACCGTATTTTTCCAGTGTTTTCTGTGACCCACTTTCTGCTTCTTTCCGTTGTTTTTCTCCCTGTTTGATTTTTACATCATGATTTTTTTGTGAGAAGCTTTCTGATACAAGTTCAAAAGGCAAGCAAAAGCACATCCTTATCTTACCATTATTATCAATTTTGGAGCTTACGTACTTATTTTTCGTTTATTCTCTTTCAACTTGGTTACCTTAATTTTCTTTGTTGAATAACATGATATAACATCAAAATGTTATATTATGAAAATGTTATACCTACTAAGAATTTTTTTTAAATTGTGGTTCGTCATTAGAGCCATAAAAAAATGCAGATTTCACATAAATAAATATTTTACCAAAAAACTGTATTTTTAAGTCTTACTTATTCATTGCTTTAATCGTGTTCATTTATTGTTTTTCGTTGATTTTTCGAAGGATTTGTTGAGCATCTTTATTGAACAACAGCGCTTTTTGGGTCATTATTTTCAATAATGAACCATTGGAATAGAGCAACAGAGAAATTATTCCCTCTCGCCCTCAAAATTTCATGGTTTAGGATTCAAGGTAGTGTAGAGTCCAATGATCGAATAAACATTTCAAAACAGAAGTAAAATAAACCGTTGTGTAACAATTTGTAGCGTTTTTCATCGTATTTTCATCTCTACAATAAATACGAGCTCAAAAGAGCCAAAAAGAGCCACTGATCTGTCGAAAAGATCCGGATCTTTTGAATGAGCGGAGCGCTCAGAGCCGTTCTTCTTGGTGAACCGTTTTGCCCATCTCTATATTCAAAGATGCGAACCGGTTCTAACCGGCCAAATCAATTTAAAAGAATTTGCTCAGCTGTAATTTGAATTGATATTACGCCTATTTATGTTAATGACTGGATGAAAGGGTTCTATTATTTCTGACTGTCGGAGAAACAAAACACAATAGCTCTGTAATGTGGAATACTAATGAAGCACAAATTAATGCGAAAGTACTTTATTGGAATAGGTTTAATGAAATAATGGTATAATGGAAGATGTTATTACTAGTAGGAAGACGTTATTGCTGTACGTATTATTGAAGTGGTATAGAATCGAAAATGAATAATTTTTGGATTGGATAGCAATAGGATTCTGATAACTTTACAATGTTACTCTGATTGTAGCTTCATGCGAAGTAATTCGTTTCTTCTTCCAAAAATCTTGTAATTTCGTTACAAACAAATGAGATTGAAGGAAAATAATATTCTCTGTAACTAGAATTTCCACGTCATCCTCTCCTCAAAATTGCGTCCTCAATCCGAATAATAATTATTATGCTCAATCTGTCAGCCAAAGGGGGTTGGGCTCGCTGGGAAAAGGATGCCCCTTCTTCAAATTGAATAAGTGACTCACAACCTTTTCCCATTACTCGGGCCTAAATGATATTTATGCAAAGTGATTACGGTCTTGATTATAAGGTAATGCGATTAAACGTCCTTAATGATTCCTCTTGATTCGTAATTCGATTGGAAAACCTTCCTCATGAACCGTCAGGGCGGTCTTCGTCTCTGATTGGTCGCTGTACTTGTCACCTTTCCAACTCAGATGGGGGTTGTGAAGAGTAAATTCCAAATTCAGCTTGAGATTTCCCTTCCCTGATTTTCTTAATACTTATCCAGTTGATCAATAATATGAAGCCAAGTAAAATTTTAAGTGTGAGGGTCAATGGAGGCCATTTTGATACATCTACATACAGCTTATTGTCTGTCAATGTTAGTTTCTATTTTGTCATTCTATCATCTTATTAACCAATAGACACACCTTAGACACTCATTTCGCGAGAAAGAACATCTGAAGTTTCAGCCTTCTTTCGGTTTCAAATCTTGTTTCTTAGATCATAATCTAGGTTCCTAGTGAGATGTTTCTTTTCCTTCAAAGTTTGCCCCGTCATCATGAAAAATTGATTTTCTGCTGGGGATTTGGCGACTTCAACTTGTTCATTAATCGCAGCTGGCTCGTCATAACAAGCACTTCAAAAGCCTTCACAGTGTTCCGAAACTCGAATTTACTTGTGTCCCTCCACCCTCCTTTCAAAAACAAATTATGAACTTTGAAAATTATTTGCCGGTTAATGATCGATTGGTCTCGTCTTCCCCTTTATTAAACTACATTGTCACGTCCACCCCTGAAATATTTTCTCCGGAAGAAGAGCGGGGAATTCTCTAATGTTATGCATGGTTTCGCTTGCCGAAGAGATCATTTCATTAGTGTAGCTATAATGCTACGACAGGGTTTAATGAGTAGCTGAAGTCAACCGCCCCCATCCTTCGAAACTCTTACTTAACTTTTGCTCGAAAAGGCGACAAAGAGGCAGAAGCTTTAGTCGTGAAGAAGGAAATATGACCTAACTTTTAGGTGTAGACTTAAGCCTTAATTGACACTTCTGATGATCACTTTAAAAGGTCCCGGGACGCCTTCTAGAAACTGAGAGTCTTTTATTCTTTTCATCAACGTTACCTTATTTTTATTCCTGAAGGGCCGTCGTTTGCTCTTCTTCAAAATGTGGCTTCAGAGTACGAGACAATAAATCACTCCATGAGAGAAAATGTATTATGCAAACTAAGTAATTCAAGTTATGGCGTTCAATCATTTTCCAATGAACTAAAAACATCTAATTAAAGGATTATCAAGGATACCTCATATCAGTTGTTTAATTATATTGAAATATACGAAAAACTCTGCAAATTATTACACAAGGGTTTATCATGTTTCCATTTTTGGGTATAGATCACTCGCCTGCAAAGAACACAACTTTGCCATCGTCATTACCTACCAACCATATTTTCGGTTCAGAATCAAGTTTCTTTTGAAGAAATAAACGCTTTACACTCAAATCGGAGGAATAAAGAGTTGTAGGTGCTTTCATTAGGAAATTTTATTACTGGTTGCTAAGGACGCAAAACTGATTAGGTACAACTTGAAGAAATAAACTACGATCGCATTTTGGTCAGATAAAATTTGAACGGAGATTAGGCCTCCTTTGCGATTCACACTCGTGTTTCTGATTTATCGCAGTCTAACCCTCAAGTTCTTATGGGGAGCGAACGGTTGGTCCTACAGAGCTCTGGGTGGTCTCATTCGATTCTAAAAATTCAATACTATTTTAAATTGATGAAAAACTATTGTATTTTGAAAGTATTTGAGCAAGGGCTTTTCGAAAATTTCAGCCCTTATTTTTCAACCTTTGAGGAGAGTGACATCAACCAAAAAGCTTAGGGGCACAACTAGACCCCAAATGGAGCTTGTGTACCAAATTTCATCAAAATGGGTTCATGGTATCTTGAAACGTAAACCAACAAATTTTGATAACAATTTTGTTTCTTGGTCGATTCCAAAGGTTCACTATTAAAAATAATAAACCAAAAACAAAAATGAACCAGTTCGACTGCGTAAGTTCTTGACGTGTTTGAGATTTCCAAAGAGGGATTTGTAGCAATGATGCCGTTTGGTTTCGCAGTGAGGTAGGAGCTTTCTCTTCCGAACTGGGTTTGAAAAAGGAAGTGTAGTAATAAACTGCTTGCTAGTCCAGAGTTCTTTTCCTGTTCGATTAGAATAACCTCACATTGAAAATCGAACAAACTACATTCGAAGCTCTGATATGGGAGGATCATGATTTGATTTGTACTTGGAGGAAGTCCAGGCTTTTTGGCATACTCAAACCATACTCGGCGGAACACCTGCGTTTTACGTAGTAGATTATCAAGGTATTAATTATTAGGTACTGGACTATTAAGCAAAACACTCAGGAGTATACTTTTGCGAATATTTTATATTATACATTAGGGCATATATATATATTAAGACAATTATATTTAATGTTAATTACAATATTGATTATTATTATTAATTACTATCAATAATGTTAATTACAATTAATTAATATAACTATAATTAATACAATTATAATTAAGTACCTTTATTAGGGCATATACAAAAGTATATGCCCTAATATGTATATGCCCAAAAAAACGGAAAAACTCAGTCATAGAGGAAGGGTTACTTCTAGGAATAAAGGACTCATCACTAAACGGAGCCAGTGAACGAAGAAAGAAGGCTCCCCTACCACTGCCGATAGGCAACACATGAATTTCTGCAAGAACACTGAGCGAATTGGAGAGACGCACATGCCAAGAAGGCGGATGTTTCGTCTGAAGTGATAAACATCTTCAACAAAATGAATAATTGTCATCAAAGGAATTTATAAAATTCAATATTTGATAATGTGATAGCAAAGACGTGTATCGTGGGCAACTGGTCAATTATGGTCAGTTATGTACTGCGAAGTAAATACGTTTAAGAGTTCGCTGACGGCAATACCAGAGAGATGGTCAAGATACAATCGTTCGGAAACGTAATTATTTCAACGTTTGATCGTGATGTTATCTCAAAGTTCTTTTTCTTCCTTCGATAAGAATAAATAATAATGATTGTCATAGATAATACCGAGGAGGTTCACTGATAAGGTACCGGTGAATATACTCTAATTAGGCCAACTAGGCGGAGTTGAATGTCCAAAGAAAATCGTACGAAAAAACTCATTTGAACCTCAAAAATGAGTTAATTCGGAAAATGCAAATCCAACCCGCGCGAGGGGACAACGAGGACAATCCCGATCCAATCATCCACCGGGTAATACTGCTTACAACCCAGCAGAGCAGCTCCCAACTGAGTATAGGGAAACCCAGTTTCCTGAATCAAAACCTATTACGACACATTAGTCAGATGGAAAACGCTCCCAGAACACAATCTACCGCTAATCCAGTTCCGTCCCAGGTATAATTATTACTAGCTTTGTTCTCCCCTGCTCAATATAGGTACCTTTTTTCATCTCGATTGGTGCAGGAAAAAAAAAAAGATTTTCTTTTTTTTCGCCTCGCTTCGAATGTGGTATAGCCCTTCCCATCTGTCCTATTGGGAACAATAATGCCTGATTGGCGGGAGATAATCATTTTAATCTTCAATGCAATACTGATTGATTGGGAGGCGAAAAAAGGAAAAACCCTCTTTTTTCCAAGAACGAGCTATAGAGCATCGCTGAAAAAAAATCAGCTTTTACGGCAGATGTCATAAACTGGAGTGGGAGGGGAAGCTACAGGAAAAAAAACGAGAGGAAATAAAATCCGTGGAATTTTTTTTAACCTCTAGTATTCGAAGGGGCGTAGCAAAGCGCTCCGACAAAGAATGAAGTTCAAACTCTGATGAATAGGAAAAAAATTTTCAAAAATATACGGAGGGAAAACGGTTTTACGAAAGGCAAGATTAAAAAAAGTGGGGAGAAAAATGCGCTAGAGAAAAAAATGGAAAAATGTCGAAAAAACAGACTTTTTTTTCAATATATGTTGATGTTCACGGTTTGTCGGTTCGCCTCCTTTTGTGACTATATCTGAAATTGAGTCTTTATTGTCTGCTAGGCCACCCCGTTATCTTCATATTCCCTGGAGGGAGGTATATTTTTTCGCATTGAGCGTTCCGTACTTTTCTCTGGTCCCTCCTCGGCGATATGACCTATTTGTCGGGGACACCATTGCAACGGCGGGACTATTTTTGTCGACTGATTGTTAAATTTTCAACAATAGCTCACGGAGAAATGTGCGTTAACTTTTTATTACGTATAAAGTAAAACTTTACTTATTTTTCATATATTTTTCACTTCTGTCAGTGAATGAAGTATGTGAGTTTCACACTCGTGTTTCACTCTCTTCATTCGTCCAACCCACAGAGGAACGGAGACATAATATTTATATTAACCAAACTCTATGACCATTCTTGCAATAGTCCAGTTATAGAAACCGCACTCTTACGAGAGAGATGCAACTAGAACAATGTTCTAGAATGTTCTAGAATGTCATTCTAAGGACAAGCTGTAGGTGGTGAGCGCGCTCATTTAAAGATAATTGATCGTCTGGGTGGTTTCAAACGTTCCTAAATCTTTGGTGATTCACACTCGTGATTCTGATTTATTGTAAGTCCAACCCTTGAGTCCTCGTGGGGTGCGAACGCTTTCCCTACAGAGCTCCGGGTAGTCTCTAAAAATTCTGAAAATTCAATACTTTTTCAAATTGGTGAAAAAACAATAGGTACCGTTATTTTGAGAGTTTTCGAGCTAGGGCACTCTTGAAAATTTCAACCCTTAATTTTCACCCCTTAGAAGTGACTGATATCAACCAAAAGCTTCGGGGCACAACTAGACCCCAAATGGAGCCCAGATACAAAATGTCAACCAAATCGGTACATGGTTGCTGAGAAAACTGCCGCGTACGGCGGACGGTAAGAAAAATTGTATTAGATTTTTGGATTCTACGTACCTTGAAACGTAAACCAACAAATTTTGAGAGGTGGTTCAAATTTTCTTGGTCAATTCCAAAGGTTCATTATTGAAAATAATGAACCAAAATTAGTGGAAATTATAACTACCTAATGAAATAATCATACCTCCATATTGACAGATAATTCTTTCATAATTTATTCCCGCATTTATATTTATATCAGTTAGATTCACGTTCCCTTATGTAGAATGACGTATTATTTTATTTTTAAAATGTAATTGGGCTTGCCCGTATTAAATAAATAAATAAATAAATAATTAACAAGATAATTATCCTCATTAAGCCATTTGATAAGCCAGAGCTCTAGGTGGTTTCATTCGATTCTAAAAAGTCGTGGAAATTCTAAAATTATGAAAGAATAATACCTACCTGTACATTGAACGTTATCGAGCTAGGACGTTCAAAAAAGGTCAACCCCCACTTTTACCTTTTAGACGTTTCAATGAATTGGGAATTCCATTGTCTTGCAGAATGCCGCTTACTCGCAGTGGTCTCAACTATTTTAAATACCTATTTCAATAATTATTTTTAGTGATGCATTCTCGTTGATGGAACAAATGGGATAAATTTTATATTGATCAAACATCAACACATGAACAATCAACACCTGTTGATACTGGAGGAACAAACTAAAATCCAGACAACTACTTGATATTCTGATACTACAAACTAAAAGGAGAAGTAGTAGAGGCTATAGACGGCCGGCTATCTAGTCCAGAGAGTAAATATTTTCTGAGATTTCTGAGTCGAACAAAAAAAGAAACTCGCAAATCGGTTGGGAATTGAGGCCTGGGCGGAGTACACAACATTATGCCCAAAAACGCACGTTTTTTAAGCAATAGCCCCCCCTTTTCCCCCCTTAAAAGGCAAAATTCGAAATTCCGATGACGTAGTGCACAACTAGATAGTTTTTCGCGTCGAACAAAAAAAGAACCACGAAAATCAGTTGAAAACTAAGGCCTGGGCAGACAACACAAGATTTTGTCACACACACACAGACATACACCTATGGTTTTTTCCCCGCGGATTTGGATTCGGAATGGTCTAAAACGGATTAGTGTGTGGGTTTTTTCTGTTGATTGTTGTCTAACTTTACCCCAGATCGATCGCATAAGGACGCCCAAGTCTTACTATGGGACGTTCTAAAAAACTACTGCCCAGTTGATTGTTCCTGAATGGGAGAATTTGAAGTTTATTTTTGCTTGAGGTAGATTATTCCATGTAGGTAATTAGTGTTATCTCAAATTTATCCTAATAAATGATTAGATAAAACTATTTTAAAAAATATCAGAAAAGGTTTGTTAAAGAAACACCGTTTGTGGGATGAAGTTGGAAGTGAGAGGTTATAAGGCAACACTGTTTTTATTCTTTCAGCATGTGTCCCAGGAAAAACCCAGTCCCATGGAGAAATGTTTTTCTTATTTTTGGATTTTGTGGAAAAGAAGCTGATATGAGTGACTTGGGAGAGGAAAGGAGAAACTGGGAACACATTTTTTATGAAAAAGGTATTGTGACAATTCTATGTTAAGATAATATTGTACAGTTTGGGTGTAAGTTGTTATATCACTTTGATGCGCCTGCGTTTTGCTTCCGAGTCTACCAAGGTAGCGGAAGCTTTGTTTTCACTTTTCAAGATCGAAAAAAAAAGTTCTCCAAAGTCAAAATTTTCACTCGCGTTTTTCGTTTTAGACCTTTCTGAACAATTTTGGTTCCGTGTCTGTGTGTCTGTCTGTCTGTCATGAATTCCTTGTAACGCGCATAATTATACGAAGTTATTGTCCGATTTCAATGAAATTTTCAGGGATTGTGCGGGTTGGTGTGTAGACGGTCCCCTGTGAAAATGATCATCCCCGGACTGATAGAAGCGACTGCGCATGCGCAAACGTGAATTCCTTGTAACGGCCATAACTTCTACATTTTTCATCCGATTTCGATGTAATTTTCAGGGATGTTACAGATTAGTATTTAAATGGTCCCCTATGAAAATCACCACCTTCGGACTGACAGTAGCCGCTGCGCCTGCGCAAACGTGAATTTCTTGTAACGGCCATAACTTCCACATTTTCTACTGATTTCAATGAAATTTTCAGGGATTATGCGGATTAGGTTTTAGATGGTCCCCAATGATGATCATCACCCCCGGACTGATAGTAGCCGCTGCGCATGCGCAAACGTGAATTCCTTGTAACAGCCTTAACTTCAACATTTTCTACCCGATTTCGATGACATTTTCAGGGATTATGCGGATTAGGTTGTAGATGGTCCCCAATGAAAATCAAGGCCTTAAAATTTACAGAAGCCTCTGCGCTTGCGCATACGTAAAATCCTTGCAACAGCCATAACATTTACATTTTTCATCCGAATTTGACGGAATTTTCTAGGATTGTCCAGATTAGCGTGTAGATGGTCCCCTATGAGGGTAGTGAAAGTTACTTAGAGATTGGTGTTTTGAGATTAGCTACTATGCATCGGATCATCTATATAATCGGGTTATGGATACGAGGAAGCTATGTGCCACACCCACTTGGCAGACTTTTTTTTATGTTATCGACTTTTCTCATTGTTAAATTAATTTCAATTTTATTTTAAATTAATTTTTTAGCTTGATGATACTGGAAAGCTCAACTAGCGAAACTAACGGTCTTGAAACAGTATAAACCAAAATCCGTTCGTCCTCTGTCCAAGGAACTTTGCTCCTTTACAATGAAATAGAATTAACGAAATTTGGTTTATCGAGTGTCCAGTTGTGCAGAGTTGCTTGGTATTGAATGAAGAAATGAGAGAAAGCAATTTTCAAAAAGCTCCAACTCGAAAAGTTCCTATATGAAGATATAGTATTTTCATTAGAAAGTACAATACATTTTTATTAGAATTGAACGATATCAATCTATAGGGCCAATTGCATGGTTTATTAATTAGGAGTATAAGTAATTACTAAAATTTGGATTATCGATGTGTTTGACAACATTTCTACGTTAGAAAGTTTAATCATAATTCGATGGTTCCTATCTTGCAACAGTCACTTCATGTGCCTCGAGAGAAGTCGCATAAAACTATTCATGAAATCGTGTCTCTTCACAGAACCGCTCGCATCATATCAATATCTTGATATGCAATATTTTCCAACACACGCTGTGACCCTTCAAAACAGCCTTCTGTTCCAACCCTTCTACGAAACCATCGCCGTTCAATTTGAATTGAAAAATGCTTTTAACATCGACCAATGTTTTTTTCAAGTGATTCCAAACTTGGAATATATCTGTGAACTAGATGTATCTCGCAACCCCTATGCAAGATGAGGGAGACACGCGGCGACCCCGCGAAAAAAAAACCCTTGCAAACACAGTTTGTCCCTTTAACCGCAATTTTCTCCGGACTTTGAATATATTTTTCCGTTTCATCCATTCATTCATTCGCGGGTTTTTTTCGAGTTTTTTGTAAAACACCATATATGTGTGCGGTAAATGCACTCTTCCACGGATTTGGGCCTTCTAAATCGACTTTGTTTGTTCAATTTAATGCTTTTTTCCCGCCCCAACCACGTTTTTTGAGAGAAACAATAGAAAAAACGGCGTTGGACATCCTTCGTTTGAATCGAGAAAACTCGATTGAAAATGCAAAAAAAAAAAAAAAAATCCCAGTTCATAAAAAGACCACCAAGTCGGACACTTTTGCCTACCTCCTGGTCCTCCCTTGCCGGACATTTGCTTAGCACGGATTTTTTTACATTTCAACAGCAAGGCTTCCATCGCAAATGGACTTGTGTTTCTATTTCCATCAATTTGAATCACAGGCGTTATACTCGGTTTGGCCACGAGGATGTGGTTTTTTCCCCGTTTTTCGGGAGGAAGAGGGGGTATAGCATGAATATGTAGGGTTGACGGTTTGGAAGTAAACCGACAACTCCAAGGTAATGCATCACGAACATTAATACTTGTTTTGCGGGTTCGGTGTTTATACTTTTTTTCATTTGATTTTTTTTTTTTTTTTTACACCCGCACGTATATGCAAAACTGAGCATCGTAGTATCCATGAAAGCTGGATGAAACCTCCTGACTAAATGCGATACAAAAAACCTTTCAACTTAATTTAAAACGAGATGATGAACGACTGTTACTTTTTTCTCGGAATTCTCACTTTTAGGAGCTTACAGCGGCATTCACGGGTTAACACATGGAGTATCGACGAGGCCGATATGAATAGGTCGAACCACTTCGAGATGATTCACGTACGCACTTTATTTCTGGAAAGTTTCAGAATGGAATATTCGATTTATTAAAATGTAGGAAATACATACAAGTGCATAAATAGAATAAAATATCCAACGTGGTATTTCAATATGTTACCTAAAGACTGTGATTTTTTAAAACATGGAACATGTTTTTGCCATCATACCCAGGTGCAAAATGAGACAAAATT
Source organism: Apolygus lucorum (assembly GCA_009739505.2). NCBI lineage: Eukaryota > Metazoa > Arthropoda > Insecta > Hemiptera > Miridae > Apolygus > Apolygus lucorum. The sequence continues at coordinate 55,312,448 of CM019180.2, read as the reverse complement.
TTGTTATTTTTTTGTTGGAAGGAGCAAATTACTTAGACCGTATTTGGTCTAATGTGACGGAATTCCCTATTCACTCATGTACCCGTTCGAAGATCTTTTCTTTCACAGTGAAGGAGTTTTTCGGCCGTTTCACTAGCAATTTCGGCCGGGACGAGAGTACCCTTACCAAAATGACTACAGCAGGGCACTCACATGTTGTGTTGTGCTGTCTCGACTCCTTCGCAGTAGAGTCAGCATTCAACTGTCCTGGCCTTGCCTATTTTGTTGAGATGGGCAGTGACCAGTGAGGAGGCCTCTTATGGTGCGGAGGTCTTTCCTCCTGTGGAAACTATATCCGCGAACTATCGCTGGGCCATATTTCTATTCTATCTCTATCTATCTAGAATTTTCTAATTTTTAGCAAATACAAAACGCACTTTTTGGTTTATTATTTTCAACAATGAACCTTTGGAATCGACCGAGAAAAAAAATGTTAACCCCCTCAAAATTTGTTGGTTTACGTTTGAAGATACGTAGAATCCGAAAATGGAATAAAAAAATTTTTCGTCCGTCTTTGGGGTTTATTTGGTCTAGTTGTGCCACGAAGCTTTTGGTTGATGTCAGTCACTTCAAAGGAGTGAAAATTGAGGGTTGACATTTGAAGCTCTATTTCTCCTATATTAATATTTTGACAGAATTCATGTTTAATCCATGATAGAAAACGTGTCTGGTTTCATTTCATCCTTTTAGAATAAAATTAATGGAGAGAAATCCAGAATTGGACGAATGTGTAAAATTTACTGAACGGTAGGTACCCTTAAGCGTTGGGGAAAACGTGATATCCTTCTGGGGTTAATGTCCTGTTTACTTTCCTTAACTACTTCTACATAATCCCGAACAGTTGTTAGGGAACCAGTATTCTTGTTTTAGGTCTATCTAAAGAAAAACTCAAAGCAATACGCTCTTACCATGAATTGAAAATATAATTCATATCTGACAATTATTTGTATCTGGCGTTCATCACCATCAGGTTGAATTAACCTAAATTTAGTTGAATGCTTTCATAAAAAATGGGCCAAATGAGCAGGTGTCAAGTCAACTATTTTAATCAACATTATTCTTCTGAACATTATGAACTGGCAACCACAGGCTAAGAAGATACTAAATAAATAATTATTTCTTTAATATTACCTGACTTATGAGCGGAGAAAATTGAACGACGCCTAGTTTCCTCTATTCCATCCTTGTGATATTTCACCGAGTCTGCATTGACACAATCTCGACTCAGTTCTTAACGCACGATCAGTTTTGAAGTTGAGTAACAGTCAATTCCTCGTCGATTTTCAACCAACTGCCGAAAATCGATAAATCAGACACACGAAGGGGAAAATTTTTTCGAAAAAAAAACTGGCCTATGATGGGACTTGGCCAAGTTAGTCGAAGGGGTTCATGTGTATGAAGGAAGAACAATGGCAGATGATCAGCGTCATCGGGAGCCACGATTCCCCTTCATGGCTCGAAACCACGCCCCGCATTGTCCAGGTCTTTCTGGCTCTTTTGTGAAAAACGAAGAAAAAAATATATTTTATTCATGTCTGTTTATGTGTACCGGCGATTTCCAGTCCCTTTCGGTGCCAATTATTATTTTTTGTTCGGATTTTATTTATTTTATTTCCACGCACAATGAAACGGGGACTTTTTTCATCGTGAAATTAAAAGTGAAAGGGTTGGCGAGAAGTGGAGAGAGACATGTTTCACCCATCGGACCGTATATTATCGGCATTCAATTAGAAATATCTTGAAAAGCAAAAAACCGAAAACCCATTGAAAATTATTAGTTTTTCACGACCAAAATTAGTTGGGTTCGGAGTCAAAAGAGAGTCATTAGTAACACAAAATCCTTGTAAACTCCTTTTACATTCACACCAACAACACATCACACAACAAATCACTCGTTCGTTTAGTTATTGTTTTTTAATGCATGCATTCCAGGGGACGTCCCATTGGGTAAGGATTAGTTCTATTTGAACCAGTAGGTAAACGATCAAACATGAATTGTGTTTACCTTCCTACTGCACTAAACTGTTTAACTCGATACCGATCAGCTATTAGTTTTCGTTGGGTACGTACCTAAAAGATCAAATCCGTATTCAAGGCGAAGGAACCAAAAAACAACGAAATACTTAGTATCTCGTGTCCTGGCAAAATGGTGGCAGAACTAATTTGTTCCATGGTGGCACAAAGAATAATTCATGAAAATCAAGAGGTACATTGATAATGTTCTCTCGATTTCAAAGTTTGGGTAAGTACCTACAATTGGTAAGCTGTAAAGGAACCGAAATATTGGAAAATCGTATATTTTGTGAATATTATCCCCCCACTCTCCCCCTCTCAATGCAAATTTCGATACTCTGGAGCTAATTTTCAACTCCGAAATATTCATATTCATAGATGGAGTTGGAAATAATCATGGTGGAAATATTCATGCTTGGAACCAGTGAGAATAGAAGGTACTTCTATAATATACCAGTGGGTTATAGAACTTATTCTATACTCAGTGGTTGGAACCCATCTCTTACTCGTTTTTGAGGATATTTTGAAGGTGGTTAAACTAGACTGATTTTATAGAATTTTATTATAGTCTAATAATGATACTAAAGCCCTGTTTACAGCTTGGTTCCCAAAACTTTCCCCCATTAACCCTCTCCCACTCTCACCCACAAAAAAAGTAGCAAATATGATTGGAAAATCTACTTTATAGTGTTTAAGTTTAGTCTAAGAACAAACAAATCAGAAAAGCTTTGAGTAAGATGCTGGCTGCTTTCGTTGCAACACCGATCTAGAAGTCAAAATACTTTGTCTCTCAATTATTATGTCTTTAAGAACGTCTAATTGGGGTTGAACAAACGAAACGAACAACTCATTTAGACACAACAGCAAGTCAAAATACAAATTGAAATTCTCTAAAACTTAGAAGAAAAAAAAAACAGAAGAAAGGCAGAAAAAGGACTAATCGGCAAGATGTGTACGGAAACATGAGAGAGAGCTTTCACTAATTGGGGAACAGTAATGAAGACAAAATACTTGAACAACCGCCATGGGCGGTCAGCATCCTGGAGTCTTCAGAGATGAAAGAAGTCCTGCGCTAGCGGCTGTCCGCCTGAGGGCAGCACACGATGCTAAGCTAACCGTCTTTGTTTATTTTTATGAACTCAAGACATCTTTTAACCCTTTACATTTCGTTCGAGGATAATGAGGATGGAAGGAGGAAAGTGAAGAGGAAAGTCAACAAGCCGGTTCTCGGGTACGAGTCATTTTGTACAACAAAAAGTCTTTACAGGTTAATTCAATAATTCAGGTACTCAAAGGTTAGTCAGTTACTCTGCACTACGGTAGTCCAGCAAGGGGTTTGATTGTATAGGGGAACTTCTGAAGAGATGTGCTAAATTGCAATGTACCTGATGCAGTACAATTCTGTGATACTGATAAGTAGTATTATTCAATAGAATTTCTTAGGGTTTTGTGAATTAGCCGATAAAAAGCAGGCCCATATGAATCTTACTGTTGTTGGCCAGATTACTGACCCCAATGGCCAATCCCGAACGACCTATTTTTTACATTTAGGCATCTACATTAAGTGCGAAAATATTTGGCGGTTAAGATTTGGGCTTGAATGATGCTGCATAGATTTCACTGTGTGTGCAGAGGCTGCAATCTAAACGGCAGCATTGATAGATGGTTGTAGGCAACCATTTAGGATCCTATACGCCAAATCCCCGAAGAAGACAATCAAAAAAGATATGAAACAGGTTGGTGACAGCTAGGACGTTTGGAAAGACATACGGTATCAAAAGGTACTGTAAGGTCTAGAACTTAAAATTCAAAATATAATTTTGTTTACTTTTTCGTTCATTCTCTCATAAGTGAGCGGTACCGATCTACTCCTACTAGATGGACCCTGAAGCCGACTGCAAGAAAATACACTTGCGAGAAAACTACAAGAAAATGGTATGACATCTTCAAAGAGTTGTTTGATGGTGGAATTTGGACCGACTTTTGCGGGGTCGTGGGTTCAAATCTCATCACCGGCAGCGTGCGTTTTTGTGCATCCGGGGCTCTCATCGCCGCCCTCGTTCCAACAAAGGGTGGTGAAGCAGTAGAAAGCCCTTAGCGAAATCATCAGAACAAATTCTGTTATTCCCTTTAGAAGATAGCTAATGATGTTCACGACGCCAGGAATCACAGTCGGACGAAAATCAACCCGAAATGGTTGTTTACCTTAAAGAAGAGTTAAACTTCCAAACGTATACAAAAACGCTGCAAAATTTTACACAACAGTTTATTGTTTTTCTGTGAAGATCATACGTCTGCAAAAAACACAGCTCTGCCATTGCCACTGCCTACCAGACACTTCAGACTCAATGGGGTATTTCGGTGGATCGGAAATTGAGGTTTTTGACCTCAAATTTGGATTCAGCACCCTTGAAAACCTATATAATACAACTTTAAGCCCAATGATAATATAACATGTGGTATAAAAATTAATTAAAGAGATCACACGTTTGAAAAAGGTGGGCCGCTATAAATGCACACACACTAGGCAAGGACTACGCTGCGGACTACGCCGCGCGCGTGTGTGAGTAGTATTTTGTAGTATCCAAGAGGTCCTCCAAGGGTTTCTGTGCATGGATACTTTTTTCAAAGACAGTTGGCTAGCTACGTCACGATTGGCTAGCTACGTCACACCATTCAAATCTTCAACTTTCCTTAGCTTCTCTGATTTTTTAAAAACATTTTCACGACGAACAGACCCGATTACCGTTATTCATGAGCCATACTCTTTTGAAAAAAACGCTGCAAATTATTACACAATGGTTTATTATTTTTCTGTAGATCACTCGTCTGCAAAGCCACCAACCATCCAACTTGAAGAAAAACATCGATCGTATTTCGGTCAGCTATAATTTGAACGGAGATTAGGCCTCTTTAGCGATTCACACTCGTGTTTCTGATTTATCGTACGTCCAAATCTTAAATTCTCGTAGAGAGCGAACGATTTGTCCTACAGAGCTCCGGGTGGTCTCAAAAAATATTAAAAATTCTATAGAATCCTAAATTGAAGGAAAAACAATACTTTTACATCATAATTTTTTGAGTTAGGGCGTTTTCAAAATTTCAAAATTCATTTTGGAACCCTTAGACGTAACCTACATTAACCAAAATCTTTGGGGCACGACTAGACCCCAAATGGAGCCTACATACCAAATTTCATCGAAATCGGTCAATTCTAAGTGGCCGATTCAGCTTTTTTGGCCGGTTATTTGCCCATAACTTCGAATTAAGCGATCGGAATAGTTCGACGTTAGGATCAACTAGACCCCAATGGAGTCTATGTGCAAAAGAACGGGTTTTTTAGACCGATTCTAAGGCCTTTTATGGCCCGGACGGCGGACGGCGGACGGACATAGCAAATTTCATTCATTCATTCATTCATTCATTCATTTTCATTTATTGGCACATTAACAAACAAAAGTAAAAAAAAATTGAAAATTGAATTTGGATTCTACGCACCTTGAAACGTAAAGTGACAAAGTTTGAGGGAGGGTTATAAAAATTTTTCGCGAAACGATCACATAGGCTTATTATTAAAAATAATAAACCAAAAATTAAAGAACGCTGCAAATCATTGCTCAAAGGTTTTTCATTTTCTGTATAGATCACCCTTCTGTATAGATCACTGGTTCTCCATCAATAGCACCTACCACTATCTGTATTCTCCCTTGACCTTCCCTCTCAAATTTCAGCTTCCTGCGTTCAATAGGATTGAAAATGACTTCGGAGCTCACTCAACTGATCAGTGATCTGAAGAGTGAAGAAGATCTCCTCGAATGCTGAAGACGCCTGGAAGAGCACTTCCATTCAATAGGATTGAAAATGGCTTCGGAGCTCACTCAGATGATCAGTGATCTGAGGAGTGAAGAAGATTTCCTCGAATGCTGGAGACGCCTGGAAGAGCACTTCCATTCAATAGGATTGAAAATGGCTTCGGAGCTCACTCAGCTGATCAGTGATCTGAAGAGTGAAGAAGCCTTTGAGCAATGATTTGCAGCGTTTTTTACCCACCAACATTTATTTTTACCTACCAACTTTTTTTTACCTACCAGCTAGGTACTACCTACCACACCATACTGGCGTCACACCTTCACAATCAAGTTTATAAGAAAGAACTAAACGCTTCACACTCGATTGGAAAAATAGAAAGCTTCATATGGAAATTTGATTACTGGTTACGCAGAAGGCAAAACTGTATACAAATCGAAGAAATGAACAGCGATCGCATTTTAGTCCGATAAAATTTGAATGGAGATTAGACCTCTTTTGCGATTCACACTCATGATTCTGTTTTATCGAAGGAAAACCTTCAAGTACTCGTAGGGACCGAACGGTTTGTCCTACAGAGCTCCGGGTGGTCTCAAAAATGTTTAAAAATTCAATACTATTAAAAATTGGTGAAATAACGATACCTTTATTTCGAGACTTTTCGAGCTAGGGCACTCTTGAAAATTTCAACCCTTAATTTCCACCCCTTAGAAGTGACCTACATCAACCAAAAGCTTCGCGGCACAACTAGACCCCAAATGGGGCCCATATACCAAATTTGAACCAAATCGGTACAGTGTTGCTAAGAAAAGGAGCCGCGTACGGCGGACGGCGTACGGCGGACGGACGGAAATTTTTTATTCGATTTTCGTATTCTACGTACCTTGAAACATAAAACATCAAATTTTGAGGGGGGGTTAAATTTTTTTTTCTTGCTCGATTCCAAAGGCTTATTGTTGAAAATAATAAACCAAAAATTGACTGAAATACCCCATTCAAAGAAATCAAATGTTGTGCGTGCCATCATAGGGAATATTTAGGTACTGGTTGCTGGTTGGTACTGAATAGGTACTGGTTGCTGAGGAAGCAAAACTGTGTACAACTCGAAGAAACGAACAACAATCGCATTTCGGTCAGCTCCATTTTCAACAGAGATTTGGCCAATTTCCGTCTCTGAACATTGGTTTGCGATTCACACTCATGTTTCTTCTTCTCAACCTAATTCAAGTCCTTATAGGGAGTAGGTGGTTGGTCCTGCAGAGCTCAGAGTGGTTTCGATCGATTTTAAAAATTCATCACTAAGTATTTTAAATTGATGAAAAATGAATACCTTTATGATGAAAGTGTGAACAAATTTGTCTAGCTCGAATCCAAAATTTTTAATTTAATATAATAAACCAAAAGCGATATCACGGCTGACCCTTGTATTTGAGGTGGTGTGAAGAACCGTTGAAGAGAGCCGCTGGGAGCGCTGTCATCGCAGGGAGGACGTCAGGAAGGGAAGTGAAGAGACTGGCACTCGCACACCCCACGGGTTCCCTGTCAATTAAGTTCCAGGAATTAATCCTCCCTCGGACTCCGGGAAATAAAACGAAGTAATGAAACTTGGCTAGTTTAATTAGACCTGATTAACATTTTAATACTAATGACTCCTTCGCTAATTGTGTCCTCCCCCTCGCCGTCCGCAGCGCTCCCTTCGTCGGGTTTCGGAATTAATTAACAGTAATCAGCCAGACAATTTGATATACACGGATAAATCTTTTAAGGTCGCTTCTTCTCCCAGGTTAATGGATTACGCTTTAAAAAGTTTTACGCTCTCCCGCTTAGCGTTGAAATTATCGCGAGTTCATTATGAATCCACTTAGTAGAGTCAATTCTGCCAAAAGACAGTAATTCTCGGTATTCTAGGTTTTTAGGTAAATTAACTTCAATGTTTCTCAAGCTTGCTTGGTAAGAAATTACGTGTTATTAAATTTTTTTGAGAAAAGGGTAACGACTTATTTTTAAGTTATTTTTACAGAAATAGGTAAGAATTCTGGTTTGAATTCAAGTTGTATAATGTTTGGGAGTTTTTTTTATTTATTTATTTATTTTGGGGGGGGGGGGGGGGGCGTTCCAAACTCAAGTCAATAACAGTTTTAGGAGGTACGAGCTGTTCAAGATCGGAAAAATAATGCTATTACAGTTCATTTATGCTCATCAAAGATGATAATACCAGAGTGGGTGGTTATTTCACACAGTGGTATTTCACAGAATACACTGAATTATGTAGTGCTCAATCATTTATATATTGTAAAAAGGTTGGTACTGAGGAAAAACTATGGAATTCATAAACAAAGCAGGCAATTTATTCAGACATGAATCACAACACAAAAACTTTAAAATTCATCTTTTTCAATAAAAACCATATGCTCCAAAACTGTTCATCAGGAACCCCAAAAATTAGTATTGGAGAATTTTCCAACAATAATAATGACAGAGTGAGTGATTATTTCACAAAGTGATTTTTCACTATACAGGGTGTCTACACTTTGGATGGGCATAACTTCAGGGTTCGATTCTACAAGGTATTTCCAACAAAAAATGTCTCTTAGCAATTTTCGTTTAACCCACTTAAAATTCATTTTTTTTCACTTTGAAGTTTTTTTTCGCGTTTTCGACCTTATGGCACTGATATGGTCATAACTTCCTTATTTCTCCTGAAAATTCGAATCTGACTACACCGTTAGAAAGAGCGTTAAATTCCTAAGCTACCTAGTGCAAGATCAAAATCTTTCAGCAATAAAATAGTTCAAAAAATCAAGTCAAAAAACAAACTTTAAAATTTTTTTCGAAACTTGACTTTCTTCGACCAAAGTTTTCACTCTAAATCCCTGCCCATTTTGATGGGCGCTCTTCAGGGAAAACATGCTCAAATTGTCAGCTTTCCAACGGTTTATTAATTTTTCTTTTTAACATTTGAATTGGAAGATTAAATGAAGTTTGAATGTCAAAAAACGGGTGTTTTACAAGAAAATCCAGTGTTTCAAGCCGGTTTATGTTCTCCCTCAATCTCAAGATGGCTTGACGATTTTGGTAACGTTTTCTATGTAATTTTTTACGCTGAATCCAATGGTGATACTTCCGAATGATTCCGATTGCTAGAAAATGGATTTTTCGAAGAAAAACTTCGTTTTTCTTACATGAAATACGCATTATTCGTAGATATGGTAGTGAGCATAAAGTAACACCTTTCTACTCAATAAAAACACCAAATTTCTAGCTAATTGAAGTTTGGGTTGAGTTGAAAGGTGTTCCTTTATACTCACTACCATATCTACGAATAATGCGTATTTCATGTAAGAAAAACGAAGGTTTTCTTCGAAAAATCCATTTTCTAGCAATTCATCATTTCTAGCATTCGGAAGTATCACCATTGGATTCAGCGTAAAAATTACATAGAAAACAATACCAAAATCGTCAAGCCATCTTGAGATTGAGGGAGAACATAAACCGCTTAAAACACTGGATTTTCTTGTAAAACACACGTTTTTTGACATTCAAACTTCATTTAATCTTCCAATTCAAATGTTAAAAAGAAAAATTAATAGACCATTGGAAAACTGACAATTTGAGCATGTTTTCCCTGAAGAGCGCCCATCAAAATGGGCAGGGATTTAGAGTGAAAACTCTGGTCGAAGAAAGTCAAGTTTCGAAAAGAATTTTAACGTTTGTTTTTTGACTTGATTTTTTTTAACTATTTTATTGCTGAAAGATTTTGATTTTGCACTAGGTAGCTTAGGAATTTAACGCTCTTTCTAACGGTGTAGTCAGATTTGAATTTTCAGGAGAAATAAGGGAGTAATGACCACATCAGTGCCGTAAGGTCGAAAACGCGAAAAAAAACTTCAAAGTGAAAAAAAAGGAATTTTGAGTGGGTTAAACGAAAATTGCTATGAGACATTTTTTGTTGGAAATACCTTGTAGAATCGAACCCTGAAGTTATGCCCATCCAAAGTGTAGACACCCTGTATTTCTACACTCTATTGGTTTATTATTTTCAATAATAAGCCTTTGGAATCGAGCAAGAAAAAAAAAAATTTTTAACCCCCCCTCAAAATTTGATGTTTTACGTTTCAAGGTACGTAGAATACGAAAATCGAATGAAAAAATTTCCGTCCGTCCGCCGTACGCCGCACGCCGTCCGCCGTACGCGGCACTTTTCTTAGCAACACTGGACCGATTTGGTTCAAATTTGGTATATGGGCTCCATTTGGGGTCTAGTTGTGCCGCGAAGCTTTTGGTTGATGTAGGTCACTTCTAAGGGGTGAAAATTAAGGGTTGAAATTTTCAAGAGTGCCCTAGCTCGAAAACTCTCGAAATAAAGGTATCGCTTTTTCACCAATTTTAAATAGTATTGAATTTTTAAAAATTTTTGAGACCACCCGGAGCTCTGTAGGACAAACCGTTCGGTCCCTACGAGTACTCGAAGGTTTTCCTTCGATAAAACAGAATCATGAGTGTGAATCGCAAAAGAGGTCTAATCTCTATTCAAATTTTATCGGACTAAAATGCGATCGCTGTTCATTTCTTCGATTTGTATACAGTTTCGCCTTCTGCGTAACCAGTAATCAAATTTCCATATGAAGCTTTCTATTTTTCCAATCGAGTGTGAAGCGATTAGTTCTTTCTAATAAACTTGATTGTGAAGGTGTGAAGCCAGTATGGTGTGGTAGGTAGTACCTAGCTGGTAGGTAAAAAAAAGTTGGTAGGTAAAAAAAATGTTGGTGGGTAAAAAACGCTGTAAATCATTGCTCAAAGGCCTCTTCACTCTTCAGATCACTGATCAGCTGAGTGAGCTCCGAAGCCATTTTCAATCCTATTGAATGGAAGTGCCCTTCCAGGCGTCTCCAGCATTCGAGGAAATCTTCTTCACTCCTCAGATCACTGATCATCTGAGTGAGCTCCGAAGCCATTTTCAATCCTATTGAATGGAAGTGCTCTTCCAGGCGTCTCCAGCATTCGAGGAGATCTTCTTCACTCTTCAGATCACTGATCAGCTGAGTGAGCTCCGAAGCCATTTTCAATCCTATTGAACGCAGGAAGCTGAAATTTGAGAGGGAAGGTTAAGGGAGAATACAGATGGTGGTAGGTGCTATTGATGGAGAACCAGTGATTTATACAGAAGGGTGATCTATACAGAAAATAATAAACCTTTGAGCAATGATTTGCAGCGTTTTTTCACAGTAATCCAGTTTTTTTCACAGTATTTTACTGTATAAATGGATCATCGATGTTAATAAATTAAAGAGTTGGGATATTATTTCAAACCTACGTAGAGGTATGTTTTATTCTAAACCGGAGAAGACTAACCACAGGTTGATGCGTCCGATAAGTTTCGTACGGGTATGACCTTGCGATAAATTTTACACAAAAACGGTAATTTTCCCTGAAGATTGTACTAAAATTTAGAACAAAATTCTAGGCGTTTCATTCAACGAGGCTATCGTTCCTCAAGTCGCAAGCAAGAATGAATGAGACCAACAGTATAAAAAGTATGTTCCATTCAAAATGCACGTAATTCTTCGAAAATGGGGACTGCAAGTCGTGGAGATGGGCTGATAAATAAGGAAGGTGACTTCCATCGACCTTTCGACCGCGAACTAGGAGTCTGGAAACAGCTGGAGTTTTCCAATCAACGATAAAGCTTGCCCGCGGTGCCAAAGACCGTAAACTACGACGAGCTGCAACTAAACTGACCCTTAGAGCACCACAATTAATTAGGAGTTCGCATTTTCGAACACCATCCAATTAGATACCTGTTTAACTAACACTGTGCCACTCCGGAAGTTGGCTACCTTTGCGGAATTGAAACGGAGGTTGAGATAAATATCTCGGGTGAAAAATATAGGGCTTATTATACACGGTGAATCGACTTCTAGGAATCGACTCTACAGCCAGTTTCAATTATCGAGTGTTGAGCCTTTTGCGTTTTAGACCTTTCTGAACAATTTTGGTTCCGTGTCTGTCTGACTGTGTGTCTGTTATGAAATCCTTGTAACGGGCACAACTATACGAAGTTATTGTCCGATTCCCATGAAATTTTCATGATGTTACTGATTAGTATTTAGATGCGCATGCGAAAACGTGAATTTCCTAGTAACGGCCATAACTTCTACATTTTCCATCCGATTTCAACGAAATTTTCAGGGATGTTACAGATTTGATCCAATTTTGATCCATGCATTTTCAGGGATGTTACAGATTTATTCCAATTTTGATCAATGCTGAGGTATGTGATGGGTATCAGTGTAACCTGGGATTGACGGTCTTCCAGAAATGGATTGTTTTGTCTCCCAATTTTGATCAATGCTGAGGTATGTGATGGGTATCAGTGTAACCTGGGATTGACGGTCTTCCAGAAATGACACGTTTTAACCAATCACTCCTTCGTCATTTCACAATTTAATAATAATAAAATATATTTACACCTTTTTCGAGTTATGCATCTGCATGAAAATAACCAAACTATATTCCACATTCTACCCTTATCTACAACTCCGAACTGATAATTGAATTTATGATTGAGAAAATTGATTGAATAAATATTTGCAATGACGTATACAGTGGTTCGGTGACGAGGAAGCCATGTACCACACCCACTTGTTTTCTAATATGAGGTTTAGATTATTGCATCTTCTTATCCAGTGAAAATATTTTTTTAATTGATGATTCTTGATGCTAAATTAACAAGGAATGTCTCCCCAGCATCATGTAATTTAATACCTTTTCTAATATCTTTTTATGGTCTAATTCCGTTAATTGGTTTTAATAAAAAAAGCTAAAAAAAAGTGCCAAGGACGGTGTACGGCGGATGGACGGTAAATTTTTAATCCTTGAACCTTGAAACTTACCTAAACTACTACTACTGCCTACTTACCTAAACCAACAAATTTTGAAAGGGGGAGTTAACCATTTTTTTTTCTTGGTCGATTCCAAAGGTTCATCATGGAAAACAACAAATCAAAAAATAACAACAAAAAATCCTTTAAATCCTCGTTTTTTTCTTCCCCCATCTTCTTCAGTTAAACTCACTTTTCAATGTATATTCTTGCTTCAATCTTTAAAGAAAATAATATTTTCTGTAACTAGTACCTAGTTTGACTGGTTTATGTTGATTGTAAATTTGGTGAATAACTAAATGAATAATCTAACAGATACAGGAAATATCTTGAATCTGTCGTTTTCAGCATGTTATTGCATCATCTGCTTGGGAATAAACAGACAGCTGGGAGTTCCATCTCTGAAATGGTTCACGATGGGACCTTCATGAGGTGTCCATGTAATTAGGTATTAAAGCACCATTGGAATCGACCAAGAAATTTTTTTATCCCCCTTAAAATTCGATGGTTCACGTTTCAAGGTATGTGGAATCCGAAAATCGAATAAAAAATTTTCCGTTCGTCTGCCGTACTTTCCTTAGTTACCATGGACCGATTTGGTTCAAATTTGGTATATGGGCTCCATTTGGGGTCTAGTTGTGCCGCGAAGCTTTTGGTTGATGTAGGTCACTTCTAAGGGGTGGAAATTAACGGTTGAAATTTTTAAATAGTGCCCTAGCTCAATAACTCTCTTGATAAAGGTATCTTTTTTCACCAATTTTAAATAGTATAGAATTTTTAGAATTTTTTGAGACCACGCTCTGCAGGACAAACCGTTCGCTACCTACAAGAACTTAACGGTTTCCCTTCGATAAATCAGAAACACGATTGTGAATCGCAAAAGAAGCCTAATCTCCGTTCGAATTCTTCTAAGTGTAATGAGGAGGGATGATCGATAATTGCCCAAACTGGTACTGTTAGGCAGTGACATGATTTTGGTGATCGGAGAATCTCCTGGTGGGCTTTTGACAATTCTCGCAGAATCGTGGTTTCCTCAGGGCTCAGCGATTCAGATCTTAAATCTCAATCGAAGAAGTCAAACCGCTCTTGCCACGTCCTTGATGCCATTTAGGCGTTGTGCGTATTTGCAGTAACCAAGTCGTGCAGATTGGAAAGTCTGAGCATGGCTCAGTTGGTACCAGCTCCAGAAGCCCTAATCCAGCATCATCAAAAATGTTGGCCTAGCTCATTTACCATCCGTATTTCTGGTACTTACTAGCATTGTTTACACCATTTTTTTCCTTCAACGCATCAGTTCCTCAAGACTCACAGCTCATTCGCAACCAGTTTTTGCGTGCACCACCAACCAATGTCCAATATTTGTCCTCATCAGTTCTCGGATTCCAATATAACTCATCAAGTAACCGTTTCTAGTATGTTGGCATGCTTTATGTAGGCGATGTTTCTCTTGACACTATTCCCAATCAAATAAATCGTCACCAACACTGCATGCCTCTTTCTAATTAAGTCCTTTTCAACCATCAACTAACAATGTTTCAGTACCTTATAATTAACGTCTTCTGAGATGAAGATCTGGTAACCTTTTTAGAATGCCACACTTGCCCCAACAGTGTACACCAATACTCAATAGGACCTTCCAGTTAGTTGGTTACCATTGGTCAATCTTACGGGATTTTTCAAAAACCAGTTGTATTTTGAACGATAGCTCCAATACACCCACCCTCCCATACACTTTTCTACGTTCGATATTAAAAAAATACGACAAATCTCGTGATCGCATGGAGAAAAAACCCTGTTCATCGAGTCCAGGCCGAAACCACTCGAAAAAGTATGTTAAAACACTAACCTAAAACGCATGAAGAGAGGTGGAAAGAAAAACCTCGGAATACTGTTTTTTAGAATGTGCCATCGGTGGCAAGAAAAAACTGCCCAAGGGATACATGGAGTGCTTTCAGCAAAATATTTGTCCGAAATACAACTTCGTTTTATCTTTTTCCCTTCGTTCAGCGCATTTTTTTAAACGCACCATCAACTTTGGCTGCCTCCTTTTCCGGGACGATTTTTTCCCGTTTTTCGAAGTATTTTTAACAATATTCGAAATAGCTGGATATCAAAGTCCATCTCTACTCTTCCACGTCGTTCTCTTAAAAGCTTATATTGGGAGAAGGGGTGTTTTTTCTGTAGTTCACGCTGCAGTGGGCTTCGCGGGCAGGAAGCGAGGAGCTTGTGAGGGGTTTTCCGGAGGATGATTCCCGGAATAAACCAGGAAAATGCCGATCATATTCCCGAGTCGCTATTTCCCAAACGGAAAACCCCCGAAAGGAAAATAACGCAGGAGCAATCAGGTTTTACCGACTCGTCGGAACGCATTGCTGAGCACTTGCTATCCACTGGAGCCACCGATTCGGAAGTTTTTCCAGAATTCGGGAAACCCTAGGTGTACGTTGATCTTCAGATAAGTGCTTGGATAAAGTCCTCAATTACATCCTCTTTCAGTAAGTATACTCTGTTGATCAAGTTTCCAGCAGATTGCTGAAGATGAGAAACAGTTCTACTTCACTTCTCTGTCCGAAACGAACCATCAGGTATTTTGACCGATCCTGTGATCTGAGAGTAGCAGTGATAAGACCACTGTCATGCTGGGGCCGTCAAGGTTAAAACGCTTCAAATTATTACACAATGGTTTATTATTTTTCTATAGATCACTCGTCTGCAAAGCCACCAACCATCCAAGAAAACATCGAAAAACATCGATCGCATTTCGGTCAGCTATAATTTGAACGGAGATTAGGCCTCTTTAGCGATTCACACTCGTGCTTCTGATTTATCGTACGTCCAAAACTTGAATTCTCATAGAGAGCGAACGGTTTGTCCTACAGAGCTCTGGGTGGTCTCAAAATTTTTTAAAAATTCTATAGAATCTTAAATTGAAGGAAAAACAATACCTTTACATTGAAATTTTTTGAGTTGTTTTGAGGGCGTTTTCAAAATTCATTTTGGAACTCTTAGACGTAACCTACATCAACCAAAATCATCGGGGCACAACTAGACCCCAAATAGAGCCCACATACAAAATTTCATCAAAATTGGTCAATGCTAAGTGGCAAAAGTGCCGCGTACGGCGGACGGACGGCCAAATTTGTATTCGATTTTTGGATTCTACGTACCTTGAAACGTTAGCCATCAAATTTTGAGGGGTTGTTAAAAAAAATTTTCTTGGTCGATTCCAAATGTTCATTATTGAAAATAACAAACCAAAATGGGAAAAACTACTGGATAAACGGGGTTTCCCATATTTCTCTGGCAATTATTGTTGGTTGATTTTGGTTGGTTCACTTCTAAGGGTTCCTAAGTCAATTTTGAAATTTTGAAAACGCCCTAACTCAAAACATTTTGGTACAAAGGTATTTTTTTCCTTCAATTTAAGATATTATAGAATTTTTATAATTTTTTGAGACCACCCGGAGCTCTGTAGGACAAACCGTTCGCTCACTAGGAGAATTTGAAGTTTGGACGTACGATAAATCAGAAACACGAGTGTGAATCGCAAAAGACGCCTAATCTCCGTTCAAATTAAAGCTAACCGAAATGCGATCGATGTTTTTCTTCATGTTGGATGGTTGGTGGCTTTGCAGAAGAGTGATCAACATAGAAAAATAAATTATAGTAAACCAATGTGTAATAATTTTCAGCGTTTTTCTCTGGCAATTATTGTTTGATTTTGATGATTCCAGCGGCAATATTTCAGTTTTTCAATTCCCTAGGGCCGTGCACTAATTAATTTCTAAAATCCTCAAAAATTTCAAATTTAGGTACACTTTTTAAAGTTTTTACGCCTTCGATTTCGTGTAATACTGACCCGGAACGAGGAACAAACGGCGACCGACTGAGACCCCCTTAATAGGCAGAAAAATCTGAAATGTACAGGTAAGTATACCTCGGCTGTACTGAATTTGTGGTTTACGTTTCAAATCGCTAGCTTCTATAGCTCCAAAGATATTCAACATTGAATTCTTAGTGAGCTTTCAACCACTCGCCCTGAAAAATTTGGGAATTTTCACTTAAGCCGATCTTGAATTCGGCCAGGATATATCATAACATCTCTCTCTGTGATGAATTAATTTGATGCATTCGAGAATTATGTGATTCTGAAGTTTCAGGCTTCTGACAGATGTTACACAGGTCGGTATCACTTCTGTCAGTTCGGCGTAGGAAGGTTTTTGTGACGCAGTGCCCGATTCGAATTCTGCTTGTGGTTTTATTGAAAGATTTACTTTTTCCCGGGCACTTAGTAAACCACGGTGTCAGCGAAACTTTGGGAAACATTGCTTTGTATAGCACACCGGATGGGTATTGTTCAAACATATTCTTTCGTCATCGCTTTCCTGAACTGGGTATTCTTCCAGTACTGGGTCTGGAGCATTATATTCTGTAAAACTGAATCATATAGTATTGAAACAAACATATTCATTCGTCCAAAAATTTCTTCGGAAACATTTAAAATTCCACCTGATTATGATGATTTCGATAGTCGTGAGCAGTTCGCGGGACATCCCAAGTGAATGATAAATGCCGTACGATAAACCGACGATTACTGGCTCCGTCGCCGCAGCGATTATCAAAACCAGAGTATCCTCGTGTAATTAAAACAAGAGAAAAAGTCACGTTCGAAGTGATCAGCGGATGAGAGGGGAAGCTGATACAACCGGTAGATAATGATCTATAAGCGATAGCATTTTGTGATACTTGGAGCCTCTCATTTTGTTTCTCTCCCTCCGCCATATGTTTGCTTCTCGGTCATTATCATAATAATCACCCTGTTTAACGTTCAGATTTATGCTCCTACTAATCATTTCGCCTGGGCGAGGTGACAGGTTGTTTTCTAAACCGATGGACATTGAACTGGTGCTCCCACAATTAAAATATTCATTAATTCCATGTCTCGACCAACACAGTTTCATTCGACTTTTTATTTTTATTTTTTTATTTTTTTATTCGTTTTGAAAGAGCCTTCGTGGGCGATTATGTAGTCACATTTTCACGCGGTGATTCGATCTGTTTTGATCTTGATTTAATACGCTAAATCCGGATTGCTTCGCACTTAGAACGAATAAACGAGAGAAGAATATTTCGAAATGCACTCATTGGATCCTATAAATCAACAAGCTTAGTTGGCTTCGGAAATAAAATTTAAGGTTATCACGAAATCTAGGGATCTCAATTTTACAATGTAATATTTCGACCATAGTGGTTCATGTGAGCCCCTGTGTACTATTGTTGTCTTTCGCTCAGTAAATTTTGTTATCATTTTTATTATTTAAGTCCCAAGGAAACATGTCAGAGGTCTTGAACTGGAGCACGTGGCAGCCTTTGGCTCCCAGAGGTATGACCCCACACAAACATGCACAAACGCAAAAAAAAACCTTTGGCGTCAATAAATTTGAACTTTTGGCAACTCAATATGAACTTTTAGCAAATCAATTCTTCTTCCCGCAAATCCCTTACGTTTCGACAACTACTAGAGTCCACTTGTCCGACTTTTGGTTTATTATTTTCAATAATGAACCTTTGGAATCGTCCAAGAAAAAAAGTTTTTTAACGCCCCCTCAAAATTTGTTGGTTTACGTTTCAAGGTATGTAGAATCCAAAAATCGAATAAAAATTTGGCCGTCCGTCCGCCTTACGCGGCACTTTCCCCACTTAGCATTGACCGATTTTCATGAAATTTGGTATGAAGGCCCCATTTGGGGTCTAGTTGTGCCCCGAAGATTTTGGTTGATGTAGGTCACTTTTGAGGGTCAAAAAATGAATTTTGAAATTTTGAAAACGCCCAAATTCAAAAAATTTTGATATATTGTTATTGTTTTCCCATCAATTTAAGATGGTATAGAATTTTTAGAATTATTTGAGACCACGCGGAGCCCTGTAAGACAAATAGTTCGCTCCCTACGAGAATTTAAGGGTTTTACGTACGATAATCTCCGTTCAAATTAAAGCTGACCGAAATGCGATCGATGTTTTTCTTCATGTTGGATGGTTGGTGGCTTTGCAGACGAGTGATCTATATAGAAAAATAATAAACCATTGTGTAATAATTTGCAGCGTTTTCATTCCTAAAATGACCAATGGATGTTTTCTCATTAAACCACTCATAATTATTATTGGAGGAGCATATAGGGAAAGAAAGTGGTGGAACGCCGCGAGCGCTATCTAGCGACGATTAGATGAACCATATCTTCTTTTTTGGCAAGATGGATTTATCGACCGGTGGTAATAGAGAGTTTTTGCAAGCAACTAACGTGCCAGTGGAACCTTTTCACAAAGCGCAGTATATCTAAGGAACTCGTGAACTTGTCGAAACGTTGACAATCGATCAAGCTGCCAATTTTGGCGCAGTCCGTTTAGAATCCCTGAACCAACCCGTAACTAACCGTTCTATTTATAACAGTACATTTTTTCATTGTCAATTGTCATCATTTTCCATCCGTTACCAAGGCAACATAACATAAACAGAGCACTTCGCCTAAACAATGCACCTGCCTATTCTATAGGAAACCAGAAATTTGCCCTCAATGAAAAAGGCAATCAAATCTGTTTGAGGCATCAATAAGAAAGGCATTCTGCCTGAAATGGAAATCTATGTACTCGTAGGTAAACAACATTATTTTTAAAGCATTCTATTATATAATAGAATGAAATGAATATATGAAAGAATTAGAAACACAACACACGATGCCTACATCACATAAGCCAACTGATAAAGAGACAACCTAGGTTCATCTTATCTGCACTAGGCAGCGCCTAGGCCGTTCCACCACTTTCTTCCCCTAGATGCTCCTCTTATGGGATTGATGGCCCCCCGCTGCAGAAATTTCACAGGTGCCTCTCTGAGGCTCCAGACTTCGAATGACAAAGTATTCTTCTGGTGGCCCCATGTAGCTGAAATTTCACAGGTAGGCTTTCTGTGACCCCACACTTCTAATCAAAAAGAATTCTCCTCCCTGATCAGCTGGGTGAGCTAAATTCGCTCCTGGTGACCTCACGGAGATTAATTCTTACAGGTAGGCTCTCTAAGATCCCAAAGTCCGAAGACAAACTATGATTCTCCTTGAACATCTGGGAGAGCTAAGTTCGCTCCTGATGGCCCCACGGAGATGAAAGTTTACTGGGAGGCTCTTTAAGATCTCAGTATTTTAATCACAGTATTTTCTTCCCGGATCAGCTGGATGAATTAAAATCGGTTTAGAAGGATTGGTGGCTGCAGCATGTTCCATGTTTTTCACTTTCAGAGCCGTGAGGCCTTACCTAAGCGGACTCAACCCAGAAGCGGACCGCCAAATTATCAGTATTTTGAATGAAATTTTGTTTTCAAAGTATATGAGTGTTGATAGAAGTTGAGCAGTATTCTTCAAATGCATTTTCTTCTCTCCATCATACTGTCCATGTTTACTCCTTTCCTTCTCTTGTTTCTCCTTTCTTCACTTTTTCCCTTCCTACTAGATTTTTTCTCCCTTCCTCTCCACAATTAAACCGCCACTACACAGGGTTACTGTTTGACCTCAAACACTTTGAAATGTTTTACTCTACACGATGGGAACATTGACAGAATAAACCTCTCGATGAAAGAGCATTAGAGCTTTATTAGGGTGGCTGCATAAACATTTATATTGCCATTCGCGGGTTGTCGAAACAGATTTCACGATTTCATTCGAGTGCGTGTTCCCAGAGAAAATATCTTCCCCTCATCGGGCTATTATCCAAAATACCGCCGAGAAGGGCGGAAAAGCTTAATGAGGTGCATTATTATTTTTGAGGGTGCAGGCCGGGGAAGAGTGCAAGGTTACATGCACCGCACGCAACAGGTTGGCCGGATAACGGCGTGTTTGTACGGTATAGGTGATGAAACATGCAGCGGGCAGAGGCGCGTTATGAGGTGCAGGGGGAAGCAGATTAGCCCCGGAGGGCTCACTAATGAGGTGGGAGCACATCATTTGTACGGCAGAGGCTCAACAGGTGGGCAGGAACGGTCTCCCCTAATCAGATAGATAGAACATACTCGAGGCAAATGAGTAAATACCTCTGTGATGTCCAGAAACGGTTTTCAAGCGGAATTCGAACGATCTCTCTCCAAGTGTTTTGATGTGGGTCTTTTGTGATGTTAAATGGCTTGGAGGTGTTTTCCCCGTAACGACATACCGTTTGACCGTAAATTGATTCGAAAAAGACAATAATAGTCTTGATAGGCATCAATAACAATTTAAAATCGGCAATGATATACAATAACAGTGGTTGCTTCCGGAATAAGTGCTTTTAAGCCTCTGGAAACTGGATATCAAAGTGATGAGAAAGAGAGGTGTCGTTTTTTAAAACGCTGCAAATTATTACACAAAGAATTATTATTTTTCTATACAGGGTGTCTACCATCTGGATGGACCAAACGTAAAAGACGTTAAACGGGAAGAACTTTAAATTTCCAAGCTACCTGGTGTAAAACCAAAATCTATTAGCTGTAGAAAATAATAAACCCCGCAAATTATTACAAAAAGGTTTATTATTTTTCTGTATAGATCACTCATCTGAAAAAAATGCAGCTTTGCTATAGTCACTAATTACCAACCATATTTTTGCTTCACATTCAAGGTAATTATGATTACGCTTCCCACTCAATTCGAAGAAATAAAGAGTTGTGGAAATTTGATTACTGGCTGCTTAGGACGCCTCTCGAGAGAACCAACTCGAAAAGTCGATTTCAACTGTCTAGCTCGACATTTTGAGTCACTTCAACGAAAAAATGAGCGTTCGAAGTGAACCTGCCTCTCGAGAGAAACAATTCAAAACGTTGATTTCAACTGTCTAGCTCGACATTTTGAGTCACTTCAACGAAAAAATGAGCGTTCGAAGTGAACCTGCCTCTCGAGAGAAACAATTCAAAACGTCGATTTCAACTGTCTAGCTCGACATTTTGAGTCACTTCAACGAAAAAATTAGCTCTCAGAGTGAACCTGCCTCTCGAGAGAACCAACTCGTAACATCGATCTCAATTGTCTACCTCGACATTTTGAATCACTTCAACGAAAAAAAGTGGGTGTGGCACATAGCTTCCTCGTATCCATAACCCGATTATATAGATAATCCAATGCATTGTTGTTAATCTCAAAACACCAATCTCTAAGTACCTTCCACTACCCTCATAGGGGAATCCTAGAAAATTTCATCAAATTCGGAAAAAAAAAATTCATCAAATTCGGGTTTGTATGTGATTGGATCAAAAATATTCTTAGCCTCGACTGGGATTCGAACCCGCGATCCTTAGAGCACAAATCAAGACTCAATCCTCTGCGCTATTGAAGCCTCGTCTCTCTCACAGGAGAACGTTCCTCTATGAATGAATCCCTCTATGAAAAACAATTCTCTATGATTTTCATAGGGGACCATCTAAACACTACTCTGTGACTTCCCTGAAAATTTCATTGAAATCGAATGGAAAATGTAGAAGTTATGGCCGTTACATGGAAATTCACGTTTGCGCATGCGCAGTCGCTTCTATGTGTCCGGGGATGATGATTTTCATAGGGGACCATCTACAACCTAATCCACATAATCTCTGAAAATTTCATCGGAATCGAGTGGAAAATGTGGAAGTTATGGCCGTTACAAGGAATTTCACATTTGCGCATGCGCAGTAGCTACTATCAGTCCGAAGGTGGCGATTTTCATAGGGGAGACTATCTAAATACTAATCTGTAACATCCCTGAAAATTTCATTGAAATCGAATTGAAAATGTAGAAGTTATGGCCGTTACAAGGAATTCACGTTTGCGCATGCGCAGTCGCTTCTATGTGTCCGGGGATGATGATTTTCATAGGAGACCATCTAAATACTAATTTGTAACATCCCTGAAAATTTCATCGGAATCGAGTGGAAAATGTGGAAGTTATGGCCGTTACAAGGAATTTCACATTTGCGCATGCGCAGTAGCTACTATCAATCCGAAGGTGGTGATTTTCATAAGGGACCATCTAAATACTAATCTGTAACATCCCTGAAAATTTCATCGAAATCGGATGGAAAATGTAGAAGTTATGGCCGTTACAAGGAATTCACGTTTGCGCATGCGCTGTCGCTTGTATCAGTCCGAGGATGATGATTTTCATAGGGGACCGTCTACACACCAACCCGCACAATCCCTAAAAATTTCATCGAAGTCGGACATTCGTATAGTTATGCGCGTTACAAGGAATTGATGACAGACGGACAGACAGACAGACACACAGACAGACAGATACGGAACCAAAATTGTTCAGAAAGGTCTAAAACGCAAAACGTGAGTGAAAATTTTGATTTTGGAGAACTTTTTTTTTCGTCCTTGAAAAGTGAAAACAAAGCTTCCGCTACCTTGGTAGACTCGGAAGCAAAATGAAAGGGTTTATATTTTTTTAAATGCCTTTGTAGGTAGGTAGCACGTATTTATGGTTTTTCGGTGTCGGAGCTAAAAGGAGTGGCACCCAACAACATCAGGGTGACGGCTGCAACTTTGTCATGGGTGTGGTGCGGGAAAATGGTTCATTATTGAGAAATAAGCCAAAATAGTCTATAATATAAAGTTCTGTTAAACGACAGACCGTGGTTTCTCTTTAAAGAAAAATTTTATTTGTTAGTTTGACAAGTAGGGTTGAATAATAAGTTATGATTTGCAATGTTATAAAAACACTTTTTCCTCGAAGAAAATCGGTTTTAAAAGTCATTCTTTCTTCAATTAGGTAGATACATGTTATCTCTCCTTCGAATGACAACTAGGGGCTCCTAACAAAAGTGGAGTGATTCACTTTTGCATTACCTATATTGCTTCCGAGTGTACCATGGTAGCGGAAGCTTTGTTTTCACTTTTAAGGTTGGAAAAAATGTTCGCACTCATTGGTATTTATCACAAATATTAAATATTTTATCGATAAATTTTATCATCATCATATTAAATTTTATCGATATTTACCATCGCACCAATCATCATTGGGTGATTCATCGCAGTGGGGGGTACAGAGGGAAGCTATTGATCAAAGAATTTTTGAGGTCCTTATTATGCTGTCGGCAGCGGTCCTTGGCTCCAATAATGCTCCGATTAACTTTCTCGGTATAATTTTCCTTTGGCAGAAGTCACGGGAACACGTGTCACCCCACGTGGAGGACCCCCAGCTGATTCCCTTTATCGAAGGCCCTCTGAATTTTCTCTATCTGCGGGGGGCGCCGGATCGAGAAACGCGGAGTCCTGCGGACCTCGTATGCTTCATTACAGCTTCACAGGCCGGACTTCGATTCAGCCGCGCGGATTATCATAATTGGAGGCAGATTGACTTACATCATCCCTGGCATCCTGCACCCATTGTTTCAGACTAACGAGCCGTCATCCCTCCATGAATACATAAATCGGTGGAATTTTTCCTCCAATTCTTGTGTAAATTGGAGATCCGAAAGCTACTGGCGGACATTGGCTGCAGAAACGTAATACAATATTGGTACTTCGTTGAGAAAAAACGCTGCAAATCATTACACAAAGGTTTATTTTGGTTTATTATTTTCAATAATGAACCTTTGGAATCGACCAAGGAAAAAAATGTTTCCCTCCCTCAAAATGTTTTGGTTTACGTTTCAAGGTACGTAAAATCCGAAAATCTAAAAAAAAATTTTCCGTCCGTCCGTCGTACGCGGCACTTTTCTTAGCAACCCTGAACCGATTTGGTACATGGTCTAGTTGTGCCACGAAGCTTTTGGTTGATGTCAGTCACTTCTAAGGGATTAAAATTGAGGGTTGAAATTTTCAAGAGTGCCCTAGCTCGAAAACTCTCGAAATAAAGGTATCGTTTTTCTCACCAATTTTATATAGTATTGCATTTTTTTAAATTCTTGAGATCACCCGGAGCTCTTCAGGACAAACTGTTCGCTCCCTACGAGTACTTAAGGGTTTTCCTTCGATAAAACAGAATCACGAGTGTGAATCAAAAAGAGGTCTGATCTCCGTTGAATTTTAAGCCTAACCAAAACTCGATCGCTGTTCGTTTCTTCGAGTTGTATAGTAGGTGTGATTGTAACGAAAGTTGTAACGAAAGTTTTGCTTCCTTAGCAATCAGTAATCAAATTCCCATATGAAGCTCCCTATTTTTCGAATTGAGTGTCAAGGCAGGAGTTGTTCAGTTCTTTCTAATAAGTATTAGTAGTACCTACTAATGGTTGGTAGGTAAAAAAAAAGATGCAAATCATTGCCCAAAGGTTTATTATTTCCTGTATAGATCACCCTTTAGGATAGATCCCGCCCTACCAACCATAGGTACCTACTACCTACTTGGTCATTTTTGAACATTTCAGCCCCAACCACCAACCAAATGGAAATGAAGGGTTGAAAATCTCAAAAATGCCCTAGTAGGTAGTAGGTACCTACGGTTGTTAGGGAGGGATCTATACAGAAAATAATAAACGTTTGGGCAGTGATTTGTAGCGTTTTGAAATTCATTAGTGCATCCAGGTACCTGGGGAATTGAAAAACTAAAATATTGCCGCTGGAATCATCAAAATCTAACTATAATTATTGCCCGCGAAAAGTGAGAAAACCTGTTTGTTCACTAAACGAAGTCCCACTCATTGCCGGTAATTATTGTTCGGTTTTGATGATTTCAGCGGCGATCTTTTAATTCTTCAATTTACTAAGTAGATGCACTAACGAATTTCGAAAATCCTTAAAAATACCAAATTTAAGTACAAGTTTCAAACTTTGAGCGCCTGTTTTTGAGATAAATACTAACCCAGAATGAGGGAAGAACGGCGACCGACTGATACCCCTAAAGGTCACAGTTTCTTTTACATTTACTTTACTTACCAAACCTCATTATTCCACTATGCCATAGATGCAACTAATAAGTTTAGTCCACCTTAACTTTCCGGAGCTCCCGACTAGGTAGTTACTTACTACTAGGTAGTTAGGTGCTTACCTCACTTTGTTCAGATAGTTTCAATCCCGGCTTTCTTCATTTTTATCGCTCGATCCACGATCAAATTGAGTATCAGCTCAAACGATAAGTATGTGTGGCTTCCCAGGCCACCAGCTAATTCTATCCACATATATTTAATAACGAAAGTATCTTACTTGATCAAGAGTGTCTCTCTAAGAGAGAACTGCTGGAAATATGGTGTCTTCAATGTTTGACATCTTACCCAGTGACGTCATTCGGTGCATGTTAACCATGTAACCATCCATACCAGTGTGTATCCATACCACATGGAGTATCATTGCATTCTCAACTATTTATTGTATTATTCGATTCTGAAATTTTCTATTTAGAAAAAATACAATTCAGTGTACAAATGCGAATAACATGTTCTTGCTTACAAGCTTTGAATTATATAAATTCAATGTAGATCAGCTTAAGCCGAATCGTGTAGTTGGTAGTACGCCTTCCGACGCCTTCAGCGCCCGATCGCATTGCGTCTTCCCACTTCGTCTCCAATCATCTTGCGACTTGCTTGGTTACGCTTCATACATGGGCGTAGGCAGGATTTAGCCAAGGGGGGGGGGGGGCTACCCCCAAGAGCTATTATATAAATATGAAGTATGCGTCTGCATATTATAGCAACTAAAAGGTACAAAGTCTGAATTCCGAGAAATAATTTTCATGACATATCTTTATTTATATATTTTACATTATTTCATTATACAACATAGGTACTACAAAAAGCAATGGACAATTTTTAAGACAGCATCAGTCATCTGGGGTTGCCGGCAAATTGATCAACAACCTCTTCTACAATGGTTGCCTTCTTTGATTTCACCAAATCTCGGTGGAGGCTGAGCATACACAGACCATTCAGCCTATCCTCCCCCATTGTAGACCGTGTCCATGTTTTTACCCGCCTCAGGGTGCTGAAAGTTCATTCCACCGAGCAGGTCGTGCACGGTAACGTTACCGCAATCATCAGGGCCTTTTTGATGGAAGGATAGAAGGGGTCCGCTTCCTACCCATTTCCCGATATCATTTTCCGAAGGGCTTACTTCTTGATCCCCACCTGAAGGACGATTTTCTGATCTGGTGCCTACCTGCCCAGCAGTTGAAGGATCACTTTCTTCTAGAGATGTTGCGAGAAATTCCAGAATTGAAGTGGAAAATCGACTTCCTTCTTTGGGCCCTGATGTAACTGGTGATGGTGGACTGAAGAAGTTTCTCGTTTTCGTTTATCAGCTGTAAAAAAATACTAAAATTCGATAAATTATATTATAGTAGGTACTTAACGAAGTCTACAGGATAGAAAAAAGTTTCTTTTTCACCCATTTTTGTCATTATGTTTGAGATAGGTAGGTATGACTAGAGGAATCATGCTCAATAAACTTACCTTTCTTCCCAAAGAATCGACGTATGTCCATCTTGTAGTGCGATTGGTAGTGTCTCGTGTCCGTGGGGATGTCGATATTAAACTGGTGATCTTGTGTACCCACCAAGTTCTTTTTATACTGGGCGAATGAGGTTCTTGAACTTTCCAGTACGACCTCCGAACGATTCCTGGAAGAATTGTTTCTACCAGGAACTAGGCTGTATGAGGAGCTTCTAGAATTTAAGCTTCTCAGAATTACTTCCCCTTTCGCGCTCTTCCCTGTCTTATGCTCAATCCCAAAAGTGTTTTTAATATCTACCCAGAACCTTCTCTTACCATGAAGGTACTCTTGCTCACAAAAGACGTTTCCAAATTCCAATAATACCTTCCCATGCCCCTAACTACGCATTCAATATTCTAGTGTTTCTTTTAAATAAGTTCAGCACAATTTATTTTTGTGTTCCCAAAAGTCTAGGGGGGGGGGGGGGGCACGGCCCCTTCCTGCCCCACTCATCGAACTATACTCCGATATCGAGTATAGTTCGATGGCCCCACCCTGTCCACGCCCTTGGCTTCATACACTGCTTTCGTTTCACTTTTGCATTTGCATCATATTCGAGTCATTCAATATTCATTGAATAAACTAGTTATTAATCCTGAAGTCACTGTTTCGTCTAAATCATTTTCGAATCCCCGAATCCAGAACTTCGTTCAACGATGAGTCGTTTCATAATAAATATGCATGATATTTGGTATCTTTCGTTTGCACTCAAGTTTTTTGGTGGTCTCAAGTTATTTAGACTCGCTCGTTGAAGCTTTCAGCCGATAAGAACTAATGTCAAGCTAATGTAGGTAGTCTAGCCTTACTGGACTCAACTTCTCAATGAAGCAACACGTGCCCCATCAGCAACAAATTTCGTTGCATCAGTTCAAATGATAATCAGCTTGCAATGGTTCAAAAGAAACAAAGAACAGTTATAAATCCAGTAGCGAAGGTCTTAACCCATCCACATGGTGATTAAAAGCCAGCTGGATGAGGTTACGATTCCAACTGAGACAAGTTTATATCCCCCGATGACAGTTCCGGTAGCCGATCTCCTGACGGGCGTATCACCTTGGGCGCCTCTCCATCACCTTCTACCCGCTTCTGTGTGCGGACGTACTCACATATACAAGCCGACTCTCGTGTATTTCGTGGTTCGTATGTGTGCTGTGAAGATCCAGATGA
Source organism: Apolygus lucorum (assembly GCA_009739505.2). Taxonomy (NCBI): domain Eukaryota; kingdom Metazoa; phylum Arthropoda; class Insecta; order Hemiptera; family Miridae; genus Apolygus; species Apolygus lucorum. The sequence goes on along the minus strand of CM019180.2, from coordinate 55,284,127 downwards.
GGAATCCTTCTCGTAAAAGACCGGGCAAGAAACGGTTTTGGCTCTCCTCAAGAGGACCCTACGGTGAAGAATATTAATTGAAAATTATCCAATCAACCGTTTTCACTCCCGGATGGCGCGCGGAGGCCAGTAATCTCATCCCCCGCGCATCTACAGATGCTAATGGCTTCCCTTCTGACCAACAAATCAAACAGCGCTCCTGCCTGTATAAATAAGAAACTAAAAACGTTTTTTTCAATTGCGTTTCTTGTCCTCAGGCAATGTTGAGCTCCTCGGCATAAATGGAAATGAATCAATGAACCACTTCCTCGTTCATAATATTCAATGAATATTATTATCAAGCTACTTGATTAGGCTACCTTGCTTGATTAGTCTTTTAATCGTCAATCCAAAACTTGTTCTTACATCGGAGAAAGGCTCTCATTGATGGTTCTAAGAAGACTCATCCTATCAACTTATACATTATTTATCATTTTACGTACTCGTATGATATATAATTACTACAGATCAGCCGGTAACCTGTGCGTTGCACAAGCCGCCATGGTATATTCGGATTCTGCATGAAATATATGATATAATTAATATTCCAAAAATTTAAAATTACCCAAAAATTGTAAATAAATATTTATTTAATGTGTATATTTTTGTAATGAAAACCTTTAGGAGGAGGAGTGTACGCCTTATCAAATGTATCTCCCAATATGGTAAGCAAAATCTCTTATGGGAGCCATCTTGTCATTTTTTCTCCTTTCTTCACGTCTTCCCAAATCGTCAAAACGGATGCATCGGAGGAGGAGATGGAATCTCTCCCAACTCATGTAGTTATACAAATTTGAGGTCCTTCGATTACCCATAAATCATCAGTGTTTGTGTGAGCAGTCTTGTACACCCCAGACATGATCAGCAGCCCAATTAGTGCCCTAATCTCATCATAGTCCAAATGTTTGGGGACATAATTCTGTTTGAATTCACTCCTCACCCCATTAATCTTCTTATTAGTGCATTTTACCAGCAAAGAAATGACTCCGTTGTCAAAAAAAAAAGGAAAAATACGTCTGATTCGGTGGCTATGAACGTAAGCGGTGTGGTTGCATTTTCTTGTGAATAACTCATACCAAAATGGCCAAAGATGAACTGAAATGAGCTTAATGAGCCTGAGGATAAAGGGTGAAGAGATGGGGAACCAAACGTTTCAGGTACAAATAACAAAGGGCAGAGCAGCTACCTGGGTCACTATGACCCGACCACAATACTGGTGGGTTAAATATTCAACCAAGAGGTTGATTGTATAATTTCAACGATTAGTGATATGTGCCACAACCCACACGGCTGGCTACTCAGTCATACAGCTAATATTTCGATTTTCTTAACCATTGCTTTGAAGATTTCTTTGAAAATTCGCTTATTAACTCATGCTGCGTTGACACACACGTTTTGGTTGAAATCACAAGAGTCAACTAAAGTTTTTTATTCATTCAGTCATTGACTCTCTAAGCCACTGTAGTAATTTTAGAGTCTGAACACATCTCATCCACCTGTGGACCACCCGTTGGCAACCAATACTTCTTCTTCTCAAATCAACATACCTAGGCATGTTCAGTACCTACTAGGTCTTCAAATAGAACACACAAAACCATTGTCATAACAATTATCAAAGATAATAGATAATTATACAACAACTTTGATGATTTTTTGGATTGGGGGCTATATGTCGACACATAAACTGGTCGACAAACGGGCAAGAAGCCTTGTCGACAACTTTCAACACCAAGGGTTGATCAAAGTCGACTTCACACGCATTGGAAATATGTCGACACAAAAATATAGCGACTAGTCGACAACTTTCAACACCCTTGTTGAAAAAGGTCGACCAAGTCAACCATGGGGATACGACGACATATTTACGTCGACATCCTTCGTATACCTGCGAAATCTCGAAGATAAACGGCGTACACTCTTCCTGGCCGATTATACGTCAACAAACCCATAACCAACTATTGTTGGTAAAGATATAATAGCAAGGGATCACTCAGCCCCCTAGACTACAGGCCTGGGGACTGGAGCGATGAGTCATCAAGGGTAGTGTCTCGCGGTCCTCCTGTTCCTCCCTTCAGAATAAGGCTTTTCACTCTCTTTTTTTGCTTCCTCACTACCGAAGGTAGGGAAGCTTTGTATTCGTGAAAGAAGTGAAAAAAAATGTTGTCCTCCAAAATCGAAATTTCTACTTGCCTTTTGCGTTTTAGAGCTTTCTGAACAATTTTGGTTCCGTGTCTGTCTGTGGTCAATCCTTGTCCCAGGCAAAACTATATCAACATATTGTCCGATTTTGATGAAATTTTCAGGGATTGTACGGGTTAGGTCCTAGACGGTCCCCTATCAATTTCAGCACCGTTGGACCGATAGGAGCGAGTGCGCATGCGCAAACGTGAAATTCCTGAAACCTCGGTTTCTAACGGACCGATTTTTTTTTCTGTTTTATCAGTTATAACCAACAGGTTTTTTGTCATCATAAGTTCTTGTAAAGTTAAAGTGGTAAAATAATTTACCACCATTATTTTTGGACTTATACATTAATAATCATTACAAGTGAATTAATAAAAAAACGTCTGCCAAGTTGGGTGGGCAGTATAGCTTCCTCACTCATTGTAACATGGACGTATAGAATCAGTTGGCGAAAAAATTATGATTCAAAGAGTTATTGAATACCAAAATATTAGCGGTCCACCGTCTAGGACCTAACCCACACAATCCCTGAAAATTTCATCGAAATCGGTTGAATAGTTGCGGAGTTTTGGTTGTAACAATAAATTTAAAGTTCGCGCATGCGCAGCGGCTATTGCTTGACCAATTTGATTGAAACTTATAGGGTGTCTCTTAGAAGTTAGTCCCTAACTAACCTCCAAATTTGAGCAAAATCGGTTCATTAGAAACCGAGAAACCGAGGTCCCAGGAAATTCACGTTTGCGCATGCGCACTCGCTCCTATTGGTCCGAAGGTGCTGAAATTTATAGGGGACCGTCTAGGACCTAACCCGCACAATCCCTGAAAATTTCATCAAAATCGGACCACAGGTTAGTATAGTTTTGCCCGGGACAAGGATTGACCACAGACAGACCGACAGACAGACAGACCGACAGACCGACAGACAGACAGACAGACAGACACGGAACAAAAATTGTTCGGGAAGCTCTAAAACGCAAAAAGCAAGTGGAAATTTCGATTTTGGAGGACATTTTTTTTTTTCACTTCTTTCACGAATACAAAGCTTCCCTACCTTCGGTAGTGAGGAAGCAAAAATGGACATATACCTAACCACAATATAAAACAAACATATTGTTTAGTAATGCATGCATTCCAGGGGACGTCCCATTGGATGAGAAGTAGAAAGCTCAATCCAACCAATTAGCGAACTTGAATTTTTATTAACTTTTCTACTGCACAAAACAGTTTCACCCAATTTTATACAGTTAGTATGAAGTAGGTACCATAACAGTTTTAGCAACATGAGAGCCCGAAACTAGACAGCATATTGGAAATCATCGATAGATTAGTCCCAAGTTTTTTATATCCCCCCTCCCATCATCCTTGGCAACCAAAACATTTCTATCGCCATGAGACCCATGAATTTGAACTGCATTTTAGAATCCATGATCTACGATACCCAACACGCGATTTCGAGTCTACCCCTCTCCGCCAATGGTGCCAGCCTGGCACCACAGCGGTGATACATGGTGTCGTTGGTCTGGTATCTGTTGGTTTTCCAAGTAGTCCGTAGAGAATCACAGCTGTATTTAAGGGGAAACACCCACAAATTCACATTATGACGAGGTTTCTGGTGTCTTGGCACCATGGTGACACCAATGCTTTGTGCGACGATGACACAAAGGATAGTTTATACAAAAACTATCACAAAAAAAAAAAAAGTTGGGGGACTTCTTTGTCAGCAGTTTATTTGGAGCTCTGTTGCCATTCGAGTTCTTCTAACTTTTATATTATCCATTCGACGCCCGATGAATTCGTACCTTCGATCCGATCTTGATTTTATCGCGAAAGACGTCTTCCACCAAGGTTTCGAGAGAAATGTTCTGGAGGGATATTTTGCCGATTTGGTTAATGTCGTCAATTTATCCCTCATGAACACCTCGTCCCTTTCACGGAAAGTTACGGCTCTCCACGTCCAAAAAGCTATCAGGAAATCCTATGTATTGAGTACACCATACACATAATAAGTGATCCCTACACTACATATTATGCAGCCATTATTAATCCAAATGAAAATCTCTGCAGAAAAGTTTTTTGTTTCAGCGAATTTTCCAAGAAAATACTAGCTACTGCATTAACTTATTATGGTATATTTATTTATTTTGATTAATGTGCTTTCTCTCTTTTGAGTTATATAAATTGGAAAAAATGGACTGGACCGTTCATTCTGAGACACAATGTGTATAGCTTACCATTACCAGACCTGTACCCCCACACGTCTCACATGATATGTATTTATTTCGTAAGAAGTATCAATCACAAAAAACATCTGGTGCGAGGCTTCACACTACTTTCCTCAGCTGTATTGGCCCTCAATCTATTTTTGTGGAGATGAGGGGTACTGGAACTTGTTTCTACTTGTTAGAAGAGTAAGTCCTGTGAATTTTATCAAAATCCTTGGAGCAGTTTGGGAGAAAAGCTAAAAAATGGGGTAAAAACGACGTTTTTTCACCATTTTGTAATATTTTCTCCCCCTAATAATTGACCCCCTGGGGGGCTGAAATTCTTAGGGTATCATCCTCAGACATGTAGAACCATTCCTCCAAATCGGATTTTTTTAAATCAATTTCGTAGGAGTCGCAATCGTGATCATACACATACGTACATACATACGGACTTACATACACTTTTCCAAAACGTGGAGAAAATTGATCAGATGTCGATTAGGACCAGTTAAAGGTGGTGTTCTAGAAATTGGGTTTTCTGCTGATTTCAATACTTTCCATTCACCTTCAGGTGGGCTGAGGAAAGAAAAAATAAAAAAAGATGGGCAGGAATCTGAATCCAGGCCTACATTTCTTGAATCGTCCTAATTGTTTTCTGTTTGGTTGAGGCCTGCAGTTGGCAAGGCAGTGTCAAGGACCCACTTCACAATAGTGTAAGTGAACCCAGACAGTAATTACGAATAATCCTCGGTGAAAGACCCCATGGGACCAAGGTTGAGGACAGGTAGTGGCCCAACAACCCTTTTGTCGTCGTTAAGCAGTCGACCAGTTTTAAGAGGTGTGTTTTTAGCTCATGTTCAACTCCTGTTGTTGAAATACGTCGAAAAACGGATCTCACATTTTTCGACATAAATCCATCGACCAGTTTTAAAGATGTGCGTTATCGACGTTCTTCAACACCTGGTGTGGAAATATGTCGACAGGACGTGTCGACCAGTTTATGTGTCGACATATTGCCAAGTGCCCGATTTTTTAAGTGGTATGGTCTATGTTTCTTTTAATTTTAAATATTTTACTTGTTGATTGTTAACTCACATGTTTAATGATTTTATTCTATCATTATTGTTATACCTATAAAGTCATAATTTAGTATAATTTTCTTTGTTTTCAAACACTAAGTGTCACCATGGGGGCAGATGAGAATGTTATAATTTTAAACAAGTAGATAATATGTACGCTCTATAAATCTCCCTTGTGGGCGTCGGTGGTCTAGTGGACAGTGTACCGGACTGTAGTGATAAGATGAGAACCGTCTAGCGGGGACGCGCGTTCGAGTCTGGTCGTTGCAGAAAGTTTTCTGTCTATTAGACGATCGGCAATCTCTCGTTCCAACCCAGGGCGGTGATGTTTGGGAAGCCATGAGCGAAATCATCAGAACAAATTCTGATCTCCCCTTAGGGAGACAGCTGATGACGTCCGCGACGCCAAGAATGGCAGTCGGACGAAAATTCAACCTGAAATGGTTGCTTAATTTTAATTTTAATTTAATTTAATTTATAAATCTCCCTTAACCCATTAACGCCCTAAACCTTTTTTTCTGTATATATTTTGGAAATGAATCTGATATTCCGACTCCAAATAGTCTTTAGAACACGGGAAAAATAATTTCAAAAATCTTCGAGTCGAATTTCATGAATTTACGTTAGATAGATAGATATTTGTCTATTAGGCGCCGTTGCAACGCCGCATTGGCAACGTTGCCACATTGCAACGCTAGATGCCATAAGAACTGATCTTTTATTTCAAGACTGAGATTTCAGTATATTTTATCTTGATCTCATCGGATCTACTAGGAACTCCTAGAATATTGCATGCAGAAGAAGTCCAATATTAAGTGAGTAATTCATCAACTCATTGTTGCATTCATAATTAGTCAAAAAATACCACTAAAAGGGGCATTGGGTAGAGTATCGTTGCCCTGATGACAACGTGGGTATTTATTGTACTTTGTGGAGTCGTGAGGGAGGTATTAATTTCCGAGTTGGTGGAAACAACTCTGGGTCCTCTTCTTTGGAAAGAAACAGGATGCACTTTGTTTTTGGGTTTATTTAGCAACAGTTTCGCAAGTCGAGCTTGCTAGCATCATCAGGCTAAAAAGAAATTAATTTTTGAAAAAATAATTAGTTTTTGATTGGTTTAGGAATATGTTTTAAGTTATCGACTTTTTTTAAATACCTATGTGAAATTAATTTTATCAAAAATTAATTTCTTTTTAGCCTGATGATGCTAGCAAGCTCGACTAGCGAAACTGTTGCTAAATAAACCTGAAAACAAAGTGCAGCCTTTTTCTTTCCAAAGAAGAGGACCCAGAGTCGTTTCCACCAAAACGGAAATTAATACGAGGGTATTTGGTAAGGAACTTGTAAGTTCTTACAACCACTAGTCAGGTCTAGTTCCCAATCTACTTGAAGATGATGCATCAAACTTTGTGAACATGCAATGATTTATGTGCAACACATTGAAGACTACTATGATTTACCGAGTATTTAGTAGGATAATCGGTAGTTCTGATGACATCCAATCAGGTCATTTACCCAGTCAACTTGTAGATGAAGCTACGTGCTATGTGCCACACCCTTATGGCTAAAGATGAAAACGCTGCAGATTATTACACAATGGTTTATTATTTTTCTATAGATCACTCGTCTACAAAATCACCAACCATCGATCGCATTTTGGTCAGCTCTAATTTGAACGGAGATTTGGCCTCTTTTGCGATTCACACTCGTGTTTTGATTTATATATATACATATATATATATTTCAATATAAACCCTTAAATTTTCGTATTGAGCGAACGGTTTGTCCTACAGAGCTCCGCGTGGTCTCTAAAAATTCTATAGAATCTTGAATTGAAGGAAAAACAATACCTTTATATCAAAATTTTTCGAGTTAGGGCGTTTTCAAAATTTCAAAATTGATTTTGGAACCCTTAGAAGTGAACTACATCAACCAAAAGCTTCGGGGCACAACTAGACCCCAAATGGAGCCTACATACCAAATTTCATCAAAATCGGTCAATGCCAAGTGGCAAAAGTGCCGCGTACGGCGTACGGCGGACGGACGGCCAAATTTTTATTCGATTTTTGGATTCTACGTACCTTGAAACGTAAACCATCAAATTTTGAGGGGGTGTTAAAATTTTTTTTTCTTGGTCGATTCCAAAGGTTCATTATTGAAAATAATAAACCAAAATCAGACCAGATAAATGATCAAATACATCTGCAGAAGTGGATCCCCAGCATCTAGGTCTTCTCAGTGACTCAGGAAGGTGCCCAGCAGCCTCTAAACAGAAAGGCCCTCAATGTTGCCATAAAGGCAACACTGGGAGTTAATTGGTTAATTATCGTAATTATTCTAGTTGTCTCAATTTTCGTAGATGGGCTGATTTCGTCACTTGAAAGTTACACTGTCTCGACAATGCGCTGATATTTCCTTGTAGTAAAGTAGGTAGTGAAAGTAAACGACAATTTCAGGTTGGATTTTCGTCCTACTGCCATTCCTGGTCTGCCATCAGCTGTCTTCCAAAGGGAAGATCAGAATTTATTCTGATGATTTTGCTCTTGGCTTCACATTGTGACGAGGGGGGCTGAGCCCGCGGCGAGATTGGAACTCATGACTTCCCCGCAGTAGCTGGTCCGAGTCTCGTCGCCAAGGATGCATGCCGCGGTTACAGCTGACCCCAATCTTTCCTTGTATGATCGTCATCGTAGCAGGTAAAATATTGGTTGTCCTCTGAAAAATAAATTACAAGAGGATGCTGCTCTCTTCTTCATGCATGATCACAATCACTATACACCACCAACATGCGAAATATAAATTAAGGGGAGCCTATCCGTTAGAAAACAAATGACGGAAAAAAAGGAAAAAATTTCCCTCAAATGAAAGAGAGAAAAGTAATCCGTCGTCCATGTACATTCATTAGCATTTATTTATTTAAGCGTTTCCGCGAGAACTCTTTTTTATTTTTTTTATAATTGCTTCATAAGTTAAACAGAATGGTGGCCGGTGGCTGATCGGGTGCGGATTCAATGCATAGCAAATTAGAGTGAGAGAGAGAGAAAAAATAGTCGGTGACCGGGGGTGGAAAAAAAGTAGGGAGAAAAAATGGGGAGTAGTGGGGGAAATGGAGGGGGATAAGAGAAGCTACGTATGGAGAGAGAATGCGAGAGAGCCAATCTATTTATGACGGTGATAGAATGGCGAGGAGAGGGGGTTGGTTAAAAAAGTACTGAAGAGTGGAACCTGCTAGAAAAGTGGATGGTTCGGAAGAGAGGGGGGAATGATGAAGAGGGGAAGAGGAGGAAAATAAAAAATGCAAGTCTCCCCACTCCTTCTCTTCTGCTCGTATCACATGCAAAAACAGAGCCCCCCGAGGTGATTGGGGTTCATTGGATTATAGAGCGCACTGGTGGCGCAGTACCATATAAGAGAGTTAAGGAATAATTAGCCTTGCTGAAGCCTGTATAATCGTCGTATGAGCATCAAAGGGAGACTTCGTCCCTCCGTTCACTCCTGCCTGTTCCGTTCTCCAATAAATGAAGAATATGAGTGGAACCAGGGGCCAGCGATATTCTTGGGGAGGGACAGAGACACAAAATGTTTCCAACTGTGTTAATTACTCAGAAGCCAACTGTGAATATATTGGACTACGACTGACTTCAAAGACAAACAGACATTGTTTGAAACAACATTGTTCATAAGCCGCGTAAACAAATACTGGTTGCTAAGGAACCATAACAAACTGAATACACAGTGATTGCATCTTGGTTAGCTAAAATTTCAACGGAGATTAGGGCTATTTGGTGATTCACACTCGTGATTCTGTTTTATCGAAGGAAAACCCTTAACCCTACAGTGGTAGGGACCTCTACTAGACGTGTTGAGGTAGCGCTACGTAAGGTTGACGTGTTTAACTTCAGGACTCACTCCTACTACAAATTTGTTGGAAACTAGGTGGCACACGGATTAATTCATTGTACTCATATATTTAACCCTGGAATGGAATCGTCACCCGATGTGTGCTTAATGGCAACGTCAGGTGCAGTTTTTACATCAGTCAGAAAACAACAATATTCAACCTATTTCGTCAACTTGCTGCATTGATTAACACTTTTTTCATTCAAGTATAGTTCTCTACTACATTTGTGGCCGTTCTCGGGACAATTACTGCCTCTATACTACTGAAATGTGGGGATTCTGAGCCAATTCTCTTTGCTTTCTCTATTTTCCCTTGATTTCTATTCGTTTTCCTGGGCTCAATATTCAAGTTAAATACTTCTACGGTGATTTCAATAGCAGAAGAGTCGCTCAGGGGTACTGCCAGGTGTTACAACTTGTCCAATAAATAGTTTTTCAACAATGAACACATTATTATTTTCAAGCTCGTATTACAAAATATAAGTCAACAGTTTTCCTCTCAGTCTTTCATCGTAGTCTTTAAGTAGTACATTTTATATTTATTACATCAAATCGTTATTTAAGTAGTACATTATTATTTATTGTCAAATTAGGAAACCAAGTTCAAGAAAATAAAATAATTACCTCAAAGAAAGATCATCTGCGTAAATAATCAATTTACTAATTTTCTCACTCATTCGAGAAAATTTTGATTATATGTGATCCACATATTGGTATATTGCATTTTGCACAACATATTGTCGTTAATCTTCTTTTTTTGAGCTGCAGTAAATACAATATTTTCTAGAACCTGTCTGATTCTCTTTATTCGTTGAAGAAGTTGATTTTTTTTTTGTTTTGTCCAATGACTTATCGACCAATTTTTTCAGATCTTCGCTCAAACAAGGGAGGGTTAGCCTACGTATTTGACAATTTGCACATACCTAGTCGATCACTGAGCTTCAGCTGGTTCAGGATACGTATTCCAAACGTGAAACTGGTACTATACCTTCCTTTCTTGAAAAATTATCATCACACTCATACACACACGGGACGGGTTTACATCAAACGAACTTCGGAATATATTTACATGACGTGGTCTGGTAGCGCTACGTAAGACTGACGTTGAGCTAGTTGAGTGGCCTGGTAGGGCTACGTAAGCCTGACGTGAAGGGTTCCAACAATTAACAGATTACCATTGGAAGGCGTTAGAATAGGATTAAGAGAATAATGGAAGTCAAGGACAACTACCCTCGAGAGGATTAGAATGAGGAACCACATGAATCATGCGAAAAGAAAATTAGTGGAGAGAGGTTTTCCCTGACAACACGTAAAGTTTACGTGCCCTACGACTCCACGGTTAAGTACTCGTGGAGAACGAACGGTTTGTCCTGGAGAGCTCCGGGTGGTCTCCCAAATTTTTAAAAATCCAATACTATTTCAAATCGGTGAGAAAACAATATCTTTACTTCGAGAGCTTTCGAGTTAGGGCACTCTTGAAAATTGCAACCCTTAATTTTCACCCCTTAGAAGTGACTGACATCAACCAAAAGCTTCGCGGCACAACTAGACCCCAAATGGGGCCCATATACCAAATTTGAATCAAATCGGTCCAGTGTTGCTAAGAAAAGTCCCGCGTACGGCGCACAGTGGGGCCAAATGACCAAAAAGCGGAAAAAAGTCATTATCTTTTGAACGAATTACTGTATCGTCTTGGGAATGGTTTTATTCGATTCCGAATACGAAAATACATTAGAAAAATATGTTTTCTGACGTTTAAATTTATTATTTTAGTAGGTACTAAATCTTGCATTTTGAAAAAAATAATGTTACTCAAAGTGGAAAAGCGTGTGAAAAAACAGAAAGCGGTTTTACAGGCGATGGGTGTGTGTTATTTTGTTTTTTTTCTTCGTTTCAGAGGTTATAGGATACGATAAAGATGATTGAATTGAGGTTTCTTCATATAAGTATGTAAATATATATATGTAAATATATATTTATATATTTAATTTTGACGAAATTTTGAGTGATAAAAACCTCTGAAAATTGGATAGTAAGCGATCGAATATTGGAACGAATCCAAATTGAACGTTTGCTAAATCCGAATAAGAGATTTTCAACGATGACATGTTCTCGGTATGTCACGACAGTACGAACTGACCACACCACTGCGAATGACAATCCGAAGAACCAGGTTTTGTTCAAACAGAACCTTGTTGACTCTTAGCAGAAATATTTTACGAAAACTTCGCTATTTACATCATTCTGTTTTCCAATAAAAATTAAACTAAAAATGTCTGCCAAATGGGTGTGGCACATAGCTTCCCAGTATTCATAACCCGATTGTATAGATCATCAGATCATTGCAGCCTTAACTTCTCTCCGTTACTCTGTGATTGTAGCTAACAGCCCACATAGGGGACATTCTACATGTCAACATTCACAATCCCTGGAAATTTTATCGATTTCGAGAGGAAAATGTAGAAGTTACAACCTTTAGAAGGGTTTTACTCTGAAGCTGCGATGACGGCAGAGACGGCGTTCTTGGGGTACATTTAATCACATTTTAACCCACTACATCTAAATTCGGTGAAATACGGCTATGAAATTTTTACAGCTTCTTGATAATGGTCGGATTTTCAAGAAAAAAAATGAGCCAAACCGAAGGAAGGCGAAGCTCGGTTTTTCCACTCCTCTAAAGTTATATTTCGCTATGAAAACCCAAATCTGGAGCTACTGTTCAAGCTAAAATGTTATGAAAAAAAAAAAAATTAGTATTTTCTAGAGATACTACATATACAGGGTGTCCAAGTAACTACGCTCCCCCCACTTATTTTCTCTAATAGTGTAAGAAAAAAAATCGGATTAACGCTATTCTTCATAATTTTTTGCGTAAAATCCAAAAATGACAAAATTGCGCAGTGCGCAATCGCGCAACCATGCGCAATCATGATCAACTTTGTTTTTTCAAACGAGAACCCCCATTTTTTATTGCAGATTCGGATTCTACGTCAAATTTTATGAACAGTTTAGTTCAACAACTTTTTTTTTGGACGCGCGCAGCCCGCTCAGCGAGCGCTCAAAGATGCGCAACCCAGAGATTGCGCCAAAGTTGAGATGAAGGTAAACCTCAAGTGCGGCACATCACTTAGCACTGTTTTTCTACGCTGAATCGCGTGGTGATATCCCTTTCTTGATTTGATGTCATCTTACCGTATCTACAGCCGAAAAAGTCACTTTTTGAGGAGGAAATCATCGATTTTCTTACAAAAGATAATAATCATCCTAATAAAATGTAAAAAAATTAAATTTTTAAAATTGTAAAATAACGGGAAACTTCTACATAATTATCACAAAATGTTGCAAAATAATTTTCAGTCTTCTAAAAACATGATTGGATGAACAATGATTGAAACAATTAAGCGATAAACTCTTAATAATAACTCTTAATAAATTAAGAACTCTTAAATAAAATCTTAATAAATAATAACTCTTAATGTAAACTGTATTGTCTACCTGCACGAAGGAGTAATAATTCGAGAAGAAAACAATACTCGGAAAAGATTCCACTGAAAATCGATGATTTCCTCCTCAAAAAGTGACTTTTTCAGCTGTAGATACGGTAAGATGACATCAAATCAAGAAAGGGATATCACCACGCGATTCAGCGTAGAAAAACAGTGCTAAGTGATGTGCCGCACTTGAGGTTTACCTTCATCTCAACTTTGGCGCAATCTCTGGGTTGCGCATCTTTGAGCGCTCGCTGAGCGGGCTGCGCGCGTCCAAAAAAAAGTTGTCGAACTAAAATGTTCATAAAATTTGACGTAGAATCAGAATCTGCAATAAAAAATGGGGGTTCTCATTTAAAAAAACAAAGTTGATCATGATTGCGCATGGTTGGGCGATTGCGCACTGCGCAAGTTTGTCATTTTTGAATTTTACGCAAAAAATTATGAAGAATAGCGTTAATCCGATTTTTTTCTTACACTATTAGAGAAATAAGTGGGGGGAGCGTCGTTACTTGGAAACCCTGTATATATCCAACATTATATAATTTAATTTTAATTTTTTGAAACACATAGAACGTGTTAGGAAATTTTCAAATTCCACTCTCAAAGTGCATAAAATCTCGAAATAATAGGTTTGAGCCCCAAATTTAGCAGTGAAAATAATTTTTAAACATTGAAGGTCCTTCACACCCTGATTCTACAGGTAATAGACTTTGAGAAAACTACATTACATTTCTTTTTTAGTCACTTTGCAAAAATGGAGTTTTTCCCACTCCGGCCCCACTGTGCGGCTTACGGCCGAGAGACGGAAAATTTGTTTATTCGATTTTCGGGTTCTACGTACCTTGAAACGTAAAACATCAAATTTTGAGGCAGGGTTAACATTTATTTTCTTGCTCAATTCCAATGATTCATTATTGAAAATGATAAACCAAAACGCTGCAAATTATTACACAGAGGTTTATTATTTTTCTATACAGATCATTCGTCTGCAAGGAACACGGCTTTGCCATTGTAACCACCAACCAACTTGAAGAAAAACATCGATCGCATTTCGGTCAGCTAAAATTTGAATGGAGATCAGGCCTCTTTTGCGATTCACACTCGTGTTTCTGATCTTTCCTACGTCCAACCCTTAAATACTCTTAGGGAGCGAACGGTTTGTCCTACAGAGCTCCGCGTGGACTCAAAAAATTATAAAAATTCTATGCTATCTTAAATCGATAGAAAAACAATACCTTTATGTACAAATGTTTTGAGTTTGGGCATTTTCGAAATTTCAACCTTTATTATTCAACCCTTAGAGGTTACTTACTTTAAAAAAGCGTTTTCTATGAAATATTGATTGTATTTTAAAAAAATCTGTTTTTTTTTATTTAAATATTTTTTCCCTTGGGAGACAAAGGATTTTTAGGCTGTTAAAAACTTTTAAGCTCTGTTTGAAACAAATTTTCAAAATTCTTCAACAGTTTTTGAAGCACTATGGCAGCTTGTGAGTACTTATACGAGATACTCCCACGAAACATTGCTTCAATCACGCTCTTGATGGTGTGAGACAAATGTACACTGTGATTTTGATTTTTTTGTTCTAGTTGGTGAAGAAAGGTAGGTGTGGATTTTCCTACCTATCAGGGTCGGTATGAATAAAATAATAAATGAAATTAGCTCGTTGTAAAAAAAGGTCTGAATCCCTCAGGAAGGAAAGTGATTCCTGGGGAAGACAATCAAACACCTCACCAAAATATTTTTCTTGCTCGATTCCAAAGGCTTATTGTAAGAGACCTAATGTCTCTTACATAAAAATAATATTTATTAAAATTATAATAAATTTGTTCAATAGGTTTCTACGAGCTACCAGCTCCAACACATTTTATTCATTATCCTCAAACATGAATCTTCTCGTATTATTGTCGGTTTCCCATAACAACGATGGTTGCTAGGAAGGAAGCATAATAAACGGATGAGAATCCTCTTACATCCCTCAACTTAGGAGAAAACATTGTTCCTACAATTAAACGGTAGTACATTTTTTATAGCAGCATATTTCTCCCTCTCACTGTCATCAACGTAAATTATAGTTTTTGGATATCCATCCCTCCATACTACTCATTTCACTGAAATGGCCCTTTCACAATAGGATCTTTGCCCTTCATTTCACACTGTACGAGTACTTGATCCCCATTGGTTATGGAAGGGATAGTTTTTGAGTGTCGTTTGTCGAACTGGATCTTCATCTTTCTCTTGTATTCTTTCTGTTCTTCTGGGGTAAGAGGTTGTTCAGTGATCGTTGCTTCGGAAATTCCGTAGTGACTGTCAGCAGCTGAAAACCAACGAATAAACTGTCATGAGAGTTCGTAGGCAATGCTGGGAGTCTGCAGGGGTTAACGAAACTCTCCGTGGATTGAGTCAAAAGTGACTTGAAATGTCTCATCAATATGTCAGTAGGTTCAAGTTGTACCGTCGTTTGCTCGAAACTACCGGATAACACAGATTTGACCGGGTCAAGACCAACTACACATCCGTGAAAAGCTAGATCGCGGGACTCTAACGGAAAAATCGTAGGGAACAACCCTTATTTTTCAACCCTTAGAAGAGACCTACATCAACCAATAGCTTCGGGGCACAACTAGACCCCAAATGGAGCCTATGTACCAAATTTCATCAAAATCGGTCCAAGGAAAGTGCCGCGTACGACGGACGGACATTTTGGTTTATTATTTTCAATAATAAGCCTTTGGAATCGAGCAAGAAAAAACAAATTTTAACCCCCTCTCAAAATTTGATGTTTTACGTTTCAAGGTAGGTACGTAGAATACGAAAATCGAATAAAAAAATTTCCGTCCGTCCGCCGTACGCCGTACGCGGCACTTTTCTTAGCAACACTGGACCGATTTGGTTCAAATTAGGTATATGGGCTCCATTTGGGGTCTAGTTGTGCCGCGAAGCTTTTGGTTGATGTAGGTCACTTCTAAGGGGTGAAAAATAAGGGTTGAAATTTTCAAGAGTGCCCTAGCTCGAAAACTCTCGAAATAAAGGTATCGTTTTTTCACCAATTTTAAAAAGTATTGAATTTTTAAAAATTTTTGGGACCACCCGGAGCTCTGTAGGACAAACCGTTCGGTCCCTACGAGTACTTGAAGGTTTTCCTTCGATAAAACAGAATCATGAGTGTGAATCGCAAAAGAGGTCTAATCTCCATTCAAATTTTATCTGACTAAAATGCGATCGCTGTTCATTTCTACGATTTGTATACAGTTTTGCCTTCTGCGCAACCAGTAATCAAATTTCCATATGAAGCTTTCTATTTTTCCAATCGAGTGTGAAGCGTTTAGTTCTTTCTAATAAACTTGATTGTGAAGGTGTGAAGCCAGTATGGTGTGGTAGGTAGTACCTAGCTGGTAGGTAAAAAAAGTTGGTAGGTAAAAAAAATGTTGGTGGGTAAAAAACGCTGCAAATCATTGCTCAAAGGCTTCTTCACTCTTCAGATCACTGATCAGCTGAGTGAGCTCCGAAGCCATTTTCAATGCTATTGAATGGAAGTGCTCTTCCAGGCGTCTCCAGCATTCGAGGAGATCTTCTTCACTCCTCAGATCACTGATCAGCTGAGTGAGCTCCAAAGCCATTTTCAATCCTATTGAATGGAAGTGCTCTTCCAGGCGTCTCCAGCATTCGAGGAGATCTTTTTCACTCCTCAGATCACTGATCAGCTGAGTGAGCTCCGAAGCCATTTTCAATCCTATTGAATGGAAATGCTCTTCCAGGCGTCTCCAGCATTCGAGGAGATCTTCTTCACTCCTCAGATCACTGATCAGCAGAGTGAGCTCCAAAGCCATTTTCAATCCTATTGAATGGAAGTGCTCTTCCAGGCGTCTCCAGCATTCGAGGAGATCTTCTTCACTCCTCAGATCACTGATCAGCTGAGTGAGCTCCAAAGCCATTTTCAATCCTATTGAATGGAAGTGCTCTTCCAGGCGTCTCCAGCATTCGAGGAGATCTTCTTCACTCCTCAGATCACTGATCAAATGAGTGAGCTCCGAAGCCATTTTCAATCCTATTGAATGGAAGTGCTCTTCCAGGCGTCTCCAGCATTCGAGGAGATCTTCTTCACTCCTCAGATCACTGATCAGCTGAGTGAGCTCCGAAGCCATTTTCAATCCTATTGAATGGAAGTGCTCTTCCAGGCGTCTCCAGCATTCGAGGAGATCTTCTTCACTCCTCAGATCACTGATCAGCTGAGTGAGCTCCAAAGCCATTTTCAATCCTATTGAATGGAAGTGCTCTTCCAGGCGTCTCCAGCATTCGAGGAGATCTTCTTCACTCCTCAGATCACTGATCAAATGAGTGAGCTCCGAAGCCATTTTCAATCCTATTGAATGGAAGTGCTCTTCCAGGCGTCTCCAGCATTCGAGGAGATCTTCTTCACTCCTCAGATCACTGATCAGCTGAGTGAGCTCCGAAGCCATTTTCAATCCTATTGAATGGAAGTGCTCTTCCAGGCGTCTCCAGCATTCGAGGAGATCTTCTTCACTCCTCAGATCACTGATCAGCTGAGTGAGCTCCAAAGCCATTTTCAATCCTATTGAATGGAAGTGCTCTTCCAGGCGTCTCCAGCATTCGAGGAGATCTTCTTCACTCCTCAGATCACTGATCAGCTGAGTAGGCTCCGAAGCCATTTTCAATATCCTATTGAACGCAGGAAGCTGAAATTTGAGAGGGAAGGTCAAGGGAGAATACAGATGGTGGTAGGTGCTATTGATGGAGAACCAGTGATCTATACAGAAGGGTGATCTATACAGAAAATAATAAACCTTTGAGCAATTATTTGCAGCATTTTTTTATTCGATTTTCGGATTCTACGTACCTTGAAACATTTATTTTTTCTTGATCGATTCAAGGGTTCATTATTGAAAAAATAAACGAAAAATTGTTTAAAAGAAATTGCAACGCCATTGTTCCTTTTCTCAACCATCCCTTCAACTGAAAGATTTCTTTGAAAATTCTCTCATTATTTCATGCTGCATCAATGGAATTTTTTCGAACAGCCTGCCTAACTGGGAAGAGTACTTCTGTGTCGAGCAGGAGGTGGTAAGCAAAGTAAAGGAGGCGCGAGGGTGGAAAATCGGCCTCTTCAACAGGTTGACGGCGCTAATGAGGCCGCTCAGATAGATAAAATCAACTCCGCGGAGCGAAAATTCAAACCCGCGAGAGCTAAACGCCGTTTGACGCCCTGTAATGCAACCGGCCTCCCGGTAATGTCGCCCCTCCCGCCCTGTAATGCCGCCTCCCGCGATGACCCCCCTCTCGACGCTAATTCCCTCCTCATCGTTTCTCCCGCTTGAAACCGGCTTTAGTTCTGAATTATCGTCGGTGGGTGGGAGGAGGGGGGAAATGACCCCCACTTACACCGCCACCTTCACAGCACACTCACACACACGAGGCCGCATTTCCCACCGAATTTTCAACTCATTTACCTCATCAGAACCGCATGAGAGGCGAAAACACCTCTTCGTCCTCTTTTAATGAAATTAACCGTTTTATAAATCGTTTCAAATTTATGACAGCGCGAATTAGCTTTTAAACGGCTCCACACACACACCAACACACCTACACACCTCCACAACAACACAACAACACACCGACACAACTACATGTAATCCACACTCATAAAACATCCTCCTAAACGGTAATTGACTCATAATTACTCCTTCGATTCGTA
Organism: Apolygus lucorum; assembly: GCA_009739505.2. Lineage (NCBI taxonomy): Eukaryota > Metazoa > Arthropoda > Insecta > Hemiptera > Miridae > Apolygus > Apolygus lucorum. Next base: position 55,265,517 of record CM019180.2, on the reverse strand, counting down.
GAAAAGCTGATGAATGCACCAGCACTGGAGAGCGCTTGAATTGATAATAATCAAGTTGTCACTGTCGTGCGTACCTGGTGGTTCAAGTGTTTGACCTCTACAGGGTGTCTACACTTTCGATGGGCATAACTTCAGGGTTCGATTCTACGAGGTATTTCCAATAAAAAAATGTCTCCTAGCAATTTTCTTTTAACCCACTCAAAATTCCTTTTTTTCACTTTTAAGTTTTTCTTCGCGTTTTCGACCTTACGGCACTGATATGGTCATAACTCCCTTATTTCTCCTGAAAATTCAAATCTGACTACACCGTTAGAAAGATCGTTGAATTCCTAAGCTACCTAGTGCAAAAATCAAAATATTTCAGCAATAAAATAGTTTCACAAAATCAAGTCAAAAAGCCAACTTAAAAAATTTTCGAAACTTGACTTTTTTCGACCAAAGTTTTCACTCTAAATTCCTGAACGTGTGTTTTACAAGCAAATCCAGTGTTTTAAGCTGTTTATGGTCCCCCTCGACATCAAGATGGCTTGACGATTTTGGTATTATTTCCTATGTAATTTTTTACGCTGAATCAAATAGTGGTACTTCCGAATGATTCCGACTGCTATAAAGTGGATTTTTCTAAGAAAACCTTCGTTTTTCGTACATAAAATTCATTATTCGTAAATGTGGTAGTGAGCATGAAGTAGCACCTTCGAACTCAACAAAACCTTCAATTAGCTAGAAATTCGGTGTTTTTGTTGAGTTCAAAGGTGCTACTTCATGCTCACTACCACATTTACGAATAATGCGTATTTTATGTACGAAAAACGAAGGTTTTCTTTAAAAAATCCACTTTCTAGCAGTCGGAATCATTCGGAAGTATCACTATTTGATTCAGCGTAAAAAATTACATAGGAAATGATACCAAAATCGTCAAGCCATCTTGAGGTCGAGGGGAACCATAAAAACCGCTTAAAACACTGGATTTGCTTGTAAAACACACGTTTTCTGGCATTCAAACTTGATTTACTCTTCCAATTTGAATGTTCAAAAGAAAAATTGATAGACCGTTGAAAAGCTGACAATCTGAGCATGTTTTCTCCGTTTTCTCCGTTCATTGAAAAGGGCAGGAATTTAGAGTGAAAACTTTGGTCGAAAAAAGTCAAGTTTCGAAAAAAATTTTAAGTTGGCTTTTTGACTTGATTTTGTGAAACTATTTTATTGCTGAAATATTTTGATTTTTCCACTTGGTAGCTTAGGAATTTAACCCTCTTTCTAACGGTGTAGTCAGATTTGAATTTTCAGGAGAAAAAAGTGAGTTATGACCATATTAGTGCCGTGAGGTCGAATACGCGAAGAAAAACTTTAAAGCGAAAAAAAGGAATTTTGAGTGGGTTAAAAGAAAATTGCTAAGAGACATTTGTTGTTGGAAATACCTTGTAGAATTGAACCCTGAAGTTATGCCCATCGAAAGTGTAGACACCCTGTATACTCGTGAAATAATTATTTTAGGAAAAAGGACTTTACGATTTGAACTCAGGGAAAAGAATGAATTTATTAACACATGTAGTAACTATGAAATTAACGACAACGAGATTGGGGAAAACAACGAAGTAGCGACCACAGTCACCACGTGTATCTGATACAATCCTAGTTCACGCCAGGAGGTCCAGACGTGGGTCGTCCTTGAAGGGTCAAGTCCATTCATGCAGCATGAATCAATGAGCGAATTTTCGAATTAATGAGCGAAAAGGAACAAAGGTGTTGCAATTTCTTTTAGAACTTTTTTTTACACGATTCTTGGTTTTTTCGATTTTCAGTATACCATACCAACATACTGTATGCCCTGGGTATGCTTTGAAGATGTTAGGAGTCCATATTCGTGTTCTGCTCGTCTCCACGAACTCATAGAGTACCCACACGGCTATTGTTTATTGGTTTATTGTTTTATTGGTTGTTTTTTTTCGATTTTCAGTATTGATTGATCGCCACAGAAAGTGATCTACGGTAATTTTAGTGTGTTTCAATAATTGAAACACACAAAAAATGGTGCGGAGTTTTGGAATGAAAATAAAAACGTCAAAGTGCCTATTGGTATTTTAGAATTGTATTTAGCTTGAAATGAAATGTAATACACGGTATATAAATAGTAAATCCCCTACCTAAGGAGCTCCCTCGCAATAATAATGGTAGGTAACTACCTAAAATGGTAATATAAATTTGGTGAATAAAATTAATTGTTCTTTGAAGGTATGTTGAAGGATCTTCGAGGGTTTTTCGGGGTTGAAACTCTCGTCGAATGTGTGATGATGATCATGAGCAAGATACCATAAATCCTGACCTTAATTTCTGTGGCAGGTAGATGTAGGTCGTGTAGAAGGTGAGATGGACCTCACTCACCAGGATCCGCGTCCAACCAACAGCAAAATGGCGTAGATGATGCCAATCCAAAGGCGCGTCCGCCTATTAGGAAGACCAAGTGAATTTTGGGTTTCACTTGTTTGAATTCCCGATCAATACACCGACTTTGGAATTGCCGAATATAAATTTCACGGGAGAAAAGGTTGAGAAAATCAACGAAACAGAACATTGGCTGATGAGGCTTTGGATCGTGAAGAAACGCAATCGATGCAGGAACTAAAGACGGGCGCGTCGCGACGCAACCAGTGACGACGGAGAGGGGCGTCGATCCTCGTGGCTGCAGGATTGAGGATTAAGAGTTCGGGGATCCCGTTCACCTAGTCACTCCTTCACAGTTCATAGAAACAAAACTACACTAGACAAAATAAAGCTACTGCCTACTTGTTGGCCTAAACAACTATACCATACCAACATACTGTATGAACTGGGTATGCTTCGGGGATTAAGAGTTCGGGGATCCAGTTCACCTGGTCACTCCTTCACAGTTCATAGAAACAAAACTACACTAGACAAAATAAAGCTACTGCCTACTTGTTGGCCTAAACAACTATACCATACCAACATACTGTATGAACTGGGTATGCTTCGGGGATTAAGAGTTCGGGGATCCAGTTCACCTGGTCACTCCTTCACAGTTCATAGAAACAAAACTACACTAGACAAAATAAAGCTACTGCCTACTTGTTGGCCTAAACAACTATACCATACCAACATACTGTATGAACTGGGTATGCTTCGGGGATTAAGAGTTCGGGGATCCAGTTCACCTGGTCACTCCTTCACAGTTCATAGAAACAAAACTACACTAGACAAAATAAAGCTACTGCCTACTTGTTGGCCTAAACAACTATACCATACCAACATACTGTATGAACTGGGTATGCTTCGGGGATTAAGAGTTCGGGGATCCAGTTCACCTAGTCACTCCTTCACAGTTCATAGAAACAAAACTACACTAGACAAAATAAAGCTACTGCCTACTTGTTGGCCTAAACAACTATACCATACCAACATACTGTATGAACTGGGTATGCTTCGGGGATTAAGAGTTCGGGGATCCAGTTCACCTGGTCACTCCTTCACAGTTCATAGAAACAAAACTACACTAGACAAAATAAAGCTACTGCCTACTTGTTGGCCTAAACAAGTATACCATACCAACATACTGTATGAACTGGGTATGCTTCGGGGATTAAGAGTTCGGGGATCCAGTTCACCTGGTCACTCCTTCACAGTTCATAGAAACAAAACTACACTAGACAAAATAAAGCTACTGCCTACTTGTTGGCCTAAACAACTATACCATACCAACATACTGTATGAACTGGGTATGCTTCGGGGATTAAGAGTTCGGGGATCCAGTTCACCTGGTCACTCCTTCACAGTTCATAGAAACAAAACTACACTAGACAAAATAAAGCTACTGCCTACTTGTTGGCCTAAACAACTATACCATACCAACATACTGTATGAACTGGGTATGCTTCGGGGATTAAGAGTTCGGGGATCCAGTTCACCTAGTCACTCCTTCACAGTTCATAGAAACAAAACTACACTAGACAAAATAAAGCTACTGCCTACTTGTTGGCCTAAACAACTATACCATACCAACATACTGTATGAACTGGGTATGCTTCGGGGATTAAGAGTTCGGGGATCCCGTTCACCTAGTCACTCCTTCACAGTTCATAGAAACAAAACTACACTAGACAAAATAAAGCTACTGCCTACTTGTTGGCCTAAACAACTATACCATACCAACATACTGTATGAACTGGGAATGCTTCGGGGATTAAGAGTTCGGGGATCCAGTTCACCTGGTCACTCCTTCACAGTTCATAGAAACAAAACTACACTAGACAAAATAAAGCTACTGCCTACTTGTTGGCCTAAACAACTATACCATACCAACATACTGTATGAACTTTGTATGCTTCGGGGATTAAGAGTTCGGGGATCCAGTTCACCTGGTCACTCCTTCACAGTTCATAGAAACAAAACTACACTAGACAAAATAAAGCTACTGCCTACTTGTTGGCCTAAACAACTATACCATACCAACATACTGTATGAACTGGGTATGCTTCGGGGATTAAGAGTTCGGGGATCCAGTTCACCTGGTCACTCCTTCACAGTTCATAGAAACAAAACTACACTAGACAAAATAAAGCTACTGCCTACTTGTTGGCCTAAACAACTATACCATACCAACATACTGTATGAACTGGGTATGCTTCGGGGATTAAGAGTTCGGGGATCCAGTTCACCTGGTCACTCCTTCACAGTTCATAGAAACAAAACTACACTAGACAAAATAAAGCTACTGCCTACTTGTTGGCCTAAACAAATATACCATACCAACATACTGTATGAACTGGGTATGCTTCGGGGATTAAGAGTTCGGGGATCCAGTTCACCTGGTCACTCCTTCACAGTTCATAGAAACAAAACTACACTAGACAAAATAAAGAAAAAACAAAGCAAAACAAAGCATCTACAACAAAGCAAACTACACTAGACAAAATAAAGCTACTGCCTACTTGTTGGCCTAAACAACTATACCATACCAACATACTGTATGAACTGGGTATGCTTCGGGGATTAAGAGTTCGGGGATCCAGTTCACCTGGTCACTCCTTCACAGTTCATAGAAACAAAACTACACTAGACAAAATAAAGAAAAAACAAAGCAAAACAAAGCATCTACAACAAAGCAAACTACACTAGACAAAATAAAGCTACTGCCTACTTGTTGGCCTAAACAAGTATACCATACCAACATACTGTATGAACTGGGTATGCTTCGGGGATTAAGAGTTCGGGGATCCAGTTCACCTGGTCACTCCTTCACAGTTCATAGAAACAAAACTACACTAGACAAAATAAAGAAAAAACAAAGCAAAACAAAGCATCTACAACAAAGCAAACTACACTAGACAAAATAAAGCTACTGCCTACTTGTTGGCCTAAACAAGTATACCATACCAACATACTGTATGCACTGGTTATGCTTTGATGATCTTAGAAGTCCATATTCATGTTCTACTCGTCTCTACGATATCATAGAGTACCCACACGGCTACTGCATTTCTGGTTACAACAAATTTACGCTCCTATTCACTATATACAGGGTGTTTCACGAAAAGGTTACACCCCCCTTCATTTCTGCAAAACACAGCGTAAAAAATTCCGATCAACGCAATTCTTCATGATTTTTTGTGAGGATCTCAGGAAAAATACTATTGCGAAAGAAAGATGCGCGCAATCGTGCGCAATTGACACTAACTTCATTTTTTCAAATGGAACCCCCCTTTTTTATTACAGATTCGGATTCTACGTCAAATTTTATGACAAATTCATATCCGAATCAATATGTTTTATTGCGCGCAACCTGGCTTTTTGAACGCTTTAAGTTGCTCAAATCCACAATTGCGCAAAAAATAGGTTTTGGAGAACCCTTGGTGTGGCACATGTTTTTTCATCATTTTTTCACGCTGAATCACAGGGTGTCATCCGTTTTGAGAAAGACCAAGATTTCAAGAGGAAAAATTAACATTTCTTTCACGAAAACATCAGTTTTGTGGTCGAAATAATGTTTATTTTGTATTTTCTCACCTACCTTTGAACCACGGGTTTGGGGCCGCCTACGGTGGAGTTAAAAATAAAAACAGGCAGCACAATCATGGTTGAACTGGATAAAGTTGCCTAAAAACTCATAACGATTTAAAAAGAGTGGTTTTTTTCATTAATAACTAATAAATGCTAAAAAATCTCAAAATTCATGAGTACTAAGTTCGTAGGCTATAAACAGGATTGTTTCACATTTTCAAGCGCAAATGTGTTCTCACATCGCATAAAAGGGCTCGAAACCCACAAAAATTTTTGAGAGGGGTTAAAATCTTCTTTTTTTCGGTCCATTCCAAAGGATCATTATTACAAATACTAAACCAAAATGCCGATCTCTCTGCTTCCTCTTCCACTTCGCTTTGCGCTTCTATGTGCCAAAGTAAAGACGTACAATGTCAAAAAGTTTGTCTTTTTAATTTTCCAAAGTAAGTCGTTCTCATACATTTCAAATAATTATCAATAATATATAGGTTTCAGAGCTTTAGAAGTACGTGCAAACTAAGTATTATTCTGAATACGCCCGAAATGTTCACAGTCGTTAAGTATAACTAGTAGGTTTTCTAAGGAAAACTCCAGCAGACTGGATGAATTTGCCATTAGCCGAGATTATGTTCCCATTTCAAGTCACTAAACTCTCTAAAGGAGCCGTAAAGATGGAACTTGTCGGTGGTTGAAGTTCATTAAAAGGCCCTCGCCGACCATTTTTATTTACCCGGACGTTTTGACGCCGACTTTTATCGTTTTCCTCGGAGTTTGCGGGAAAAACTCGAACCGCGAAACGACGGCAATTAAACTCCACGTTGCGATAATTTCTCGCTTTGAAGCACCTACTTATGCGGAGGGTACTCGAAAAAAAAGCGAATTTCGAGTGATTATTTACGAGCTGGAACTGAGGCCGGACAAGTTTGCGTTTTAATCGTGAGAGCGATCAGCTATTCGAAGTGTTAACAGTGTAGACAAACTTCAAGGATTGTCACGGAATTGTTTCTTAATAAGAAGTACCTCCTAGAAATCGCGTACCGCTAGTTTTTAGGACTCCCTCGATGAGACTGGACGTCCTTGAGTGATTGATACGGCGTCGACCAGAACTAAACTCATGAAAAACAAAGAGTAAATACCATCCTACAATTTAAACATGGAACATATTTTAGCCTTGACTTAACTACTTGAAAAACGTTGTGCTGGGAGGATGACTTGGTTTTCAATCTATTTTAGATATGTTGCTAAGGATAATATAACTCTTGTATTATACCTACCTAAGTGTAAAGGTTCTGCACTAAATTAGGCTAAAATGTTCCATGTTTTTATCATTTACGCCGTAGGGGCTCACGAAGTGCCGAGTTTTTTTCGGTTAATTATTATCAATAATGAACCTTTGGAATCGACCAAGAAAAAAATTTTAACCCCCCTGAAATTTGTTGGTTTTCGATTCAAGGTACGAGGAATCCAAAAGTATAATAAAAGTCCACCCGCCGATTTTGATGAAATTTGGTATATGGGCTCCATTTGGGGTCAAGTTGTGCCCCGAAGCTTTTGATTGAAGTCAGTCAATTAACCCTCAACGGACAGATACCTTTAGTGTGTTGAGGGTGCGATTTTCACGAACATGCAACTAGATCGCGTAATACCATTCGACCTCCGCTGGCTCATCTCTCTACCTCCCTTCGTACTAATCCTCTTCAACAAGGAGCTCGATCGTATAATCGACTACCGGATCGGATTCGGGCATTACAGGATGATCGATTTGGAAAGGACGTGAAAGATATATTGATTGGGGCTGAATTGTACATTTTTGAACATTTCAACCCTTCATTTTGGAATCCAAAAGGAAATTGAGGGTTGAAATTTTCAAAAATGCCCTAGTAGGTAGATAGTAGGTAGCTCTGGTTGGTAGGTAAAAAATAAATAAATAGTGACAATGGCAAAGCTGTGATCTTTGCACACGAATGATCTATACAGAAATAGGAAGCTTCATATGGAAATTTGATTACTGGTTGATAAGAAAGCACAACAAGAAACGAACAGCGATCGCATTTTAGTCAGATCAAATATCGACAAAGATTTGACCTCTTTGTTGATTCTTTGTTATCGAAGGAAAACCCTTAAGTACTCGCAGGGAGCGAACCGATCGTCCTACAGAGCTCCGCTTGTTCTCTAAAAATGCTAAAAATTCAATACTGTCTTAAACTGGTGAAAAAACAATAACTTTACTTTGAGAGTTTTTGAGCTAGGGCACTCTTGAAAATTTCAACCCTCAATTTTCACCCCATAGAAATGACCGACATCAACCAAAAGCTTCACTAGACCCCAAATGGAGCTCATGTACCAAATTTGAACCATTTCGGAAAATTTTTTATTCGATTTACGGATTCTACGTACCTTGAAACGTAAAACATAACATTTTGAGGGGGGGATACATTTTTTCTCCTCTCAATTCCATCTTAAATTGATGGAAAAACCGTACCATTATATCAAAATTTTTTGAGCTTGGGCGTTTTCAAAATTTCAACCCTTAGAACTGACCTACATCAACCAGTATCTTCGGGGCGCAACTAGACCCCATATTGATCCCATATAGCAAATTTCATCAAAATCGGTCAATGCTAACTGAGGAAAGTGCCGCGGACGGCGGATGGACCGCCAACGAATTTTGAGGGGGTTAAAAATGTTTTTTTTCTTGGTCGATTCCAAAGATTCATTATTGAAAATAATAAACCAATAGGACACGCATGTAGACGAACATCTACGACGTCTACGAGACGAAACCGTAAACCACACCGGCAGTATTAGTTCATATTTCCTCCGCTAGGGGTAGTAAAGCGGTTTTTCCTTGAATCAGATGAGATAAGCTCAGGTACTTATTTTGATAAAGCTCGAGATATTGCGAAGCAGCTTATTCGAGGAAATATCGATACATCGATACCAAGGCGTTATACATGGGATCGATGCAAAGCACAAAGGCGTTATGTCCAAAAACGGAGTTTTGACAAAAACGCAAAAGAAGTTTTCTCCAATGAAAAATTCCTAGATTAATTGCTTATTACGATAAACTCTTCGATTTCATCAAGAAATGTTCAAGCTATAATCTGAAAAAAAAACAATAATAGTTTTGTTGAATTTGAGTTTTTAAAAAAAAGTATTGAAAAAAAAGTAGAAATGTGATAGATGGATGGAAATAGCAGCGCCTTTGTGCTTCAAGTTATCGGTAACTTGACCAGGAAAGAATTTTGTATTGAGAACCTCGAACATGTGATTGTACGTTTGATAATAATATTGAATAATAATTGAAGCCACCAGTTTTTCCACCAATGAAAACATCGATTATTGAAGGCAAAATATCGATATTTCTATATTGTCGTAAACAGACTTCCAGGATATAAAACCGCTTTATTTGACACAAAAAATCATTGAAATTCATAAAATGACCAGTTCTTAGAGAGCTCCACTTTTCCAGAACGAGTCCATCATAACTACAAGATTTTTCTTCTTTGACAACATGACACCACATGATTCCCATAATAAAATTATCGATAATCGAATAGCATCCATGCCCCACACAGTTCACATGCCTCACCTAACTGATGCCTGGAACTATCTCATGGATGGCTACTCATTCAGTTCGTTCACCCCGAGTTGTCTTTGAGGAAAATAGATCGATAATTTGGTAAGTGCTTCATTAGACAAAGTCTATACGGGCATAAAACGACTTCCCTCGGTCCCTCCTTCGCAGAGTCGCCAGCCCTACAATGTCTACTATCAACTCATTACCTTTCCCTCTCGAGCTCTGATATTTATGGCCAAGATAGCTCCAAGTACCCGGAGCAGTTAAACCTTCAACTCGCAGTTACTACCCCTCCACTTCCTTCGTCTTCCATCTCCTCTCTTTATCCAAGTCCACCGTAGGGTCATAAACGTACAGCCCTCGTCCAACATAACGAGGCTCCTGGTGCCCCAAGATCGGTTAATTAGTACCCAGCATATTCACCGGGATTATCTCTTCGCCCTCCCTCCTCCTCGGCATTCCCACTCTTTCCAAACTCCTTTATTTCCAAAATAAAACTCCCCACCCCGACTTTCATCTTTGGCCAACGAATTACCGATAAATTATCGATATTTATCACAACTCACTCGGTCGCTCTAAACCTGCCAATTAGAGACGTCTCAGGAGTTTCAACAATGTTTCCAAGTTTTAAAGTGCATAAACGGGTCTCCGTTCAGTCTTTTATAATCGCAGTTTAGATGGGGATCTCAAGCAGTCAGTTTTACGGTCTCCGGCGCACATTTTACTGGCTCTTGCGCCACACTGTAGTCGACAATGTCGTGAGTGAATGAGGAAATCGCATTTCTTCTTTGATAGGAAGACCTCATTATAAGAAGGTTCAACAACTCCGATGTTAAACATGTTCGAAATTGACAAATCAAAGTTGTACAAATTCGGAGAAGGACGAATTTGAGAATGTCATCCGATTCCCAATGAGAGTTATTGGGAGCAGGGTAATCACTCTAATGTCACTTTACAAAGGTTCTTGCTATCACTTAATTTGAAATCCGTAAGATGAGAGGTTTAAACATCGTGGTAGAAACAAAGGACTTAGCAAAAATGTTACTGAGAAAATTTAGGTAGTTTTCATTAGCAGCAACAGTCAACATTTATAGCTCAGGGCGGTAGGACTGAGACAGGAATGAAATCATATAAAAATTTGCTAATCTGGCTCTACAAAGGTCAATCATTACTCATTTACGTTATCAAGGTTAGTAAACAGGCGGTTAACCATCGGGTGGGCGCACCGTGCAACAGCTTACACGCAAGGGGACAAACAACGGAGGAGCCGTGACTTCAGAGCCTGTTAGCTAAGTACAGTGAGTAGCGTGGGAGCTTACATGCAAGGAGACAAAGAAGGAGGAGCCATGATATCAGAGCCTAATAGCTAAGTACATTGAGTAGCATGAGAGCTCACATGCAAGGAGACAAATAAGGAGGAGCCATGATATCAGAGCCTAATAGCAAAGTACATTGAGTAGCATGAGAGCTTACATGCAAGGAGACAAAGAAGGAGGAGCCATGATATCAGAGCCTAATAGCTAAGTACATTGAGTAGCATGAGAGCTTACATGCAAGGAGACAAAGAAGGAGGAGCCATGATATCAGAGCCTAATAGCTAAGTACATTGAGTAGCATGAGAGCTTACATGCAAGGAGACAAATAAGGAGGAGCCATGATATCAGAGGCTAATAGCTAAGTACATTGAGTAGCATGGGAGCTTATATGCAAGGAGACAAATAAGGAGGAGCCATGATATCAGAGCCTAATAGCTAAGTACATTGAGTAGCATGAGAGCTTACATGCAAGGAGACAAATAAGGAGGAGCCATGATATCAAAGCCTAATAGCTAAGTACATTGAGTAGCATGAGACCTTACATGCAAGGAGACAAAGAAGGAGGAGCCATGATATCAGAGCCTAATAGCCAAGTGCAGTGAGTAGCATGGGAGCTTACATGCAAGGAGACAAATAAGGAGGAGCCATGATATCAAAGCCTAATAGCTAAGTACATTGAGTAGCATGGGAGCTTACATGCAAGGAGACAAATAAGGAGGAGCCATGATATCAGAGCCTAATAGACAAGTGCAGTGAGTAGCATGGGAGCTTACATGCAAGGAGACAAATAAGGAGGAGCCATGATATCAGAGCCTAATAGACAAGTGCAGTGAGTAGCATGGGAGCTTACATGCAAGGTATCAAAAACGGAGGAGCCGTGTTATCAGAGGCTGATATCATCGTTTATCACTATCATCGTTTTATCACTATTACATACGCCAGAAGGAGACTTAGAGGCCTCCCAGCAGCCTTTGCCGAGCCGTCACCGCAGAACCCACCTGTTTCGAACCCGCCGAACAAATGAAAGCACCCCGACAACAGCCGAAGCTTCTGGTTAATTGTGAACCGGGTTAATCGGGGTAAATGAGATAACCAAATATGTTAGCGGAGCTCAACCGCCCGTCCTCGTCCACCCGCTTTCCACCGCGTGACCCCTCCCGTCACCCGCTCTTCCACAGATGACCCCCCCCCCCTCCCGCTTCACACCCCGAACGCGTACGATTCTCTCTCTGTTAATTTAACGAGTACAAACAAATCACGGTGCCCGGATAAATCACCGGGCTCATTGACACCTGCTTAACCCGCGGGTTCCTGTTAAATTCATCTCCGCCCGCCGCGCACCTGTTTCTGTCGACACCTGTTTGTTTACCTCTCATTCCTCTTTAATCGCACCATTAACTTCGTCCACGATTTGGTTTTGCGGGAAACGAATTCCCCTCATAATAACATTGAGTAGCATGGGAACTTACATGCAAGGAGACAAATAAGGAGGAGCCATGATATCAGAGCCTAATAGCTAAGTACATTGAGTAGCACGAGAGCTTACATGCAAGAGTAATAAGGCGAAGAAGCCGTAATATCAAGCCTGTTAGAGCATTAATTAGCACGGGAGCTTCCATGCAGGGAGTAAAATGAAAAAGGAACCGTGATATCAGAGCCTGTTAGCTAAGTGCATGAGAGCTTGTATGCAAAGAGTAGAAAGGCTGGAGAAGTGATCACAGCGCTAGAAAGCAAAGGAAAGTGAGTAGGTAGTATTGGAGCTTACATGCAAAAATTAAAAATCAGGAGAAGCGGTGATATCAGAGCCTGTTAGCTAAGTACAATGAGTAGCATGGGAGCTAACATGCAAGGAGACAGAAACGGAGAAACCGTGATATCAGAGAGTTGTTCGTTTCTTCTAGTTGTCTTCAGTTTTGCGTCCTTAGCAACCAGTAATCAAATTTCCTATTGAAGGCACCCACAACTCTTTATTTCTTCCAATCGAGCGTGAAGCGTTTATTTCTTCCAAAAAATGAACTTGATTGTGAAGTAGGTAGGTAGTACCTATGGTTGGTGGGAAATGACAGTGGTTTTGAGTTGTACTCAGTATTGCTTCCTTAGCAACCAGTAATTAAATTTCCTCTAAATTAAATTAAATGGATATGCTTGCAACAATAATATCAAATTTCCAGTATCTATCCTCATCGGATAATGTTTTAATAACATAGTAATATTGTAATAAATAATATTTAGTCCGGAGTAATATTATTACTCCGGACTGTGCATCGAGCGTTGGCAGTTATTTCGCCCACTACCTCCCCCACCCTTACCTGAACAAGGGTAAACTATTTCTAGAGCGTAGATACCTGACCCTTTTCGCTCGCTCGACGCTTATATCGTAGCCTCGGCCTTAGAAGTGACTTACATCAACCAAAAGCTTTGCGGCACAACTAGACCCCAAATGGAGCCCACATACCAAATTTCATCAAAAAGTAAAAAATGTACAATGTGGAAGTATTCATTCAGAAATGAAGAAAATCAAATGTTATTTTTATAATTCAATTATGAATGCTAAGGAAATTGATTGAATAAGGCCGAATTATTGTTATAACGCTTTCAAGGTTACGGTAGGAGAGGTCCACAAGGCTCTATGTAACGCTGATTCGTTAAATATAGCATTTCCAAGCCAAATGAAACCTTTTCCAAACCAAATGAAACTTCTTCCAAATCAAATGAAACCTATTGAGAAAATGAGTGAAATGAGGTACCTGCCTAGATAGGTAGATACTCTGCAAATTTCAGATCGATGCAATTGCACCTATCGTAGAAAGAAGTTGCCAAAATGAAAATTCAATGATTTTTAGACATAGGATTATCGAAGTAGATCTCACCTTAGTAGAATAGAAAACAAGTAAGTTTGAGAAATGTCTGACTGTTGAATGTGAGTGGGTACCTACCTACCTACACTCAATAGGTTTCATTTGATTTGAAAAAAGTTTCATTTGGTTTGGAAAAGATTTCATTTGGCTTGAAAATGCTATGAATCAAAATCAAACCCTATAAGGTGGTAATCTCGAAAGGTACTAGCAGCTAGGCAGATCAACGTGGACTTCTTTCTCACCCAAGCTTTCGAATCCTCATTATTATAGAAAATAACAAGTCGTTGTGTATTAATTTGCAGTGTTTTATTTTTGAGGTGCGATAGCATAGAAAATACTGACAGTTTAAACTGTTTGTAGAAATCATCATCCTAAAGTCCCCCTGAGGGCGATGAAGGAAGAAACCTCAGCGATATTGCGCCGTTTGCCAGCCCACCCTTACAGATAGCTTTCACGCCGTATCTGAGAGGTCTTCTGAGGGGCAGAGCTGAAGACTTATTTAATACCTGAAGGAATCAACAGGTGGGCGTTCGAGGGGGACGGGAATGTTCAGCGGAAAAAGAGAGGTTTGCGGTGAAGACGGGAAAGTGGAGGTTCGAAAGAGAGATGGCGAGAGGATCTAATAAGAGGGGTGAGAAAAAGAGAGGAAATAAAAAAAGTACGGTGGGGGAGCTGGCAGAGGATGTTAAAGGTTTCCGTGAGAGGAAAACTGAAGGTTTGCAAGTCTCCCGCTTCACCCTTTGAAACCGATGAAAACTCGCTTTGCGGGATCACAGAGTTGTCGAGGGAGGAGAAGAGGCTGGCGAACTGTCGTGGATTGAAGTTATGAAAGACCAAAGTTATTGGATGTGGTCGGAGTGATCTCTACTGTCTCCACTGAAGGACTAAGCCCCACAGATTGAGTAGGATCTTGTTTAATACCTGATAAGGTTAGTTTTGGTTTATTAATTTCAATAAGAAACCTTCGGAATCGACCAAGAAAAATAATTTAACCCCCTCAAAATTTTTTGGTTTACGTTTCAAGGTACGTGAAATCCAGAAATCGAAAAAAAAAAACGCTGCGAATTTATTTTAAACCAAGGTTTATTATTTTTCTATATAGATAACTCGTCTGCAAAGAACTCGGTTTTACCACTGTCACCACCTGCCTACCACGTACCTACAGCGATCCAATTTTGGTCAGCTGAAATTTGAACGGAGATTAGGCCTCTTTTGCGATTCACACTCGTGTTTCTGATTTATCTTACGATAAATACGTATCTAATACTTATTTAATATTTGTATTACGTCCAAACCTTAAGTTTTCGTAGGGAGTGAACGGTTAGTCCTACAGAGCTCCGAGTGGTCTCTAAAAATTCTATACTATCTTAAATTTATGGGAAAACAATGCCTTAACATCGACATTTTTTGAGCTAGGGCGTTTTCAAAATTTCATCCCTTATTTTTCAACCCTTAGAGGTGACCTACATCAACCAAAAGCTTTGCGGCACAACTAGACCCCAAATGGAGCCCATATGCCAAATAATTTCATCAAAATCGGTCCATGGGAACTAAGGAAAGTGCGGCGAACAACGTACGGCGGACTGACGGAAAATTTGTGATTGATTTTCGAATTGTACGTACCTTGAAAAGTAAACCGACAAATTTGGGGGGGGGGGGGGTTAAAAACAATTTTCTGGGTCGATTCTAAAGGTTCATTATTGAAATTAATAAACCAAATTTTGGCCGTCTGTCCGCCATACGCGGCATTTTCCACAGTTAGCATTGGCCTATTTTGATTTCAACTACGTTCCAGGTAATGATGGAAAAAATATCATTATTGGAAATAAAAAGAAATTATTTTTAATGTTAATTTGTTACTAAAACATTAGATGTTCAAATTTTAAACGAAAAGCACATTGTTTCTCAATTATAAAGACGAGATTATAGAAAAAGTGTCTTAAAAAATTCTGCAGGTTAGTCGAAACGTCTCTTGAATGTTTTTCCATGGTCATATTCCCTTTGATGACTTCGTTGGTCTTTCGCAACACCTATATGGCATAATTAGATGAAAAGTACTTGGCTGCCTATTTTCCCTGTACTGAAATGTAGAACAGTAACGAAAAAATACGATAAATAGCACTAATACCTAAGTACTAATAAATTCCATCACAATTATTGCCACAACACACCTGGACGACTTGAAATGCAGGGAGAATGCACTGGAAAGCTAAGAGTGATAAGAGGACTAGGAACAAATACTTAAGGAATACACAGGAAAGAGCTCAAGTCGTCAATCTAGACATTTTGAAGGCTCAACCCCTAGCGTTTTGAGGAGAAAAAACCGCCACTTTACCTATAACAACTTCAACAATATTATAAAAATGTAAGAATACTTACTTACATACGTGACTCCCCCAAACGCCATCCAAAACAATGATAACACAACGAAAATCATGTCTGCAGCGCTGTCAATCAGCAAAATTGTTTCATTTCAACTGCCTATACTTCATAAAAAGAGTCAAAATAAACACTCTTTCCTCTCTCTTTCACTTATTTGTCTACATCGCCTGCAGTCTAGGCAACAGACAGTGAAAATCTGTAATTGTGGTGAGTATCCATTCGAGTCCCACCTATAACTGATATCTGAACAAGGAGGAATTGTTTTCCATGCGTATACCTGCAGTGGACTCCCCTTATATGGAACTTTCATGCCAACCTCAACAGTCCATCCATCTATTGAATTGAAATGTGTCTGAATCGATTGTGCCTTCCCCAGCAGGGGCCGAGAAAGGGAGGGGTTAAACTAAAATAGCACCACTGAGCATGCGCGGACGGGGCAAAACTAAAAACGCTGCAAATTATTACACAATGGTTTATTATTTTTTAGTTTTCTATATAGATCACTCGTCTGCAAAGCCACCAACCATACAACATGAAGAAAAACACCGATCGCATTTCGGTCTGCTTTAATTTGAACGGAGATTAGGCCTCTTTTGCGATTCACACTAGTGTTTCTGATTTATCGTACGTCCAAACTTTAAATTCTCGTAGTGAGCGAACGGTTTGTCCTACAGAGCTCCGGTTGGTCTCAAAAAATTTTAAAAATTCTATAGAATCTTAAATTGAAGGAAAAACAATACCTTTATATCAAAATTTTTTGAGTTAGGGCATTTTCAAAATTTCAAAATTGATTTTGGAACCCTTAGAAGTGACCTACATCAACCATATTCTTCGGGGCACAACTAGACCCCAGAAGGAGCCTACATACGAAATTTCATCAAAATCGGTCAATGCTAAGTGGCAAAAGTGCCGCTCACGGCGTACGGCGGATGGACGGCCAAATTTTTATTCAATTTTTGGATTCTACGTACCTTGAAACGTAAACCATCAAATTTTGAGGGGTGTTAAATTTTTTTCTTGGTCGATTCCAAAGGTTCATTATTGAAAATAATAAACCAAAATAAAAAACTTATCACCATGACGACACTGGGGTCTCGCCCCAGATCTTGGAAATTTGGGAGTGGACAATCGATTGTAGGACAAATTGTAGGATACCTATCGATTCCATCCTATTTCTCCTTCTTCTCTACAGTTGCTGGCCGTGGAAAAAGCCATGGTTATGGACCTAGCAGTAGGCATGGATGGAAATGGCCTCAGGTGATCAACTTCTATCATACTTCCTCTTTCAATTTCCACCATGGATATTTGACATGTCAGTGTAGAATTATTTTACACTTGTAAAAGATCCATGCTTGCACGGATCATCAGTGAGTTTTGGGGAAAAAACTTTCTGCCAGGGATTTTTTTCTCAACTTTGAGGTAAAAATTTAGCCGGGGCTAGACCCTGAGTGGCCTTATGGACGCCACCCCTCTGGATGGTAACAATGGCAAAGGTGTGTTCTTTGCAGACGAGTGATCTATACAGATAGAGAAATAATAAACCTTTGTGTAACAATTTGCAGTCTTTTTGCTTTGGATGTCAGAGTTCGCCTTCCATGTTCACGGATTGTGCTTTACTGACCGGAGGTACTGCTTTAGTCATCACTTTGCAATCTGCAATGAGATATTGATAGGCTGTACACGCTTTGTGAAGACAGACTAAGTACTCCTCCTACTATATACTTCTCTTCTTTTCACTCAAATTCATCTCCCGATGTGATCTCTTTCTGAGGCCATCACTGCCAATAGATAAGATTGGACTCTGAAAGTTAAGGAGGTACCTTACTTAGAATATTTACCAGATCATGGAAAAATTGCCAACAAAGGAGAAGTTGTGAGGGAGGTTCAATATTTTGTAACGATAAATTCGTCGGCTATGGTTCACAATTCTTTCTGACAGCATAGAAACAGGCAAGATGGATGGCCGCGATGAAGGAGTTGGTCGTGAGGGAGGGCTTACTAATTAAAAATGAGATGCGCCTCTAATTTAATGCCACCCCAGGGCGAAAGGATGAGGGACAACATTGTTTCGCAAACTCCTTGTTCCTTAGCCCAACCCTCCCTCCGTCTTCCTCTTTCTCAACCCTTTATCACCCCTCCACCTCAACCCTTATGTCAGAGGGCTCAAGTGGTTGTCACTTTGGCTCTCTTTTCCTTAGACCTACACACCGTCTCGAGGGCGTATGTTCACTTGAAACCTCCTTTTGTTCGGAATCTTGAAAGTGGAGGGGCAAATTTAGAGTGGGTTGAAAAACTTTCGTCTTCTCAGCCATGGGTGACCCCCAGGGCCTGTCCTCTGCCTTAACAACTTTCCTCCTAATGATATTTAAACAATCGCCCGAGAAACACTTGACCCCCTCAACACTCATAATAGTAATTTTAAATGCGATTTTTTTTCTCTCCAGGTGCTCGTTAGCTATTGTCTCCCACGACTCTAAGCATACTTTGTTGTCTAATAAAGGCGTGAGTTATGTGTACACAACAACCTGAATGGGTACTGCTGGATGTTAATTATAATTGGATTCGCCTCGAGGTGTTTGCCCTTCACAGCCATTCTTCTAGAATTCGACACGGAAGTTTAAGATCTAAATGAACCATGGTACACACAAAAATAATTTCTTATAAATAGGGAAACTTTTTATGTATTCATGTAGCAGGAGAATCAAATTTGGGTCCTCCAAAATCCAAATTTTGACCCGTATTTTGCTTTTCATATCCTGTCGAACAACTTTATTTGTATGTATGGTGTATGTGATCAATGTTGTTCTGAGCATTCTTAACAACTCAAAATGATCCAACATTACATGAAATTTCAGGGTCGATGCTAAATAGACTCGTCCCCTTGGAATATAAAAACTTATATTTGGAAATATTGTAGTATATCGTCGGATGAGGACAGTAGTGACGTTGACGTGAGTCCGAATTTTGAAAAATTGAGTTGAGACCGCCAAAAGACTCCCAAGTGAGCCCTCTTCAGCCTGCAGTAGTGGCGGATTTTGGTTTATTATTTTCAATTTTTAACCCCCTCAAAATTTGTTGGTTTACGTTTCAAGGTACGTAGAATCCAAAAATCGAATTAAAATTTGGCCGTCCGTCCGCCGTACGCCATACGCGGCACTTTTGCCATTTAGCATTGACCGATTTTGATGACCCTTAGAAGTGACTTACATTAACTAAAATCTTCGGGACACTAGACTAGACCCTGAATGGAGCCTACATACCAAATTTAATCAAAATCGGTCAATGCTAAGTGGGAAAAGTGCCGCGTACGGAGGACGGACGGCCAAATTTGTATTCGATTTTTGGATTCTACGAACCTTGAAACGTAAACCAAGAAATTTTGAGGGAGTGTTAAAAAACGTCTGCCAAGTTGGGTGGGCAGTATAGCTTCCTCACTCATTGTAACATGGACGTATAGAATCAGTTGGCGAAAAACAGGAGAGGAAATGGCCTTGGAGCTCACTCAGCTGATCAGTGACCACTCAGGCACCTTCAGCATTCTCCATTGACCCTGCCTCTCAAATTTCAGCTTCCTGCGTTCAACAGGAGAGCAAATGGCCTTGGAGCTCACTCAGCTGATCCGAAGGTGCTGAAATTTATAGGGGACCGTCTAGGACCTAATCCGCACAATCCCTGAAAATTTCATCAAAATCGGACCACAGGTTAGTATAGTTTTGCCCGGGACAAGGATTGACCACAGACAGACAGACAGACCGACAGACCGATAGACACGGAACCAAAATTGTTCGGGAAGCTCTAAAACGCAAAAAGCAAGTGGAAATTTTGATTTTGGAGGACATTTTTTTTTTTCACTTCTTTCACGAATACAAAGCTTCCCTACCTTCGGTAGTGAGGAAGCAAAAATGTTTCTTGGTTGATTCCAAAGGTTCATTATTGAAAATAATAAACCAAAATCGAAAACATCGAAAGATGTTTTCGATTTGGCTTTTACGTTACAAGTAAAAGCCCGCGTTCATAACAAAATCTCGCCTAGATTTCAATATTAAATATTGAAATCTAGGCGAGATTTTGTTATAAATTTTATGATTACATTCGTATAAACCAAGCAAACCAACAACATCAATAATATTGATTGGATTATATTATAATCCACAAAATTGATGTTTGTTTTTACCGCGAATGTTGTTTACAGTTCTTTAAAATCAGAGGTATATCTCAGCTTCTTCCATATTTACAGCTGTTTTTACAGTGTATAATTGACGCATAAATAGTGTGCTTTTATAAATTAACGTTTTCTTGGGATGAAAACTAACGGCGATACATGTCCCTAGAAACGGGTCGGTTGTAAGTGAAAACATCACAAATTCCCGCGCTAATTTCGTTCCACGGTTTCATCCACGTTTTTGCCCAGTTAGGTGAAGGCTACAGCATGTTCCCATAGGTTACACCAAGTTACACGATCCTTAGCGACGTATCAACGACTAAGCAAAATTTCGAGACTCGATACCGTTCCTAGTTACCGTACGCGAAAAACGTAACACGTTTTCTCTGTTAGGTTATGGCTGAAGCATGTTCCATGCTAAAAGAAGATCAATTTGGGCAATTTAGATCATCTGGGAAGAACGAATTGACCGGAACAACTTTTGTAGACTAGGCGGTATCCATAGAGGGGGTGGTAGGTAAATCAAAACGAATAAATCAAAATGTATCACTATCCGCGACACTGCATTGTTCTCGTCCATTTTGATGTATGATTAGCTGGGTTAGGGAATCCGCCCCTATTCGCCAGAGGGCCATTCTGCCACCCCTGGAACTTCAAGAAGATTTCTCCGTTCATCCCAGGAGTGCCCGGGTTGCGCGACGTGGACGCATGACCATGACTTGGGTAGGTTTAAGAAGGGCTCTGAGGAGAGAAGAACGCCCTCTGTTACCCCACCCCAACAACCCATGCCTCAAAAGTTTACCACTGCAGCCCTTCGTACTAACAGTGCTTTTTAGGCGACAACGGTCGCATCCGGACCACTCAGTTGCCAGTCCTAATGGACCAGCTTCTGGGGATGGTCAAACTCTGGAGGCAGAGATCCACCACCAGGGGATTCGCCTCGCTGTGGAGCCCAGGCGGGAGCTCCCATGGTCCTTCCTCCTCACCTGGGGGGAGGAGTACGAGGCCTCCAATTTTTCCGCAAATTCCGATTCTACTTATAGGTACTGTTCCGATACATTTTGGAGTTTCCATTAGACGAGAGGAACAATCTTTTGAAGAAAGAAAAAAAAACGTCTGCCAAGTTGGGTGGGCAGTATAGCTTCCTCACTCATTGTAACATGGACGTATAGAATCAGTTGGCGAAAAACAGGAGAGGAAATGGCCTTGGAGCTCACTCAGCTGATCAGTGACCACTCAGGCACCTTCAGCATTCTCCATTGACCCGCCCTCTCAAATTTCAGGTTCCTGCGTTCAACAGGAGAGGAAATGGCCTTGGAGCTCACTCAGCTGATCAGTGACCACTCAGGCGCCTTCAGCATTCTCCATTGACCCGCCCTCTCAAATTTCAGGTTCCTGCGTTCAACAGGAGAGGAAATGGCCTTGGAGCTCACTCAGCTGATCAGTGACCACTCAGGCACCTTCAGCATTCTCCATTGACCCGCCCTCTCAAATTTCAGGTTCCTGCGTTCAACAGGAGAGGAAATGGCCTTGGAGCTCACTCAGCTGATCAGTGACCACTCAGGCGCCTTCAGCATTCTCCATTGACCCGCCCTCTCAAATTTCAGGTTCCTGCGTTCAACAGGAGAGGAAATGGCCTTGGAGCTCACTCAGCTGATCAGTGACCACTCAGGCGCCTTCAGCATTCTCCATTGACCCGCCCTCTCAAATTTCAGGTTCCTGCGTTCAACAGGAGAGGAAATGGCCTTGGAGCTCACTCAGCTGATCAGTGACCACTCAGGCGCCTTCAGCATTCTCCATTGACCCGCCCTCTCAAATTTCAGGTTCCTGCGTTCAACAGGAGAGGAAATGGCCTTGGAGCTCACTCAGCTGATCAGTGACCACTCAGGCGCCTTCAGCATTCTCCATTGACCCGCCCTCTCAAATTTCAGGTTCCTGCGTTCAACAGGAGAGGAAATGGCCTTGGAGCTCACTCAGCTGATCAGTGACCACTCAGGCACCTTCAGCATTCTCCATTGACCCGCCCTCTCAAATTTCAGGTTCCTGCGTTCAACAGGAGAGGAAATGGCCTTGGAGCTCACTCAGCTGATCAGTGACCACTCAGGCACCTTCAGCATTCTCCATTGACCCTGCCTCTCAAATTTCAGCTTCCTGCGTTCAACAGGAGAGAAAATGGCCTTGGAGCTCACTCAGCTGATCAGTGATCACTCAGGCGCCTTCAGCATTCTCCATTGACCCGCCCTCTCAAATTTCAGGTTCCTGCGTTCAACAGGAGAGGAAATGGCCTTGGAGCTCACTCAGCTGATCAGTGACCACTCAGGCACCTTCAGCGTTCTCCATTGACCCTGCCTCTCAAATTTCAGCTTCCTGCGTTCAACAGGAGAGAAAATGGCCTTGGAGCTCACTCAGCTGATCAGTGATCACTCAGGCGCCTTCAGCATTCTCCATTGACCCGCCCTCTCAAATTTCAGGTTCCTGCGTTCAACAGGAGAGGAAATGGCCTTGGAGCTCACTCAGCTGATCAGTGACCACTCAGGCACCTTCAACATTCTCCATTGACCCTGCCTCTCAAATGTCAGCTTCCTGCGTTCAACAGGAGAGAAAATGGCCTTGGAGCTCACTCAGCTGATCAGTGATCACTAAGGCGCCTTCAGCATTCTCCATTGCATGCGCAGCGGCTATTGCTTGACCAATTTGATTGAAACTTATAGGGTGTCTCTTAGAAGTTAGTCCCTAACTAACCTCCAAATTGGAGCAAAATCGGTTCATTAGAAACCAAGAAACCGAGGTTCCAGGAAATTCACGTTTGCGCATGCGCACTCGCTCCTATTGGTCCGAAGGTGCTGAAATTTATAGGGGACCGTCTAGGACCTAACCCGCACAATCCCTGAAAATGTCATCAAAATCGGACCACAGGTTAGTATAGTTTTGCCCGGGACAAGGATTGACCACAGACAGACCGACAGACAGACAGACCGACAGACAGACAGACCGACAGACAGACCGACAGACAGACAGACCGACAGACAGACAGACACGGAACCAAAATTGTTCGGGAAGCTCTAAAACGCAAAAAGCAAGTGGAAATTTTGATTTTGGAGGACATTTTCTTTTTAACACAGAATGTGTTTTTGCGATGACCTACCGAAGAAAAATCGTCACGAAAAAGCGACAGAAAAAACCGTTACGCGAATTTTATAATGATATTCACGTGCAACCAAGCCATGGAATGCTGGGTCAATGTGGTCACGTGCAACCAAGTCAATGGAGAATGCTGAAGGCGCCTGAGTGGTCACTGGTCAGCTGAGTGAGCTCCAAGGCCATTTTCTCTCCTGTTGAACGCAGGAACCTGAAATTTGAGAGGGCGGGTCAATGGAGAATGCTGAAGGCGCCTGAGTGGTCACTGGTCAGCTGAGTGAGCTCCAAGGCCATTTTCTCTCCTGTTGAACGCAGGAACCTGAAATTTGAGAGGGCGGGTCAATGGAGAATGCTGAAGGCGCCTGAGCGGTCACTGATCAGCTGAGTGAGCTCCAAGGCCATTTTCTCTCCTGTTGAACGCAGGAACCTGAAATTTGAGAGGGCGGGTCAATGGAGAATGCTGAAGGCGCCTGAGTGGTCACTGATCAGCTGAGTGAGCTCCAAGGCCATTTTCTCTCCTGTTGAACGCAGGAACCTGAAATTTGAGAGGGCGGGTCAATGGAGAATGCTGAAGGCGCCTGAGTGGTCACTGATCAGCTGAGTGAGCTCCAAGGCCATTTTCTCTCCTGTTGAACGCAGGAACCTGAAATTTTAGAGGGCGGGTGAATGGAGAATGCTGAAGGCGCCTGAGTGGTCACTGATCAGCTGAGTGAGCTCCAAGGCCATTTTCTCTCCTGTTGAACGCAGGAACCTGAAATTTTAGAGGGCGGGTGAATGGAGAATGCTGAAGGCGCCTGAGTGGTCACTGATCAGCTGAGTGAGCTCCAAGGCCATTTTATCTCCTGTTGAACGCAGGAACCTGAAATTTGAGAGGGCGGGTCAATGGAGAATGCTGAAGGCGCCTGAGTGGTCACTGATCAGCTGAGTGAGCTCCAAGGCCATTTTCTCTCCTGTTGAACGCAGGAACCTGAAATTTTAGAGGGCGGGTCAATGGAGAATGCTGAAGGCGCCTGAGTGGTCACTGATCAGCTGAGTGAGCTCCAAGGCCATTTTCTCTCCTGTTGAACGCAGGAACCTGAAATTTGAGAGGGCGGGTCAATGGAGAATGCTGAAGGCGCCTGAGTGGTCACTGATCAGCTGAGTGAGCTCCAAGGCCATTTTCTCTCCTGTTGAACGCAGGAAGTTGAAATTTTAGAGGGCGGGTCAATGGAGAATGCTGAAGGCGCCTGAGTGGATTGAAAATAAAATAAATAATTGTTAGACATTTAATTTGGTCTAAAACCCTATAAATGTGTTTTTGTGATGACCTACCGAAAAAAAATCGTCACGAAAAAGCGACAGGAAAAACCGTTACGCGCCTTTTATAATGATTTTCACGTGCAACCAAGCCGTTGGTAAGGAAATGGAACTCCCGCAGTGTTCATTGCACAGAAATTGTTCACCATTCGTTGGAAAGCTCTCAATTTATATAGTATTTTTCTTGTAGTTACATATTTATTTATATAACATTTATAGGGTTTTAGACCAAATTAAATGTCTAACAATTATTTATTTTATTATTGCCAAAGACTCCACATTTATTATTGTTGTTTTTTATTTAACGGATGACTAGCATCGCAAAAACACATTCTGTGTTCCTATGATTTCATACAGAGTATGGAAAAAGAAATAAACCGGGGGGTGCAGGGGGGCGGAGCCCCCCGCCGAGGCGCAAAGCGCCGAGTTTTTTTCCACTTCTTTCATTCACAATTTATATTTGGAAAATACAAAGCTTCCCTACCTTCGGTAGTGAGGAAGCAATAAAATGTTGGAAAGTAGGTGGGTACTACTTTACTACTTTAATGTAAAAAACGTCTGCCAAGTTGGGTGGGCAGTATAGCTTCCTCACTCATTGTAACATGGACGTATAGAATCAGTTGGCGAAAAACAGGAGAGGAAATGGCCTTGGAGCTCACTCAGCTGATCAGTGACCACTCAGGCACCTTCAGCATTCTCCATTGACCCTGCCTCTCAAATTTCAGCTTCCTGCGTTCAACAGGAGAGAAAATGGCCTTGGAGCTCACTCAGCTGATCCGAAGGTGCTGAAATTTATAGGGGACCGTCTAGGACCTAACCCGCACAATCCCTGAAAATTTCATCAAAATCGGACCACAGGTTAGTATAGTTTTGCCCGGGACAAGGATTGACCACAGACAGACAGACAGACAGACAGACCGACAGACCGACAGACCGACAGACAGACAGACAGACAGATAGACACGGAACCAAAATTGTTCGGGAAGCTCTAAAACGCAAAAAGCAAGTGGAAATTTTGATTTTGGAGGACATTTTTTTTTTCCACTTCTTTCACGAATACAAAGCTTCCCTACCTTCGGTAGTGAGGAAGCAAAATACTTCACCGCTACAATTGATGGTATTGTACATAAATATTTACATCACAGTATTGTATCAGCACTTTCAGCACTCAGCAGTCATGTCCATCTGTCTGCTTGGTTATCAGGGTCCGAGATCCGACCTCGGACATTGGGAGCGAATACAAAGCTCTCCTACCTTCGGTAGTGAGGAAGCAAAACGACAGTTCTTCCCATTCAATGGAAACTCCAAAATGTCTCGGAACAGTATAAGTAGAATCGAAATTTGCGGAAAAATTGGAGGCCTCGTACTCCTCCCCCCAGGTGAGGAGGAAGCTCCATGGGGACCATGGGAGCTCCCGCCTGGGCTCCACAGCGAGGCGCTTCCCCTGGTGGTGGATCCCTGCCTCCAGAGTTTGACCATCCCCAGAAGCTGGTTCATTAGGACTGGCAACTGAGTGGTCCGGATGCGACCGTTGTCGCCTCAAAAGCACTGTTAGTACGAAGGGCTGCAGTGGTAAACTTTTGAGGCATGGGTTGTTGGGGTGGGGTAACAGAGGGCGTTCTTCTCTCCTCAGAGCCCTTCTTAAACCTACCCAAGTCATGGTCATGCGTCCACGTCGCGCAACCCGGGCGCTCCTGGGATGAACGGAGAAATCTTCTTGAAGGGTGGCAGAATGGCCCTCTGGCGAATAGGGACAGGTTCCCCGGCTCAGCTAATCATGCTTCTTATTCAGATTCTGCAGCCTTAAGTACGTACCATGTAAAATTTCAGCTTCTTGAGGCCACGAGATACAAAGTTAGCTCACCCAGCTGACCAGGGAGGATCTCAGTTTGTAGTCGTTTGTTGATTCAGCAGAATTTCAGCTCCCTGCGTTCAATAGGATTGAAAATGGCTTCGGAGCTCACTCAGCTGATCACTGATCTGAAAAGTTAAGAGGATCTTCTCGAATGCTGGAGACGCCTTGAAGAGCACTGATCAGCTGAGTGAGCTTCGAAGCCATTTTCAAACCTATTGAACGCAGGAAGCTGAGATTTGAGAGGGAAGGTCAAGAGAGAATACAGATGGTGGTAGGTGCTATTGATGGAGAACCAGTGATCCATACAGAAGGGTGATCTATACAGAAAATAATAAACCTTTGGGCAATGATTTGCAGCGTTTCTCTTTCTTACATTACAATATTGTTTACTATATTTACAAAAAAAAAAAAAAAAAAACCGAAAAATAACTCTAAAATCCCAATTGCCAAGCCTTAACAAAAACCATACCAAAATACATCATTTATAAGTTTCATGCGTCATCTGACAGAAGGAAAAGTAAACTCAGTACATACCACCATCAAAAATTTAATAAATAAATCACTGTTCCCTCATTCCTCCGTATAAATAAATTCATCCACTAAAACCCTTTTATGTCTATCTGCTTTCTTGAGGTACTGCACCAGATCTAAAATGAATTCATTCCCATTTAATTTATTAATCAGTTCCTGCATTGTCAGTCTAGGGGTTTTCAGGTACACCTCTCGGAACTCGCATGCTGCATTCTGAACATACTGAACTCAAACTGAACTCGCATACTCGGAACCGGGCATTCTGCCAGGAAATGAAATGAGGTTTCCAATTCTCCCATATCAAAAGCGAACATTTGTTCGCTATCCCCTCCCCTCACCATCTGTAATTCAGGAGAGTCTAGCCCCCAGAAAGTATTGTCGGGTTTCAGCGCTACCTACCGCCACTACAGCGAACTATTATCCTTTTTTAGCTCGATGTGAGCGTGGTCAAGCGGCATTTCTGAAAAGTAGGCTTACCTCGATTTTACCACCTCAGTTTTACCACTCTCTAATTTCTAAGTTTGGCGGCTTTACTTCCCTGCCTTTTTAAATTGCGAGGAAAAGGAACTTGATATTGCATTTTTGTGTTGTTTTCAATTGTTGTGTTGTTCTTCTTTGCTACATTGTAATCTTGGGACAACTGCAAGTTAGAGGAGCGACGGTAATGCGGTCGCGAGCGTGATCACCTGATAAGATATCAGAAATGGTAGTTCGTTGAAGTGGCGGTAGGTAGCGCTGAAACACGACAATACTTTCTGGGGGCTAGACTCTCCTCTGTAATTCACGTTAGACATCTCAGATCTAGCCCCAAAGACTGCACGGGTGACGTACAGCGATGAACTAGACAAATATTTACGACCTCCTCTCCTTATTCTGTCTTGCTGTGCATATAGCGTGTGGTACTGCGACTCATTTACCTCCTGATTAAGTTGAAGCCTCCATCTCTTCATTACACAAAAACATGAGTGTGAATCTCAAAGGTTTAATTTCGGAAATTGGCCTATCTACATGTTCAAATTTTAACTGGTCAAATGCGATCAGCGTTCGTTAATATGAATAGTTTGGTTTTGTACTCAGTTGTGGATCCTTAGTAACCAAGAACCAAAGTTGGTGATGAATGCATTCAAAACACTCAATAAAGCGATGTTACTGTTGGCAGTACTTTGATGTCTGTTTTGAGGAGAATTTGTTGGTTGAGATGAGAGTCGTACTGAGTTAGTTATTCACCAATGATAACCAGTGATGCGTAGTTAAAGTCTGGAACTGTCTATAAACGGAGGAGATGAGTTTCCTCTTGGGAATGATGATTCTTTGTAATGAGCGTCTGCTATGGGTATACGAGGCCCGTCGTAATCTCCCGTACTCGGCCAGAGATGATAATGACGCCACATATTTCCAGCGATTATAAAACCTAGACGGTAAGACCCCCTCGGCTCGCCCTATCATGGCAATCTCATTTGTGGGAGCGGCGTTTGCGCTAATGAGCAACTCATTTAGCTTTGCCCTCAAAGCCAATAAAACATGAGTCGAGGTCGCCCGAGGGGCCTCTCCAGGATCGGAGGGTTTTTATACCTCCGGTGCATATAAGAGAGCGTGAGGTTATTTTTCCCGAACGCGATATTTCAAACAGACACCTTGATGTGGACGTACGCACCTGGCCACGCCCACACCGGGCTTAACGATATTCGTCCGACTTACTTAAGAAAACGGACTTACCTGCAGAGGAAACTACGAATCATGAGGTAACCCAAGAACCTGCCATATAAGCCTTTCAATCAATATCACTCAATTGGGTTGTCTTCCAAAGAAAGGTGATCTCACTGTACTGTGAAAACTGGAAGGAATAACCCTTCTAACGCAGCCTAGCAAGGTGCTGTCCGAAATTATCCTGAAAAGAATCAAGGATCATAATACGAGGAGGATCCAGAAAACAAGGTTCCCCAGGCTGTAAAAAAATAAAAATTGGTTGCCTGTAAAGTCGGTATACGGGCGAAAGTTTTATTACGTGACAACGACTTTGAGTGGTAAAATAATTTTAATGTTAATATTCATTCGTATAGTAGGAAGAAGGATAATATTATTATTATAATAAATTTTTTTTATAATAATAATAATAACAGGAGAGAAAATGGCCTCGGAGGTCACTCAGCTGATCAGTGACCACTCAGGCGCCTTCAGCATTCTCCATTGACCCTGCTTCTCAAATTTCAGCTTCCTGCATTCAACAGGAGAGAAAATGGCCTTGGAGCTCACTCAGCTGATCAGTCACCCTTCAGGCGCCTTCAGCATTCTCCATTAATCCTTGCTTCTCAAATTTTAGCTTCCTGCGTTCAACAGGAGAGAAAATCGCCTTGGAGCTCACTCAGCTGATCAGTGACCACTCAGGCGCCTTCAGCATTCTCCATTGACCCTGCCTCTCAAATTTCAGCTTCCTGCGATGAATAGGAGAGAAAATGGCTTTGGAACTCATTCACCCTCTCACTCGCTCTCATTGTGAGCGCATAACGTGAGCGGAGCGTAACGCAGTTTCTTGAAGTGTCACCCGGCAAACCAATTTATAAGACGTTGTCACGTCAAAAGGTAGTTAATAGTCCAAGGCTGAAGCATGTTCCATGCTGAAAACAAGTCTCATATTAAATAGATGCATGGAACACGCTTTAGCCTTGGACTAACTAGGTACCTGTAAAACGTCTCGCGGTAGTGGTGACACGGGGGGGGGGGGGTATTCACCATCCTTACTCCACCGAAGAGTGCGACTAAAACATGTTCCATGTGAGAGCGAGAGAGAGATAGAGAGATAAAGTAATTATTACGTACTCGTTTTTTACATTCATGCATAAATACAGTTTTACATTATTTGTATGCTACCTGTCAATACTATATCCACCTAATGATTCTACCTCCAGATGATCCTCTTCCTCATTCCTTAATCCAAATAATTTTCCTTAATGCTAACACAAAATCATGCTGTTTTTTTCTTTATTTTCGTTTTTATTTTTATTTATTTAGGTATCTATTTATTTATTTTTGTTATTATAATTCTTATCTCTAGCCTATTTATAGTACATTTTCTCCCAGTGCAATATTATTATGAAATTTAACATACGTTTCAATAATTCATGCATAAATGGGCATTAGCTTGTATTTCTCGCTTATTCTGCTGGATATGTCGTCCGTCGCCGGGGTGTTCGTTTTGGGCACCTAATTTAACTCGTTTCGGGCCGGTTATTTAACTCTTTGCTAACTTATTATCCTCGTTGGTACTTATAATTGTTTTTTCTTTTTTCCGCTTTTTCGTTGTTAGAGAAGTCTTTAATCATAGTTGAATTCAGAGACAAGGAACTGCCTATACCTCCCGGCTTGTTTAAGTTTTCGTGACCATTTAATATCTCTAGTATTTCGTCTTCCATGAGCGTACCTCTCCCTAGGCGTGAAAGTCGTAATTCGCCCAGGATTGGGCTTTCCAATGAGGGGTGAACGATTTTTGTGGGGTGGAAAATGAGGAAGTTAGTTTTCCCTAGGAACGATTGGTTGTACGTGAAAAGCATCAGAAAAAATAAGTTGCATGAAATCGTTGCATGAAAACGTTGCAATTTTTTGTAAATCTTGAATGACCCCCAGAACTAAGACATATCCATGTCAAAAAACGCTGCATATTGTTACACAAAGGTTTATTATTTTTTTTACGTAGATCATTTGCATGCAAGGAAAACAGCTTCGCCACTTTTATTTTACTTTTGTTTTGCTTTATAAACTCCCCTCAAAGACAAAGGAGCGCGCAATAAATTGAAAAAAAAAATCGACCTAATGCCTATCTATTAAACAATCAAGTTTATTTTGAAAAAATAAAAATAAACGACTCACACTCAATTCGAAGAAATAGGGAGTTGTGGGTGCCTTCGTTATTTGATTACTGGTTGCTAAGGAGGTGCACACTGTAGAAACCAGTTTCATGAGACAAGTTTCTAGAAATGGGTTTCAAGAAACCGATTGCATGAGAACATGCACATAGAAGCAACGGGTTTCCATCAGTTTCATGATAGAATACGATGACTAAGTAATTGTTTTGTCGTCGTGGCTGCAAAAAAAGAAGAAAAAACGGAAGTACTGGGTACACCCGCTGATCAGGGATCGTGAACATAGTTCTCTCTTTGTAGCTCAAAAGCTCAATAGTGATCCTGTTGAGTTCAAGGATTATTTTAGAATGTCAAAGCCACTTTTCGATCGTTTTTTGGCTGTAGTTGGTCCACAAAAACGACAAAGGACATCAACTGGAGGTTAGCTTAGGTAAGAGTGGACCGCTGTTCCACAGCCTCAGCCAGCATCACTTGGAAAGAAATTTCTGTCATAATTCAAACATTAATTATTGGACAAATCAAAACGAGATGAAACGTGAAACTGAAGCAACAGGAAACCGTTTTTTCAAGTTTCTGGAAACCCGGTTTCACGAAATCGAAGAAACTTCAGTTTCAAGAAACGTAGTGTGCACTGCATTGCGTAATCTTATGTGTCTGTTGCGAGCAACTTTGGTTGGGAAATGGGTTTCTCCAGTGTGCACCGCGCCTAAGGATGCAAAACTGAGTACAACTCAAAGAAACGAGTAACGATCGCATTTTGGTCAGCTAAAATTCCAACGAAGATTAGACCCTTTTGTCGTGTCTGTGGTTTACAGTATGGGCACCTTGAGTTCTCGTAGGGAGCGAACAGTTGGTCCTATACAGCTCAGAGTGGTCTTGGAGTTGCAGGTACCTAGATTACGAAATTTTTACACTGTTGGTAAGGACGCAAAACTGAGTATAACTCGAAGAAACGAACAACGATCGCTTTTTGGTCAGCTAAAATTTCAACGAAGACTAGGCCTCTTTAGAGATTCACAGTCGTGTTTCTGATTTATCGTAAGACCAACCCTTAGGTTCTCATAGGGAGTGAACGGTCATTCCTACAGAGCTCTGGGTGGCTTCATTCGATTCAAAAGATTCAGTACTATTTTAAATTGAAGAAAAAACAATACCTTAATATCAAAACCATTTGAGCTAGGGCGTTTTGAAAATTTCAGTCCTTATTTTCCAACCCTTAGAAGTGACCTACATCACCCAAAATCGTTGGTGGTAACTAAGGAAAGTGTCGCGGACGGCCAAATTTGTAGTCGATTTTATGATTCGATGCACCTTAAAACGTAAACCATTAAATTTTGAGGGGGGGGGGGGGTAAAACAATTTCTTGGTCGATTCCGAAGGTTCATTATTGAAAATAATATACCAAAATTTAACCTGGGTTGAGTTCCTATGTTAAGCTTAAAACCGCCTGGAGAGGGTTTCAGGATTGAATTGACTTTCATTCAAACGAATCGAATAAAGACGGAAGTGAAGCTCATCGTCATTACGATTCTCTAATCAATATTGTTGCTTTTCAGTTCAAACGATGTTTTCATCAGAACTTCGCTTACTCAGCTCAGAACTATGGCAACGTCAAGCTCGCCCCGAAGATAATGAACGCAACGGCCCACTATAATTTCGTCGGACGTTGGCGAGGCGACTTGATGTGAAAATCCAATTAACGTGCAAATGGTTCCCCTGTTCGCGAAAAAAACGTCAAAACTCCTTGTTCGTACTCAAGGCTTCGAGTTAACTTATTGCTATTTGTTCGCGATTATCGTTGTTTGTTCGGCATGAGTTTCAGGTACACTTCCGAACATGAGCCTACAATTACGACCAATTAGCGTCTCGGTCGAAAAACTATGAGCAGCGAGGTTTTGGCAAATTAAACGTTGACACGCGAACTTCCCGCCGCATTGTTTCACGAATCAAATCAATATGAATGGTATGCATTTTCCAGATAGTATGCGTTTTCCTCAATTGTTTTACTTGCTTTAACCCATATTTGGCCAATGTTGCGTATACGCAACGTTATCTTTGAGGGTTTCTCATCTCTTACTTCATAAATAAATTACCTTTTTTCAATTTCAATCTATTATTTAGAAGCAGAACTAACTTCGAAAATATCCTAACAAAGCCCGTTGAGACTTTTGCCCAACTAGGAAAATTCTGAAGTTAGTCAATTTCTAACGCTCCAAATTCAGCTATTTCAGTTCCTGCTATAGTCCACTTGCTGCTCATCAGGATCCATAATGCCCCCATACCTTAGTCGTTCGAGATCTCCAGATTATGAGGACACTTCGATAATTGTCATATTTTCCTTCAGAAAATGGGAAGATTCAAAAACGCGGTAACGTTGCATGAGCGCAACGTTGGCGGAAAGTGAGGTCAGGCCTCTTGGGCTGCAGCCCGAGGTGGAAGGCAGGAGTGCTAATGTTTTGATGCATGTTCGGACAGAAATCATTTCGCTAGGCATTTGGACCAAATCTTCAGGGAGAGGGGATATTTTCAGGTCGGTTTCCGCAAGTTTTTTTTAGTTCTTACTTTGTTTTCTTCGGGGCCAGAGTGATGAGTACTTCAAAGAAAAAAATCTCCGCGTGGACACTGGTGGAAATCCAGTAAATATTTCTAAATGACATTCCTGAAGAAGAAGCGAATGAAGTTGATGCCCCCTTTTCTCTCACCTGAACGGCAAATTTTTGCAATTTGGGATATTCGCTGCTCATCTATCAGTCCACGAAGAAATGGTCCCTTATTTCGGACGTCATACGGCCAAACATTTCATCCGAGGCAAGCCTGTAAGGTTTGGCTTCGAATTATGGTGTTTGTGCTCCTCAGATGGGTATTTGTTCCAATTTTTGCCATACGCTGTGAGTTCGCCTACTTCAGCATTTCGTGTACTTACATGACAATGGCATCGCTAACTATAGAATTCGAATCGGAGGAAAAAAATGGTGGTAGCCAGCTGATTGGTAAACGCATGGAAAACCCACCGAATTGTGAAGGACAAAAAAATCTCGCAGATCGAGTTTCGCTCAGCAGTCACCATTTAACTTATAAAATTGACGGAAGAAGCCTCAGGAGGTGTAGATTCAGAGTCAGAGGAAGGATTTCAGCAGAGGGGCCGCGGTGCCAGCAAATTCATCGATCATTTTACAAAATCTGATGACAAAGGCCGCCTCATAATTCGAAGCAACCCAACTGTATGGAAAAGATGTCGAAACTGCAATAATCCAAACACTTGTACGTGTGAAAAATGTGATATTCACCTTCACCCAGGCTGTTTCATACAATTTCACGTGTGATCCCACTTCCTGCCATTGTTGCGTAAACGCAACAATTGCTATTTTCTAATTGAAGTACATGACAATAATTTGGCTGCCTTTAATATGTTCTAAACATCCAATTAAAGAGTTTTTTTCAGAAAAAAATAAAATTTTTATGTTTTCTTTACCAATGGCCGAAAACGAGCTAATCCTACTTAGGAACAACATCGACATCGCAAAGAAATAGGTTGTTAACCCTTTCAGTCGTCAGGAGGATTTGAATTGTTGAGAATTGATGCCTCAACTGTGGAACTGTCGGGCTTTTTCATCGCACAGAACTCGATTTTTATAGTTCTCTCTAGCAGAGTTGGGCAAAAATTATTTCTGAAACTAAAAACAAAAACTAAATTAGTTTTGAAGTGGAAATAAAAACTGAAACTATTAGTTTCGAAGTTGCGAATAAAAACTAAAGTAGTTTCATCGTTTATTCGTAGTTTCGGAACTAATAATTAAACTAATTTTTTTTCCCCCGTTTTTTACTGATTTGAAGGGGATGTGTTTTTGTGTGTGTTTCAACGAAATATGGGCGCTGGGTGCGAACAAGTTCTTTTTTCAGGGTCGTAAAAGAATAGATTCAAGTTTGCTCCTCTCCCTGTCATTTTGAGTTGAACATCAAACGATTTCAGAAACCTATCGAAGAATTGAGGGTGATGAGTCACTCATTACGTCTGGAGGAAAAAAAATGGATATTTTATTGATTGCCAAAACTGTTCGAAAAATGGAATACAGCACAGGAGAGTCCTGAGACACTGGAAAACGACATGAAATGAACGAATGAAAAGATGGAAAGCCAAAAAAAATTTCTAGAAATATAATGGGAAATGAATGGGTCCACTGGGTCCAGCGCGGCGCGGCGCGGCGCGGGTCGAAAAATTTTCGAAATCTGCCGCTCTCCAGACTTCTGGAGCGCGGCGTCGCGCCGCGCTGTCGACCTAGTGGACGGAGGGCGAAGCGAAAAATTGTCGACCTCGGTCATTTTTGACAGTGTTCTGCTATTGTATACGAGGCTTAATCAATGTGTGAAGCTCGAAAAACTTCCCCTTCGACATTCTGAAATACTTTATAAACTTTTGCTCGTCTCTTAGAAAATCTTGGAACAGGTGATTGTGCTCCCCCAGGTCCATCCTCTTTATTGGATGGACCCAAAATCTTCTGCTTTTCCCACCGATTTGGTCCTGTTCTTATGCTTCCAAAGCTGCGACTAAAATGAACATTTCTTCGTGATCCGATGAAAACATAATACCTATGCCCGACATTTTCCTGAGAAGGCACCTTCACCCGACGTGGCGAAACGGCGGGTCGAAAAATTTTATCCGCTCCAGTGGACGGAGCTCAAGATTTTCGCGTCGCGCCGCGCCGCGCCGCGCTGTCGACCTAGTGGACGGCCAGCTTAAAATAGTACGTCACCTTACAGATTTCTATTGACAAAATTTAAGTTTGTTGCAAAAAGCAGAAATTTGAAATTGCCAAAAAAGTTGACAGAATGCAGATTAGAAAAAAATTAAATAGGAATCAGGAGTTTTGCTGCAAGTGAAAAAAAAAAAGAAAAAAAAAAAAAAAAAAAAATGAAATAGAAATCCGGGAGAAAGCCAAGGTGTGGTCCCGTTAGAATCAAAGTTTTCAGTTATGAGATTATTAATTTTACTCCCGAATATATACAAGGTATTCGCCAGGAAGACGTTATGTATGGTGTACTAATGGAGGAATGTGGTCTTGTGTCGTTGGAGAGCAGGCGAATCCTGGGTGACTTATTATTCCTTTATAAGATTCATAATAATATTATTGATTGTCCTTTATTATTGTCCCATTTTGATTTCCGTATCCCAAATTACCCCACAAGAAGTCATGATTTATTTTCAGTCCCTTTTTTCCCTTATAACTACCTGCTCCACAACCCCATTTACCGTATGGAGAGATATTATAATTTAATTTCAGCCAGTGACTCAAATCTTGATTTGTCCTTCAATAGTTGTGCATCTTTTAAAAACTATGTTAAAGCCTTCCTCCTAGATTAATTTCCCCACTCACATTACCTTTTCAAGTGTCATTTGATTTTGTTATATTTTGTTTCAATTCCCTATAGGTGTTTCTGTTAATATTTGTTGTATTACTTATTGTACATCAGTATATATATTATTCAGTAATTTGTTTTGTATATTGGGCTTTCACGCCCGTTCAATGAATAAAATAAAATAAAATAAAATAAAAATACATCCCCTTCAAATTAGTTAAAAACGCGAGGAAAAAAAATTGGTTTCATTTTTTGTTCCGAAACTACCTACGAATAAAAAATGAAACTACCGTAACATCTAACATACATATATAAAATATATAAGGGGAGAAAGTGGTGGAACGGCCTGAGCGCTGCCTAGCGAAGATGAGATGAACCTAGGTTGTCTCTTATCAGTTGGCCTGTTAAATCATGTAATGTGTCTTATCTTGTGCTGTGTTCCTGATTAGTAGAATGTTTTGAATTTATATTTTAAGAGCTAAAACTCTTATACATTATCACTAAAAAATAATTTTGTCTACCTACAAGTACATAGATTTTTATTTGAGACTGAATTCCTTTTTCATTGAAGGTTAATTTCTGGTTTCCTACAGATTAGGCAGGAATCTACAGACATTACCTGCAGCGGAGGTTGATCCATCTTGCGAAGGAAAGAAGGGAAGGTTCATCTAATCGTCGCTAGATAGTGCTCGAGCCGTTCCACCACTTTCTTTCCCTAGCTTTACTCCTCTGATCCGGTACCTACCGGTATTCGTGCAGATCATAACACAAAACCAGAGGGATGGGAATAAGTTGATCAAAGATTTGATGCCTGGCAGCCACTCGAATATATTTGGGTAATGTAATTCCTGATGTGGCGGTTATGTACGATCCAACGAACTGTAGGGCCTCGAGATTCAAATGAGAAGCTGGAAACGCGATCCGACCAAGTGGTTTCCATTATCCAGTTCGGGTAGGGAGGAGGGAAAGCTTTGTCCATTCGAAACTAATACGACTTGAAGGAGGAAAGTGACCAGCTTACCTTTCACGGTGGAAAGGAGTTCGGAATACGGTATGAGTTGCGGGTTAGCATCCAAGGGACGACTGGGGTAATGATATTCTGATAACGGTGATATTTAGTCGAGAAGAGGAAGACGAAGAGGGGTGAAGGAAGATGAGTGGTGACGAAAGGGCAAAGTCCACCCTAACACCCACCCTCGAGCCTTCCTTTCCAGCGGGAGTTAAGTTGGTCTAATGCAGTTATCGTGTATTTTGCCAACTAATCAGAGCTGTGGAGCCGAAGGGCGGGGTACGGGGATTAAGAGATGATGCCGCCTCTCGCCCCTTTGCATATGTATGAACAGGGCTAGAGACAATTGCGTTAGGGCCGCCCTTTCATATTGACGTTTTCACAACTTGTACCTTTCTCACTCAATCTACACTTTCCACTCCTTTCCAACAGTTATTACATCCTCATTCCGTGATTTCCAAGTTTTCATTTTCAAAGTTATCCCTTGGAAGCGAAATCCTTTCACATTGTATACATGCAAATTGTACAATCCTTCCAACTTACTAATCAACTCATCAAACCAGTGGAGTTCGGGAAATAAGGCTAGAATTCTCGCTCATTAAGAATAATTTTCGAATAAGCTCACACTTATCAAACATATTGTTCATTGGTTGGGTGCTTGTTTCTATCTATTTGTCCGAAGTAGAGACCAGTTGACCATTATTATAGCCCTTTGAAAATATCTGTTTGGTGAAGATTACTACCATATTCATGTTTATAAGAAATATTAAATATTTCTATATTATAACAATAAATTTTATTATTCTGCACAAATTCTATCGGTCCGTTATCACAATTGATTATACTTCTATATTACCACTGAATACGAATAAAATCACTCGCGATGAGATTGTGGAAAACCATTTTAATAAAAACGGAGTTGAGTAGAACGTTGTCTACTTCCACAACAATAATGAGTTACAAGTTGAATCGATTTCGACGGTTAGGCCATCATCAGTAACAAACAATAACTGAAGGCACATCACAGAGAGATTAGCTTATATAGTCTCAAGTGAAAGGGAGCTTGAATCCCATTGGTCGAGAAAGTGAAAGTCAAACCCAATCAGATTGAAGTAGATAAGTGAAAGGAGAATTCTATTGGTTCTGAGAAGTGAAGAGATCTGGGAGGATCATCAAATGCCATTCTAGGCAGACAAAGTGAAAGGGATCTCAAACATTGGTGAGGGTAATATTGTTAAGAGGGGAGGGGGGGGGGGCAAGCTATTGCAGGAATGAACCCATCAACGGTGAAAAATGTTGAGGAACCCCCTCATTCAGACATTTACCAGACCTATCACTCTTAAGAATCTTGAACTTTTCAAGCACATCCAACAAGCACATTAGTTAGATCAAAACTAGTTATGATTGATAGGTGATTCGCAAAATCAGAATCACCTTTGTTGTCCCTGAAATCCTCCTCATCCTCTTTTATTCTTCCTCTAAATTTCCTACCAGTTTGACCACAATTCTCAAGCCCTCAAGAACATTTCTTCCTATAAACCCCACTTTTATCTTGAACTCTAACTTTATCTTTAACAGAATCCAACGAAGCTTTAAGCTTATTTTATCCCAAATCCCGATATCCCAAATTTCATCGAAATCGGTCCAAGGGAATTGGGCAAAGTGGCCACGGAGGATAGACGGAAAACTTTATATTCTTGATACCTTGAAACTTAAACCATCATATATTGAAGGGGGGAGGGGTTAATAATTTGTTTTCTTGCTCGAGTCCAAAGGTTCATTATTGAAAATCATAAGCTAAAATCAATTTAACGGTTCCGGCGACGCCTATTAACAGTTCCTCAGGCGACGCCCCGTCTCTCAGTCGGATTTGCATTTTTTCGTGGTTACTCGTCTGTTAAATGGCACTCGGCAATTAAATTTGGGAACTATAGAATAAAGGAACTGCTGGGGTTGTGTAAACCAACTTTCAGGAGACCGGTAGGCAGCTCCAAACACTAAATCAAAGGTAATATCAAGCTCAGTGTTGGAGGAACAAGAAAGTTCTTGATATTTTTGAATCACAAACATAATCCATCACAAAAAGAATGGTATGGTATGTACGTGGTAACGAAATCTTGTGTTTGATGCTGGTGGTCAGAGGGGTTGCACATGTTCATGAATGTAAATACATTTTGGATAGGTAGCATGAACAAAAATATAAAAAAAAAATTAATCAAACATATAAATTTATTTCATAGAAAAACATGTTATAAAACAAGGAAAAATCTTAGTTTCAGACTTTGTATCAGACAAAATAATTATTTATACACAGTCTTATTTTTTCTCCAGCAGCTAGGAGGGTACTGAGGCGCCCAGCGCTCTGACCCTTCAGGGAGGTGCTTGGAGAGGGGTGTGAAGAGGGGGGCCCGACTGAGAGACGGGCGTCGCCGGTGAAGTAATAATATGTTAGACATTTGCTCTAACTACAACGTTTTATTTGATTAAGTTTGTAGTGCTGTTAAGCCAAGTAACTTGTACTTCCCAGGTACTACTGAAATCAGTATGCGAATTTGCTGAAATGGATTCTGATAGAAACTATGTTGAACCCTCCCCCCCACCCACCATTGGATGGACCTGGGCATTTCAACTGACAGATCGTAAGCAAAATTGATTATATCACTCTCAATTACCTACATCTCGATTACAAAAATAGCAATGACATTCCCCTTCAGTATGTACCAAAGGAGGTGTTTCATCGATTTTAAAAAGACCTTTGACATGTAGAAAATTGCATAGGAACTGGTTCAAATGTTTGAAACCGTGGGTTTGAACTTCAAAGTTGTAAGGTTAAAATCAACAGTAAGCAGACTGTCAATGGTATCACTGGGACATGGTGAAATTTCTCATTGGGTTCTCTTACAAGCAGTTCACTAAGCTTCAATAGCTTGATTCTTCTTGATCAGATAGTTTGGCCTTAGCATTCATGTGGGCTGGGTCCTGAGAGTTGCTTACTTACTATAATGAGCCAACAGTTGGGACAGAGTAGTGCCTGAGCGCTGAACTAATATATCGCATTGGGTTGACCAGAAGTGCCTTCAATAGCAAGAAAAGTTCACGATGCTCCAGGGACTCGAGTTATTCATTGGTTAGAGGGATCCAGTGTTATGTCCTTAAAATTTGTTGAAACTTGAACTCATCTTTGATTTTGGGCTGCCGTAGGGTGGTGAATCCGTAGAGTTTGGAAAACCTAGAGACTGCTCACTTGAGCAATGATTATTAAAACACACCAAGTCATATTGGGAGCAAGTTACAATGTAACTCAACAGGTGTGAGGTAACTTATCTTGGCCACGTTATGCATAACCGTATGTACGTAGTATTGTTCGTCATTATGATTCGAGCTAGCAAATTCAAGTTAAAGGGGATCTGGTGGCTGCTAAACGTTGAACTACAATCGCCAGTGCCGTAGATTTACTCCAGTCTCTTCGTTGACGAAGACGGCAAGAAGGAAAACCTCTCTTGAAAGCGTCATTGTCAGTGTAAACAAAAAAATGTCACCTTGGAAACGAAAAAACAACAATCCCGGTACTCACCATTGATTTCGTCCCAATCCGACAAAAAACTCCATCGGGAAATTCGTGAATATGCGCAATTAAGACCTTCGAAAAGTTGGAATAAGCGAAGGGCACATGTTTTGCCCACAACGCAGGACCAATGCATCCCACTTTTTTTTCCTTTTTCGTTTGAATTCCATTATTATTCATGTCAAATTTTTCATCTCCTCCAAAAAAAACGCAGGACGGCAGCGGTTCTATACTTTTTTTTAGGGGGGTGTCTCTCGTTCCTCGCATTAGGCGATCATCCCAGTACTGCTAATCGTGATTCAGAACCAATTTTTACTCCGTTCGTTTCTGTTGCCGTCATCCCAAAAATGCAAACATGTGACAAGGATAATTTGGTAATGCAGAAGGGCAAAAAGGCAAAGCGTAGAAGGGTATGAAAAATGAAGGGGGGGGGGGGCTTGTTTTAAAAACATAAAACACGCTGGGAAGGTTGAAGCGGTTTTGAGAGCTGAATGACGAGTAGAGGGGAGTAGCATCCGGCATATTCTCCCCAGAATGATTGCCCCGTGCACTGCCACTCTTTCGTTTCACTTCCGAATTATCAATATAACCTCCTCCCTCCATACAGGAGAAATGACATTCGGTTTCCCTTCTGGGGAGCTACACTCATCTCACACTCCCCCCCGACCCCCTCGCCGCGACGGCTAATGGAAAAAATTATCGGTGAAGCCCCGTTTTTCCCCTCTTTTCGATGGTTTTCCGAACTTTTTTGCGATGGAGGGGGGGAATGAATCCGATATAAAATAAGCCATATTTTATTATTTAAAATGACGGGGGCAAAAAACGTCCAAACAAACACGGGAATGAGGGTTTCGAGTAATGCCGGTCCTGGGAGTGGAGTTCAAAGGAACGGGAGGGGAATGAGGCGGCTCATCATGTCATAATATCCGAATGACCGACCGAGTTATTTTTTGCCATTCTAATGTAGCGGGCGTTCGCGGGTCATTTGAAACCGACTTTTTCATCTGTCAATGGTTCAACTCCGCCAATCGGGAAACGGATATTAAAAACGAGGATGGAATCATATATTTGCTCGTTAAAAGTATCAGGATGGTTGGATTTGAGTAGGTATGTTACTAATTTTGCGTGGGTTATCTGTCGAACTTTGTGAACCTGTCGAACGAAGTAGAGGCAGCAAAAATGCTTCTCACATGCCTACAATTTTTATTCAAAAAGCGGATTATTTTGTCATTCAATAGAAAACGTGTGTATCACAGCTTCCTCGTATCCATAACCCGATTGTATAGATGTCATCTATTAGATGAGACCCGATGTATTGTAGCTAGTCTCGAAACACAAATCTCTAAGCAGGTACCTTGCACTACCCTCACAGGGGACCATCTACTCGTCAACCCGCCCAATCTCTGAAAATTGTCCCAAATTCGGAAAGAAAATGTAGAAAATACAAAGATTTTACGTTTGCGCATGCACAGAGGCTACATTAAAATTTAATGTAAATTTACATTTAATGTAAGTATAAAATTTTTATATCACTATAATAACGCTGCAAATTATTACACAATGGTTTATTATTTTTCTATATAGATCACTCGTCTGCAAATCAGCTACAATTTGAACGGAGGTTATGCCTCTTTTGCGATTCACACTCGTGTTTCTGATTTATCGTACGTCCAACCCTCAAATTCTCGTAGGGAGCGAACGGTTTGTCCTACAGGGCTCCGGGTGGTCTCAAAAACTCTAAAAATTCTATATTATCTTAAATTGATGGAGAAACAATACCTTTATATTATAATTTTTTGAGTTAGGGCGTTTTCAAAATTTCAAAATTAATTTTTGAACCCTTAGAAGTGACCTACATCAACCAAAATCTTCGGGGCACAACTAGACGGGTCCCTCTCCAGGTCGTTAAATCAATTTTTTATAATTTAATAAATTACGTGATTATTTTTTCCCTACATCTTCCTACGTTCATTCAAGTATTAACCTTCACCTAATTTCTCCCTTAATGAGGAAAATAATAACTCGACATATCCGTGATCAAGGGAGAAATTACGAGTTGATTTAAATGTTTTTCTGTTGCATTGATTATTCTTCAACTTTCCGCCCTCACATTGGGATGTATTAAAGGTCTGTTTAGGTTAGAAACGTAATACCACGATCATCCTGCCGCCCATTCAGTCATACAATAACTGTATTGCATCTCGACTAGGCAGTGAACAATCATGGAAGACAACTGTGCATTATAGTAGGTGGTGGGATTCGAGTAAACAGCAACATTCATTTCTGACTAACTCGTACAATAATAATAACCATAAGTGCATCGGAATAAATATCCCTGGTAATGATATGCAATGGCTGAGAAACCCAACCCAAGGTCGTAAATATCGCAGATTTATGCTCCCTC
Organism: Apolygus lucorum; assembly: GCA_009739505.2. Classification (NCBI taxonomy): domain Eukaryota; kingdom Metazoa; phylum Arthropoda; class Insecta; order Hemiptera; family Miridae; genus Apolygus; species Apolygus lucorum. The sequence goes on along the minus strand of CM019180.2, from coordinate 55,222,197 downwards.
ATTTAGAACTGGAAGCAAAATCTCTCTTGCAAAGGAAGATTGCAAGTTGCGAATTCCCCCTCCCACAAGCTCCATTCTCGAGGCAAATTAAACTTTATCATTCCCACACGAAACTTCAATTACGGCCGAATTGAGATCCGTGATTGGATCGATCCTTCAACCGATGACTTCTGCATGTGCGCAATAACAACTTTGTTCGAACTCTCGCAAAAACCGAATTTAATTTACTTTTGATTGGCACCCGGTAACCAATCGCTTCTCATCACTCGTCGATTGACTTTTCTCCTGGTTGCCAATGTATTTGGTTTTCAATCGAATAAGTTGAGTTTTTCTTCTCACAAAATTAGGGCCGAGTCCATGAAACTCGATTTTGGGTCATGATTTGCGAATCGTAGTGAACGAGAAATGAAATCATGAAAGGAAATTCATCCATTTCGATGCGAATCTATGGTTTTGTGTTGGTCACTCCTGGGTGTGTTGTGGGTCACCCAACTGTACATCGCGAACACGTTCACGTGTGGGGAGCGTCTGTATCATTTGGTCGAATAGGACCACCCAGACTCTGTAAGATCAACCGTTAGATTCCCGCGAGGATAATTAATAAAACAGGTATAATTGAATTAATATTTTCTGAATAATTAATGTTTTCATCAGTTTAAGATAGTGCTCAAATTTGGTTTATGATTTTCAATAATGAACGTTTGGAATCGAACAAGAAAAAAAACTTCTGCCAAGTGGGTGTGGCACATAGCTTCCTCGTATCCATAACCCAATTGCATAGATGATTCGATGCATAGTAGTTGATCTCAAAATACCTTGCACTACCCTCATATGGGGCTCTACACTTCAACCGGCACAATCTCTGAATATTGTTGGAAAATGTAGAAGTCATGGCTGTGGCAAGGATTTCACATTTGAGCAAGTGCAGCGGCTACTATCAGTCCGGGGGTAATTATTTCCAAAGGAGACCATCTACACGCCAACCCGCACAATCCATGAAAATATCATCGTAGTTAGATGAGAATTGTAGAATTTATGTCTGTGGCAAGGATTTCATGAAAGACACACAGACATACAGACAGACGGACACATAGACACGGAACCAAAATTGTTAAGGAAGATCTGAAATGTAAAATGCGAGTAGAAATTTAGATTTTGGACCTTTTTTTCAACCTTGAAAAGTGGAAACATAGCTACCTTGGTAGACTCGGAAGCAAAATATAACCCAGTCTAAAATTTCATGGTACTTAAAATCCAAAAATCGAACAAAAGCTTATCCGTCCATCCGCAATACGAGGAAAGCTTAAAAAAAATGAACCCTTTCTTGCAGAAATGTGTGAACCGAAATGGGGAGTACCGTGAGATGGGGAATGTTGGGACTATTTTCACTACATTTAGCTCTGCCCTACTTGGACTGAGTGTTGTAAAATAATAATGAAGGGCGTATCGGAAAGATGGGACCTCAGGCTATCCCCCCGTGGTATCAAAATTGAAATACCTCCACAGAGGAGGGTGTATATTTGTTTTCTAAGGACGGTCCCAACTCTCCTCATTAGTGGGACAGTATTGAGATTACTCATGTTTTTGGTCTCTTTTCAAGTCTAAATGTCACACTTTTTTCCCTTTTGGGTGTTTGAGAACCGAAAACCATAACCAGAACACTAAAAACCAGAAAAACAACAGAAAACGTCTCAAATTGTCACGTCTCAACTTTCCCCAAACTGTGGTCCCAACTTTCACCATCGAACAAAACTGCTGATAACAGTCTACAGATAAGAGGAAATGACTTCAAATTCTTGAAACTGCATATTGAAACTGAAATACTGAAGCTTGCAACTCATTATTTTCGTGGAAATAGACAACGTTTCACTCAACTCCGTTTTTATTCTCACAGACTAATCTAAAATACGCCTAGAAAACAAAAACTCACGGTATATGATCGATGCCCACTATGGAGATGGAAGTATGACTGGGTTCTGCTGAGCTCCAAAAACAACTACCTGTTGATCGGAGGGTGAAAATGGCGCGCTTTGAATGGATAACAGTGATAACTATCTTCTGAAAGGCATGGAGTTTCTCCAAGAACTTGGTCGCTAACTCGACACCCTAGTGACCCTATTTATAACTTTTTGCGGGAAGTCTCAACTCTCCCCTCAAGTCCCAAGTCTTCTCATCTATGTACAAAAATGAATAATCTTAGCTAAATCAGACTATACATTGATTTTGTAAAAATGAAGTCTTTCAATTTATATAGTCTAGGAAACCTTTTTTGCTAGCTCCTCGTAATTACGAGTATAGGTATCATATCTCTATACAAAAGTTTCAAACCTGTTCTCACTTGAATTTAATTGTACTACTACATTAGAACGGGTATCGATGTATCGATATTCAATCAATAAAAAACATCGATTTTTTGATCAATGTTTACTCTTTGATGATTTTCCAGAAATCGCTGTTGTTCACAATTTGTATTAAATTATTTTTAATAATTATCCTTTGGAACCCCTCTCAAAACTAGATTATTCACATTTCAAGGTACGTGGAATCTACAAATCTAATTTAAAGAAATCCGTCCATCCGCCGATTCATGTACCGGTACCATGGACCGAATTTGATGAAATTTGTGATCTAGTCACATGTTGTACTCACAACTCTCAGATAGGTATTTATGTTATTGCTAGTTGGTAGATGTAATGACAAGCCTCGTTTTATGCAGATGGGTAATCTATACAGTAAAATAATGGACCGTTGTGTAATAATTTGCGGCTTTAAAAATAAAAACCTTTGGAATTGAGCAAAAAATATTTAGTCCTCCTCCCTCCCACCATCAATATTTAGTTAATGGTTCACGATTCAAGGCGCATAGAATTCGAAAATCTAACAAAATTTGGGGTCGAGTTGTACCGCCAAGCTTTTGGTTAGTGTCAGTTGCTCCGAAGGGGTAAAAATAGGGAATGAACTAAATTGAACCAAATAGCCTTGCTCAAAAACTGCGATATAAAAGCGATACTTGTATATATTTTTCTAATGAATTAAAAATAGTATTGAATTCTTCCAATTGAATGAAACCACCCTCTGTAGGACCAACCGTTCACTCCCTTTACGGACTTGAATTCGGGACGAATGATTTAGCGGAAACACGAGTGTGAATGGCAAATAAATGTTCATCAAGAGGAATAGGGAAAATCTCCATTCAAATTTCAAATTATGATAATTTCTTCCTTCGACTAGTTTCATGACATTCATTCATGCTTGTTTAGCAACTGTGAACCAAATTTTGTTATGAATATTAAGGCACCCACAACTCCCGGATATCGATGTTTTACTGACTAGATGAAATTGATTGTGAAACTTGTGTGATAATAAGATACGAACCTACTAACGTCGTTTGAGTCCCAGCAACTTTTGTCAACTTTTCAGGAGAGACAAAAAACTGTTTTGCGAGTAAGGTAATAACGGTAGTAATAAGGTAGTAACTACTTGTTAAAGCTAGAAATTTGTTATACATGTACCTACTTGTTATACTTTTTAGAATATTTTAATAGTACCTATTTATACAGCATAACCTACTGACAATTGCTCTACTTGTAATTTCAAGTGTAAAATGGCAAATAAAAAAAAAAATAAAAAAATAATCGTGTTTTCTTTATTTTCTGTGTTCAAACTAGCCTAATTGGGGTCGCTCAACATGATTTTAGAATAAATTTGGTTCCCATCGAACTACCTTCGAAATTAGCGTAGATGTGTTATGCTGCCGAGATTTCGTCCCCTAGATGTGCTGTGCTGTCGAACATTTGTGCTATTTTGCAATGGGGCGAAATTCTATAGAAATTAAGCTCTCAAATAAATCATCAATCTGGTTCCCTCTATAAAGCCAAGGATAGTGTTTTAAACTGGCTTGCCATTCCTCTTTTCGTCAGTCCGACAAGTAGTCAGAGATATCATGATTCTCTAAATACGTAGAATAATTATAGGATTGGCGTATAATTATTCTACATATAGTATATAGTATAATACTATTTGTATAATATAATTATACGATTGGCCAGATCGAAAAACTGTTAGCGCCAATCGTTCGGACACGAAATTTTGAATAGGAAACCGTTCTTAACTCTATTTCACCAAAATGTAAGAAATGCTATGCTGGGCCTCAAACGACGCAATATTGGAAAAGCATTGTCTTTGCAGGAGTGTGATCTATACAGAAGAAGAATAAATCGTTAAATAATAAATTGCAGCTTTTTTTTATGTCGTTTACTGGAAAATGATGGAGATATTTTTATATGAAAACATTAGGAAGTTAATTATTCTTGTTTTATAAAAATGCATACTATGTTTTTTTCTGAAAAAATACTGTACAGTTTCAATAAACCTCGATGTGTTTGAATTGGATCGAAATACTATAGGCACCCCTCCCTCCTCCTTCGGGCCCTATCATTCCCAAAGTGATTCTCAAGAATGTACCGAATGTACACCAAGCACGCTTAATTTTAAGCCCTTTAAGGAGTCGCCTCACAGAAACTGGCATCAAAATTGTTATTTTTACACGAACCAGACGACCGTTTCTGGATGTTGTAATAAAACAAATTATAACTTTTTTCGTACCCACTTTTGGTTTATTGTTTTCAGTAATGAACCTATGAAATTGACCAAGAAAACAAAAATTTCAACCCCCCCTCAAAATTCGTTGGTTTACGTTTCAAAGTACGTAGAATCCAAAAATTGAATAAAAAATTGTCCGTCCGTCCGCCGTACGCGGGACTTTTCTTATCCACCCTGGACCAATTTGGTTCGAATTTGGCATTTATGGGCTTTATTTGGGGTCTAGTTGGGCCGCGAAACATTAGGTTGATGTCAGTCACTTACAAGGGGTGAAAATTAAGGGTTTGCAATTGTCAAAAGTGCCCTAGCTCTAAAACTCTCGAAATATAGAAATTGTTTTTTCACCAATTCAAGATAGTATTGAATTTTTAGAATGTTTAGAGACCACGCGGAGCTCTGTATGACAATCCGTTCGCTCCCTACGAGAACTTGAGGGTTTTCCTTCGATAAAACAGGATCACCAAAGGGGCCTAATCTCATAATCCGTCCAAACATATAACATAATCCAAACTAATAACATAATCCGTCCAAATTGTATGTGACTAAAATGCGATCGCTGTGTTTCTTCGAGTTGTATTCAGTTTTTCTTCCTCACCGAGTATTTTTTTCAATTTTTCAATGTTTCAAGTTTTAATGACTTCATTGTTCAGACTTTTCTACGATAATTATAATGTATGTAGATACTACTATCAAAACTGTTGAAAAAACTACTTTTCAAACGAATTTTCATTTTGAATTGGCTATTTTTGCCCCTTTCTTTTAAACAATCGATGTATCAAAATATCGGCGTTTTTTCTCCAAAGCTTTTTAGACATCGATATCCATCCCTACTACAGCATGAAAAATGTAGGGGTTGAGGAGAAAGATCGTTGTTTGAATCAGCTGATTACTCATTCATTGCAATGTCATCGCTTTCATGCAGTAATGACCAGATGTTTAATACAGAACAATCGATTACAATAGAATCGATTCAAGGTCTCTCCATTCACGACACCCCGCCGAGCAGGGATGTGAGTCAGGCCTCATTATCCCCCGGGGGTCGTTACTGGAAAAACGGTAATGACCAAGCTAATTACAGCCCTTATAATTATAGAGGATAATCAAGGAGTAGGGTCGATAAAAGGGGTCGATGGAGGGTAGGAATGAGCTTTGAGGAAGAGGGGAGGGGAGATGCGCTCGATCTTCACATGTGAGCTCCGCTTCACTAGAATATTTCATTAGTGCTCTTCCTCTCTGTTTCTCTCATTTTCTCGTCTCTCTCTTCTTTTTCCCCTTTTTTCGTTTTTAAACGGTTCTCGGACAATTTAACTTTTTTCTTTTTTCCCGTTTTTACTCCCCTCGCCCGCCTCTCTTAGCTCCCGTACTTTTTTCCCCTATCTCTCCCTCCCCTCTCGTCCTTCTCTTTCGCTCACACTCCATATACCAATGAGATACCGCTGTAATTAACGCGGGGAAACGTTAAAAAGGGATACCCCCCTCTTCGCTGTCTCGTCCTATAACAGCTCTCGTACCCCTTCGTTTCCTTCGGACCTTTCACCATTATTCGTCTCTTGGAAAGCAGAGGTTCCAATTTTTGTTACGTTTTCCATTCAAAACACAGGTAAGTACCTATGTGATATAGATGAGGGTCTTACAAAGGAAAGTCGCTGGTGTCATCATGATCTTTTTCGTGGTCGATTGAAACACGACTGAAAATACTTATTGAATACGTATTTTAGAATATTGAAAATACTCGAAATATTTCAAATTGCACGTTCTACTCCACCGGTGACTCGGATCTTGTCCATGAATTCGTCTTCAATTATTTGCTGCCTGATAATTTTGTCCATGAATTGTATCGACTGTAAACTTCAACGAGCGAGTCTAAATATTTGAGATCACCAAACTTGAGTGCAAAAGAAAATACCAATATATACACACATGTACATTATGAAACGAACTCACCGTTGAACGAAGGTCTGGATTCGTGGATTCGAAAAGATTTAGACGAAACAGTGACTTTATGATTGATACCAGTTTATTCAATAATGCCCGCTCTCCTCCATTCATCATGTATTGATATCCATAATTCAATAAAAAAAAGGTTTATTCAATAAATATGAATGACTCGAATTTATGATGCAAAAGGTGAAAGCGAAACGAAAGCAGTAAGAGAGTGTAACCAGGCAAAGTTGGAGACAAAGTGGGAAGATGCCAAGCGGGCAGAAGAGGAAGGCTGCTGACCGCGTACGATGTTACCAACTACATGATTCGGCTTAAGCTAATCTTGATTGAATCAACATAATTCAAAGCTTATAAGCAAGAACATGTTACTCGAATGGGTACATTGAATTGTATAAATATTTTCTAAATAGAAAATATTCAGAGTCAAGATACAATACTCTTTTAGCGAATTTTCAAAGAAAATGAAGCTATTGCAATGGCCTCAAAATTTTTAGAATCGACTTTTTCGAAAAATTTTCACACTGAAATCCGTTTTGGAACATTCTGAAACAATCCCTGAAGTTTTTCCAAAAATCATATGTATATATATATGTGTCATTCCGGACGATAACTTGAGTAATTGTTTAAAAATTTTTTTTTAGTTTTTGCCAAAATGTTTGTAACAACAAACTATAGGTCAAGTTCGTTAACCAGCAATTTTGGACAATCCAAAGTGGTCCAAAATTCAAAAAAACTCCAAAAAAATGGGGTTTTCCAGTTTTTTGTGGTTTTTACATTGAAAATCATGGTAATATATGGTATATTCGGATTCAGCACAAAATTTCTGATATGAATGCATTTTTCAAAAATGAAAATTGTCCAAAATTAAGAAAAGTTTGTAGCTATATATATATTTAATGAATACGCGCGTATATTTGTTGTACCTAGAAATGGAGTAGCCGTGTGGGTACTCTATGAGTTCGTACAGACGAGTAGAACATGAATATGGACTCCTAACGTCTTCAAAGCATACCCAGCAATATTTTGCAGCGTATTATTAGCGAATTTTCAAAGAAAATGAAGCTATTGCAATGGCCTCAAAATTTTTAGAATCGACTTTTTCGAAAAATTTTCACACTGAAATCCGTTTTGGAACATTCTGAAACAATCCCTGAAGTTTTTCCAAAAATCATATGTATATATACAGGGTGTCCCCGAAAACGTTCCCCCCCCTGCTAAAATCGTCCAGGTAGTGGTAAAAAGAAAAATTTTTTTTTGAATCTTCATGATTTTTCCCAAGGATCTCAAATATGACCACGGTGCGCATTGCGCACGTGCGCAATCGTGCGCAACGCACACCAACTTCGTTTTTTCAAATGAGACCCCCCATTTTTTATTGCAGATTCGGATTCTACGTGAAATTTCATGAACATTTCACCCCTCAACCGATTTTTTTTGTTGCGCGCAACCCGCTCAGTGCGCGCTCAAAGATGCGCAACCGCAAGGTTGTTTCAAAATGTGCATGTACGAAGTACCTAAGTGTGATACATGATATTTTAGTATTTTTTTACGCTGAATCACGTGGTGATGTTAGTTTCTTGATTTTACTGCATTTTTATCAATTTATCGACGAAAAATGAACTTTAAAAAAAGGAAAATTGCATTTTTACTCATTACGCATCTTCTGTGCCCATCCGTTAACTTCATCCTTGTTAATAAATTGAAATTTATGTTTTGACATTAAAAAAAAACTCTCCGATCGCACGTAATTTATTGCAGTATTCTAGAGAACCTTGCTTCATAGCTACCGATATGTAGCTATGATTTTGTTTACTGGTTGCAGCATTGCATTTTTTGTGATAAAAAAAAAGTGCCGCGAAAAATTCCTTGACCCCCAGCCAAAAGACATATCCATGTCAAAACAATTGTTTATCACACTGGACTCTTCACTAGTAATTTCACAAGGACTCTTCTTGTAATTTCTCGTAAAAAAACTCGTCCTGTCTACTTGAAAATCTTTTTTCGATTATGTTGGAAAAAAGTTTTAAGTAGACAGGGTGGTTTTGCCCTTAAAAAATGCAATTTCCCTTTTTTTTAAGTTCATTTTTCGTCGATAATGTGATAAAAATGCAGTAAAATCAAAAACTAACATCACCACGTGATTCAGCGTAAAAAAATACTAAAATATCATGTATCACACTTAGGTAGTTCCTACATGCACATTTTGACACAACCTTGCGGTTGCGCATCTTTGAGCGCGCACTGAGCGGGTTGCGCGCAACAAAAAAAATCAGTTGAGGGGTGAAATGTTCATGAAATTTCACGTAGAATCCGAATCTGCAATAAAAAATGGGGGGTCTCATTTGAAAAAACGAAGTTGGTGTGAGTTGCGCACGATTGCGCACGTGCGCAATGCGCACCGTAGTCATATTTGAGATCCTTGGGAAAAATCATGAAGATTCAAAAAAAAATTTTTGTTTTTACCACTACCTGGACGATTTTAGCAGGGGGGGGAACGTTTTCGGGGACACCCTGTATATATGTGTCATTCCGGACGATAACTTGAGTAATTGTTTAGAAATTTTTTTTTAGTTTATGCCAAAATGTTCGTAACAACAAACCATAGGTCAAGTTCGTTAACCAGCAATTTTGGACAATCCAAAGTGGTCCAAAATTCAAAAAAACTCCAAAAAAATGGGTTTTTCCAGTTTTTGTGGTTTTTACATTGAAAATCATGGTAATATATGTTATATTCGGATTCAGCACAAAATTTCTGATATGAATGCATTTTTCAAAAATGAAAATTGTCCAAAATTAAGAAAAGTTTGTAGCTATATATATATATATAATGAATACGCGCCTATATTTGTTGTACTCAGAAATGGAGTAGCCGTGTGGGTACTCTATGAGTTCGTAGAGACGAGTAGAACATGAATATGGACTCCTAACGTCTTCAAAGCATACCCAGCAATAATTTGCAGCGTATTATTAGCAAATTTTCATGCGAAAATCATGTCGGAAAAAAAAAAAAAAAAAAAAAAAGAGTCCTCGTTCAAATATTTTATCGACAACTGCCACCGATAGAAACGTTTAAAACCCAGTGTATTATTGAAAATTGCACGATTTTTTCGTACATATCGCGAATATAACTAAATGTTATCAAATTAATTACTTAGATGCGGTAACGCATGAAGGAGAAAAATGTGTGATAAACAAAAGGTGGCTTATTGTGACGAGGTTGGGAACATACGATCATGAACGCGATCTGTCGCACTCGTCTTTAACTACGTCCTGGAGCTTCCACAATCAGAACGCTTCTCGGGCTCCCAGATTCAGCTTTCAGCCCAGTGATTTCACGTCTTCCGGGACGTCGATTATTGGTGTAAAAGTATGTAAAAAAAAACATATATACATATATATAAACCAAGAATCGAAAAAAAAACTTTCTACAACAAATTGCAACACCATTGGTCCTTTTCTTAACCACACCTTAAACTGAATGATTTCTTTGAAAATTCGCTCATTAATTCATGCTGCATGAATGGACTTTTTTTATAAATGCAAGGATACTCCATGTGTTATGGATACTCAGTACATGACTACATGAACCGTATGACGTCACAGGGTAAGAGCCAATCATTGAAGACCTCTTATTTCCAGCAAATTGGCACAGTAGGGAAAACACAGAATTGGGGAAATCACAGGATTGGGGGAATTGGCACAGTGGGGGTTGGGTTGTGGGGGGTTGGTTCCAGAAATCTTGGAATCCTTGCAATCCATTTTACTGGGTGGCAATAGTGTTTCAGCCGAGGCGGACGTAGTTTGGAACGTAAGTTGGTGTTCGGTGTGCGGCAAGGTTCAATTCTAGGTCCTATCCTACACTTATCGTACTTAAACGGCATGCCGATTGTCCTGGATAGAAACAATGCCAAACAATACTTGTCCATGATTGAAAATTCGTTTCTCATTGTTACTCACGTTTTTGCGGCTCAATTTGTTGAGGATTGCTGAGATTTATACGGGTCGATTTTGAATCTAGACGAAACTCGGAGTTTTTTTTTCCAAATCGATGTATTTTATTAAAATATCACTATCATAACAACTGAGCATTTGTGCTCATCGGAGTTTGATTTACAAAGATCATCCTCGCTCAGTAACTTACCAGGGCATCAAACTCGGGCATCAACTCCTCGTTGTATCAAATATACACAAAAGGCCACAGCCAGTTCTACCGTAATTGCTATTCTGGACACCACTCATGGCATCATACTTTGGAAAATTACCTGGAATCTAAGAAGATCTACCTAGTATACAAAAAAACGCTGCAAATCATTGCTCAAAGGTTTATTATTTTCTGTATAGATCACCCTTCTGTATAGATCACTCCATCAAGATCACTCCTTCTGTATAGGTTCTCCATCAATAGCACCTACCACCATCTGTATTTTCCCTTGACCTTCCCTCTCAAATTTCAGCTTCCTGCGTTCAATAGGATTGAAAATGACTTCGAAGCTCACTCAGCTGATCAGTGATCTGAAGAGTGAAGAAGATCTCCTCGAATGCTGAAGACGCTTGGAAGAGCACTTCCATTCAATAGGATTGAAAATGGCTTCGGAGCTCACTCAGCTGATCAGTGATCTGAAGAGTGAAGAAGATCTCCTCGAATGCTGAAGACGCCTGGAAGAGCACTTCCATTCAATAGGATTGAAAATGGCTTCGGAGCTCACTCAGCTGATCAGTGATCTGAGGAGTGAAGAAGATTTCCTCGAATGCTGAAGACGACTGGAAGAGCACTTCCATTCAATAGGATTGAAAATGGCTTCGGAGCTCACTCAGCTGATCAGTGATCTGAAGAGTGAAGAAGCCTTTGAGCAATGATTTGCAGCGTTTTTTACCCACCAACATTTTTTTACCTACCAACTTTTTTTTCACCTACCAGCTAGGCACTACCTACCACACCATACTGGCTTCACACCTTCACAATCAAGTTTATTATAAAGAACTAAACGCTTCACACTCGATTGGAAAATAGAAAGCTTCATATGAAAATTTGATTACTGGTTACGCAGAAGGCAAAACTGTATACAAATCGAAGAAATGAACAGCGATCGCATTTTAGTCCGATAAAATTTGAATGGAGATTAGACCTCTTCTGCGATTCACACTCATGATTCTGTTTTATCGAAGGAAAACCTTCAAGTACTCGTAGGGACCGAACGGTTTGTCCTACAGAGCTCCGGGTGGTCTCAAAAATTTTTAAAAATTCAATACTATTTAAAATTGGTGAAAAAACGATACCTTTATTTCGAGAGTTTTCGAGCTAGGGCACTCTTGAAAATTTCAACCCTTAATTTTCACCCCTTAGAAGTGACCTACATCAACCAAAAGCTTCGCGGCACAACTAGACCCCAAATGGAGCCCATATACCAAATTTGAACCAAATCGGTCCAGTGTTGCTAAGAAAAGTGCCGCGTACGGCGTACGGCGTACGGCGTACGGCGTACGGCGGACGGACGGAAATTTTTTTATTCGATTTTCGTATTCTACGTACCTTGAAACGTAAAACATCAAATTTTGAGGGGGGGTTAAAATTTTTTTTTCTTGCTCGATTCCAAAGGCTTATTATTGAAAATAATAAACCAAAATCAGTCCGTTGGCTGTGGTAGTCTGCCAAATACCAGCTCTGTTGAAAATGTACTGCATGGTCACCATTTGTGGACTTCATCTAGTGTAGTTTCATAAGCAGCTTCATAAAGGAACTTTTTTTCCTTCTCTACGGGGCCAATTTCTACAGTTTATTTATTAGCAATATATTAAATAAATGAAATAAATATGAGCTAAAGTAGCACTCAAATATAACATTTGTAAAAAGTCCAAATAAATTGGATCTTAATTTAAACCAAATAAGATTAACTAATAAATAATATAAGATATATCCATTATATAACAAATATCCAAAATTTTGTTCACTCATCCTCTTTCATACCAAATACTCTTCCACTGCATGAAATTATCTATTTTTTTAATCCTGGTAATAATTATTTCAGGAACTCTTTTATCCTTTTTTCCCACTTGAATCCTCCTGAGAGGTATTTTCAACCTTGTCTCAACCTTCTTCTTCTACAAAGCAGACTCCTCTCAACATAGCCTAATCTAACCTCTAGATACTTGCAAGCAGGGTCCTCCACCTCGTTTGCCGTACCGTGGCAACGCCTACCTGTTGGCTCATCTTCAAGAGATCCTCATTACTACGGTGTCCCTCGAATAACCTATACTGGAGCCCTCCCAACCCCCGAAGCCCAAAAACACAATTATGATACTAGGGGGAGACATGCTTCCTAGGAAAGTGGATGTAGCCTGACGAAGTTCATGAGTGCAAGATTGAGCTACATGCATGGTCTTTCTCTTCCGAGTCCTACTTACCCAGATAAATGCATTTTTTGCACGATCGTTCTGATTTTGTGGTAACAACTTATTATCTGGTCATAATTAACAATACATGATATAAACAATTCAACTCCATTCTGTTCAAAGTCTTCATTTGTGGTGCTGAACTAAGATATTATGAAGTGATAAGAATGCACAAAATGAGTGTTTCTGCTTCGAAATCTTGAGAATGTAGTCTGTTTCCTAGTTATTAAAATCGAGACTGTTGAAACTTTAAGTAGGTAGTTAGTATGTACACGAGCTTCTCGTATATCAAGCTTCGACGGAAAAAAGTCTTGCGTTGAAGACAGCTTTTGATGGTTTGTTGTTTGACCCATTTCTGAAAATATTGCGACACAAACGGCGTGATAATAAAGGTGAAGCGATAAATTTCTCGCTGAACCTATTTCGCTCAGCACTCGGAGGCCTGACAAAGGGCAAGTAAATGAGCCCCAAGCCGCGAAGGCCCATTGTTTGCCCGATTATAAGCGTCGATGAATCAAGTGCCATTCAACGGGAGATGACGGGAACATTATCATATAATATTAGTGGCTGGGAGAGGCGGCTGACTACCGGCTCTTATTCGAAGGGTTAAGACAGCGACGATAGGAGGCTCATCTCCAGCGCCTTATAAGCAGAGAGTTATGGGAGGAAGAGGCGTCATGACGTCATCATTCTCACAGTTCGAGAGATGTAATGAGCTAAACCGCTCACTTATCACTCCCTGATTGTTGGTGAAAGCAGTGGTTAGTGGCAATAGTTGCTGTATGTTTTTATGTGTTGATCATTGCAAAATGTAGCACGTTCATGCAGACTTGGTTTTGCCTTCTGAAGACTGAAAACGCTGCAGATTGTTACACCACGTTATTATTTTCCTGTGTAGATCACCCCCCTGCAAAGAACACGTCTTTCTTGTGAATAGTACCTACCAACCGTTTTATCACGCATGGTTAACTATCAACTTTTTTTCGAGCACCAAAAAAAGTGCCTACCACCAAAACGGAGTATGTTGTAGTTGTGGGTAGGTACTGACATATTTATAACGAGATGTTTTCTTGGGTGCTAAGGAAGCACAATTGAATGACATGAAACTATTCAAACAGACGAACAATGATTCGCATTTGATCAACTGAAATTTGAATGGAGAATCAGCTTACTTCAGTCAGCAAACAATCATTTTTTCGATTCACCCTCAGGCTAGGAAGGCATCAGTTCTCAAGAACCCTGGACCTTTCCCATCCCTGAACCCTGATTGCTAGCTGAATTTAACAGGAAAAACTCCACACCTCAAGAACTCGCATCATCCTTTTTCGAAACTATGACAATCCTTTCACCATAACTGACACCCTACTGTGACGGATCCAAATCGAGCGAAGGAGTGGGTTCGGCAGTTGTTTGTCGTCAAAATGCATACAGAACTTCTTCCCCAAAAATTAGCTCAATCTTCACTGCCGAACGTTTTGCAATCATATCTGCATTGAATCTCATTGAACCTCACTCCGAGCCAATAAACGAGGAGTCCATGCAAATTCTCAACCTTCAGTAGCCGATATCCTCAAATTTGTACAACTTCTTCTGAAAAACGGGGTGCCAAGCGTGTTCTGTTGGGTGCCTGGTCACAAAGAAATGATTGGAAATGAATTAGCTAAAAGGGAAGCCAAAAGAGCCTACAGAGAACCCGTAAACGTCTCACTCTTATTTTTTACCAACGATCAAGCTTGAAGTTTGGAGAAATTGGGATCTAAAATGGCGAGAAATGGATCACCAGAAACTTTGGGAGATTATAAAAGTTGTTTACCCATGGTCATCGTCAAGTAGGACAAGAAGACTCCTCAGATGGATCCACGGTCTACTCTATCCTAACCAGACTTCGGATAGGCCATAGCCGTATCTCCCATGGTTTTCTCATGGAGTCTCTACGAAGACGACTACCACGAAATTGCGACACTTAAAATTGCCAGCTGACCATCCGCCACCTCATAGAAGAATGCCCCGCTTTTTCCAACGCCTCCATCGATCTACCAAGAGATCTTCTCAACTCTGTTGAACAATAACTCAGTTTATTTGTACAAACATTTTGAATTGTTGAAATCATTTTTTTTTATTTTTTGAAATTTAAAAAACTTGATTGGCGTCTATGACCGTACTGGTTGAACGAGCCTAATAAAAGAGAGAAAAAAACGATTCACACTCGTGTTTCTTCTTTCTTACTCATCCTCATAGGAAGTAAACGGTACAGAGCTCTATTTGGTCTCATTCGTTTCTAAAAAAAAACCTATTGATGAGAAAAAATAAATAATAATAATTAACCATTAGGTACGTGTAAAGTTTTTGAGCTCGGGCGTTTTGAAAATGCCACCCCTATTTTCACCCCTTAGAGGTGACTGACATTAAACAAAAGCTTCGTGTCACAACTAGACCTCAAATGGTGCCCATATACCAAATTTCATCAAAATCGATCCATAGTAACTAAGAAAAGCGAACGGACGGAAAAATATTGAAATTGAACAAATTAATGGTTTTGCGGACAAATTAACCTTTATCACGCGCCCTCCGCTGGAACAATTCTACACGCCGGCGGGATCCAGTCCCGCCGTGGTGTTTTTTGACTTTAGAGAAGCCTCCAGTGCAATTCCAGTGCAACCCAGAAAAAATCACTGGCTCTCTAATCCCGAAGGGCTATGGGGATATTAGTAATTGACATTAAATTGAAGCGTAAGAGGAATAGAAAAAATATCTTTTAATCTCTGACAGAGGGATCAAATAACAGGAGTGTACCGTGACTCAAACGAAATTTCTTTATAAATTCACATTCAAGAGTATTTTATAATTTATAAATTTACCAGACACTTGTTCCATGGAAGTCTGAAACACTATCACAAAAAATATCAGCATCGTAATTTTTTGTTATTTTTTCAAAAATTCTTACCATAACGAACAACAGAAAATTTTTATTCATCCAAAATTCTCTCAAACCAGCATTATTACGAAAATAAGGAATAACCCTTTTTTCACCTTTAGGTACACGAAAATGTTGGATTTGGAGTTTTTATAATTATTGACCACAAAATTGTTCTGTAGTATGCCTAAGTAATCTTTTGCCTCGGAAAGTTGTTGAAGAACCCGAAAAAATTCATCGATGTGATCTAAAATTGGCAAGAACCTCAACAATGAAAAAAAAATGAAAAAAAAACACGTAATATGGACGGTTTTAACGAATCCTAGAACAGTGGTAAAATACTAGCGTTTCTACACGCGGGCGGTACGGAGTGCTCAAAGAGGGGACCTCCCGACTTTGACGGTTGATAACTTAGTACTATTGAAGCCCACAAAAAAACATTTGGCGTGATTTGGTCATTGTGGAAGGAGAATACCCGGAACCCCATCACCCTGAGGCGGGAGAACTGAGCTATTCCAAATAGCTAATGGATATTATAGTAAACATCAGAGTCACTAAGTAAGGTTATTACAATAATTATTTTTATATTTAATAATCAGATCACTGTTCAATTTCTCGTTCATATGCATAAAATATAATTAAATCGAGGTATAGGAAGCGCAAGGAAAAAACTCTCACGATGAGGTGTTGGAGTTCATGCAAGAAGGAACCTCAATCCACGAAAAACTAAATGCATTCTCCATTGCCAAGTTCAAGCAGTGCCTGGACGAGGTCCCAACCTGCATGGATAGGTGAAAAGAATGGAAAAAACGTAAAAATCACTACCATCTCGATTTGGTCAAAGTTGGCGCTAAGACCCTTTCTGCAGGAAGCAATCCTAACTAGATAATTCAAGAAAATGGCAGATCTTTCTGTAGACTCCCGATAGCTGCTCATAATTTGATAGCACTTTGTTGACTTCACTTCACAAAAATAACCACTTATTTTGATTTTTCCTTCTTCAAGCTTGCTAACTCTTCGAAAGGGCTATGATGTTTAGTTGACAGAACCACAGATGATGTTGTTTGGTGTATAAGCACTGAGATGGAACACACCTCTGAGGTCTACCAGTTTTATTGACCAACCATACAATTCAAGAAGTTAAAAACTCCCTCAGGAAAACCCTCAGCGATCATTCAGAGCTTCCCTTTGATGGTACAGAAGATATAAAAGCCTCTGTATACAGCATGAGCACCCCAGTTGTTGGTCTGAATATAAATCTACTCTCCTCTGTTTCCAACTAGAGAAGCTCGAACGGGAGATTATTAGCTCGATTGTGGATTAATTTAGTATTTCTTCCGTAGACAGCCCTTTCCATCTGAAGATTCTGTAAGACATTTCTACAGAGGAATAACTTTACAAATTTTTTCAACTTAATTTTGTTCCTACCAAGCGAAGGAGCAGGAAATATTCAGTGATAGAGGCAAACCATTTGATTATTGATTTGAATTATTGAAGTTTCTCGTTGTTTGTTCAGTAAACATTCATATTCACCATTCTATAGGATGACGTTGGATACTTGTTCACAACACAGGCGTATCCATGTCGAATTGAAGTGCAGAAATAATCAAATAAATTAGATACATTTCATTCAAAACGAGATTCGCTTACATTTTATGAAAACCCTGGATATGCATATGTGCGTTCGGATGCGAGTAAATCAATTTCAGACAGGCAATTAAACGTTATTCGTTGTAAATAAAAGAGGTAAAAGGTATCTTCTACTCATTTTTTCATCGTCCGGATTTATAATTCAAATGCGCATTGTAAATATAATGACCGGGCTTGAAGTAACTGAGTTAAAAAACGATTAAAACTGTATATTAGCATATAGATCTGTTTCAATTTTGATTTGTGAATCCAAGACCTCCTGACAGGCGTATCTTTGTGGAAGAAAAAAACCCATTCATTCATACAGATTACTGTAGAGACGATTTGGGAACGAAGCTGAAGGAGAGCCATTAAAAAAATAAACGCTTTCAACATTAATCTTCCGTTAATTAGTATAAATTATGAGTCCAGTTCGGGATGTTGAATGGAAGGCAGGTAGTTCTGGAGGAAACAGCTTGGAGAGAAAATAAGAGGCGGGGAAGGGGTTTGGGTTTTTTCTCTCATTTTCTCGTCTCTTGGTGAAGTTTTGAGAACGGAGAAAAGCACTGTAATTATCCCGCACAGGGCGGGATCCGCCACTCGAACAGAAGGAAACCGTGGATGCCACTTCCAAGAGGGGTTTTTTGTTATTTTCGATGGCTTTTTAGTCTGCAACAAACTTTTTCTTTTATTGAGGGTCTTAATCGATCAACGATGCGATGAAAACTAATGATCTGAATGAAGTAAAAAACGAAATCGGCATCAGACGTCCTTATAAATAATATGTTTCCCTAAAGGTGGACACATGCGGGACTCGACAAGCCATTGCCTACATTTCTAGTCAGGGGGACGAGTCCTGAGTAGCCCCAAGTACTCGTCCTCCTGACACCACATCGGTCCGAGTGCTCGTGAAACAGAGAGGTGTGTTGGTGAGCAATTTTGATGGATTTTTCTAGAAAGTTAACGAAAAATTCGCTCAAATTGTTCGTTTTAGATCATTTTGTTGCTGGCCAATTTAGTACTAATACATGGACCGGTTTTAATAAAAATTTCAACTTTTGTGCAGTTCAGAAAATTGCGTAAATTCCGAATTCGAAATTTTACTTGAATTTAGCGTTTTAGAGCTTTTTTAGTCATTTTCATTTTTTACCTGTTTAGGGCCCACTTCTTGCCCTAGGCAGTACTACAGAATCATCCATCTTATTTGTACGAAAATTTAGAATTTAAGATGAAGAAATTGAAGTTTTAGTTAGAATGTTAACTCAAGTTGTTCATTTAAGAGCACTTTTGAATAACATGTTAGCTTTGGCAAAACTAGGACATTATGGCTGTTGCATTTGGTTTATTATTTTCAACAATGAACCTTCAGAATCGGCCAAGAAATTTTTTTTAACCCCCCTCAGAATTTGTTGGAACGTATTTCAAGGTACGTAGAATCCAAAAATCGAATACAAATTTGGCCGTCCGTTAGCATTGACCGATTTTGAAAAAAATTGGTATGTGGGCTTCATTTAGGGTCTAGTTGTGCCCAGAATATTTTGGTTGATATAGGTCACTTCTAAGTGTTGAAAAATGAGGGTTGAAATTGAAAGTCAAAAAATTTTAATATGATAGTATTGTTTTTCCATAAATTTAAGATAGTATTGAATTTTTAGAATTTTCAGAGACCACGCGGAACCCTGTAGGACAAACTGTTCGCCACCTACGAGAACTCAAGGGTTGGACATACGATAAATCAGAAACACGAGTGTGAAGAGGGCTAATCTCCGTTCAAATTTTAGCTGACCGAAATGCGATTGATGTTTTTCTTCATGTTGGTTGGTGGTACCAATGGTAATGCCGTTTTCTTTGCTGACGAGTGATCAATATTGAAAAATAATAAACCTTTGTGTAATAATTTACAGCGTTTTAGATTGTTCCAACTCCCGACTTTCGCTACTACCGTTAAGACAGTCACATTGATTGAGACGTATAAGTATATCCATGCAGGGTCAAATTATCAAACGTCAAACGTCTCGTCAAACACTCGGGGTTTCAGAAATATTGAGATCCCCTTTCGCCTAACTACGGCGGGCCTATATACTACCACGGGTTGCTGTACCGTGGTGCAAAACTTCATAATGCTTTACATTAGGAATTCTCCGTCTTCAGACTCCTTTAACCCTAATTGGACCATAGTGTCACTAGTGTCACCGAAAACATCTCGGGAACTCCACAGCTGTCCCAAGATGTCACCGTGGTAACCACAATTAAATGTAATGGACATCAGAATTTTTGTGGGCTATTAAAAGTCACAAAATAGAGTTATGACGAAACTTTTCCTAATAAATCGATGAAAAAATGTTCCAAATGTATTTTTGTTATCACATCATTTTTTTGACTTCTAATAACTTACATAAAATGGTTCGAAAATTTCAGCTTTGTCCATTATTTTCAAAATTGAAATTTGAATCTACACTACGACACTTTGAGACAGCTGTGATGTTTTTTTGTCACACTGGTGACACCTTGGTCCAATTAGGGTTTAAATTTCAGTCAAAAAAATGTTTTCCCGTTAATAATTAGGACTTAATTATAAGTCCTTTCTGAAGAGAAAAATTATTATTATACACTTAATTAGATGCCAGTGTATCTAATCTGAATTTTTTTATTTTCAATTGTGTAGGAACCCTTTCTGTGGATGTGTGACTCCTTTCCCAAGAACGAGGTTTTCCTCAAATGGGGGAATAACATTCAGAAGTTGCTTTGTTGGAAGCTCTCAAGAGAAGAATTTTTTTTTTTTTCACTCGTATGTATTTATTTGTAAATGTTACTGGTCTACCTTTTTATTGGCTTGTTCCACAATGCTCTTTATTTTGTAATCTTGTTCTTTTCAATAAACGAATAGTTATCTATTTAAAAAAGATCCGAATTCGTTGGAAATCAATAATTTTACTCGAATTTTGATGGATAGTGGTGACATGAAACAATTGGTCCTCGAATTTTCAGTTTTGGCTCATTTTGAACAACTTGGTGATTAATTCCTTGTAAGTAATGGGCTAAACAATGGGCTGAAATCAAGATCCGATTTTACGGACGTTTTTGCAGGTTAACATCCAGTAACAATTACACTAGATTACAAAATTTAGGGGAGGTCTGGCTGCCTTGTTCTTTCACCACTTTTCTTATGGTATTTGGTGCGCTGAATCCGAATCTGACGTCAGTTTTTTTTTTCCACGTCGGATTTTCAAGATATAGCTAGTTTTGCGATTTTTCTAGTTCTCAATTTTCTTCATTTTTTAGTGAGCACTCATCTTGCTCAAATCTCCTCAAAAAGTACTCAGACTTATAGGAAATTTTATGTAGAATCCGAATATGTACTTAGTTTTTAAGTAAAGTTGTGTTAAACCCCCTATTTTCCACAAAACGTATCAAAAAACACCGGTTCTCAACGTTTTTCTTCGGGTTTTCCCTTACACTTTGCCACTTGAAAAAAAAATTAAGGCTAAAAAAAATGTTCTCGGGCTTTTACTTTGTAGGGGGGACACCCCAGAGGAGAATGAGACCAATCGCAGCCTCCTAAACCCATTAATATCGAAGGAATGAGCTTTTTTTTCATGGCACTGAGATGAAAATTCACAAAAACCGTTAATTAATTTTTCGAGATAAGTATGTGCGTTCCTAAATCTGTTTTCCTCAAATGGATTTTTCTTTCTTCTACATTTTTTATACTTGTCACCTAATAAGAGTAAGATCGAAAATAGGTACTCATAGGGGGAGTAAATCATAATTGGGAAACTCTTGTGATTTTAATTCAGTTTTACAACACAATTAACTGCAGAAAAGTTAACGGTGTAAATCTGTTGCATGAAGGCTCAGATGAATCAATAGTTGGTACAATGTTTGGTTATTCCTCCACCTCAGAGGTTTCACCAAGATATGAAAACCATGGAAGAACGGTACAAAGGGTATTGGGACGTTCACATGATGGCTGACTATTGTTGGACCTTAAAAGGAGATTTACCTAAGGCGGCGAAGTTTTCTCTACACAGATGCCGGCGATGAAACCTCTGAGGTGGAGGAATAACCAAACATTGTACCAACTATTAATTCATCTGAGCCTTCATGCAACAGATTTACACCGTTAACTTTTCTGCAGTTAATTGTGTTGTAAAACTGAATTAAAATCACAAGAGTTTCCCAATTATGATTTACTCCCCCTATTAGTACCTATTTTCGATCTTACTCTTATTAGGTGACAAGTATAAAAAATGTAGAAGAAAGAAAAATCCATTTGAGGAAAATAGATTTAGGAACGCACATACTTATCTCGAAAAATTAATTAACGGTTTTAGTGAATTTTCATCTCAGTGCCATGAAAAAAAAAGCTCATTCCTTCGATATTAATGGGTTTAGGAGGCTGCGATTGGTCTCATTCTCCTCTGGGGTGTCCCCCCTACAAAGTAAAAGCCCGAGAACATTTTTTTTAGCCTTAATTTTTTTTTCAAGTGGCAAAGTGTAAGGGAAAACCCGAAGAAAAACGTTGAGAACCGGTGTTTTTTGATACGTTTTGTGGAAAATAGGGGATTTAACACAACTTTACTTAAAAACTAAGTACATATTCGGATTCTACATAAAATTTCCTATAAGTCTGAGTACTTTTTGAGGAGATTTGAGCAAGATGAGTGCTCACTAAAAAATGAAGAAAATTGAGAACTAGAAAAATCGTAAAACTAGCTATATCTTGAAAATCCGACGTGGAAAAAAAAACTGACGTCAGATTCGGATTCAGCGCACCAAATACCATAAGAAAAGTGGTGAAAGAACAAGGCAGCCAGACCACCCCTAAATTTTGTAATCTAGTGTTATTCTTACTGAATTTTTTCGTTGTTCAATATGTTTAATTTTGCTTCCTAGTCTACCAAGGTAACGGAAGCTTTGTTTTCACTCTTCAAGGTTAAAAATAAAGTTCTCCAAAATGGAAATTTCCACTCGCGTTTTACGTTTTACTTCCTGAACAATTTTGGTTACGTATCTATCTGTCTGTCATGAAATCCTTGTAACGGGCAAAACGTAACGAAGTTACGGTCACATATCCATGAAATGTTCAGGTATTGTGTAGGTTGGCGTGTGGATGGTCCCCTGTGAGGGTCGTAATTGGTGTTATTAAATAAGATACAATGCTTTGGATAATCTATACAATCGAGTTATGGATATTTTCTCACAATTTAGTAGTAGAATCGAAATTTTACAGGTGGTTCGACCGTTGTATACACCTAACTCGGGACTTTAATGTTTTTTCCAATAAATTATTACCTACTTAAGTACGAATTCTTACGTAATTTGAATCAACCAAATTAATATTTGCCCATGATGTTTATTGAATTGTAAGTCTATTTTTTTAAAATAAACTGTGATGGTGAATTATTGACGAATTTATTTTCCTACTTAACCAACCTCAAAGGTTTTAAGTTGTTAATTACGATGTATCAATAGGAAAAATCAACTAGATATAGGATTTTAAAGTGATTTGACTATGGAGGTCTGGGGGAAGGGGGTCTCCTTGATAGTTTGTGAATCCCTGATCTAGGCAATCGTATTATTTAGAAGGCTATGTGCCACACCCTTGGTTTAGTTTTCTGTCACTAGTACGAGTTAATTGTAGTTGGCAAACGATCTATCCCTCAGCAATACTTTTGCCGAAGCTGTCCTCTCGACTCACCCATGACTTCCTGAATAGACTGAAGGAGGCTAAAATAAGTCTCTGGCACTGCTGTAGGTGTCGAGATGTAGCTGTTGGCAAACGAGACGGGGGCGGAAGGTTTTAAGGTTTGAAACGCTCCCTCTGTCGCCCTCCTGCTCTCTCTGCCCTCTCCCGACCTGAATTTTACTGCTCGACGGCCCCCGAGGCGGAGCGTAATGGTTTTGTGAAGACATCCCAGAGCTCTTGACAGGTTTATTGCTCCGCCAACAGACTGGGCATAATTCCCAGTTTAATCAGCGATAAACAACCTTGTCGTGGAAAGTTCACCCCCCCCCCCCCCCACAGACCATTCACTATTCTATTATCCTTCGGTCCACCCCTCTCGCTTCATAGTTTGTTGATGCACTTCTGCAACCTTAGTGCAACTCACCTGCTATTATACTCGCTATTTAAACAGCTTGAAAATTCAACTACCACAGCTGTAAGATGTCAGACATCAATACGTAGACGAGACAACGTCTATGGTTCTTTTTGCTTAGCTATTTGATTCTCTTCCTTCAGTAAAATACCACGTCAAGGAATATCCATACTCTATAGTCCCACTCCGATAGGATGCGGTCGTACGATACAGGATGCGGTATGGTATACCTGTAATGCACAAGAAGAGAAACTACACCTGCCCTAAAACATGCATTATATTGAACTGGACAAGTCCCCTGGACCCCCGGTTACCTCTATTTACATACTTCGGACGAAATTATTGAAACACAGAATGTGTTTTAGCTCACGCGTTTCACATAATTTCGCTACTTTCCTCCCACTACATTGTTGTAACCTATGAGATATTTTGTTATGACGCGGTGATTATATAAGATTCTGATTTAGTGGGAGAAAAGACACCGGTATCAGTGAATCATTACTCGACCTTGAACGCCTGGTTTTTACATACATTTATAGCAGTCGCGACAGATCCGTTCGTGAGTCATTTTATACACGAAAATCTTTGAGTTCCAGTTGTTCGCGGACCGTCCTTCGGTGATGTTCTCTTGCCCTGGTCCTGATTGTCCTCCTTCGAGCTCTTCAGGTATATGTCTTCTTCATCAACCTACACGACCGAAAACGTCTACTGAACGAACGAGAGAGTGGCGACTGCGAAAAAAAAGACGGACAAACCGAACCCTTTTAGTTCTTATTTAGTTTAGTATTTTTTTTTTCGCAGTCGCCACTCTCTCGTTCGTTCAGTAGACGTTTTCGGTCGTGTAGGTTGATGAAGAAGACATATACCTGAAGAGCTCGAAGGAGGACAATCAGGACCAGGGCAAGAGAACATCACCGAAGGACGGTCCGCGAACAACTGGAACTCCGAAGATTTTCGTATATAAAATTACTCACAAACGGATGTAAAAACCAGGCGTTTGAGGTCGAGTAATGATTCAAGTAACCAGTGACTTTCTTCCAAGTAAATCAGAATCTTATAATATAAGATGATGATTATATTATAATCACCGCGTCATAACAAAATTTCTCATAGGTTACACCAGGTTACACGATCCTTAGTTCCGTATCATCGGTATCCATGTTGTCGTCCCAGATTTCGTTATGAAATTTCGTTAGCTTTTTTGGCTAGTTAGTCCGTGGCTAAAACACACTCTGTGTTAAAATGAAATAATCTAGTAATTCAATCTGCTCGTAAATAATTAAGCGACACTCTGACAGACGGGCTTGGCCCATTGCCAATTTTCGTGTCATTTATAATTATGTTGTGATGTATTGTGTTTAAAAAAAATAATAAATGCTTGTTTTCTCTCTCTCTATGTCGTAACTGTGAACGCATGATGGGAAGTTAGTTTTGTAAAGTGTCCCAGAATATCCGGTGAAGAGGAGGAAGTGAGTCTGACTCCTGCCAGGTTCTGATCATTTTTAGGGTTGGTGAACCCCGCTCCACATAAGCGACTGAGGCAATACCTAAGTAGCCATGAGCAAAATCATCAGATCAAATTCTGATCCTCAAAAACTTCTTCTGACGGCAAGAATGGCAGTTGGACGAATATTCAACCTGGGATTGTTGTTTACTTTACTTTTTTCTTCTACTCTTTACTTACACGGGTCAATATAGATAGTTACATAACAGGATCGTATTTATGAAAGGCCTAGTATGAAACGCTTCGAGAACGTTGAAACTGAAATTCCTGAATCAACTTGAATAATCCCCTCTTTCAGTGTAAAACTTCGTGAATTTTTCGTCACCACTTTATTTGGCAATGTGTCAACAATTGGTGGTTGTTAGGTGTTTCTTGCACAAAAGACTCATTACCGGCAGTCCTCGTTGTCGAAGGCGTGAACTGAGTTATGACTGTTGCTCCCGAATCTCTTCATGTAGTCGACGCTATACTACTCGTTCAGCACGTCGTCTCTGCTTCTTTGCGAATTCCAGCTGCTCCAGGAGGCTAAGGCTTTTTGTCATCATCTGCCACATCTGATCATATGAAATTACCTGATTAAATACGGATCATGTAATACATTTTACTGAAGATTGGTATTATTGTTTGATAGCAATCATGCAGAAATTGTGTAGAGAAAGGCAGCTATTATCTATCTATTTTTGACTGATCAACGAGTTTTAAAACACCAACGTATGGCATTTATCGCAACAAAATCAGGTATAATCGTTGATAACTGATGAACTGGCGGATTGTGCTCCTCTGAAGCCTATTCACCACTAGGTGTGACTTAAATCAATAGAAAAGTTCAAATAAATGATTTCATCTCTAATACGTCCAAATTAACCTTGTACAACCAAGTCCTTATGCCGGTCTGGACTTATGGAGTGCAGTTGTAAGGCTGCACTGCTCGAAGTAACCGAGATGGAATACAGCGGTTTCAAAATAATGTGCTGAGATGTCAATGCGTACCGGTACACTAGAAATGTCCAACTGCACATAGAACTTCGCATTTCAACCATAAACGAATTCATCAAGAAGCAAGCCATAGCCCATCACAAGAGGCTACAATCGTAGGTCAGTGAAGAAGCAGTACAGTTGCTCGACGTTGACGACCTATTCAGACGCCTCAAGAGGACTAAACCCCATGACCTGTGTAAGTAAACGAGATAGCTCGGGTGCGTTGAATGGCACTCTAGCTTTCAAATGAAGAGAGACTTAGTGAAGTATCTAAGTAGTTCTTGTAATTCAATCATGCATTTATATCAAACGAATGTTGCTAGTAAGTATAACTTGGTGCAATAAAAATTTAAAAAATCTCTACCTACGTCCAAAAGCTCAGCAATAAAAAAAATCTCCAATACCTACGTCCAAAAGCTCAGCAATTCACTCCTCACTTTTCGTGGGAAAGTTGTGAAACATAAGAAAAATCAAAATGGCTGAGTTACCGAAAAACTTTTCAGATAATTTGCACTTTTCAGTGCACATGAAGTGTATCCACAGCGCAGACGTAACCCTTCGAATTCATGTAAATTAAAATGAAAATGTGAATTATTTTTTGTTTTCATACAAACGACGTGTCGTAACTCAAAGAGTAATCGCGTCAAGCTTCGTGCTGTTTGCCATAAGTAGCACTCCTACGAACCGCCATGCTCGTGTCAACTATCCACAGGTCCACGTCGTATTTGCAGCTGATTTACATGTTGTCCGCCACCCTTTCGCTCGGACATCATTTCCGTTTCCCTCGTCACCCAGGACCGTCCCCACCACTCGCTAAATTCTTCGTGTCAGTCTCATGTCCGGGCACAACGCGTTTGAATTGACCGAGCCTTCCTGGGGCCCTTGTAGCCGCATTAATTATGACTGTCGGACATATGCGGAGCTCCATCTAGCTGGTCTTCACTGCAAGAGATTTGATGGCATCAACGTGTGAAGTCCTATTTATGACGACGCACCTACAAGCTGAACCCTTTGCAAAGTCCACATTAACCTCATTCGATCACTATTTCGCGCGACCAATCCTCTGATTTCATGATGGGAAGTGTAGTGTCATCTAAGTAATTAGCCCGAATGCATATCTTGATGTGGCTCTCAATCGATTGATGAATACCCCGATCAATCGAATTAATTTAACAGGTTTACTACTGCTAGGTATGTGCATAGAAAGAAATGTGTTTTTCTACAACTACACACAGTCCCTCAGTGTGACACGAAGATCACTCATACTTGCAGCGATTTAAATATCTGGAGTAGGTACCTACTTTTCCGCCCAGAATTATAAAACAAGTGGATGTGGCACATAGCTTCCTCGTATCCTTAACCCGATTGTATAGATGATCCGATGCATAGTAGTTAATCTCAAAACATCAATCTCTAAGTATCTTCTACTACCCTCATGGGGGACCATCTACACGCCAATCTGAACAATCCTAGAATATTTCATCAAAGAATGTAAGTGTTATGGCTGTTACAAGGATTTTACGTTTGCGCATGCGCAGAGGCTACTGTAAATTTTAAGGCCTCGATTTCCATTGAGAACTATCTACAAACTAATCCGCATATTCTCTGAAAATGTCATCAAAATCGGATAGAAAATGTGGATGATTTGGCTGTTACAAGTAATTCACGTTCGCGCATGCGCAGTGGCTACTATCATAGCGGCTATGATTTTCATAGGGGACCATCTACACGCTACCTCGCAAAATCCCCAAAACTGTTATCGAAATCAGATGAGAAATGTAGAAGTTATGGCTGTCGCAAGGATTTCATGACAGACACACAGACAGACAGACACGGAACCAAAATTGTTCAGGATGGTCTGAAACGTAAAACGCGAGTGGAAATTTCGATTTTGGAGAACTTTTTTTTTCAACCTTGAAAAGTGAAAGCTTTTGCTACCTTGGTACACTCGGAAGCGAAATATTGTAAGTAAAGGAGTAAGTAATAATATTTTATTGTAGGTAAATCATTCCACTTTCCTGTGTATAGCGATGACGTACGTTGGCCGTTAGGCTATTTCACTGGAGATAAGACGCATCACAGTTACTTCCATTAATAAAATGAAGATATCCATCGTAACTTCAATACCCTTAGAGACGGTTTGGGAGGAAATTTCCAGGAGAAAAGCGCTTCACGCTGATACATTGTGACATGAATTTTTCTTTTTGCACTGATTCTTTTTGCACCAACAAAAATCTATCAAAAATAATAATAGAGGTAGATGTGTTCATAGGAAAATTTCATGTCAAGACCTCATAGCTAAGGAAATGTTAGTTTTCCTACTCAGTTAGTTTTCCACCTACAAAATCGAAAAGCTCTCGATTTATGCGGAAATTTTACGCTGACTACTACGCCATAAAAACACAGAAACTATGACATGAAAACGCTTTTGCGGGAATGCTTGGAGGCAAAATTATGTATTAACTCCAGCGTTAAGACATATTCATGTTAGAAAGTCGTATCGAAGTTTCGCGCTGTAGATTTTTTACAAGGAGGGTAGAAATTCTTTTGGAGTTTCGAATTTGTAATGTTCCACTATGAAATTGTAGAAATGCTATTATTAGTGGTCTTGACTATTTATATACATGTAAGACTCATTGAACCTTCATTTTAGTTATTAGATTAGAATTAGATTAGATTATAGTACAAAGTACGAACTGTAAGGAGAGGTTCGGCAGTCAAAGCTGGGACACCTCCAAGGAACCACCTCGTACCTTGTGAATTTTATTAAAAGTGACATTTCGTATAATTTGAATTATTTTTGTTTGCATAAAGTTTATTTCGTTTGGAGTGCCTTCGGAGGAGTAACTTTCGTTGTAGATTCAGGTGAGATTTAAAACCATTCAATATGACATTTGTACGTAGGTACCTAATTATTAGGTTAAGATTATTTTCATTTTTGTAATTTTTCTATTATTTGTAATTCCAGTTGAAAAAACAATAAAAATACTGCATCTAACGAAGAGTTGATTTGATTGGATAGAAGAAGAAGAGACCTATCTTACATACATCCTCATAGACATGTTCGTCAACAGCTCAGATAAAGCTGAGAATACTTTGATTAGGTCCATACACAAACAATTTATGGAACACCAGCTGGAAAGCCTGCTAAAAGCATTTGACCACACTATCTAACTCGCATCAATCTACGTATTAAGCCGACTTTCCTATAGGCCCTTAGTCACTCCAATGAAGAACACCTGCCAAACAATGTTTTCTCCCTGAAATCCTACTTGGGATTACTAAAGTTTCATTCTTCTACAGGTCCAGGCATGGAAGGATAACAAAAGAGCTACTTTCGCAACACTTCAAACCAGAGGCAGGCCAAGCAGCACCATCTCCAAGAAAAGACCAAAAACTCTGCTGACATTGAGGCGGAAAGACCTTCGCACCATAGCAGGCCTTCTCACTGGCCACTGTTCCTTGACATTCCACCTCAACAAATTGGGGAAGGCCAGAACAGTTGAATGTGGAACACAATGTGAAAATGCCCTGATGTAATACCAAATTTCGACATGGTAAAGGTACCCATGTTCCGGTCAAACTTCCTAGGTAAAAGTACGCCTAACTCCTTCATTTTGTGAAAGAAGAGGTCTTGAAGCGGTTACTTTATTGAATAGGGAACTTTGTCACAATAGATCAAGCGTGGTCTAAAGGTCTCATTGAAAAGAGAAAAAGAAATTGTAATGTTTGTAAGTTTGTTCATTCTTGCCCATCTCGATAATTATTGGATCCCATGAAGCTTTGATTACATATGGGTAAATATATACGTACTATCTAAGTAGTTAGTCACAATCTACATTGTGACTTCCCGGGTGTCTCACGGGAACCGGACGAAAAACAAATGAATGTAACTCCAATGGTTGAAGTCTTAAATTTTTCATATTTTTATCAGAAGGTAGGGAATTAAATGCCATTTTAAGTTTTAAAAATAACATCGGACAAATGGTGCCCATCTTGTTCGAAACACGTGGCAAGTCTGTCCAGAAAGTTTCGGTGAACGCGCTCCAGTACGTCTTGATCAATTGACGCAACTTGTGACGTTATTTCTTCCTCCAAAGCTTCCAAAGTGGAGGGTTTTGATTCATGAACGCGTGATTTAAGGTATCCCCAAAGGAAGAAGTCACACGACGTCAAGTCTGGGGACCTTGGGGGCCATTGCACGTCCCCAGAGCGTCTCCAAAGCCCTGGCCGTTCTGTGCGCAAACGAGCTCAATCACTGCACATTTCATCCGCTTCTCTCAATCGAATCATCAAGCGTAATTTAAAGTGGCATCCGTACAAGTTGTCAATCGTTCAGCAGTTGAAACCTACTGATTACCCACAGCTTGTTTGGTTTCAGCAAGATGGGGCCCCCCCCCCTCACACTTCCAGAGCCGCAATCGCCCTCTTGCGCCAGATGTTCCACAATCGCCTTGTGTCTTGCTCTGGGGACGTGCAATGGCCCCCAAGGTCCCCAGACTTGACGTCGTGTGACTTCTTCCTTTGGGCATACCTTAAATCACGCGTTTATGAATCAAAACCCTCCACTTTGGAAGCTTTGAAGGAAGAAATAACGTCTCAAGTTGCGTCAATTGATCAAGACTTACTGGAGCGCGTCCACCGAAACTTCCTGGACAGACTTGCCACGTGTTTCGAACAAGATGGGCACCATTTGTCCGATGTTATTTTTAAAACTTAAAATGGCATTTAATTCCCTACCTTCTGATGAAAATATCAAAAATTTAAGACTTCAACCATTGGAGTTACATTCATTTGTTTTTCGTCCGGTTCCCGTGAGACACCCTGTATACCACAATTACGATAAAGTACAATAAAGAGCCTCAAAGGTTGGAGCACTGTGAGTGACTGATATGTGGCTGCTACATGAGTGCTGAATAATAGAAAAAGGAAGAACAGTCCCCACAAAATAATGCTGAAGAATCTGATTCGAGAGACTTGAGACCAAAATGCAGTGTTTGGTATTGAAATATTCTCATAGGAGCTCTTAATCTTCAGGAATAGCAAATAAGTAGATTATATGAAATTGTTCCAAAATTTATTGTTATGACATGTCAATTGTGAACTGCGTTTTTAATGTTCAGCAATATCCACAAATATCAAGTTTCTGCAAGCGAGTTAAAAAATCAAAATCTCACCAGAGCGAGAACAATGACGGTTCTAATGAAAAGTCTCTGATGGGAAGAATGGGAATTGCTGGCTGAGGACTTGACTCGGCCAACACCATGGTTCTGTCCCATCCACGACATGGTGATCAAGGGATGAAAAAAAAGAGGACACTGGGAGAGTGTTAGGCGGTGAAAAATTGTAGGATGCTCGCATGAAGTTGGCAGCCGAGTGTTTTAGGACCCGGCAGACCATCATTAAAACGTCAGACCGTCGTATCCCTGGAGAGGACGCCCTCATCGCATTACGCGGAATATGATGGTCCAGAGGATGAAGGGGTGAGGTTAGGACAAAGTGCGGGAAGCACGTTGGCGAGAGGGTGAGGTGCAGGCGGAGAGAGAGGCTTTGTGAATTAATAGAATGATGAAAAAAAAAGAGGGTTCGGTCTGCGTAGAGATCGATAGATGCTAACATCGACTGGAATCAGGTTAGGCACAGGAGCCCTTTCATGTATGGATTCCGCTTCAACCGCCGGAGTGCCCGACAAAAGGGCTAAGGGCGAACAATGAGCTCCTGATGAAAGAGCCGGCATCCTATCAGACGTCGAATTTCAGCTCGCGCTAGATCAATATTGGCGATTCTTGAAGCCCACGCGTCTTTTTTTAAACCCTTTCGCATCACGGTCTGCTGCAATTGAAATTCCTCTGATGGCTGAATTTTTTCACTAAAGTTTGAAGGGGTAGTGGAAAATATTAAATGAAGCTGATGAGATAGTTTCGCTAGAGGGAATGGAAGACATTCAAGTGGCAGCAACTAGGCGTAAACTTCTAGTGATGTCTAGTAGAAATGATGAGTTGCACATTGTAATTAACGTGCATATCTGTTGTGCTCGACTGTACTTTTCAATGGATTAAGTTGATTACTTTTCACTGTTCGTATGTTGATGCGATTCCGCTTACATGAACTTGAAGAAGACTCCACATTTCCATTACGACGGAGAGATGTTGCGTAGCTCTATTCCTGAGTGCAGCAAAGTTAGAATGGTGAGGCATACAATTGCATACTTTTGGTAATCAAAAAACGGATGCGTACATCTGCTTCACGGGAGTTTTGAAAAGGCAAAGTTGGAGTCTAGGCCACAAAGGCCTAGTTTAATAGTTTAGTTCAAATATACAAGAACGGTGTAGCCAAATGAAAAATTGAGGTTTAGAAATGATTCATAGAAATGGTGAGTAATACATGTCTATCTATTTTCCAGTAGTGTCCGGTAGTATATCGATCGAATAAACTGAATGTGCATATCAGCCATCTTCTTTGTAGTGCTCAAATAATAGTGCAGAGAGATCCAGGAGAGTTGACGTTGTCAGCATGCAAAGGATACAATCAACTATCATCTGCGACATTCAACATCATTTTTCTTGACATGACTTTCTTACACACACAATATATTCTTTGTTCTGGAGCCAATGAATAAGTTGAAAGAAGTCCTTGTCACAGGAAGAGTCAGGAGATAACTGCTACGCATTCAAATGCCTTCAAAACCTGAAACAGAAACTTGACCAGAGGTGTCCATTGCTCTTATATTGTTACGAACTCACTCGAAGAAAATACTGCAGCTCCGGGACGATAAGCTTTTATTTGCAAGAGCGAAGTTTCCTGAATTGGAAAGTGTTGCAAGAAAGAACTGTTGTATGTTGCAGGATAGTTGTGAAAGAATTGAAGGACATAAGAATAGAGATAACGTCTACACTGAACGGAGCCACAATAGAGATATTTAGAACGTGACTCAATTGTTATCTTACCCATTTGAAGCATGTTTTCATTGATAGAGTGAAATGGAACATTTCTATCTGTACTACATAAAGAAATGCTCCTAGTACAAGAAAGCTTGATGACTGATCTAGCTTGGTGAATGAAAAAGGGAAACGTGAAATACTCTGTGTTCACTTAATAAAATTGTGACTTTTCATTGGAATAAGGTAAAATTTTGTTCTCCAATCGCAGATGGAATGAGTTTATGATCTGTTTTAATGACTCAATGTCATCAATGATTTTCAATGTAGACCCTCTTCTGGAAGAGTAGCTAGTTCTGCTTTTATACGACTCATCTACGTCTCCTTCGTATAAGTTTTGAAGTGATTTTAGTTGTACGCCAATACTAACCAGCCACAAGGTACCTGTCAAGAGTTTCAAAAAAATTGTGATTCTGAGACGTAACAATTCAATTTTTCTCTGAACTTGCTTGGTTTCTTCCTTTGAATTCAGAAATTTTTTTGGGAATCACCATGAGCCTCTGCTTGGATTGTAGACGTAGGTCATCTTGGAAGAATTTACGTTTGTAAAGTCTGAAACAGCATTCCCAGGACTCACCATGGAATTTAAAATTCTCTCTCATCCTAACAGTAAACATGGTTTTCAAATACCAATGAGATAACTCCAAAATAAGTTGCTGATTTCAGTAAACTACAAAACACAGTCGAAGCCCTTTGCCCTTTTCCTGGAGGAAGTTCAGCCAATGAGGAATTTCACCGAATTTGTTTGCATTTTTCCTGAATAGTTAATGGCGTGGGATACATGAAAATCGGGTTGATTCGGAAAATAAGTCTCCTGTTATTTTTGGGAGACAATCAAAATTTATTATTTCAAAAAATAACCGGGAAAACGGACCTCTTCAACGTGAAGCGGGAACGCTCGGTGATTGGCTGTTCAGATCACC
The DNA here is from genome assembly GCA_009739505.2 of Apolygus lucorum. Lineage (NCBI taxonomy): Eukaryota > Metazoa > Arthropoda > Insecta > Hemiptera > Miridae > Apolygus > Apolygus lucorum. Next base: position 55,188,274 of record CM019180.2, on the reverse strand, counting down.
GTCTCCTCCCAGTGTTGCCTGATGGTACAACGAAATCTTGTTATCTAAGAGGAAAGTTATCTAACAAAAACAGGAGAAATCTGTATCTGTCTATCTTACTTTTTATATTTTTTCTCTTCAGTTTTTCGATTTCGATCTTCAGGTACTGGTTTTGTGAAATGTTGCATCTGAGGACTATAGATTTCACGATCTCAGCGCTTCAAGCGGCCGTAAATGAACTAATCCAAGTTGACGTCATCCTTCCGGCTTTTTTAAACGTTCATATTTTTTACGGTGTTTTGGTTATTCGTAAATTAGGAACTACGGGCTGAAAGTTTGCCGTAAGGGGTTTGCGAGGTGTTGAATCTGATTTTGGGGTCAAAAATAGGAAATTCCGACATGATGAAATTCCTCATTAAAGAGATATATCCCTCGGTCCTTGCTAACTTCAGCTCAACGAAAAGAAGTCAATGCAGGGGTTGCAGATGCAGGGGCTGATATCTCTCAACATACCATCAAACCTCAAAATTTACACTTTTGGTATCCAAGTTGGAATGATTCTTCTAAAAGTCAGTTGGTTACTACTCATCAAACGATGTTTAAATAATGGAATTTCGCTGTTCTTGTTGTTGTTGAAAATGAATCATAAGTGAAGCATTTTAAATGGGATTCATTCAGTTTATGCGCCACTACGGATTTGCACCGCATAGTTTACAATTCCGAGAAAGACAGACTGAGCCATTATTTTTCTTGTTTCAGCATGGAACATACCTTGAGCTAACTGAAAAAAAGTCACGTTTTTGGGAGACGGCGATGTGTCACAAAATTTTGCAACGATTTCCACTTAAAACCAAAATGTTGCTACGGAAGTTTACGTACGTCATTCGTGTTCGTAAAAATTCGTTCACCAATCGTTGGAAAGCCCTAAATTTATGCATAATTTAATACTGCCAAAACCACTGTAATTATCTCTGAGTTAAAAGAACTGTTAAAAAAATTCGCGGTAAGAGCTGTCATAGATTTATTGGGGTTTTATTTCGAAGGAATAATATTCCTTCGAAATAAAACCCCAATAAATCTATGACAGCTATCTATATATTATATTCCTTCGGAAGATGTTATTTATGTAGTACGTTGGCAACGAAATCACGAAATGGAATCTAAGGAACCTTGAACACAGGTGTAATATAATATATTAAATGAAAGTATAAATACTATGTTATCTTATATTATAAGATAACATAGTATATATACTTTTATTTAAGGTGCTTGTGAGTCTTAGTTTACGTAACATAATTTTTACGTCATTTACGTCAGTCTTGCGTGGCTGAAGCTCATTCCTTGTTTCTTAAATTTTAACCAAAGGCTCCACGCAGTAATCATGGCCCAAAGGGGGTAGTTTTATGTATTTATTTAATTATTATTACTATTATTATTATTATTATTTTATTTTATTTTTTATTTTTTGGTGTCGAAATTTGAATAGTGCCAGAGGTAACAATTCATCAATATTTCCTTTCAATAGTCGAGATTACGTACATCAGTAATTTTCTATAGTATGTAGGGTTTATTGTCTGATGATGCCCTGTAGAGTCCTAGCCCTAAAAACAGCTTGAAGTGACGCAGCATGTCGGGTGATGGCCATCTGACTATGCTAATGTGCTTGGGTCAAAGGGTTACCCTGACTGGTCATTTAACGCGGATACCAGGGTTGATGTCCCTCCCCGTTGACTACCACTTGAATCGAGGAATCTATGAAAGCAATATGGTCAAACCGTGTCGAGGGAAGGTTCGACCGACACGTTTCTATTTAGTAAAGACGAAGAGGCATGAAGGAAAGCCAATAATTGATGAAGTCACTTGTCGCATCTCCTCGTCACAGCGAAAGTGTCGAAGCTGGTTGTTGATGTTGGCGTCATCTCGGTTCCTCCACATCATATTTGTCCTTGACAAGCATTTGGTGAATATTGTACATAGAAAATTGACTGACATCATAACTCTCATGGCAAACCATCAAGGCAATACAGAAGTATATAATTCTGAATCTATGAAACATTGTGGAAACCTTAATGAAGTGGCATTTTTCACCTCAAAACTCAAAGATTCTTGAATGATGGAGACCAAATTTCGTTCCACAAATATCTGTTTGTTAGTCTTCAACGGGCATTTATGGATGGTGCGCCAAATAGTTCCCATATTAATTTATTATACATTATTTTATTTCTTCGGCGAAACTCCCAGACCTGTGAGCTGTTGGTGACTATGTAGATTCGGGAAGTGGCTTAAGGGACCTTATGCGGTTCCGAGGTATAGTCCACTACATACGATTATGAAGAAAACCCGGCCAACAGATCTTTTTCACCTGACACCGAATCGCGAGAGATTCGAAGATATGATCGTCATCCTTCAATGATGGAGATGGCTTTTGAAGAAGAAAATTACTATGCGAAACGAAAAAAATAATCAATTATTTGAACTGATAGTAAAACATTTTTCCCCCGTTGCTGTTTCGAACGAGGCCAACTGGAGGTAAATACACCAATTAAGGAGTCTAAAATATGACAACAACTGCACTGATCCTACCAAAACACAACTACTTATCACGTGCCTACTCTTTAGCCGCCAGTGTTATTTTTTCATGAGGGAAAATTATTTTCAGAATGGAATCTGTGAGACTTCTCCAGACCCCCAAATTGTTAAGTTTATGATAAAGAATCAAATAAACGAAACGCAGGATGTGTTTTGCTTGGTTTCCGAATTACTTTACTTTTGAGATTTTTTTCGTATTTTCGACTTCAAGCCATGAAAATAGCTATAACTCTCATAATTTACGTGCAATTTGAAATCTAATTGGCCCTACCGTTGGTTGGGCGTTAAATTTTCCATCTTTCTAGTGGTAATACAAAACCTTTTGTAAGGTCGTGATGGGTGAAATATTAACTCTTAAGGCCATTTTTGTCAAATCGTTAAAATTTCCTAAATTTTCTTTTGATTGTTGAGGTTTTACATTTAGATGTTTTTCACGTACCTCTACACCAAAAACTATGCAAATATCTCAGCTTTCCAATGCTGTAATTTGTTTTAATTTTAATCCGCTAATTAGGGGTGAAAAATACGTTTGAATCTCAAGGAAATCGAGGTTTTCTGGTTCTTTGGGTCTCGGGCAGGTTCGAGGAATTTGTAGTGTTGTGCTATTTTGATATAAAGGTATTTTTTCCCATCAATTTAATATTATATAGAATTTAAACAATTTTTTGAGACCACGTTGAGCTCTGTAGGAGAAACCGTTCGCTCCCTACCAGAATTTAAGAATTTGACGTACGATAAATCAGAAACACGAGTGTGAATCGCAAAAGAGGCATAATCTCCGTTCAAATTATAGCTGACCGAAACGCGATCAATGTTTTTCTTCATGTTGGATGGTTGGTGGCTTTGAAGACGAGTGATGTACTTATATAGAAAAATAATAAACCACTGTGTAATAATTTGTGCTGACATCGATAGGAGTAGGTGTAAATCATATGAATTTCCATTTTATTGTTTGGATGCGTAGATCTTATTACGATCTTTCTTGGTTTGGTTTCTTGGTTCTTCTGGATTAATTCTTGGTTTGGAGAGCGATTTTTCATTTTGTGAAAAAAACCTTGACAGAAACTTGGGCCTCGCCTTACTTACTGCTTAGAGCCTTTGGCTGAAATTCAAGAAACATGGAACATACTTTAGCAGCGCTTTTCGGCGGAACAGGGATGGGATGGAGATTAATCCTCGCGTGACACTTTTCGGGTAGTTGGTCCAAGGCTAAAGCATGTTCCATGCTAAAATAAAATCTCAATCAGATAATTGATCGTTACATAACTGTTTAGGGGGTGATTGACCATACGTACATTGCGGATATTCTCAAAGGGTCTGAAATCTTCAGTGATTCCCAACGAGATCATCGCCTTCATGAACGCACTGATAACTTCTGTGGACGTTGAATCGTCGTCGATTCACTTTCGAGCATTTGAAGTTCCATGTCGTGGCGAACAATTTCAAAGAGGGAATTCAACCTTTCACTACTATTTTTCAACGAACCAATTTTTTTCTTTTTCACAACTGTTCATTTTGAGTTTATAAACATTTTTGAAAATATTTCAACATTCTTACATATTTACCACATATTATACAAGAATAATTACATATATATGTTAAATATTTTGCATTTTTAAATACATAAAAATCCGATCCCTAATCATCAGGTATTTTCTAAAGGGAAGATCGGAATTTTTTCTGATGATTTCGCTCATGGCTTCCTCCTGCCTCACCGCCCTGGGTTGCGACGAGGGGAGCGATGAGAGCCCCGGACGCCGAAAACCGCACGCTGCCGGCGATGAGCCCCGTACCCACTACCCCCACAGAAGTCGGTCCAAAGTCCACCTCCCTACAACGACGCTCCAACGAACGTAGCCACACCGGACCCCAACTTCTGTTGGACCATAATAATAATGATATTTCGGCTCGAATTCCGTAAACTACGTCGGTTTCGTCAGTCTTAGTTTTCGATTGTAGTTGCTACTTTTGCATCATCCATTGGATGAAATTTATCCAGAGAAGAATATTTTAATTATTCTTATCACTCAGAGATCTTATGACGCCCTTGAGAGACAGGAACTTTCTAACCAAATAACCTCCTTAAAAATGAATTCTGTGTTTTAAAATTTCATGCTCGTAGTAAATGTGCAACTTATTTGTTAGTTTTAAATCGAAAATACGAAAACAACGGTAATATAAATATAGAATTTCTATAAGGTGAAATTATCAAAGTCGTCAAGATTTTTCACCACTTAGGTACTCCTTTCTCTTTCTTTCTTAGCGCCGACCGACTCAAACGCAAAAACCCTCTCCATGTTCCGTTTCAAGAGGGGCACTACTAATTCCACTCCCTTCCCTTTTCCTTCTCTTCAGATGATAATGAAAAGGATTACACCATCCTTCTTATACAGTTTGAATCTTTTATTCAAATTACACCCGGAGGTGGAGGGGAAGAGGAGGGAGGACCTAAAGCGGCGCACGAGTGTCCCTTGGATTACCGAGGTTTTAATGAAAAGCTTCAGCAGCTTTCCCTTCTCTTTAATGAACTCTTGGCATACATTAACATCTCGATAACCCCCTCCACCGACCAAACCTTTTCCACCCCCGACTGCCGATCTATCGTTTCCTAACCCCTTTTAAAAAATACTCTTTTCTCGAAGAATTTATTAATAACGTCCAAAGCTTCCTTTTCCGCGGGATAAAGTATAATTGTTAATACAGGGAACGCTGTCGTGGGTGATATGCAAATTTTTCCTGTACAGAACCTCTCTCCACTTAGTGTTTCTAAAGGGTTCGGTTTTCCCCCTCTCGCCCGTTTCGGATTCACATCAGAGCGTTACCATTAAAATTATAAAAGACTACAGCTGTTTTAATTATAGGAAGTGGTTACAGCTTTTGATCAATAAAAGTACTCATTTCCTCCAACCCTCCGTAGTGGGCTTTTTCATTCTTTTTTTTTATCGGTAGAAAAAGAGGCGGAGTTGGAGTGGGAGGTGGGGTTTTGTACCATGTAAATTGATGTTAGCGTCGCAGAAGGCAAATCGCTCTGAGGGGGGTTTCAAAATTGAGTTTAATATTTTTCTGTAAGTCCAGGGCTTGTGACGTCCAATAGTTATTACCCACTTTTTCATGTTGCTTTGAGGAGCTTTTTATGTGGAGGAATTTTAGAGATGTTTTGCGTCTGATGAATCCACTACAAATTAGTTCTCTCAGGAGACGATTGAGAATGGGAGGGAAGGGAAGGCGATTTTGGGATGCAAGATATCTAGGTAAATTATGTTCTTATTACTTGTATGCCTCAAATTTACTGCCTCAGAAGGATCTATGGTAAATACACCACCATCTAGATATCCTCCAGATTCACGAGATGGTGTTTGAGCACCTTGTTTAAATATGACCACTTTTGGACATCTGCACATAACAAAATTAGCTGTAATAACAACAAATTTAAACAATGTGAATAAATTTTGTTCTAAAATGGAATTTGAAATGTGTTTTGTGATTTTCAATTCTAATAGTAAACTTGTGATTCAAGGATAGATGAAGTTAAAAACGAAAATTATTACACAATGGTTTATTATTTTTCTGAGTAAAACTCACGCCTTCAAAGAAAACTGCTTTGCTATTGGTAATATTTATATTAATATGGGAGGGCGGTTGAGAATCTCATGTTATATTGTTGTACGGACAACAAACAATCCGTCCAACAAAACATTGAAGAGAGGGTTCACTTGGATCCTTCCTCGAAAACTGTCAACGGTCATAATATGTACATTCATACTGCCATTATTGACGTCAAAAAAAAGTCGTCTACTAACCCCCGAAATCGCAACCTACCCCTCTTCTTGAATGTCTTCCAGCTTCCACAGCCTTTTCAGTTGGGGAGAACCCCATGAAGACGGGACTCCCAGCTCCTGACGACTGTTCACCACGACTTTAAAATTCGAATCCCTGCAATAAGAAGGGATTCTGCAACTTTGTCGAATCATAAAGCAGCTCCACCAACGCCACTACCTGACAATGTATTGCAGCTCCACCTATTCAATTTTGCTACAAGAAAAAAGTGCATTGCAGCTCCAATTAGGATAATGTGTCACTTTAACTTACAAAAGGAAACTGTTCAATTTTGGTTTATTATTTTCAATAATGAACCTTTGGAATCGACCAAGAAAAAAAAATTTTAACACCCCCTCAAAATTTGATGGTTTACGTTTCAAGGTACGTAGAATCCAAAAATCGAATAAAAATTTGGCCGTCCGCCGTACGCCGTACGCGGCACTTTTGCCACTTAGCATTGACCGATTTTGATGAAATTTGGTATGTAGGCTCCATTTGGGGTCTAGTTGTGCCCCGAAGCTTTTGGTTGATGTAGTCACTTCTAAGGGTTCCAAAATCAATTTTGAAATTTTGAAAACGCCCTAACTCAAAAAATTTTGATATAAGGGTATTGTTTTTCCTTCAATTTAAGATTCTATAGAACTTTTAGAATTTTTTGAGACCACGCGGAGCTCTGTAGGACAAACCGTTCGCTCCCTACGAAAATTTAAGGGTTTATATTGAAATATATATATGTATAGATCAAAACACGAGTGTGAATCGCAAAAGAGGCCTAATCTCCGTTCAAATTAGAGCTGACCGAAATGCGATCGATGGCATGTGATTTTGATTTTTTTTTTTTTTTTTCTTTCTTTCTTTTTTTTCTTTCTTTATATTGGATGGGTGGTGATTTTGTAGAAGAGTGAGTGATCTATATAGAAAAATAAAAAACCACTTGTGTAATAATTTGCAGCGTTTTAAGCTAGAACTTACACCGTTCTGGAGTAAAAAATAATATACCGATAATGATACCACAACTCACATCAAAGTTACCTATAGCAGGACACTGTTTGATTTCTACCATAATTTCACACCGATAAAGATCGTTATTGGTTGTACACTTCAACGGAACATTACTGGCAATTACGTGAATATATAATAAGCTTTAATGTAATTCACCTAGTTTACAAATTCTCAGGGGTGGGTGATATAACTGTTTGGTACGAGAGGAAATGATTGCACACTGGAGAGGAAACGATACAGAAATGGCTGCTACCACGATAAACTTTGGAGAAAAGTTCTTCAATGAGAGAAGAACTGATCCAGAAGGCAAGTTGATGTTCATTTTTTGAAAAAGCATGACTTTTGATCAGTTTTCTACTCAGCTCAACCATGAAAGTAAAGAGGAAACACATCGTGGTCTGCACTTTTTACATATTAGAATGTTTTCGAGTGTCCCTTCTCTCCCTGAATAGCAAGACCTAAGATCAACAAGACGACCCGAGCACCTTGTGCTCTATTTGTAATATGTGAGTGAGAGAGGATATATTTTCCCAGGGTCTGCCTAATTTTTGCGGAACTCAGGATGGGCTACCTTGGAGCAGCGGTGAATGAGCAGGCCGCAATGATCAGACTGCTGGATGTAAGGGATTGGCCAGCGCTGGCAAGATTTGGATCCCGAGTGTCGAGATATCAGGCAGAACTCATTGCCGAATTCAATTGGTAGGCCTCAAAGAATAATATTAATAATCCCGTTGATTAAGAGTCCCGTTGTCAATTCATACGGACCAAGGTCAAAATTTTGAAGCAAGACTGATGCAAGATGTAGCAAAGCTAATGGGGTAGGTACCATGGAACTCGATCTTCACCTCTTCATCCCCAACCAGTAGGACTGGTAGGACGGTTAAACCCCCCACTGAGCAAAAATTTGGCAATTTCCGCGAGTACCCACCAACGTGACTGGGATGAGAAGTTCCTTTCTTCCTGTAGGCATATCGTTCTGCGCCACAACGAACAACAGAATTATCCCCAGCTCAGCTTGTATATAGCCGTGAACTGCATTCACCAGGGAAACTGATGAGACCTGCCTTACTACAATCATCGCTTGAGACATTGTACGCAGTTCAACTGAGATCTCACCTGGGGACTGTAAGACAATTCGCGCAAAATGACCGTTGGGCCAAAATGCCTCAACTTGCTGTCGGACATTTGGACTGGGTGTGAAATCCCCGTAGAAGAGTTGGAAAATGACCTAAAATGCAGGCAGCATGGGCGGGACCATACAAGATAGTGGGGAAGAAAAACGATATCCTGCAGTCAAGATGGAACTCACTACCTGCTTACCAGGGGCGTCGCGTGATAATATTCGTCAGGCAAACAGCTAGGCTGCAAATTATTACACAAAGGTTCATTTTTTTCTGTATTGATCACGTCCCAGCAAAGAACTCAGCTTTACTATTGTCACCGCCTACCAACCATGTTTTACCTTCACAATCAAGTTTATTTGGAAGAATTAAACGCTTAACACTCCACTGGAAGAAGTAAAGAATTCCTTCGTTTAGAAATTTGATTACTAGTTGCTAAGGAAGCAAAACCGAGTACATCCCAAAGAAACGATCGGCGAACGCATTTTGGTTAACTAAAATTTGAAAGGCGATCACGCCTCTTTTGCGATTCATACTCGTTTTTCTGATTTATCGTAAGTCCAATCCTTAAGTTCTCGTGGGGAGCGAACAGTTTGTCCTACAAAGCTATGAGTAGTCTCATTCGATTCTAAAAATTCAATGGTAGGTACAATCTTAAATTTGTGAAAAAACAATACCTTCATATCGAGAGTTTTCGAGAGAGGGTGCCTTTGGAAGTTTCAGCCCTTCCGTTTCACCGTTTAGAAGTGACTTACATCAACCAAAAGCACAACTAGACCCCAAATGGAGCCCACATACCAAATTTCATCAAAATCGGTCCATGATAATTTAGGAAAGATCCGCGGACGGACGGATTTTTTTATACATTCGATTTTCAAAATCTCACGTACCTACTTACCTACCACAAACGTAAACCATCAAATTTGAGGGTAGTCAAACTTTTTTCTTGAAAATAATTAACCAAAAAGGGAGACTCTGAATTTAGACCTAATAAGATGTGAAACCTTCATTCTACAATGTTTTGCAATTATTTCCTAGTGTCTATCAACAAGAAAAACGATTAGGTACAGTGAAATACAGTAAAATTGGGAACGGGACACCAGTCAACGTCAAACAGCTGCTATTTGCGGCGGCGAAAAAACGAACTGCTTTCCTTCCTTGAGATAATGTGGGTGGATGGATATGTTATGTCTTCATGCGTGGGCTAATTAGTATCCATCGCTCATCTTCCAAGTTTCTCTGCATTCAAGGTCACGAAACAGTTTTCTGACTGTTTGCCATGGTGGTAGTGGGGGTATAGCAATACTTGATACCGCGCTGACCCCCCGCCACCCCGCCGATCGTCGCCTCTCACTCTTAACAGTCCCGAAAAATTCATTTGTTTGAACTGCTTGCCTTGATCGCCAGGCACCGCGTATCATCTGCAATCATCTACATTACCGACCTCTCCAAGTCTCTGGTGTGTTGCGGGTTAGTATCCAGGGCAAAATACGTTCCTACTTTCTTATTCCATTCTCCTATTTAATCTAACTTCCTTGATAATAATGAAATAGTCCCTAAATAATATGAAAGTTTAAAAATCAGCTAAATATTACTTACAAAAAATGGAAATATAGGAGAATCTCAACAAAAATTAATTAATTTATTTTGTCTATTTGTAGTAAGGCAAACAGTGTTTGCTATGTTTGCCTGGAGGAGGCGCCACTGCTGCTTACTACGTGCAAATAGGTTGTCAAGAGCTGAAGTCAGGCCTGAGGGCAGGCCTTGAGAAGAATGGGAGGCAATGTCTAGGAATCCACTCCAAGGATCAGGAAAATAATGTGTCTGGTTGATGTTTTGTTGACATGATGATTTGGTCTTTGACAGAGTTGATTCCGGGGAATATATAAGTCGCTAACTTTAAAAAACGTCTGCCAAGTGGGTGTGGCACATAGCTTCCTCGTATCCATAACCCGATTATATAGATGATCCGATGCATAGTAGTTAATCTCAAAACACCAATCACTAAGTACCTTTCACTACCCTCATAGGGGACCATCTACACGCTACTCTGGATAATCCTAGAAAATTTCATCAGATTCGGATGAAAAATGTGGGTTGAGTCACTCTCAAAAAATCAAAAAATTTCTAGCCTACGGCTGGGTATCGTACCCCCGACCCCATAACTAATAGTTTGTTCCTGCTACGAATGTGCTACGGGCGCCAAACAGTGAACGGTATAGAATTTGAGATTCTGACGTACGCACGGCTGTTACACGGCTTTTACGTTCGCGCATGCGCATCGGCTACTATCAGTCCGTGGGTGATGATTTTCATAGGGGACCATTTACAATCTAATCCGCATAATCCCTGAAAATTTCATTGAAATCGGATGGAAAATGTAGAAGTTAAGGCCGTTACAAGGAAATTCACGTTTGCGCATGCGCAGTCGCTTCTATCAGTCCGGGAATGATGATTTTCATAGGGGACCATTTAAATATTAATCTGTAACATCTCTGAAATTTTCATTGAAATCGGATGGAAAATGTAGAAGTTATGGCCGTTACAAGGAATTCACGTTTGCGCATGCGCAGTCGCTTCTATCAGTCCGGGGATGATGATTTTCATAGGGGACCGTCTACACACCAACTCGCACAATCCATGAAAATTTCATCGAAATCGGACAATAACTTCGTATAGTTATGCGCGTTACAAGGAATTCATGACAGACACACAGACACACAGACACACAGACACGGAACCAAAATTGTTCAGAAAGGTCTAAAACGCAAAACGCGAGTGAAAATTTTGATTTTGGAGAACTTTTTTTTTTCATCCTTGAAAAGTGAAAACAAAGCTTCCGCTACCTTGGTAGACTCGGAAGCAAAATTTGTTGGATTTTACAATGAATGATTGATTATTTTACAATGATTTTTCAAAAAAAAGACAAAAAAAATTGTAAACATAGTATAAAAACGATTGTAAACTTTTGGTTCGTCTCTCTCTCTCCCCCCCCCCCCCCCCCCCCCCCCACGATAGATGGACAATGTCCGATGTTGTATCACATTGTCAAATAATAATTGAATTCTTAAATATGCAATAATATAGCATGTAGCATGGTAACAATGAGAGATCCCAATAGAATGTATACTCTTCTTCTTCATATTAGCTTGTACATGAATGGTGGGTAATATATTGTTAGCAAATACCAGCCAGAATTTGGAGAAGAGATGACAGTTCGGTTCTCACACCTGGAAAGCCCTTTGCGTAGCGAATTATGTTGATTGATACGCTTAGATGTTAATGACACTTTGAAACCGTCTCCCCATGAGATGGGCGGTGCTGCTGACGGTGGACGAGATGGGCGTCCTCCAGTGCTCGCAGGCATACAGATGGACTTGAGGTAACATGACATGAGTATGAAGGATGAGATGACGTCTGAGAAGTCAATCGTCCAGCTCCAGGGCGAATCATCGGGCAGGGGTCCTCAGAGGGTGCCCTTTATGTGGCGCAAGGTAGGTAATCTATGTCACTGTACTAAGAGGCGAGCCTCAGGCGAGTGTTTCCGCGACAGCTTACATCCTAGAAGCCACAAATTCTGAATATGCGCCAAATTATCCCTCCTTAGAACGTACATAATGAACTTTTTGGTTTATTATTTTCAATAATGGACCATTAAAATCGACCAAGAAAAAAAACCTCGAAATAAGTTAGTTTAGGTACGTTTTAAGGTACTTAGAATCCGAAAATCGAATGAAAATTTTCGTCTTCGATGAAAATTGATATGTGGGCTCGATTTGGGGTTTAGCTGTTATACCCCGAAGCTTTGGATTCAATCACTTCTAAAGGTTACAAAAAAAGGGCTGAAATTTTCAAAACGTCCTAGCTCAAAAACTTCAGACATAAAGATATTGTTTTGTCGTCTATTTAAAATAGTTTTGAATTTTTGGAATTGAATGAGACCATCCAAAGTCCTGAGGATCAACCGTTCGCTCCCCATGAAGACTTAAGGGTTGGACCAACGATAAATCTGAAACACGGGCGTGAATCGCAAAATAGGCAAAAAGCTTTTGGTTCATGTCAGTCACTTTTAACCCATTACTGCCCAGAAATCCATTTTTGACCAAATTTTCGAAATTCTTCTTCAATTCTTCATTTTTATACCTTCTAATGTTAAATATAAGGTTACCTAGTCATCCGCCATGATATGAGAGGCAGGAGCCCCAGTTGCATTTATGCAACGCTGGGCAGTTATTCAATGAAGTTGCTACTATGATGTTTTTTGTTAGTGACCTCAATGATTTCCATATTTCCAGCACGGATAAGAATAAAAAGCTGTATAATAAATTTTATGAAATCAATACAATATCAATCAAGCTCCAAAATTCACAAATAAGGCACAATAATGTTGAAACAGTGATTATACAAGATCATTGATGGTTGACATTTTCGAAACGGCTTAGCTCAAAAACCCCCAAAATGGAGGTATTGTTTTTCCTTTCGATTTGAAATAGTATTGCATTTTAAGAATCTAGTGAGACCACTAGATTGGCTCAGTAGGACCAACCGTTTGCTCTCTATTAGAACTGAAAGGTTGGACGTACGATAAATCAAAAACACGAGTGTGAATCACAAAATAGGCCTAATCTCCGTTCAAATGTTTGCTGAACAAAATGCGATCGTTGTTCGCTTCTTCGAGTTTAACTTAGTTTTGCGTCCTTAGCAGCCGGTAATCAAATCTCCTAATGAAAACACCCACAACATTTTCTTTCTTCAGAATCTACTTGCTCGTGAAGCGAAAATATGGTTGGTCGGTAATAACAATTTCAAAACTGTGTTCTTTGAAGGCGAATTGGAGCTAGAGCGTTTTGAAATGTTCAGCCCTTATTTTTCACTGACTGACATCAATCTAAAGCTGCGGGGCACAACTTGACACCAAATGGAGCCTATATACCAAATTTCATCTAAATCCTTAAGGAAAGTGTGTTGTTCGGCGGAAAGATGGATGAATTTTTATCCGATTTTTCAGATTTTACGCACCTTCAAACGTAAACCAACAAATTTTGAGGGGAGGTTAAAAAAAATTATTTTTTCGGTCGATTCCGAATTTTCATTTTTGAAAATAATAAACCAAAATATGGTTGGTAGGTAGTTTCAATAGTAAATCTGCGTTTCTTGCAGGCGAGTGATCTATAACGAAAAATAAAAACCTCTGTGTAATTATTTGCGGCGTTTGTAATAATGGCACTCACAGCACTCAAATAGCAATGCTTTTCTGGGTGCAGTTATATCCAGTATAATAACAAACCATTGTGTAATAATTTTTAGCACGTGCAATGGTAGGTAAGGTGGACAGCAACGGTTCCAACGTCTGGTGACCAATTATTTTAAGATGAAGAATGGATAAGATAAAGTTATTTTTTTCGTAGGGGGTGAGGAAATCTTAAGATCCAGGAGTGGAAATTGGATCTCGTAAGATACCCGAGGGAACCACTCACACGGGTTATGTGGCATTCAAGCCCACTAAAACTCACCTCCTTATCCCACGTTGGATCTCAGCCTGGAACTGTTCAACACATTACTTCAGCTGAGTCCTGGGAGTCTTCTTAGTTCTCTGCTAGGAGCCAATCCATGGTTTCCCTTCGCTGCCTCTCCCGTTCTTGAAATACTTTTTTGTAAATTATTTTTTTCCACATAATCTACCACAGTGGTCCAGTTTTTCTCGCTTTCCAGCATCTTTCCTATGACCGCCTCTGGGGTTGTGTCCTGTACTGCAAGATGTAACTTCTCTCTTAGGCAGTTCCTCTCTCCTGTCCATCGCATTAATTCAAAGAATGTATGGAAAGCGTCATCATCCTTGTTCTCCTGGATAAAGTTCAGAGGTAAAGTTCAGAAGCAACGAATGGTTTGACGGCGAAAATCCATGTTAAGCCCTGCTCGTTGATCCCATCCCAATTACAAAACTTGAAATCGAGGACCATCTCGAAGACATGGACAATCAACAAAGTCCGATCGTGCATCAAAATTATACATGGTACTCGACGTGTTAATATAAAAATCCGTGGAGGAAGTGCCACTGATTGATAAACGTGTTTTATTATTTTTCTTATTTTTATTTTGAATAATACGGGAAGTCCCAGAAAATCCCAATTACAGGATAAAAAAAATGACAAAAGAGAAATAGGCAATAGGTAGCAATATGACAATAGCAAAAGAGGCAATCAGCAATAATAGATGATTCAAAACAAGCAAAGTTCGCAGTAATACATTACACACATATACAGAGGAGAAGTAGATACAATTCATGATTAAGAGCGATAGATATACAGAAGACAATTCAGTTAAAATTATATAAATAAAGAGAAATACTGAAGAAAATTTAGACGAGGCCATCCTCAAACAGAAGAACTTTAATAGAAAGTAGGGATGAGGTAAAAAAGTCTAACTCGGGATGGTTTTGGATGATGAGATTAGCCTGTCTTGGAAGCCTGCTCAAAGGACAGTTGTAGAGATTTATCAAGTACAACAGTGCAGTTTTGATAGAGCGTTTGGTGTATTGCCAATCGCATTACTTGTCTGCTGTTCATTTAAGATTATTTTTTACCAAAGATGCAGCTTTGCCCATCAAATGCGGTACCCAGGGTACATAAATGGGATTCTATGGAAAAATGAATAGGCAGGTTGGAGACAGAATCACGTCCCCATTGTCCATCAGTGAGGGGCATCACAGCCTTAGAGCTCCAGAAGAGAGCTTACCAAGATTCCATCCACAACACTACCCCTGCACCTGCACGTCTCAACATGGAGAATTATGGTGAGAAAAAAAAACTATGGACGAAGTTGAAGAGAAGCGCAGAGTGACAAAAAGGGGGAAAAAAGGCAGGCTCGCGGACTATGTATGGGACACATCCAGGGGATGGAACCTATTAAATCAATAGGAAAAACCTTGCGCACTCGCCTCTCATGTGCGATTTTTCTGTGGATCGCCCGTTTCGCGAGTGGGGGACTGCTAATCAGGACCTGGTCAACCCCTTTCGGGCCAAGCGTTTCCTTCTCGGTTCCTCCCCCATCCCTCATCATGCCTCCACCCGCCAGAGTCGCTTCCGTCTTTTTGCTCCCCTTAAACCTTATCAACGGTGTTTCGAGCCACGTTCTTTGTACTAACGTTTGAACTTTTCACTAATCCAGGAGACTCAACTGAGAAATTAAAATTATAGAAAGACATCCCCATTGGCTTATAAAACCAAAAGCTCTCGAAGCAAGAAATAGTGTTTTCTATTTCTCAAAAATAATGCTGGTTAACTGGAGATTATTTTTTGTAAGATTATACAAAATCCTTTTCGTTTTAATCCACAGCAGGGCCCAGGTCTTACACTGTCGAACCTTAGATGGATAATGAAAATAAGGTGTGAGATACTTGCGCTAAACTACCGACCTGGTTGGGATCGAGAGCGTGTAAATTGCTCTCTATCAAATCGTAAAAAAGGAGATATTTTTCATTTTATATGCTTTGGCCCGATCTTAGCGGCGTATAGAGTTTGGCATATTGGAATTCTCGAAATTGCAGAAGAAAATTTTGTTAATTTTTTAGAAAATAGGGAGATTTGGGGTCCTACCGAAGGGAACTGGTCCAGGAGTTTAATCGATGAAACATAGTAAAATTGAATTGGTGGCACTCCTATTGTGAATATTGCCGTTTTTTTCTTTTGGCTCAATGCCCACCTAATTTTTGAGTATGTATTGTTTTATTATTATTATTATTATTTATTTTTTTTTTTTTGCATATTTACGTAAGGTTTCTAGATGGGCCAACTTCGGCAGACAGCCTTAGGCTAAGCTTATCTTTGCTTTTGACATTTTGAACATTTTTTCTTTCTTCTTTTTATTTAATAAAGTAATTTTTCTTCTTCTTCCTTTTGGTTTTTTTATTTTCAATAATTACCATTCGGAATCGACCAAGAAGAATTATTTTTGTTTTACCCAAATTGGTTGGTTTACGTAACAAGGTATGTAGAATCCAAAAATCGAATACAAATTTGTCCGTCCGTCCACCGTACGTGGCACTATCCTTAGTTACCAAGGATCAATTTTGATGAAATTTGTTTAATGGGCTCCATTCAGGGTCTAGTTGTGCCCTAAAGCTTTAGGTTGGTGTCGGTAACTTCTAAGGGTTGGAAAATAAGGGCTATAGTTTTCAAAACGCCCTAGCTCAAAATTTTTTATATATAGGTATTGTTGTTTTTTCTTCAATTTAAAATTGTAGGTATTGAATTTTCAGGATCGAATGAGACCATCCGGAGTTTTTCAGGACTAACCATTCGCTCCCCATGAGGGACTTGCTATAAATCAGAAAACTGAACGTGAATCACAAAAGAGACTTCATCTCTGTTCCTCTAACTCGGGCTTAGGTCATATTGGGAAATAATTATTTCCAGAAATATATTATTCAATTCAAGAAACATAGAACGAGGTTTGGCCGCTTTCTTATTTTGTTTAATTTTATTTTGCTTCCGAGTCTACCAAGGTAGCGGAAGCTTTGTTTTCACTTTTCAAGGATGAAAAAAAAAGTTCTCCAAAATCAAAATTTTCACTCGCGTTTTGCGTTTTAGAGCTTTCTGAACAATTTTGGTTTCGTGTCTGTGTGTCTGTGTGTCTGTCTGTCTGTCTGTCTGTCTGTCATGAATTCCTTGTAACGCGCATAACTATACGAAGTTATTGTCCGATTCCTATGAAATTTTCAGGGATTGTGCGGGTTGGTGTGTAGACGGTCCCCTATGAAATTCATCATCCCCGGACTGATAGAAGCGACTGCGCATGCACAAACGTGAATTTCCTTGTAACGGCCATAACTTCTACATTTTCCATCCGATTTCAATGAAATTTTCAGGGATTATGCGGATTAGGTTGTAGATGGTCCCCTATGAAAATCATCACCTTCGGACTGATAGTAGCCACTGCGCATGCGCAAACGTGAATTCCTTGTAACAGCCATAACTTCCTCATTTTCTACCCGATTTCGATGACATTTTCACGGATTAGGTTGTAGATAGTCCCCAATTAAAATCAAGGCCTTAGAATTTACAGTAGCCTCTGCGCATGCGCAAACGTAAAATCCTTGTAACAGCTATAACACTTATATTTTTCTTCCGAATTTGATGAAATTTTCTAGGATTGTCCAGATTAGCGTGTAGATGAGGGTAGTGAAATGTACTTAGAGATTGGTGTTTTGAGATTAACTACTATGCATCGGATCATCTATATAATCGGGTTATGGATACGAGGAAGCTATGTGCCACACCCACTTGGCAGACGTTTTTTTATTTGGAAGAATGCGATCAAACCTATTTCGATAGCCTATTAAAAAACGCTGCAAATTATTACACAATGGTTTATTTTTTTCTACATTGATCACTCGTCTGCAAAGCCACCAACCATCCAACATAAAGAGAAACATCGATCGCATTTCGGTCAGCTTTAATTTGAACGGAGATTAGGCCTCTTTTGCGATTCACACTCGTGTTCCTGATTTATCGTACGTCAAACCCTTAAATTCTCGTTGGGAGCGAACGGTTTGTCCTACAGAGCTCCGCGTGGTATCAAAAAATTTTAAAAACTCTATTTAATCTCAAATTGAAGGAAAAACAATACCTTTATATTAACATTTTTTTAGTCAGGGCGTCTTCAAAATTTCAAAATTCATTTTCCAACCCTTAAAAGTGACTTACATCAACCAAAATGTTCAGGGCACAACTAGACCCCAAATGGAGCCTACATACGAAATTTCATCAAAATCGGTCAATGCTAAGTGGGGAAAGTGCCGCGTACGGCGGACGACGGCCAAATTTTTATTCGATTTTTGGATTCTACGTACCTTGAAACGTAAACCATCAAATTTTGAGGGGGTGTTAAATTTTTTTTTCTTTGTCGATTACAAAGGTTCATTATTGTAAATAATAAACCAAAATCAGTTTTCAGATAGAAGGGTATTTTATAGTTGTCGTGATTCGATACCGTTCCCGAAAAACGTAACGGTTTTTGCCAGTTAGGTCAAGGCCAAAGCATGTTCCATGCTAAAACGTTGTAGTTTGTTTTTTGCCTAATTATTAATTAGAAAACAAGGGAACTTTAACCAGTCACCTATCCAATGATACTTCAGTGACCAAGCAACAGCGTTTGATTGTAGCTATCAATTGTACTGAGTGATGAGAGTCTAGCCCCCACAGAGTACCGGAGACAAGTGTTTCAAATGTTAGTAGTCAATTGGTAGCTAATCATCAGAGAAACCACCTTCTCTAATTCACCTTAAATAATCAAAATCAAGTACTCGGTGTACAAAATGTAATTTCTATAACAAATAATCAAATATAACCAAATCAAATAACCAAAATCTGTGTTTGCGCATGAGCAATGGTTACTATCTACTCGGGGGCGATGATTTTCATTTCACCATCCGCACAATCAGCAACTTGACTGATTACTAGAAACACTAGAAAAAGAAAGAAAACTTCTAGAAAACTTACTAGAAACCCCGCCAGTTTGCTTCAAATACTGATAACATATTTGAAACTCCATTGTTAATTTTTATCATGCCAACGTATTTAAAAAATATTGAGTCCCTCCTTGTACAAAATACTGTTTCTAAACACTCGGAAAAAATTAATTATTTCGCAACAATCAAAATTATTTCCAACGTATTTGACAGTTCGGCGGATATTATTAAATAATCTTCGCATATTTATCAAGTTGAGACCACCGCCACTTCACAATTCCCATGAACTACAGTTGAGCGGTTGAACTCAACAAGAATCCGTGGAAGGTAAAGAATTACATTCAATTGAAAGTTTTTTGGATTTGACATCGCACTCATCGTTTAATATTGTAACATTTCAATTTTTGGCCATTTTAAGATTGTATTGATTTGAAGCACGTGAGCTGTTTTTCAATTGAATGCAATAATTATTCAATAAAAGGTGTAATAATGTAACAGAAAATAGTCGACATTGTACGGAGAAGATTGCAACTCGTAGGAATTTCTCTCAAAAAATCTATTTTCATTGTATGATCGGAATAGAGATGAAGAGACAATGGTTTGAGAATGGTGTCGATAGGACAAACAGTGAAGTAGAAAGTGATTAAGAAATTCCGCTATTTCCCTCAACTTCGGGGATTGGAGATGTTACAGTAATCCACGAGGTGTGCGATACATACAATACATAAATATATTTATGTTTTTTAAATAAATATGCTGCACTGCAAAGTCTTCTAGATGAGGTGATTGTTGGGACTATTTTGTTTTGAAGAGTATTTTTGGTGGCGCTGTGACGTCATATTTATTCATCCGCGTCCCTCCAAGTTCCTCCGTCGTGCCTCGTGTGTATATTCTATAGGTAGGTACATAGTTGACAGCCAGTTAGCTGTCTAAGTAGGTAGCAGCGTAAGTTTTCATTATTTTCGAATCCCCGAGTCACAGGATGACTTTTAAAACGTACACAAGTTAAAAGGACAACAGACTGACAAGTGATAGGCTGTATTAAACAATGATAGTATACAATATATACAGAATACAGAATACAGAATACAGAATACATGATACAGAATACATGATACAGAATACAGACGACGCTCTAACATGACGTCGCAGTGCCACCAAAACACTGTTCATTGAAAAAAAGTCTGCTAAGTGGGTACAGCGCGTATAGCATTCTGGTACCCATAACAACACTGTATAGATGAACCAATGCATAGTACTAGCTAGTTAATCTCAAAAGTACCTTGCACTACCCTTGGTCCGGTGTGGCCGTGGTCGCTGGGGCGCGCGTTCTTGGAGTGGAGGGATTCGGACTGACTTCTGCTGGGGTCATGGGTTCGAATCTCGCCACCGGCGGTCATGCGTTCGTGCATCCGGCGTTCATGGCTCCCCTCGTCACAACTGAGGGCGGTGAAGCGATGGGAAGCCATGAAAAATCATCAGAACAAATTCTGAGCTTCCCTTTGGAAGACAGCGGTGACGTCTGCGACGCCAGGAACAGTTTACTTCACCTTGCAATACCCTCATAGGGGACCATCTATACGCCAAGCTGCATTATCTCAAAACATTTCGTCAAATTCGGATGAAAGATGTAGAAGTTATGGCTGCATTGCTGTTATGGATTCAAGGTTTTCACGTTTGTGGATGCCTTTGATTGGATGACGTAAACTTGGAGACCTTTGATTTTCATTAGGGATCATCGCCCGCCAACCCACACAATCCCTGAGAATTTCATCAAAATTGGACATAATTTTGCTATTTACAGCGATTTCATGACAGGCACATCAACAGGCATGAACTCAAAATTGTTCAGGAAAGTCTACAACGTAAAACCCGAGCAGAAATTTTGATTTTAGAGAATTTTTTTTTAACTTTGAAAATTGAAAACATTGTTTCCATTAGATACCTTGGTAGACTCAGAAGCAATAGTTTCATTAGTATCTAGGCACCAACAAGTGGAAACATGTGTGAGGACTTACTCCACCCTATCCCAGCAAGGAACATCTTGGGGAAGAAAGTGGTGGAACGGCCTGAGCGCTGCCACTAGACGTTGTTGGGAGGCCATCCTGGCTTCAGCTTTCGACGAACAAGGCCGAACATTGCCGAGTCGGTCTGAAATGATGTGATGTCTGAAATGAAATGATGTGAGGTCCGAAATGAAATGATGTACTCGTAGGTAGACAACATAAAACGTCTGCCAAGTTGGGTGGGCAGTATAGCTTCCTCACTCATTGTAACATGGACGTATAGAATCAGTTGGCGAAAAACAGGAGAGGAAATGGCCTTGGAGCTCACTCAGCTGATCAGTGACCACTCAGGCACCTTCAGCATTCTCCATTGACCCTGCCTCTCAAATTTCAGCTTCCTGCGTTCAACAGGAGAGAAAATGGCCTTGGAGCTCACTCAGCTGATCCGAAGGTGCTGAAATTTATAGGGGACCGTCTAGGACCTAACCCGCACAATCCCTGAAAATTTCATCAAAATCGGACCACAGGTTAGTATAGTTTTGCCCGGGACAAGGATTGACCACAGACAGACAGACAGACCGACAGACCGACAGACCGACAGACAGACAGACAGACAGACAGACAGACACGGAACCAAAATTGTTCGGGAAGCTCTAAAACGCAAAAAGCAAGTGGAAATTTTGATTTTGGAGGACATTTTTTTTTTTCACTTCTTTCACGAATACAAAGCTTCCCTACCTTCGGTAGTGAGGAAGCAATAATTATTTCAAAGCATTATTCAAGAAATTTTGAGCTTATTTCGAATGTGCTGATATGTCTTGCATGAAAACTGTCTTTCTTCTCCAGAAGCACACGAAACCTACACCACATTCATATCGGCCGTCTGATAAGAAATAACCTAGGTTTTTGAGCTCTGGAAGGTTCATCTTCTCTTCGCTAGGCAGCACTACTAGACGTTATTGGGAGGCCATCCTGGCTTCGGCTTTCGACGAACAAGGCCGAACATTGCCGAGTCAGTCCTTCCCGCTTTTTCCATTATCATAACCGTCTCGTGTTATCAATTTCGCCTCTCCTGTTCTCTCTCAATTTTTGATCTCCAAAGTTGTTTTATTTGTGAGCTTTTGTTTGTCAGTTTCAGTTTGTTTAGTTCTTATTTTATTTTATAATTTAATTCAGAATTTAAGCATCAAGGGGGCCTTCGGCAATGTTCGGCCTTGTTCGTCGAAAGCTGAAGCCAGGATGGCCTCCCAATAACGTCTAGTAGTGCTGCCTAGGGAAGAGAAGATGAACCTTTTGGAGCTCAAAAACCTAGGTTATTTCTTATCAGACGGCCAATATGATGTAGGTTTCGTGTGCTTCCGGAGAAGACAGTTTTCATGCAAGACATATCAGCACATTCGAAATAAGCTCAAAATTTCTTGAAGAATGCTTTAAGAAATAATTATTATGTTGTCTACCTACGAGTACGTAGATTTTCATTTCAGACCAAATGCCTTCTTGATTGATACCGTAAACTTATTTGGATGCCTTTTTCGTTGAAGGCAAATTTCTGATTTCCTACAGATTAGGCATGGTTTTATAGACATTGCCTACGGACGATTGATGGAGAGAAGGGAAGGTTCATTTAATCGCCGCTAGACCGCGCTCTTCCCCTAGATGCTCCGATCCCAGCATGTAATTATTGATTTTACATGCTTACACTGATACTGCTTTGACATGGCTGAGTTGAAAATGTTGCAGGCATTAATGTTGAGTGAAAACTTGGATTCGGTACAACAACAACCTAATACAAAATGTGCGACAACTATGACTATCAGGCCCCTCGTATCCCACCTGCACGACGAAATTTGTTCGAGGGAGAAGACTTGGATATTGATCTCGGGGTTATGAACATGGAGGACGCCCCCGAAGTAGATGACGATCTTCTTGCAGTGTTCTTGGCAAACGACTCTTCTGGTTTTCAGGACTACGAATACGGCGAGGACGACGACGACGATGACGATGACGATGATGATGGTTCAGAAAGTGCTACGGGTTGGACGAGCAGTGATTCTGGAAGCAGCATAGAAGTTATAGATGAAAGCGTAACCTCTGACGAAGGCATTTGCGATGATGGTGTAATGCACTCGCCCTATCAGATCCCCCCACCACGGGAGCCTTGGGACGTCAACGCAGCCTATTACGTACCTTTATCGCCCATGAATGAGTGTGGAGCGAACTGGTCACCTCAAAGCTGGAATTCAGGGAATTTGTACAGTCCTATGTCGAGTCCTGGAGGTGATTGTGGACCCATGTACTGGAGCACACCAATGTCCTCAGCTTACAACCCTTACGATTCGTCGTACATGACGGACCCATCCTTCCACACGGCGTATGATGATTCTTTTGATGATTGCTACTGAGCCACATGCGAACCAAAACATTATAATTCAAGAAGAAGAGGAGACTATTCATGCATCACCTCTTAATATATCGCATCCACAACTATAATTGTACTCAAACATATACATGGTGTTACATTTTGAAACGGTCACGCATCATCGATTTTACAACTCATTTCTAGCAAAAAATGTCTCGTAGTAATTTTGGTTTATTATTTTCAATAATAAGCCTTTGGAATCGAGCAAGAAAAAAAAGGTAACCCCCCTCAAAATTTGATGTTTTACGTTTCAAGGTACGTAGAATCTGAAAATCGAATGAAAAACGCTGCAAATTATTACACAATGGTTTATTATTTTTACCATTTTTTACCACATTTTACCACACTAAGAACAGTCTTTTCTGTGAGACCATTCGAATGGAAAAAGTCTGCCAAGTGGATGTGACACATAGCTCCCTCGTATCCTCACCCCGATTGTGTAGATGATCCGATGATATGTAGCTTATCTCAAAACGTGAATCTCTAAGTAGGTACCTAGCACTAACTTCGTAGGGGACCATCTACATGTCAACCCGCACAATCTCTAAAGATTTCACCAAAGTCGGGGAGAAAATGTTGGAAATATTACTGTTACAAGGAAATTCAAGTTATGTTCATGCACACTGGATACTATCAGTCCGGAGGTGATGATTTTCATAGGGGACCATCAACATCTCAATCCGTTAAATCTCTGAAACCTTCATTGAAATCGGATGGAAAATGTGGACATTATGGCTGTTACAAGGATTTTACGTTTGCGCATGCGCAGCGGCTACCATCAATTTGGAGACCATAATTTTCAAAGGAAATCATGTCTAAATAATTAATGTCTAAGAAATTAATCAAATTCGGATGAAAAATGTAGAATTTCTGCCAGTTACAAGGATTTCATGACAGACATACGGACACACAGACACGAAACCAAAATGTTCAGTAAGGTCTGAAAAAACGCAAGTAAAAAATTTGATTTTGGAGAATTTTTTTTTTTTTTTCAACCTTGAAAACAATGCTTCCTTGGTACTCTCGGAAGCAATATGAAGGTGGTATTCAGAAACCACATTCTCTTGAAAATTTATTGAGAAAGATTGATAGATGATATTTATGTTGTTTTTTGATTGATTGATTTTTTCGTATTGGTAGAGGATGTTGATGTTGTTTGTTGATTGATTGATTGATAGATGATGTTGATGTTGTTTGTTGATTGATTGGTTGATAGATGATGTTGATGTTGTTTGTTGATTTATTGATTGATAGATGATGTTGATGTTGTTTGTTGATTGATTGATAGATGATGTTGATGTTGCTTTTTGATTGATTGATTGATAAATGATGTTGATTTTGTTTGTTGATTGATTGGTTTTTTCCTTGAATTTTGATTTTTATATATTTGTTATCATTATTATTATTATTATTATTATTATTATTATTATTATTATTATTATTATTATTATTATTATTATTATTATTATTATTATTATTATTATTTGATTTTTTATTGATTTTTTCATGTCATTCACCCGTTCTTCTATTATGCAAAATTTCGAAAATTTCTCAGCAGTTTTTTCTTGGCGGAAAACTTCTTCTTTCTTTCATAGAGAGGAAACAAAAGCTGTGCACCCAACTCCCGTCAGCATACTACTCCAAAATCTAGTGAAACTTATTGTATAAGCTGGCAATCATTCCATAGGTATTGGTTCACTTCGGTATTATGAGAAAACAACAAAACATCAGTGCATATCGATACCTTAAAGCACAAAGGCGCTATGTTCAAAAACGGATTTTTCAGAAAAACGCAAAAGAATTTTCACCAGTGCACAATTCCTAAAATAATGGTTTATTACACTGATCTCTTTAATTTCTTCATCAAATTTTCAAGCTATAATCGTCAAGGAGGTCATTAATAGTTTCCTTGAATTTGAGTTTTTCTAAAATTAAAAAAAAAATTAAAAATTTGGAAGATGGATAGACATGGCGCTTATGTGCTTTAAGGTATCGATATTATGTCACTCAAGAGTGGTCAACAAATTAATACATCGATAATACAATAAATTAATCAATAGATGGATCAAAATTATACAACTTTAATTATAAATTAAACTTAATTATATGGAGTAATCTGAGGACGAATCAATATTGTAACGTCATGGTAGTCAGGGTATCTGTACAATACCCTGATGATAGAGGATTATGAAAATCTTATTTAACTTTATTAGAGTTATGAAATTCTGAAATTTTGTCTCGCACTTTGCCGTGCAGAGCTTTTTGGATAGAAAATGTTATTCGATATTGATTGAGAAGGTGAGAAGTAAACATTAATATCAAAAGGTTTTGTACAAGGGTAAATTAAAAGTAGGGTAATTTAAATGCTAATGCACCACCCTCCCTCATACGAGAGTTAATGAGGCTCTTTGTTCCAAGATCAATCAGTAGGTAGTTAATCAATTTCGGAATAGAAGCTGAGAGGCCTCATTGGACGAGCTGGGTTAACATTACTTTTAATTATTTTGCATGCATTATTGAAGGTTCCTCTAGTGGCCTCCAATAACCCCGTAACGACCAAGATAGGTGTAACAACTCAGTACACCAGTATAGGGGTGTGTCGGTCCAGGTATTTCCCTGCAACAGTTCCAACGGTTACAGTGACAAAGATGTAACCGTTCCAAATTACTGGTACAGTTCCATTAACGATACAGGCGGTCAAATCCTACTCACATGACATGAAGCAGGTAGTCAAATCCCTATCGTTCTTCTTCCATGCTTATGATCTCAACTTGCAATACAATAGCATCATTTTCATTGAAAAAAATTTGCTAAAAGGAAGGTATTTGAACAAGTGTTACAAAAGAGACGATTTATTATAAATAAGTTATAGTAAGTTATAAAATATAAATAGTTTGGTCACTATAATTATTATAGTGACCAAACTATTCAAGGAAAGAATAATGACGTTGTAATTTAAGAACTTAACATGACAATAATAAATTAATAATACTGGAGATAACTTCCATGCTAACCAGTCCAGAAGATCTTTTCCCGCTCAAGAGCCATTCCATGATATTCTCAGTCCATGAAAGTAGTAAGGGCGCTTCCAGGTACAACATGGAACAGAAGTGAGAACAAGATCCATGCTTACCAGTCCAAAACCCTTCCCGGTCCAGAGCCATTCTCCATGATATCTTATCGGTCTGGTTCCATCCTTGCTGGTCCGAACATGGACCTAGGATACTAGATCCATGGGTCTGAATGATCCCTTCCCGGTCCAGAGCCATTCTCCGTGATATCTTATCGGTCTGGTTCCATCCTTACTGGTCCGAACATGGACCTAGGATACTAGATCCATGGGTCTGAATGATCCCTTCCCGGTCCAGAGCCATATCTTATCAGTCCGTGGAACTGGACCGGTAAGGGTCGAGTTTTTGTCACTGCGTGGAACCATTCCAAGTTGATACTCGTTATACAGTCCCTGTACAGCTGTACCAACACACCTCTACTTCAGTAGTTTGTCATTGTTACTAAGCAACAGTAGGATGCCATACAATGAAATATCTGAATAGAATAGTTTTATGTCATGATCTGAAACAGAATTATCATTTCATAATAATTATTATAATTGTAATTTCTGTAAGGTATTACAATTTGACGCGGTTGTGTTCGGAATTACGTCGTTTCCGTTGAATCTTTGCTCGCAATCCGGAGAATACCAGGTTCCGGAGCCTGAGCAGTTAAATGCGTCTGCATTAAATGTTTCAAATTTTGAAACAGAGTTTGTTGCTTAGAGGTGTGTCGGTCAGGAGAGAACGTATTGAAAAGACCTTATTTTCAAAATGACCTTGTCTGAACTGAACGGGTTGTTAAAATGAACACTGTTATTCGTGCATCGAACCACCTATAGAGTTTTCCGGAAAAATTCCGATAACAACAGTAGAAGGCCAACAAAACAAATTAATTGACCACAATATGGATGTATAATGTATTTGTATACATCCATGTTTGTACATAGATATCATGAATGTGTGAAAATGACGTGGAAGTATCAACAGAAGTTGAACAGAAGATCTGGAAAAGCTAGTGTTGTTCACTACTTTCTAAAGGTGAAAACGATCAAAATCATCAGTAGGTAGGTTTTTATAACGCAATGTAGGGTCAGAAAGTGATGTAAATAGGAACTATCCAAGTAGTAATAAATTTATTCCTCTTTCAATTTTAATTTTCGATCTGAAAAACTCATTTCGAGACCCCCCGGAGTCTGACTCAGCTGTTCGTCATCGGCCATTTTCTAGTGACTTCACAGGGCGATAGCTGTTTAGCGTCACTTCCAGAGTCCGCACCTTATTTTGTTACCACTCGAAATCCACCAAAAAAGTTAGCATCTGCGTCTGCTGGGCCCATCTGTCTCTAGTCGTCACGATCTCAAGTCGTAGGGGTGTGTCGGTCCAGGTATTTCCCTGGAACGGTTCCAACGGTTACGGTGACAAAGATGTAACCGTTCCAGATTACCGGTACAGTTCCATTACCGGTACAGGCGATCAAATCCCACTCACATGGCATGGATGAAGCAGGCAGTCAAATCCCTATCGTCCTTCTTCCATGCTTATGATCTCAACTTGCAATACAATAGCATCATTTTCCTTGACAATTCGCTAAAAGGAAGGAATTCGAACAAGTGTTACAAAAGAGGCAATTTATTATAAATAATAGTTACCAAACAATTCAAGGAAAGAATAATGACGTTGCAGTTTAAGAACATAACATGAAAATAATAAATTAATAAAACTGGAGACAATTTCCATGCTAACCTGTCCAGAAGATAACTTCCCGCTCAAGAGCCATTCCATGAACCATTCTCATTCCATGGAAGTAGTAAGGGCGCTTCCAGGTACAACATGGAACAGAACTGAGAACAAGATCCATGCTTACCGGTCCAGAGCCATTGAACCATTCTCTTATCGGTCTGGTTCCATCCTTACCGGTCCAGTTCCATCCTCACCAATCAGAATGATCAGATTGATGAGATGATTGATCAGATCATTCTGATTGGTGAGGATGGAACTGGACCGATGGAAAAGATTCTCTTCCCGGTCCAAAGCCATTTCAAGATATCTTATCAGTCCGTGGAACTGGACCGGTAAGGGTCAAGTTTTTGTCACTGCGTGGAACCATTCCAACCTGATACTCGGTTCCACAGTCCCGGTACAGCTGTACCGACACACCTCTATCAAGTCGTCGCGCCTGACGTGGTAGGGATGTCCGATACTTCAAAAGTATCGATATAATATCGTATCGATACATTTAGAAAGTATCAAAAAGTATCGATACGATACTTTCAAAAAGTATCGATATTTTGAAGTATCGATACTTTTTGATACTTTCACAAAAATGGGTGAAAATGTCATTTATGTTTCTCTCTATTAGTGTGACATCTCTCCATCGCGAGAAAAATAATTAATATAGAATAAACAAAACAATAAATCACCCCAACCACCAACCAAATGGAAATGAAGGGTTGAAATTCTCAAAAATGCCCTAGTAGGTAGTAGGTACCTAAGGTTGGTAGGAAGGGATCTATACAGAAGGGTGATCTTTACAGAAAACAATAAACTTTTGGGCAATAATTTGCAGCGTACGGCGGACGGACGGAAAATTTTTTATTCGATTTTCGGATTCTACGTACCTACCTTGAAACGTAAAACAGAAAATTTTGAGGGGGGGGAGGGGGTAAACTTTTTTTTTCTTGCTCGATTCCAATGCCTTATTATTGAAAATAATAAACCAAGAAATGAGTGTTCATTTAGATTTGTTTTATTTGAGGCACTTGTTTTCGGTTAGCTTGGTTGGATTAACATTTTGGTGGTCCTTCCTAGATGATGGAGGACAGCAGGTTATCATAGAGAGCTGGAGGTGGTGGTACATCATCTTCGTGTAATTTTTTGAAGTGGTTGGTCTCCCAATAATCAACGTAGAGATAGAGGTACTGTCAAGTAGGTACCTTCATGTCGTAGATGTTGAAACAGATAAAATGTGAGAGAAAAAAAGTATCGCCTCCGATACTGGAAAAAAAGTATCGATACCACGATATGTATCAGAGAAAAGAAGTATCGATATGTATCGATACTTTAGGAACATCCCTATGACGTGGTGAAAACTCTCTATTGACGGAGTTAACAAGACACAGGAAGAGTCCATAGAAAAAGTTCGCATAATGAATACACCACACAACATTCACACGCTGAGGTCACAGGTGACAACAGAATTGGCTCAACGACTCACATGTGACAGCTGTTAACCGATAATGATAAGATACAACCACGGAGAAAGTATTTTGTAATAATATTAATAATAATAATATTTTGTAATATTAGTTTAAATTTAGTTCTATATTATAGAACTAAATTTAAACTAATATAATATAACATAATATTATATAAAGGTGTATAATTTGAACGGATAGCTTGTGTAAACTTTGAAAGACACATACAAAATTGAAATTTAACAAAATTTACCTCGATATTTACGTCGTGATCGTGAAACTGATTGAGCTATATATTTAATTTTTGGAAAAACTTCAGGGATCGTTTTAGAATGTTCAAAACGGATATCAGTGTAAAAATTTTTCAAAAAAGTTCATTCTAAAAATTTTGAGACCTATTGCAATGGCAATAGCTTCATTTTCCTTGAAAATTCTCTAAAATTTGAAGTTTGGAGGCTTTAGGATGAGTACAGCGTAAACAAACAAGAAAATGCAGCTTGATTTCTAGTAGCCCTTTGTCGTCCAAATCCACGGCGTCGTAGCACCTATATTTTCCCTCTATCTGCTCGGTTTTTTTTCTGAGAGAGAGAGACTGAAAAAAGGGCAGTTCTATAAAACAAGAAAGAACAACTCTTTTCATTATCAGAATTAATTTAAACCTGAAAAAGACCCTTGTTAAAGTTTCTTTTGTTTATTTTCGCCCCCCCCCCCCTCTTCGCGACAATAATTTGTCTACAGCGGTTGGTCACCTGACAGACCTCCTGATGAAGACACGGGCTTATCAAGCCGGTATAAATCAGCGGTTACCCCGACCGGTCTCTCAGATCCCCCTCCTTCACCCCACTAAACAATTCAGCACAATCACCCCTTTTTCTCCACACCCCCTTTTTTTATTTTTTATTTTTTTTTTCAAATGGACGTAAAAAGGGGGAATGGAAAAGCTCGGCCACTCGTGGTTCCGAGACAAAAAAATCATCATAATAAATAACGGGAGTGAAACTAGCAAAAGGGCTTGTTTGGCTTGGTATGGGTGGAAAGGAGAGGGGGTTTTTGGAGCTAATTTCAAGTTTGGTTATCTCAGCGGGTCCACAGTTGTCCACTGAATGTGCCGCGAGTTGTGGGGGGGTCTTTTTTTTCGTGTCCTTGTATTTTGCGATTGTGTTGGTTGGTCTCTGCGACCCCTTCCTCCACGCACCCCCTCGACAAACCGTATCTCCCCGTATGGTTCCGGGAGAACAATGCCGCTGTAATAGTCTTAACTCCCGTGCATGCGCCACAAAAGGCAATCCTCGACATACATATACCCCCTCCGCCATTATTCACCTTCTAACATTCACGCCATTCGTACACATTTTTGAGTTGAAATTGGACCAAATATCTGTACTAATTGGCTTTGTCGTGTGATGAGATGATTTTGAGATGCTGCCAGGACTCGGATTGAGGACCAAGAGCAAAAGAACACAGTGGCGTCTCCTCCAGGCAAACATAGCAAACACTGTTTGCCCTACTAAAAATATGCAAATTGAAAACATTTAATTTTTGTTGAGATTCTCCTATAGTTCCATTTTGACATTTTCATGTCTTTCATATGGCACATAAAAAAAAAAATCGTCACGAAATTTGATGCGACGAAATTTGTTGCAACGAAATTTGTCCCAAGTCGCCACAATGATGATTATGACCATCAGAAGTGAAGTTGTTAGGTAGGTAGGTACTTTACAGTTTGATATTACCAGATCAGCTGAGTCGAAAATTGAGCTCCCAGATCAGCTGAGTCGAAAATCGAGCTCCCAGATCAGCTGAGTCGAAAATTGAGCTCCCAGATCAGCTGAGTCGAAAATCGAGCTCCCAGATCAGCTGAGTCGAAAATCGAGCTCCCAGATCAGCTGAGTCGAAAATCGAGCTCCCAGATCAGCTGAGTCGAAAATCGAGCTCCCAGATCAGCTGAGTCGAAAATCGAGCTCCCAGATCAGCTGAGTCGAAAATCGAGCTCCCAGATCAGCATGAAAATGTTTCAATGTGTTGCAGACTCGTATGCAAGCGTTTTTTTTAAATGGCTCCATTGATATGTAGCACGTTCTTCTAGCTATGGTTTTTTGGAAGTGATATTTAGCCGACGGGACATTTTTTATACAATTTGGGGACTATTTCATGAAAACCAACGAAGTTAGATGAAATAGCAGAATGGAATAAATACACGTATTTTGCCTAGAATACTAGCCCGAAACACACCAGAGAGTTTTAGAGATCGGTAACTACGATCGATTGTGGATTTGATTTGATTTGATTTTTGATTTATTTAACAAATCAGGGTTACATAGGGACTTAGGGGCTCTTGCCGTAACCCTGAAAGGGTTATGACAATAAGTCGGCCTTAATCAATCAATATCTTAGCATTAATAATTAAATAATAAAAAATAACATTCAATCTTCTTCATTTCAAATAAGTACTTCAATATTTTTTTTTTTTTTTAAGAGAGAGAGAAAAACACTTTATTGAACATTGTAGAGGGAATGAAGGTGGACAAGGACTCCAGTAGTTGTCGAAACGTAATGGATCTGCCGAAAGTTCAAAATGAGTTGCCAAAAGTTCAAATTGGTATGCCAAAAGTTTGCCGAAAATTGAAATTGATTTATGCCAAAGGGTTTTTTGTTTTTGCGAGCGTTGTACTTCAATATTGTTAATTTTCTACTTACTCTATAATTTATAAATATTGGGAAAATAAGTGTTCCTTGAAACGGTTTTTGAAACTGCTAGTGGTCATATTAAATATGAACAAATTTTGTGTCGAATAGGGATGGGTATCGTTATAAAAGTATCGATATTTTGTATCGATACTGTATCGTATGTATGGATATCCCAAGTATCGTTGGGCATGAGTATCGATATTTTAAAATATCGAGTATCGATACTTTAATGTCACAAACTATCAATAGCATCCAGTTTTCTCAAGAAAAATAATTTTTTCAACAACTTTTATTGATTTTTCACTAGTAGGAGTCCAAGCAGAGTGATTTTTTCCATGATATAAACGTTATTTGTGCAACCAAAGAGTAATGACCCAAAAGCCTCTCTATTTTCTTCATTTTTTAGCCATTATGTTGAATTTTCCGCGAGGACAGTATCGATATTCGATATTTAGAAATATCGGATCCAAAGTATCGATATCCAATAATATCGGATAGTGCAGTATCGATACTAAAATGTCGAGTATTGGTACGAAAGTATCGATATTTTGAAATATCGAGTATCGATACCCATCCCTAGTGTCGAACAATTCTAAATTTTCATTGTACGTTCTGATGCTCCTAACTATTAATTATTTAATAAATCATATAATGATATTATATAAGGTTGTGCGGTGGAGTGGAACTTGGAGTAATTCATTTGCATATCGTGTATCGCGCTGATGAATATTACTCATCGTAGTAAATTGTTTACTAAGATAGCTAGGAGTTGAAAATTTTAATATTTTGAACAGCAATACAGCATCGGCAAGTTTGATTTTTTCCCTAATTTTCAGCCATTTCAATTTTAGGTAATATGGCGTGACGTGTACATCCAATTTCAGTCTATATACAAATCTGATAACAGCATTTTGTGGTTTTTGGAGTACCGTGACTTGCTCATTATTCAGATCTCCAAAAGCAGTGAGTGCATATTCAAAATTAGGCATGACGAAGGCTTGTACGAGTTGTAACCGACATTGGAAAGGAAAATCTATAGCTATTCTAATCAATTGATATAGACTTTAATAAACATGACCACGATAAATCATTTGTCATTATTACCCCAATTTTATTTGCTTCTTCTACATAATCTAAATTCACTAGGTTGATATTGGTTGAGATCACTAGGATGGATATGTGATCTAGCGCGGGGACCGGCGATGCAAGGCAAGCTGTTTAAAACGCTGCAAATTATTACACAATAGTTTATTATTTTTCTATATAGATCACTCGTCTACAAAGCCACCAACCATCCAACATGAAGAAAAACATCGATCGCATTTCGGTCAGCTTTAATTTGAACGGTGATTAGGCCTCTTTTGCGATTCACACTCGTGTTTCTGATTTATCGTACGTAAAACCTTTAAATTCTCGTAGTGAGCGAGGAGCTTTGTCCTACAGAGCTCCGGGTAGTCTCGAAAAATTCTAAAAATTCTATAGAATCTTAAATTGAAGGAAAAACAATACCTTTAAATCGAAATTTTTTGAGTTAGGGCATTTTCAAAATTTCAAAATTCATTTTGGAACCCTTAGAAGTGACCTACATTGACCAACTAGACGCCAAATGTAGCCTACATACCAAATTTAATCAAAATCGGTCAATGCTAAGTGGCAAAAGTGCGGCGGACGGACTACCAAATTTTTATTCGATTTTGGTTTATTATTTTCAATAATGAACCTTTGAAATCGACCAAGAAAAAAAAATTTAACACCCCCTCAAAATTTGATGGTTTACGTTTCAAGGTACGTAGAATCCAAAAATCGAATAAAAATTTGGCCGTCCGTACGGCAGTGCGCCGTACCTACGCCGTACGCGACACTTTCTCCACTTAGCATTTGGTATGTAGGCTCCATTTGGGGTCTAGTTGTGCCCCGAAGATTTTGGTTGATGTATTTCACTTCTAAGGGTTCCCAAATTCAATTTTGAAATTTTGAAAACGCCCTAACTCAAAAAATTTCAATTTAAAGGTATTGTTTTTACTTCAATTTAAGATTCTATAGAATTTTTAGAATTTTTTGAGACTACCCGGAGCTCTGTAGGACAAAGCTCCTCGCTCACTACGAGAATTTAAAGGTTTTACGTACGATAAATCAGAAACACGAGTGTGAATCGCAAAAGAGGCCTAATCTCCGTTCAAATTAAAGCTGACCGAAATGCGATCGATGTTTTTCTTCATGTTGGATGGTTGGTGGCTTTGCAGACGAGTGATCTATGTAGAAAAATTAAAAATAATAAACCATTGTGTAATAATTTGCAGCGTTTTGGATTCTACGTACCTTGAAACGTAAACCATCAAATTTCGAGGGGGTGTTAAAAAATTGTTTTCTTGGTCGATTCCAAAGGTTCATTCAGGAAAAAATACTGAATTATCGACTATTCCAATGTTTTCCCCATATTTCTCTGGCAATTACTGTTCGATTTTGATGATTCCGAAGGCTATTTTTGGTTTATTATTTTCAATAATGAACCTTTGAAATCGACCAAGAAAAAAAATTTTTTAACACCCCCTCAAAATTTGATGGTTTACGTTTCAAGGTACGTAGATTCCAAAAAACGAATAAAAGTTTGGCCGTCCGTCCGCCGTACGCGGCACTTTCTCCACTTAGCATTGACCGATTTTGATGAAATTTGGTATGTAGGCTCCATTTGGGGTCTAGTTGTGCCCCGAAGATTTTGGTTGATGTAGGTCAGTTCTAAGGGTTCCAAAATCAATTTTGAAATTTTGAAAACGCCCTAACTCAAAAAATGTAGATATAAAGGTATTGTTTTTCCTTCAATTTAAGATGCTATAAAATTTTTAGAACTTTTTGAGACCACCCGGAGCTCTGTAGGACAAACCGTTCGCTCCCTACGAGAATTCAAGGGTTTGACGTACGATAAATCGGAAACACGAGTGTGAATCGCAAAAGAGGCCTAATCTCCGTTCAAATTAAAGCTGACCGAAATGCGATCGATGTTTTTCTTCATGTTGGATGGTTGGTGGCTTTGCAGACGATTGATCTATATAGGAAAATAATAAACCATTGTGTAATAATTTGCAGCGTTTTCAGTTTTTCAATTCCCAAGCCCCATGCACTACTGAATTTCTAAAATTGTTTAAAATTCCCAATTTAAGTACAACTTTTTAAGTTTTTGCGCCTTCGATTTCCTGAAATACTGACCCGGAACGAGTAATGAACGGCGACCGACTGAGACCCCCTCAATGTTGAACATGATTTTGGATTTTCTTCCGGACAAATCCCCCCCCCCTTCCCATCCAAATTCTGGCTACGAGCCTGACCGTTGTGTAAATATGTGCAGCGTTTTGAGTAATTGGACGTCGTCGATGTCTGGTCGACGACGTCGCAACTGAAGTCTTTCCGATTGATCTCTGATATTATGGAGGAAATGGGATGTTACGTCGCTTCTAACCAGAAAGGAAAAATCTCCAATTCCGACCCAAAAAAAACTGGTTAGGAAAAAAGGGGTGAAGGGGGGGAGGAGGAGGAACGGAAAGGACAAAAAAATGAGAATGGCCAAAAGAGAAAAGAGGGAAACGAACAAAAATTAAAACAATAATTCCGAAGGAGGGGGGAAGGAGGGGGAGAAAGTACTGCGGGCGGACCTGATATCGATTAGGGTGTGGACTGAGGGTAAAAACTTGATTGGTCAATTTTTTCGCCGGATATGAAGGGGAGGCGCCGGCACATCCCGCCCCCAGACACGCGCTCTATTTTTTTCCCTCCGAATCCCACCCCCTCGGCCTCCCGGGGGCCTCCTGGACACTCTTGGGCTCTTCTGCGTCCTCCCGCAGGGCAGACGCCGCTCCTCGTTTCCCCGAAGTCGACGATTTCACGCCGCTTCCGAGGCCCCCGTTTCTCCTTCTACTCCCAGGCTCCTGTTTTTTTCGACTCTTCGTCTTTCGGACTTGCGAAGACGACTCGCTCGGCCACCCCTCGTTCGTTGAGCGGCTGAATGAGGGCTGAAGGGGTTGTTTTCACCCCTTTCTCCCGCTAAACCCCCGTTGTGGGGTCGGCGCCGAGGAAAGGGGTGAATCCTCCCCCTCCGTCTCAAACCATTTTCGCACACTGCGTTTGAAGTTTGAATCGTCGAATTCAAACTCCCTTCCTGACCCAATTCGACACCATAGAACGCTGCAAATAATTACACAATGGTTTATTGACGTTTCTTAGTAGATCACCGGTATGTGTAGAACGCGGTTTTAGCGAATTTTCAAGGAAGATGAAGCTATTGCAATTAGAACGAAATTTTTCAAAAATATTTTTCAGTGAAATCCGTTTTAGAACATTCTGAAACGATCCCTGAAGTTTTTCCAAAAATCATATGTTTACGTTTTACAGGGTTTCCCAGAAGTTACGGTCCACCTTTTTTATCTCCGTTGTTTCGGGGAGTGGACAAAAACGTCAAGCGGTGACCCCCTTAATTTTGGTTTATTATTTTCAATAATGAACCTTTGGAATCGACCAAGAAAAAAAAATTTTTAACACCCCCTGAAAATTTGATGGTTTACGTTTCAAGGTACGTAGAATCCAAAAATCGAATAAAAATGTGGCCGTCCGTCCGCCGTCCGCCGTACGCGGCACTTTTGCCACTTAGCATTGACCAATTTTGATGAAATTTGGTATGTAGGCTCCATTTAGGGTCTAGTTGTGCCCCGAAGCTTTTGGTTGAGGTAGGTCACTTCTAAGGGTCACTTCAAATCAATTTTGAAATTTTGAAAACGCCCTAACTCAAAAAATTTCGATATAAAGGTATTGTTTTTCCTTCAATTTAAGATTCTATAGAATTTTTAGAATTTTTTGAGACCACGCGGAGCTCTGTAGGACAAACCGTTCGCTCCCTACGAAAATTTAAGGGTTTATATTGAAATATATATATATATATATAAATCAAAACACGAGTGTGAATCGCGAAAGAGGCCTAATCTCCGTTCAAATTAGAGCTGACCGAAATGCGATCAATGGTTGGTGATTTTTATTTTTTTTTATTTTTTTTTTTGATTTTTTTTTTTTTTTTTGATTTTTTTTTTCTTCATACTGGATGGTTGGTGATTTTGTAGACGAGTGATCTATATAGAAAAATAATAAACCATTGTGTAATAATTTGCAGCGTTTTTTACAAGGAATTTAACTAGTACACTTTCGCGCATTGCGCACCTGCGCAATCGTGCGCAACGCACACCAACTGTGTTATTTCAAATGGGAACCAGCAGATTCGGATTCTACGCAGAATCTCATGAATTTTAGAACCCTCAACCGAGTTTTTTAGTTGCGCACAACCCGTCCAGTGAGCGTGCAAACATGCGCAACCTCTGGATTGCGCCAAAATTGAGTTGGTGGTAGACCCCAAGTTTGGTACATGTTTTTTCATTAATTTTCGACGCTGATTCACGTGGTGGTATCCATTTTTGGGTGTTACTGAAATTTCTCGAAACGGCAGCTGAAAAATAGGTAGTTGAGCCTGTTTTATCGTCAGAATCTGACTGGGGAGGGATGACATGTCGATACAAGCTTCAAAGTATCTCATTTGTATTAGGCAACTATCCACTTATTCCAAAGTAAACAATGTAAACAATAAATCAAGGAATGAACCCCTAAATGCCCGCTTGCTCTCAAATGATTCAAGTCGCGATTTCTCTGAGTAGCCATTTTCAATTACTAACTATTTTAAAATTATTACTCGATCCGCATTGAGAGTTAAATGACTGATAAATGATGAGTTTGGATTAGAAAAATTGATTATTCCGGCAATAGTCGCCGTAAAATCAGGTTGCATGTTGCGCGCGATGAAAAAATTCGTTCAAGGGGTGAATTGTTTATGAAATTTGACGCAGAATTCGAATCTGCAATAAAAATGTGGTTACCATTTGAAATAACAAAGTTGGTGTGCGTTGAGCACGAATTTGCGGACACTGTATTAAAACGCTGCAAATTATTACACAATGGTTTATTATTTTTCTATATAGATCACTCGTCTACAAAATCACCAACCATCCAGTATGAAGAAAAAAAAAATCAAAAAAAAAAAAAAAAAAATCAAAAAAAAAAAATAAAAAAAAATAAAAATCACCAACCATTGATCGCATTTCGGTCAGCTCTAATTTGAACGGAGATTAGGCCTCTTTCGCGATTCACACTCGTGTTTTGATTTATATATATATATATATATTTCAATATAAACCCTTAAATTTTCGTAGGGAGCGAACGGTTTGTCCTACAGAGCTCCGCGTGGTCTCAAAAAATTCTAAAAATTCTATAGAATCTTAAATTGAAGGAAAAACAATACCTTTAAATCGAAATTTTTTGAGTTAGGGCGTTTTCAAAATTTCAAAATTGATTTTGGAACCCTTAGAAGTGACCTACATCAACCAAAAGCTTCAGGGCACAACTAGACCCCAAATGGAGCCTACATAGGTACCAAATTTCATCAAAATCGGTCA
This sequence comes from Apolygus lucorum, assembly GCA_009739505.2. NCBI lineage: Eukaryota > Metazoa > Arthropoda > Insecta > Hemiptera > Miridae > Apolygus > Apolygus lucorum. The sequence goes on along the minus strand of CM019180.2, from coordinate 55,149,454 downwards.
ATGTTAAGTGGCAAAAGTGCCGCGTACGGCGTACGGCGTACGGCGGACGGCGGACGGCGTACGGCGGACGGACGGCCAAATTTTTATTCGATTTTTGGATTCTACGTACCTTGAAACGTAAACCATCAAATTTTGAGGGGGTGTTAAAATTTTTTTTTTCTTGGTCGATTCCAAAGGTTCATTATTGAAAATAATAAACCAAAACTACTAATTTTTCGGCCGCCGTTTAGAAAAATTTGAGTAAAATCCGAAAATGGATACCACCACGTGATTTAGCGTCGAAAATTAATGAAAACCATGTATCAAACTTGGGGTCTACCTCCATCTCAATTTTGGCGCAATCCAGGGGTTGCGCTCACTGGATGGGTTGTGCGCAACCAAAAAACTCGGTTGAGGGGTCTAAAATTCATGAAATTTTGCGTAGAATCCGAATCTGCAATAAAAAATAGGGGTTCCCATTTGAAATATCAAAGTTGGTGTGTGTTGCGCATTGTGCACCTGCACAATACCTGAAAGTGTACTAGTTAAATTCCTTGTAAAAAATTAAGGGGGTCACCGCTTGACGTTTTTGTCCACTCCCCAAAACAACGGAGAAAAAAAGGGTGGACCATAAATTTTGGGACACCCTGTACACAGGGTGTTTCGAAAATGTTACACCCCCTTCATTTTCCCAAAATTCAGAGTAAAAAGTCGTGACCAACGATATTCTTCATGATTTTTTGTGTGGAATTCAGGGAAAATACTTGCGCGCAATGGGGTAGTTGCATGATATTTTTTTGTATTTTTTCTGTGTAGAGAATCTCTATTGAAGTACGAATCTGCAAATAAAACTCCCATTAACGCTTCCTAAAAATTTGGAAATTTTTTCAAAGAACGGGATTCTCGGATTCAAGCGGGAAAACCTACACATGGCTTGGACGCTGCGGGGTGGGGGCTACGTCACGGGTGTGAAGGGGGCCAAGACACCCCTACACCACTGTTACCCTGACGCAAGGTTATCGACCTGGGGGTACTGTGACGGAGGGGTCCTTTGCCCGGGGGGTCCTTTGATAGCAATCCTCTGTTTACGTTCGTTTGAGGTGCTATCATACTGAATTTTGCTAGCAGCGCAATCGAAACATGTTGCATCTAAGATTTCGTTTCCTACTGGCATTCCCTCTACTGTAACTGAAACCTTATATGGTTGTGAAGAAACGCGGTGTTCTGGTGATACTCGAGCCACAACCTCGCAAATTTGCTAGATTCTTCTAAGTTGGACATAACCAACATCCTTTTATTTAACAAGTTACAAACACTCATTGGTACTACGTTGTACAGGATAATGACACTACGATGAAACTTCCAATAAATGAGCTACTGCAACCATTTTGATGAAGAAGTACTACACTCAAGAAAACAACGTGGCAATTCGTGCCAAAGTTCCAACGTCCATTCGTTGGAAAGCCCTAAATATTTGCATAAATTATATGCTGCCAAAACTGCTGTACTTACGGAAGAAACTGAGATATACCCTTGAATTAAAAGAACTGTCAACAACATTCGAAAGCAGATTATCGGGTAGATAGCGGGAGAAAAGGAAGACATGTGTTGCAGACTCGTATGCAAGTGTTTATTAAACGCTTCTTGAAACTTTACAGAGAACATTATCTTTTCCAAACCAATCAACTAATAAATTATGGTAGGTAAATACCGGTATGAACTATGGTACGAACTCAGACCGCACTCAACTCAGACCGCACTACCAGAAATGTGAACACTGATAACGTGATAACATGACCGTAAAAGTAACGCGAGGTTTCAGCGCCAACGCAACAACAAGAAAAATAACCAAAACATGCTTCAAAACTTTCAATTTAAACGATTAATTCAAACATGTAAAGCTTGAAAAATATATTGCAAAGTTTTTTTAATCATCACCATTATTTTGCAAGTATATTTCAATGTTTCTGACTTGAATTGTCCTCGATGGCAGTGATCTCAACGCACTCTATTGTGAGATTCTCGTTTAAGGATGACGTAAGAGGAGTGGCCCGCCAACCCTAAAAAGCACGGTACTTCTTTATTGAAATACGGCTGAACTAAATGGAATTTCTAACTGAAAACAGGTACAGATACGTTTTTAAGTGCGCTAAATTCGAATCTGAAGTCAAAAACACGAAATTCCGACCCATGCAACTACCCCATTGCGCACAATTGACACTAACACCTTCATAGGACGTCCCACAGTAAGACTTGGGCGTCCTCATGCAATCGATCTGAGGTAAAGTTGGACAACACTCAATTGGAAAAAAATAATCTCTGTGTGTGTGTGAAAAAATCTTGTGTCAGACGATACTATATTGAATTGATGAACAAATACCTTTATATTGCAAGTTTTTGAGAGTTAGGGCGTTATGAAAATGTCAGCCCTTATTTTTCATCCCTTCGAAACATAACATCAATCAAAAGCTTTGGGGTATAACTAGACCCCAAATGGAGTCGCTAAACGAAATTTCATAAAAATCGGTCCATGGTAACTAAAGAAAGTGTACGGCGGACAGGTGGAAAAATGTTTATTCGATTTTTGGATTCTACGTAAACTTGAAACGTAAACCAATCAAATCTTGAGGGGGAGTAACAATTTTTTTCTTGGTCGATTCCACAGGTTCATTATTGAAAGTAATCCTGCTCAGGGATCTGTACTAGGTCCTCAACTGTGGAATGCATCATACGACGGGGTCCTAAGATTGGAAATGCCTGAGGACTGTTTCCTTGTTGGATATGCTGATGATGTGGCAGCAGTAGTACTCGCAAGGACAATGGATTCAGCCCAAGCCAAGTTGGAGCAGATCATGACACGAGTAACGGAGTGGATGGAAGAACATAGCCTGGCACTAGCTACATCAAAAACAGAGGTAGTCATCTTCACCCGTAAGCGCATAACTACCATCATCCCAATGCGGATCGGAAACACTGAAATAACAACTAAACCAGCAGCCAGATATCTAGGAGTCATGTTGGACACAAAAATCACATTTGGTGAACATTTAAGAAGAACTGCAGACAGGGCTGCACAAAAATCGGCAGCTCTTTGTCACCTTATGAGAAACATAAATGGCCCTAGACCATGCAAGAGACGCTTGATGATGACTGTGGTGGAGTCAATTCTCTTGTATGGAGCGGAGGTGTGGGCGGATGCACTGAGCGTGGCGTATCTCTGACAGAGACTGATAGCTGTGCAGCGAAGAGGAGCTCTACGAATCGCCTGTGCTTACCGAACAGTGTCAGAACCCGCTATCTTTGTGCTTACCAGTGTCATACCGATCCAGCTGATGGCTTCAGAGAGAAAAAGAATTTTCGACAGAAGGGATGAAGGAGACAGGTCCCGCATAGCCAAGGAAGAAAGAGATTGCACGATGGTAAGCTGGCAAGAGATATGGACAAGAGAATATAGAGGACGGTGGACTGCACGGCTAGTGCCAAACATCCAGAAATGGACGGACAGGAAGCATGGAGAATTGAACATTTTCCTCACACAACTCTTCACAAGACATGGACTGTTTTATGCCTATCTACATAAAATGGGAAAGGTAACTGTCCCAACATGTCCGCACTGCCAGAAGAGAGAAGATGATGATGCGCTACACACCCTTTTCAAATGCACCAAATGGGCGGCTGAAAGAAGCCAGCTGCTGGCAGAGCTGGGATTAACTCCCCAAATTTCAACACCAGAAGCTGTCGTCAGCAAGATGCTGGAAGGTGAGAGGAGCTGGAGTCTTATGGCAGCGTACGCAGAGTATATCCTGACAAGGAAGACCTTGTTAGAACGAGAGAGACAGAGAAGGGAACACCTGGTCCGTCCCGCCATCCAGAACTGATGAAGTGCCCAAGGACTCAGCCTGAAGTAATGTGTTAAACAGTTCCAGGCTGATCATCCAACGTGGGAGAAAAGGAGGTGTTTTTTTTAGTGGGTTTGAATCCCACATAACCTTGAAGTCGCGGATCCTTCAGGTTATCTTACGAGATCCAACTCCACCTGTGGATCTTGAAGATTTTCTCACCTGCCTGCCGAAAAAAAAAAAAAAAAAAAAATATTGAAAGTAATAGGAAATCGCAAAGAAGCCGAGAGAATCAACCAAGAAAAAAGAACAAGTAACATTTGAGACAATTTTCAGGAGAGCCAAATGAAGTTTGGTAATTTTTGAAATCAGTCCACGGCTGTGTTTTATTACATTTCCTCGTCTAACGTGTTTTTTATTTTCATTTTATGAAAATAAAAAATTTGGTGGTTTACGTTTCAAGGTGTGTAGAGTTCGAAAACCGAACTAAACTTTGGAATCGACCAAGAAATGAACCTTTGGAAACAAGCAAGAAAAAAACGCTTGCATACGAGTCTGCAACGCATTGGGATATTTTCATGTCTTTACCTATGTCAACTACCAACAGTTAATAGGAGAGGTAGGTACCATGTAAAGAGGTAGGTACTACGAAAGGGTGTAGATAAATTATGTTACAAATTGACACAATTATTAATATTAAGAGGTAGGTACCTAATTTCAATAAAATAGACGATTCCGGATTAATTATCTTCTACACTCACGATCATTAGTTTGTAAACAAAATATGAGAACAGTTATGCCCATAGCTCCGCTATTCGTATAGTCAATATGTTATGGAGAACATGAAAATGTTCGTTAAATCGAGAGCTTTCCATTGAGTGGTGAACGATTTTTGTGGGTTAAACATATTGTTTAGTAATGCATGCATTCCAGGGGACGTCCCATTGGATAAGCATTAGATCAGTTTAACCAGTTGTTAAGCGATAACTGTTTCACTCGATGTAATTTATTTATTACTTTAGACAAGAAATACTGACCCCCCCCCCCCACCACCATTATCCACTTAACATTTCTAGCGGCGTGGGAGCCTCGAATCTGAAGAGCATTTTAAAATCCATGATCTACGATACCCAACATGCGAATTCGAGCCCCCCCCCCCCCTCAACACCACCAACAATGGTGCCAGTCTGGCACCAAAGCGGAAATACGTCGTAACATTGAACTTTCATCTGCTAGTTTTGGTAGGCAGTCCGTCGAAGTTCACATCCGTATTCAAGGTGAAACACAAAAAAAAAAAAAAAAAAACACACGAAATAAGCGGTTTATGGCAGCATGGCACCATGTCCTGGCACCATGGTGGCACCACTATTAGTTCCATGGTGGTACAGAGAATAATTCATGGAAATCCGGAGGTACAATGAGAATTTTTCCTCAATTTCAAAGCTTGGGTACAATTAGTAAGCAGTAATGGAACCAAAATATTGAAAAATCGGATATTTTGTGAATATTATCCCCCCACTCACCCCCTCCCCTTGCGAATTATTGGTACTCTGGTAAAATCATGTACAACTCGGAAGTTATTTGAGTCAAACAAAAAAAGAAACACGCAAATCGGTTGGAAATTGAGGCCTGGGCAGAGTTTACAAGATTATGCACGCAAACGCACGTTTTTTAAGCATTAACCCCCCTTTCCCCCTCTTAAAAAGCAAAATCCAAAATTCCGGCGCCGCAGTGCACAACTAGATAGTATTCCGCGTCAAAAGAAAAAAGAACCTCGAAAATCGTTTGACAACTAAGGCCTGGGCAGAGTACACAAGATTATGCCCAAAAACGAACGTTTTTCGAGCATTAACCCCCCCTTTCCACCCCTTAAAAGGCAAAATTCGAAATTCCGGCGACGTAGTGCACAACTAGATAGTTTTCCGCGACGAACAAAAAAAGAACCAGGAAAATCGGTTGAGAACTAAGGCCTGTGCAGAGTACACAAGATTTTGTTACACACACACACACACACACACACACACACACACACACATACACACACACACAGACATACACCTATGGTTTTTTTTCGCGGATTTGGATTCAGAATGGTCTAAAACGGATTACTGTGTGGTTATTTTTTTTTTCCGTTGAGTGTTGTCCTCCTTCACCCCAGATCGATCGCATAAGGACGCCCAAGTCTTACTGTGGGACGTCCTAAAAAGTGTAGAAAAGGAACAAACCTAACAACGGGGTCGTTGTAAGCGGAAATCATTATAAAGGCATTGTAACACAATTTCGTTACGCAATTTCGTGACAGTTTTTTGTGCTATGTGCCAGGGCAAAGACATGAAAATGTCAAAAATTTGTCAACCAATTTTCATTCGAAATGTATTGGTTTACGGTTCGTAGAATCCAATATCGAATGAAATGTTTACCGTCCATCCACCGTATGCGGCACTTTGCTTAGTTACCATGGACCGATTTTGATGAAATTTGGTTTAGGGCTCCATTTGGGGTCTAGTTGTGACCCGAAGCTTTTGGTTGATGTCAGAGTGAAGGGGTGAAAAAAATATGGCTGCAGTTTTCAAAACGCCGTAGCTCAGAAATTTCGATAAAACCCATTGTTTTTTTTTATCAATTTAAAATAGTACCTATTAAATTTTTGGAATCGAAATAGTTCGCTTTCTGTTCCAATTTTTTTGTACCCGTATCGTAGGTATGGTATGAAAGCACTCCTGTTCATGAGATCATTCATAAAGATAATCAAAATTCATCAATAAATTTATCACGCAGAAGACATTTTTGCGGGCCATTTAAATTTAGAAGCATTAGTAGAACCCTGTGTCAAGGGAATCGATCATCACATTTCCCATGATGCCACAATGAGATGGAATCCTCTGCAATATCACTGTAACCTCCTTTAGATGAACCTTCTCAAGGATCCTTCGGTCTTCCAAAAGTCTCGAAACTCGCCCACGTCTTATCACTTCCAGTCTTTTGTCCTAATAAATTCAAACATTTTCTTGTTCTCATTTTGTCTACCAAGGTGAATCAATAAGCCCTAGACGTTGTAAATCGTCACTCTTGAATTAATCTTGAAAAACGGTCCTCGAACCCGTCCATTACGAGCATTAGGTACCCATCACACCTTTGTCCGACACCGAGTCGCCCCATTACCTTGCCCGAATATCAAGGGATTAATTACCCCTGGAAAATAGACCGCAACCTTTATTACTCTGTTACCTTCGAGGAACAAATGAGAAAAACCTGTCCGTCAAGGCGTAAGACGGGGAGGGGGAACTCATGAATTATGAATGGAGCTTCAATGAGCTACAATTTTTTCTCCCCTTAAAAGTTTAGACTCCTCATTATCTCTCTAATGAACTGATAGTCATCACTTCATTACAAGAGCCCTCAATTAGCCCCCCAAATAGATTTATATTATTAGCAGGGCTCTCACAAAACGCCTTTCCCGTACATGCATCGTAGACTTTTTTCTTATTATTTTTTTGTTTCGGGTTTCCATCAAGATTTTAATCTGGTTCCCTTCAACGTTCGTATTACGGAGACCAATTAAGGACAGAAATGAGCGATAGAACTGCTGAGGATCAGTCGTTAGACCTCGGGAGGCTGTTCAATAGAAGTAAAGAAAATCATGACGAAGAATTGTTGGTTGAAAATGCATTCTTCGTTATGTAGAAAGTTGTGGTTAAATTTAGTAAAATCTTAACGGAGCGCTTAGTTACAGGGAAAGACAGCTATTTTGAGGAGAATACTGAGATATTTCGCCATTTGTTTACTATTTGCTTACTATATTATTTTCAAAAATAAACCTTTGGAATCGACCGTGAAAAAAATTTTTTTTACCCCCTCAGAATTCGTTGGTTTACGTTTCGAATTTGAAAATCGATAACAAAATTTTCCGTCCATCCTCCGTACGCCGTACGCGGCACTTCCCTTAGTTCCCAAGGACCGATTTTGATGAAATTTGGAATATGGGCTCCTTTAGGGGTCAAGTTGTGCCCCGAAGCTTTTAGTTGATGTCAGTCACTTCTAAGGGTTGTTTAAAACGCCCTACCTCAACAAATCTCGATATAAGGATCAATTAAAGATGGTATTAAATTTTTAGAATCGAGAGCACTCGGAGCTCTGTAGGACCAACCGTTTGCTCCCTACGAGAACTTAAGGGTTGGGCTTACGATAAATCAGAAACACGAGTGTGAATCGCAAAAGAGGCCTAATATCCGTTCAAATTTTAGCTGACCAAAATGCGATCGTTGTTTATTTCTCCGAGTTCTACTCAGATTGGAGACCTTAGCAACCTTTTTTTTCAAATTGAGTGTGAAGCGTTTATTGTATCAAATTAAACTTGAATGTGAAGCGAAATTAGGTTGGTAGATAGTGACAATGGAAAAGTTGTGTTCTTTGCAGACGAGTTATCTATACAGGGTGTAAGCCTAACTGGTCTGCCATACGGTACCAGTCGATTTTAAAACTTATTTGCAACAAAAAATGTCTCATAGCAATTTTCGTTTAAACCCTTCGTTTTCGAGTTATTTCAACTTTAAACTTTTTTTTCGTGATTTTGACCTTATGTCATTAAATCGGTCATAACTCCTTTAATTTGCTGTGTAATTACAATTTGAGGACACCGTTGGAAAGAGAATTAAATTTCCTATTGGTTAGATGCCTTAACATCTTTTTGAGTCAAGGTTTGAAACATGAAAACGTCCTCTAAAAAGAGAATTTTACGTAATTTTGGAAACCTCGCATTTTTTCAATCCCAAATTGAACTACGAGAACCCATGCTTTTTCAAGATGCAAGAACAGTGAAAACTGCGACGAAATCTCAGCTTTCCAATGGTATAATCAAAACATATTCTACAACAGTGTTTAGGGGAGAAATTTGTGTTTGAACGCGGAAAAACGTGCATTTTTTCAACGAAATCGGCGCTCCGCCTAGTTGATCTGAGGGGTCGGACGATGGCAGTAAGTGGGTGGGCGCCGCAGTAGACCGCGAGGCCTCCGGAAACAGGCTGCCAGAGCGCCGATTTCGTTGAAAAAATGCACGTTTATCCGCGTTCAAACACGAATTTCTCCCCTAAATACGGTTGTAGAATATGTTTTGATTATACCATTGGAAAGCTGAAATTCTGGCGCAGTTTTCACTGTTCTTGCATCTTGAAAAAGTATGGGTTCTCGTAGTTCAATTTGAGATTGAAAAAATGCGAGGTTTCCAAAATTACGTAAAATTCTCTTTTTAGAGGACTTTTCATGTTTTAATCCTTGACTCAAAAAAAGTTAAGGCATCTATCCGATAGGAAATTTAATGCTCTTTCCAACGGCATCCTCAAATTGTAATTTACACAGCAAATTAAAGGAGTTATAACCGATTTAATGACATAAGGTCAAAATCACGAAAAAAAGTTTAAAGTTAAAATAACTCGAAAACGAAGGGTTTAAACGAAAATTACTATGGGACATTTTTTGTTGCAAATTAGTTGTAGAATCGACTGGTACCGTATGGCAGACCAGTTAGGCTTACACCCTGTATAGAAAAACTATAACCTTTGTGTAATAATTTGCAGCGTTTTTACAAAGGTTTACTTATTCCTGTATAGATCACTGGTCTGAAAAGAACACAGCTTTGCCATTATCACTATTATTTTAATTTTTTATTTTTTTTTTACCTACCCACCATTGGTAGGTACTACCTACCACACCATACCTCCACACCTTTACTATCAAGTTTATTAGAAACAACTAAACGCTTCACACTCGATTCGAAAAGTAGACACTACTAGAAAGTTTTCCGTGTCGAACAAAAAAGAACCAGGAAAATCAGTTGAGAACTAAGGCCTGGGCAGACGACACTATATTGAGTATTGATACGATATATTGATACGAGTATATGTTTTAGCATCGAATGAGACCATCCAGATCTCTGTTGGACCAACCCTTTGCTTCCCGTGGATTGGACTTACGAGAAATCAGAAACACGAGTGTGAATAGCAGAAGAGGCCAAATCCCCGTTACAATTTTAGCCGACCAAGATGCGATCGTTTAGCCCAGGCGAATTAGAGAAAATAGGAGAAATAATTCATAGTAAAGAAATTTCTTTACCAGCGTCTTCCTTTACACTTGGTTAATCATACCTCAAAAGTCCCCTATGGTGGGGGGTGAGCTCGAGGAGTGGGGGTAAATTTTCTTCTATTTTTCGACTTTTTTTCGGTTTTTTGCCTATAACTCCAAGAGTAAGCGTTCTAGCGGATTTTTTACTATTACCAGAATTAAAGTACATAAAATTTCCTACAATTTGCTTCTCTGACTTAAGTCTTTACGATTACGCCTTCCGCCGCTAGAGCGCGTTGAAAAGTAGGTATCATTTTAAAAAATCAGCAAAAAGGTCTTTTTATGCTCTTTTTACTCGGAAATTTTCAGGAATTGTGCGGGTTGGCGTTTAGATGGTCCCCTATGAAAATCATTGCCCCCATCCTGATCGTAGCCACTGCGCATGCGCAAACTTGTATTTTCTTGTTACTGCCATAACTTCTACATTTCCCATCTGATTTCGATGAAATTTTCAGGAATTATGCTAGTTGGGGTGGAGATGGTCCCCTATGAAAATCATTGCCCCCATCCTGATCGTAGCCACTGCGCATGCGCAAACTTGTATTTCCTTGTCACCTGCCATAACTTCAACATTTCCCATCTGATTTCGATAAAATTTACAGGAATTATGCAATTCGGGGCGGAGATGGTCCCCTATGAAAATCATGGCCTCCTAATTGAAAACACTTACTGTCTTAACTCTCTACGATTAAGCGTTACACCGCTAGAGCGCGTTGAAAAGTAGGTGTCATTTTAAAAAATCTTCTGCAAAAAGATCTTTTGATGGTCTTTTTACTCAGGGATCATTCCTATTAAGCCTGATGACATCTTGTAATACATGACTTGTTTTCCGAACATCAGTAATGCTCTGACAATGACTTAAGAAGGTTTCATGCAGGTATTTTTTTCACTTACATCCTGAAAAGTGTATCAATATCACAAATTTTCAGCACCCTTAACTACAGTTAGTGAACTATAGGCTCCAAAAATGAAAAGAAAAAAAATAAGAGACCAAATAAAATGATCTGTATTAAACAGAGTATGAGACTATTCACAGAAGTAGTAGTGTATTCAAGTAGTAGTAGTGTATTCACAGAAGGTTCGTGTAGTAACAAAAGGTGTGGGAGTGGCAATCGGCCATCGATCATTACAGGTGTCTGCTCTGCATCCGTAAGGAGTCTCCATCCACAGTCAACCTGAAAATTCAAAATCGGATCACAGTGAAGTAAGTGCCTGTAATCTTATATTGATAGATAGATGAGTTCATGCAGACGATTAGGATCAAACTTACATAGTGGTCTTATGGTTCCATGTATGTTTCCTCATCTTCTTCGGATGAATTGTCGTCGGCAAGAGGGGGGTTATTTGTGTAGGAACCTGAACAGTTGGAGCAGAGTGTTGAGCAGTAGATCCCAGCTTTGCGGCATCCACATCAACCACTACCGCAGCTTTTGGTGCAGCTCCAGATTATGTTGTGCAGAATTTCAGGCGTGGCTGGTGGATCCAAAGTTGGAATTGGTTTAAGGAAGCCATCGTCTCCCCTACTCAACCCCAATTTGTTACTTCCAACTTGTTGCCCAGCCATTCTTGAACTTGGAAGTAGACTCAATGTGAATGCTGCCGGGCATGATCCTCTGGTAGGTGGTAAGGAGGGGAGATCCGGCTTCACTCTCGTGGTGGATTTGACAAAACCAAGGTAACGTTGCTTATCCAGATCACCTTGTGTTGAACTATACATGGCAAGGAACATCGTTTCCCCGGCTCGCGCTAAATCATCCGGCGTGGAGGTGGGGGAATAAAAAATGTTTGATACATTCTGTAGTGAGAGATGCTTCATTACCAGCTTGGCAATAGTCAGCTTCCTTTTCCTGAAAATTGCTGACGTAGTGTCACGGCCACCAAATGCGTGAATAAATAAAATGCTATCAGCAAATAGGAGGTGTTCTAGCTCTGTTGTGGCGTATGTTCTGCCTTCCTCATTCCCTTTCCCAGGCTTAAAGAATTTTATTTCTTGTCCCTTGGGAACCAAAGCTACGAGTAGAACCAGGAGATCCACGTCTTTGGCGATGCTGTTTGATTACCAGATTGTACCTTTTCCAAACACACTCCACAATAGCTGAGTCAGCATCTGCATCAGCCTGCCTAACTTGTATCCCTTGATCAATCAACTTTGTACTCAGAAGATATATCATTGATGACTCAGCAGCAACATTTGTTTTAGTAAACATAGAAATAAGGAACGATTCATCCGAATGCTGAGTACAAAGTTCCCTGGGAAAGGGAATGAGGAAGGCAGAACATACCCCGCAAAAGAGCTGGAACACCTCCCATTTGCTGATAGCATTTTATTTATTCACGCATTTGGAGGCCGTGACACCACGTCAGCAATTTTCAGGAAAGGGAAGCTCCAGATCTCCCCTCCTACCAGAGGATCTGCCCGGCAGCATTCATATTGAGTCTACTTCCAAGTTCAAGAATGGCTGGCAACAAGTTGGAAGCAACAAATTGGGGTTGGAGTAGGGGAGACGATGGCTTCCTTAAACCAATTCCAACTTTGGATCCACCAGCCACGCCTGAAATTCTGCACAACATAATCTGGAGCTGCACCAAAAGCTGCGGTAGTGGTTGATGTGGATGCTGCAGAGCTGGGATCTACTGCTCAACACTCTGCTCCAACTGTTCAGGTTCCTACACAAATAACCCTCCACTTGCCGACGACAATTCATCCGAAGAAGATGAGGAAACATACATGGAACCATAAGACCACTATGTAAGTTTGATCCTAATCGTCTGCATGAATTCATCAATCTATCAATATAAGATTACAGGCACTTACTTCACTGTGATCCGATTTTGAATTTTCAGGTTGACTGTGGATGGAGACTCCTTACGGATGCAGAGCAGACACCTGTAAAGATCGATGGCCGATTCCCACTCCCACACCTTTTGTTACTACACGCACCTTCTGTGAATACACTACTACTACTTGAATACACTACTACTTCTGTGAATGGTCTTATACTCTGTTTAATACAGATCATTTAATTTGGTCTCTTATTTTTTTCTTTTCATTTTGGAGCCTATAGTTCACTAACTGTAGGTAAGGGTGCTGAAAATATGTGATATTGATACACTTTTCAGCATGTAAGTGAAAAAAATACCTACATGAAACCTTCTTAAGTCATTGTCAGAGCATTACTGACGTTCGGAAAACAAGTCATGTATTACAAGATGTCATCAGGCTTAATAAGAATGATCCCTGAGTAAAAAGACCATCAAAAGATCTTTTTGCAAAAGATTTTTTGAAATGACACCTACTTTTCAACGCACTCTAGCGGTGTAACGCGTAATCGTAGAGAGTTAAGACAGTAAGTGTTTTCAATTAGGAGGCCATGATTTTCATAGGGGACCATCTCCGCCCCGAATTGCATAATTCCCGAAAATTTCATCGAAATCAGATGGGAAATGTTGAAGTTAAGGCAGTGACAAGGAAATACAAGTTTGCGCATGCGCAGTGGCTACGATCAGGCTGGGGCAATGATTTTCATAGGGGATCATCTCCACCCCAACTAGCATAATTCCTGAAAATTTCATCGAAATCAGATGGGAAATATAGAAGTTATGGCAGTAACAAGGAAATACAAGTTTGCACATGCGCAGTGGCTACGATCAGGCTGGGGGCAATGATTTTCATAGGGGACCATCTAAACGCCAACCCGCACAATTCCTGGAAATTTCCGAGTAAAAAGAGCATAATAAGACCTTTTTGCTGATTTTTTAAAATGATACCTACTTTTCAACGCGCTCTAGCGGCGGAAGGCGTAATCGTAGAGACTTAAGTGAGAGAAGAAAATTGTAGGAAATTGTATGTACTTTAATTCTGGTAATAGTAAAAAATCTGCTAGAACGCTTACTTTTGGAGTTATAGGCAAAAAACCGAAAAAAAGTCGAAAAAATAGGAGAAAATTTACCCCCACTCCTCGAGCTCACCCCCCACCATAGGGGACTTTTGAGGTATGATTAACCAAGTGTAAAGGAAGACGCTGGTGAAGAAATTTCTTTACTATGAATTATTTCTCCTATTTGCCCATTTTTGGTCTAATTCGCCTGGGCTATATATCCAGATGATTCCACTTGTCTTTTAGAAGCAATCAATATCCGCGAGGAAGAATAAGTCGAAATAAATGTTACAGAACTGTTAAAATTCCAATGCTCTTTCCATGTTATTCTCACTTTTACCGGATCTGACACTGATTTGGAAGTTAGCCGAGGAGTCTGTTCGATATTCGGATTCAACCCCAGCTGGTAATTGTAATGATTGAAGGTTCAGAAGAGAAGGACAATGGCGGGGGCGTCTCCGGTCTGATGCTCACCCCACCTGACATAAACACGGAATCGTTTCCTAGGCCTCGCAACGTGTTTGCGGAAACCGCGACGAGGGACCCACGTGTTTATGAGGGCCGGACCCTTTGGACACAACGTTAGGAAGAGGAAGGTTTGAATGGTAATCACGTCGACGATATCGACGATGAAGCCGCAGAGTGTTTACCGCCGACATCCCAAGTGAATGAATAGCAAATAGGTACACAAACGACACCGAGGGAGGCCGGAGATGGGAGCGGACTGCCGTGAAATTTTGGTATTGCATGCATGATGAGGAAGAAAATGAGAAAGGACGTGGCAGTCAGTATAAAATATCGTTTTGGATGGATAAAGTAGAAGAGCCTGGCAGTCTAATATCAATTGGAAGAGTTATTGATGTTGTAGAGGTGAACTAAGAATAACAAAGGGACTAATCTGCTGTTGAATCACTCATGGTTTCCCTAAGCAAAGGAAGGGCCATTGTCACTACCTACCAACCACATTCTCGCATCACAACCTAATTTATTTGGAAGAAATAAACGCTTCACACTCGATTCAGAGAAATGAAGAGTTGTGTGTGCCTTCAATAGGAAATTTGACAATTGATTGCTGAGGACGCAAAACTGAAGTTAACTCGAAGAAACGAACAACGGTCGCATTTGTCAGCTAAAATTTCGACGTAGATTAGGCCTCTTTTGCGATTCACACTCGTGTTTCTTATTTATCGTAAGAGCAGTCCTTAAGTCCTCGTAGGGAGCGAACGGTTGGTCCTACAAAGCTACGCGTGGTCTCACTCGGTTCTAAAAATTCAATACTATTTTAAACTGATGAAAAAACAATACCTTTATATGGAAATTTCGGGAAATAAACCAAAAGAATGAGATAGAGATTTTTAAATGTTGTTCAGCTTACTGAAGAAATTACAAAAAATACCACAAACGCTTGTTTGAAAAAAAATTGATTGCATTTATCCAAGTTGCAACTTATAAGCAACATTTCTTTGATACAGTACTGCTGATTTTTAGGACGTCCCACAGTAAGACTTGGGCGTCCTTATGCGATCGATCTGAGGTAAAGTTGGACAACACTCAACAGAAGAAAAAAACCGCGAACTAATCCGTTTTAGGCCATTCTGAATCCAAATCTGCAAAAAAAACTATATGTGAAAGTCTGTGTGTGTGTGTGTAAGTATGCATGTGTGATACATACGTGGTCCTACAGCTTATTCGAGATTCCTAGAGCTTATTCGAGTCTTATTCGATTCTAAAAATTCAATACTATTTTAAATTGATTAAAAATACTTTTAAAATTAAAGTTTTTGAGACAAGGGTTTTTAAAATTCCAGCCCTTATTTTCGACCCTTAGAAATGACTGACATCAACCATAGTTTTGGTTTATTATTTTCAATAGGTAATGAACCTTTGGAATCGACCAAGAAAAAATTTTTTTTAACACCCCCTCAAAATTTGATGGTTTACGTTTCAAGGTACGTAGAATCCAAAAATCGAATAAAAATTTGGCCGTCCGTCCGCCGTACGCCGTACGCCGTACGCGGCACTTTTGCCACTTAGCATTGACCGATTTTGATGAAATTTGGTATGTAGGCTCCATTTGGGGTCTAGTTGTGCCCCGAAGCTTTTGGTTGAGGTAGGTCACTTCTAAGGGTTCCAAAATCAATTTTGAAATTTTGAAAACGCCCTAACTCAAAAAATTTTGATATGAAGGTATTGTTTTTCCTTCAATTTAAGATTCTATAGAATTTTTAGAATTTTTTGAGACCACGCGGAGCTCTGTAGGACAAACCGTTCGCTTCCTACGAAAATTTAAGTGTTTATTTTGAAATATATATATATATATAAATCAAAACACGAGTGTGAATCGCAAAAGAGGCCTAATCTCCGTTCAAATTAGAGCTGATCGAAATGTAATCGATAGTTGGTGATTTTTTTTTTTTTTTTCCTTCATATTGGATGGTTGGTGATTTTGTAGACGAGTGATCTATATAGAAAAATAATAAACCATTGTGTAATAATTTGCAGCGTTTTTATTCAATAGGGTGTTCCTGGGTAGTAAAAACTCTTTATTGTTATTTTTAATCTAAGGTAGACCTCATTCTGAGGATTTTGGTACCAACCGCGACTTTTTAGCGTGTGTAAATCTTTTCCTATGAATTTTTAAAGTTTCGACCGTCTATGACGTCACAGTGGGCTGGGGGTCCCGCCCAGGTGAGAGGGGCGCGTGACGTCATAAACGGTCGAAACTTTGAAAAATCATAGAAACAGATCTACTCACGCTAGAAGGTCGCGGTTGGTGCCAAAATCCCAGGATGTAATCTACTTTCGATTAAAAATCTAAAAGAAAATCTAGGCGCATCCCCCATTTTTGGATTCTACGTACCTTGAACGTAAACCAACAAATTTTGAAGGTGGAGGGGGAGGGGGATTTTTAAAAAATTCCTTTGTACAACAGGTGCTCACGCTTACGTCAATTTAAGCTCAATTTCTCTCAATTTTTGAATTCAACAACATTTTAAATTCATTATTCTCAATCGTTACTGAAGTCATAAAACTAACAATAGATCTAAAACTGATAGATTCAATAATACACGAAGTTCGCCATCTCCTTCTGAGCCAATACATGATCCTGGGCCAATATCACACTATCAAGGTTCAAAGCTGTCGTTCTGAGTATTACTGGGGTCAGAAGCGGTTTGAAACACCAATTCATATCAACCAACTAGATGACGGCCGAGGGTTACAAATTAATTGGCAACGTGTGCCGAGATAGTTTGGGGAAGCTTGGGCCGACCGGAGAGAAACTCAAACATAGGTATAAAGCCTCTGGCACTCGATGTGATTGTTTGCCATGGGATGAACGGTTTAAAGGGATACTCCTTCTGCATACCTAAACAATCCGAGGGTAGAAGGACGGTTTAAAGGTTCCGAAATAGGAATCCGCCATAGGAAATCCTTCGGCAAGGGTGCCTGACGACCTCCAAGTCCAACGGGGATCAACTTGTGGCAAGATAACGTCAAATAACGGGTCGAAGGTAATCCTTCATACGACCATACGTGTAACTGACTGTAAGGGAAATAGAGATCGCTCAGATCACGTTTCTAATAGAAATCCTAGGTTAATTACGCGCTGTGGCAGATTACATAGGACTAACTGAAATCCGCTGGTCCCCCCACAACACTTCTACTTATTATAGAACTGATCGAAAGGGCTTCAATCAAATAGGATCAGCCTGGGATAATTCACAATAATAGGGCCAATGAAATACCTTCGTCGGTAATGCTGAGGTATACGCCTGACAACTAATCTCAATTTTGTGTTGTTCAACGCCACCCGATCGATCAGCAACAGAACAGAGTTGATCCATCACGTCTCATCATCGTAAATTAATTACCTACATCGGATACCACCTACGGGCTACATACCTAGTTTTAGGTGCTTAACGATTTTGATTAATACATATAAATGAATTGGCATTGTCGGTATATGATAATATGAAACACCATAGTTGAACCAACATATTTTGTATGACAGACATAAATACGGATTGCAAATACCGAAATAATGACTAAACCGGCAGCAGGATACTTAGGAGTCTTGTTGGACATCAAAATCATATTTGGAGAACACATAAGAAGAACTGCTGATAGAGCAGCCCAAAAACAGATGCCCTATGGCACCTTATGAGAAATATAAATGGTCCCAAACCATGCAAGAGACGACTGATGATGACTGTTGTGCAGTCAATTCTATTGCATGGGGCGGAGGTGTGGGCGGACGCCATGGAGGTAGGATATCTCCGACAGCAAATGGTCGCAGTTCAACGCCAAGGAGCACTTCGCATCGCCTGTGCCTAAAGAACAGTCTCAGAACCAGCCATACCAGTCCTCGCAGGAGTCATCTCCGTTCATCTCATGGCCACAGAAAGAGAGAGAATGTTCAACAGGAGAGAGGAAGGAGAGCGATCCCGTATTGCCAAAGAGGAGAGAGAGCTCACCATGGAAAGATGGCAGGATATATGGACAGGAGAAAGCAGAGGCAGATGGACTGCGAGGCTGATCCCTCAAATCAAGATATGGCTACAGAGGAAGGTGAATTGGCTACATGGAGAGGTAAATTTCTTCCTAACTAAGTTCCTATCAGGGCACGGACTTTTCTACGCCTACCTACATAAGATGGGGCCTACCTCAAAATGTCCCAACTGCCAGCATAACAAGGATGATGACGCTTCCCATACATTCTTTGATTGCATGCAATGGACAGGGGGGAGGAACTGCCTGAGGGAAAAGCTGCATCTCGCAGCACAGGAGACAACCCCAGAGGCGATCATAGGAAAGGTGCTAGAAACCGAAAAAACTGGACCACAGTGGCAGATTATGTGGAAAAAATAATGAACAAAAAAAAATCCTTCAAGAACGGGAGAGGCAGCGAAGGGGAACCCTGGACCGGCCCCTAGCAGAGAACTAAGAAGACTCCCAGGACTCAGTCTGAAGTAATGTGTTGAACAGTTCCAGGCTGAGCTCCAACGTGGGAAAAGGGGGAGAGGTTTTAGTGGGTTTCAATCACACATAACCCGTGCGAGCAGTTCCCTTGGGTATCTTACGAAATCCAATTTTCACTCCTGGATCTTGAAGATTTCCTCACCCCTACGAAAAAAAGAAGAAAACGCTGCAAATTATTACACAATGGTTTATTATTTATCTATAGATCACTCGTCTGCAAAACCACCAACCATCCATCCAACTTGAAGAAAAACATCGATCGTATTTCGGTCAGCTAAAATTTGAACGGAGATTAGGCCTCTATTGCGATTCACACTCGTGTTTCTGACTTATCGTGCGTAAAACACTTAAATTCTCGTAGCGAGCGAACG